>OX103948.1:6581549-7781549 GCA_944470405.2 Schistosoma mattheei
TTTTATTCACACATCCAACTGTTTAACTAATAATACCAAAACGAACATTCAGTGCAACTGTCAAAATTCGTAAGAGCGATTTTATTCCGATTTGACGTTATAACACATTAGTAGTGTTCTAGTTATTCAACTTCGACGTCGTACTTTATTTTATGAAGTATCGTTTCCTCGTGGCTGTTATCTAACAGACGATTTCGGTACATCAATCGGCTGTTTAACTACTCGACGATTTAAAACCTATCCAGTTCAATTGGTGGTCTGACGACATTATCAACCGTTTACGCAGTCGAGTGAATCTCCTGCAAACTGAAAACGGCATTGTCGCCCCTACCCCAACACTGACAGCGTTTTTTACTGGTATTATTGACATGAGTCTAGAGTGACGCTCTTGATTTCTTATTTTTTTTCGATATTTTCCGGTTCGCTTATCAAACAAACACGCAGTACCTACCGTTTGTCATCTTTTAGAGACTTCATCGGGCCACCTTTGCTCTCAATCTGTAGTCTTTGACACTTACTGATTGTGACAGCAGTCATCGGCTTTTCGGATTCTGACTACAAGTTGATCAATAGCTTCGCACAACTTCTCTTCACGGTCATACTTCTGTACTTGTAGTTAATCTGTTAAACATAGATATAACTAGAATTCGACACATAAGAACAGAAGCTTTCAACGTTAAGTTTTCCCTATTATTTCTATGGTTAATCGCTTTACATTCAACCAACGTCCTAGTAACTTATTATAACTCGCTGTTTCCCGATCAGTTTCTGCCACCACCTTAACATTTATCTTACATCTTGGCAGTACCCGAATGATTCATATTAATCGTTTAGCAACCTCTGGCACGCGACTTCTCCCAACATGTTTGATATCATTTCAAACGGCCGTTGAATCTGGTGGTAGAGTATTATGGGGCTAGTGAAATGTCACTGAGCCCTAGCCAAATCACCCAGTAGTTGTGTCACTGAATATCGAACAGATCACCGACTCTCGTCAAGGTCAAGGACAATTAACGCGCATTAGTTGATCGTATGTCAGGGTCTGGTGCATGCGGTGGTGATCCTGCTGTCTTCTCGGTACTCATTTTTAGTAATAAATTTGTTTAATAACGTCCTCCGTGTTATATAGTCTTCAAAGTAGCCATAGTACTTTGATATGTCGAAGGGGTAATCCACTTTTTATGTTGACTTCGAAGTTAGCTGGTTCGTCACACCATTCCAGTATAACTCGTATAGACCCCCAGTCATTCGATCGTTTAAGTTGGTGAACGAAAATGTGCTCACTAGTGACTAGTTTGAAGATGGATTTGGTGGAGATGCATTAGAGGTATACTCGCCACTACCATACTACGACTAAACCAACGTCCACTGTTTCAAGCTCGTCAATCCTCATCCAGCATTCAACCTCCGTTCATGATTTCAATCTAAACTCAACAGTCTACACAACCCTATATCGATAATTATGATGCGCCCACTAGTGACTAGCTTGAAGATGGATTTGTTGGGATTGTATTGAGAAGCCATGACCAGTGAAGTTATATCACACCTAGATGCATTGCGTGGGCGTGCTGATGTTTCTCCTATCTGTATCTGGTTGAAATAAGTTGTTTCAGCACACTAGTATTTCGCTGTTATTGCCACCATAGCGTAATGGGTTAACTAATGTATCGTATACGTGAGGCATTAAATTTCGTCATAGTTGTCATCTATGAAGTCAACTAAGAGCTACAATTGATTGTCTTATCTAAAAACCCCGTCTCAGTGACTATAATCGTGAACAATAGGCAAGACACTTTCAACGGATAATTAAGGCAATATTCAGCTCGATATGACCAATAATGGGTTTTTATCTCTAAGCTAAAAAGTTATACAACCGTTAGCGTAGTTATACAAATGGTAATAATAGTTTTAACAAACAGATAATTGATGACTAACTGTTCTTTCATTAAAACAAATTAGACCCCCAAACCTAAAATATTGAAAAAGCAAATCACTGAAAAACTTTATTTTTCGAACTACATTTTTTTAAAACATTGAAAACTAACAGTACTCATAGAGACTACTAACGTTATACCCAAATACAAGCTGCGCGAAGTCCCTTTCAAAAAGTATCATTACCAAGACGTCTACTGTCAGATAAATTGATTACGAAAAGAGGCAAGAAAGATAGCACATATATATAATTACTCTTTAAGTAGTACCTGGAGAGGTTCAATAAAGCCTAGATTTGGACCAACCACCGCAAATGCTGCTTGATGATTCGTCACAGTTTTGTTTAAAGCCTGATAATTTTATGAAAATAAAAAATAGGTAGAAAAGTATTTAAATTAAAATACTAAATAGTATAAGCAATGTATATTTAAGCATTTACAACTGTCAAGGACGCGGAGCTGTATTGGTTTTAGAGCTATATAGTAGTGAGTTACAATAAAGCAGTAGTATGTGAGGTACCTCCAGGTGACAGATCCCAAATAAGACGAAACATGCGTCAAGTATTACACCGCTAGCCACCATCTATCTCCTCTTGAAGTGGCAATATCCAGGTAATCCGTACAGAATGCACAAGTCAAAAGAGAGTGGTCAACTGCAGTCATGAGCAAATCCTGAAATAAGACAAGTATTTGTAGTTGTCATTTTTATTTTTGAGACAAATTTTCCATTGCTAAAACCTACCTCCACGTGTTCCAAAATATTCATATAATTAAAAACAAACGTTCAACCGTCTAAACAATTCCTAGTGTTTTAAATATTTATCTCTTTTCTAAATCAATCTGCATTGATTGCTAGGTCGTTATGATATAAAATATGCACATCGATTCTCATAAAAAGTAGTACTAACATTTCGAAATTCTTTATTAAAGGTGCGTATGAAAGGCAAACTTCAATATACACGGAAATCTAGCAACGTAATATCAACAATTGTAAATATAATAAAATCTATGTTTAAATGTGTGCTATTTCGCGTAAATATTCTAGTGACAATCTGTTCTCATTATTACCAATAATCAAATTACTGAGTGATACTAAATCCATGTACATTCATTTTACGCGGCGGTGCTAGATTCCTGCAACTAATTTTTGGATTCAATTCACGCAAAACCTGTCCTTTTTATAGACCGTCAATCAATTTCTATGATTCTGGATGAATGGGTCACTAAGTCGATTAAGACCACTACCGATTTCCAAAAACATTATTCGGCTTAGGGCCATTTTATCCAACACCTGTAGCCATTGGTTACAATAATCTCGCGGAGAGTTTGTACCCTACTAACACAACTCAGTCCAACCACCAATGGCACATCTTGGATACCCAACACATTATTCGGTTTACGGAGGTCTTCCACAACAAAACTGCGAGTGCCCCACCGTACTATGGAAATTTGTATCGCTGTGGCGTACACATTTCAAAGGTCACCCATTCTTTGATAATCTTGTATCACTCTTCTAGTTCAACGTACACTAATAAATGTGGAATTTACCTATAAATACGATTCAAAGGCTTGACAAAATGATATTATTCACATGAAAATTTTATTCGATGGAGCGTCATTAAAATAACTTGCTAATATTTCAATTTCTTGTTTATTTTCTATCTACAATCGTAGATCAAGAATGGGGAGAGCCCGATTTCCCTCCCAAAATACTCTCATATAACCACGCGCATACAGCCACTGCCACAGAAGTCATAATCACTGCCTTCTCGTGGCATTACTGTTGTCTACGAAATTGAGAAGACAAAAAGCCAATGTCCGGCGCCTTAATCGGGTTGGTGGACACAGAGCGTCCACCTACGGCAGTTGGAAAACCCTGATTACAAACCAGTGGTGCACATGGGCTCCTGTGTCCTGAGGGAACAAACGGCGTATGAACCTATTGTTGGTCACCGGTTACCATGTGACTGCATCTTCTGACGTTGCTCCACTCCCTTGTGGACCAGACCTTTAGGTCGAAGGCTCCTGGTGCGGCCCCATAAGTAGACCACCTGCTTCGGTCTGAGCACCCCAGTAGCATCCTAGCCCGCACACAAATCAGGTGAATTGTGTGACGCATATGTATTCAGTGGCCATTTGTACCAGTATTTATGTGTCCAAATAAATATATATAATATCTACAATCGTAGCCTTATCAAAATGCCAAATCCAGTAACGATATCCACGACCGACATAACGTCAATTTATTATTATTATTATTATTATTATTATCATTAATGGCTTTATTCAATATTATATTTTGGTACAGTATAGAATTCTCAGCATAAGGTACTTCAACAAGTTTCTTTTGCAAACGACAAAAACAAAAACAGGTTAAACAGAAAAATCTGAAAAAGAACTGTACAACTTTCCAAATTAAAGACATGTTTAAGAATACAGGTTATTGACTAGGTTAACTCTAACAACTTGTTCGTCACTGAGTATATTTGCTAGGTAAGGTATTATACCAGTGTAGTAGCATGGTGGATCTGATGCAGATGTGAAAGCGCGGATCGGTAAAGCAAGAGCAGCGTATTTAAAACTGAAGGGCATCTCAAAACAACTGTCAACCAACATTAAGGTCAGAATTCTCAATACAAATGTCAAGACACTTCTACTGTATGGGGTGGAAACCTGGAGAACTACGAAAGCCATCATCCAGAAAATACATGTGTTTATTAACAGTTGTCTACGCAAAATACTTCGGATCCGTTGGCCGGACACCATTAGCAACAACCAACTGTGGGAGAGAACAAACCAGATTCCAGCGGAGGAAGAAATCAGAAGAAGTCCTGAAAGTGGATAGGACACACATTGAGGAAAGCACCCAACTGCGTCACAAGACAAGCCCCCACATGGAATCCTCAAGGCCAGAGGAAAAGAGGAAGACCAAAGAACACATTACGCCGGGAAATGGAGATAGACATGAGAAGAATGAACAAGAATTGGATAGAACTAGAAAAGAAGGCCCAGGACAGAGTGGGTTGGAGAATGGTGGTTGGCGGCCTATGCTCCATTAGGAGTAACAGGCGTAAGTAAGTAAGTAAGTAAGTAAGTAAGTAAGTAAGTAAGTAAGTAAGTAAGTAAGTAAGTAAGTAAGTAAGTAAGTAAGTAAGTAAGTAAGTAAGTAAGTAAGTAAGTAAGTAAGTAAGTAAGTAAGTAAGTAAGTAAGTAAGTAAGTAAGTAAGTAAGTAAGTAAGTAAGTAAGTAAGTAAGTGTTGAAGTAAGTGTTGAAGTAAGTAAGTAAGTAAGTAAGTAAGTAAGTAAGTAAGTAAGTAAGTAAGTAAGTAAGTAAGTAAGTAAGTAAGTAAGTAAGTAAGTAAGTAAGTAAGTAAGTAAGTAAGTAAGTAAGTAAGTAAGTAAGTAAGTAAGTAAGTAAGTAAGTAAGTAAGTAAGTAAGTAAGTAAGTAAGTAAGTAAGTAAGTAAGTAAGTAAGTAAGTAAGTAAGTAAGTAAGTAAGTAAGTAAGTAAGTAAGTAAGTAAGTAAGTAAGTAAGTAAGTAAGTAAGTAAGTAAGTAAGTAAGTAAGTAAGTAAGTAAGTAAGTAAGTAAGTAAGTAAGTAAGTAAGTAAGTAAGTAAGTAAGTAAGTAAGTAAGTAAGTAAGTAAGTAAGTAAGTAAGTAAGTAAGTAAGTAAGTAAGTAAGTAAGTAAGTAAGTAAGTAAGTAAGTAAGTAAGTAAGTAAGTAAGTAAGTAAGTAAGTAAGTAAGTAAGTAAGTAAGTAAGTAAGTAAGTAAGTAAGTAAGTAAGTAAGTAAGTAAGTAAGTAAGTAAGTAAGTAAGTAAGTAAGTAAGTAAGTAAGTAAGTAAGTAAGTAAGTAAGTAAGGTATTATAATACTTTTATACTTTTACTTGCGTGCTTGGATTCTAATGTAATTTCGTCTCGTTCTACCAGAATATATACGAGGAGAAAGATATGAGTGAAGGGGATAGTTAGTATCTGATAAAATAACACCTGCCAGGAGTTTGCATTACATTAGATGTCGCTCCACAACCATATTAATTATGACCTCGAAAGATTCACCACACACCTTGCTGACTGCCTTCAGCACTCTCCTCAATAAAGCAAAGTCTTTTCTCAAACGTCCAGGAAAGAATAGTGGAGAACCGTAAAGAATAATAGGTAATATGCAAGAATTGACAAAATGCAACAGTAAATGATGAGTAGCCCTAAGAGCATGCAATCTCTTTATGTCAGACGGAAAACCTTCTTCGATAACAATAAAACGTGAGAAAACCAAGAGAGATCAGAGGAAAAAGGTAACAACAAGATAATTTATCTTCGAAACTGTGTTTATTAATGCTGACAACTGATGGACCTACAGAATAAAGTCTATATATGGCGTATAACATTGCTGGAGATTCGATGACTGCTGTTGTCTCCGTCATTATCTTATAGGAGACAATCCGTCAGTCAGTCAGCTACAAAGCAGGACCAGTAACATACATGCATCGGTCCAAGTCGACACACCTTATTAACACAACGAGATGAACAACAAATTCATAGAAGTAATTACTTCAATGGTAGTAATATATAAAAGAAAGACTGCATATAAAAGCATAGTACCGGAAGAAAGAATTAGTTCGTAAAAGAAAGATCATTTTAATCTCACGGTTTAAGAGAAGACACCTACGCCTTTGTGATTGATTCTGAGCCATGTCACAAAGATTATCCAACCATTGGTTACGATAGTCGGGCGGACCCCAAACGAGTAGTCTGTGTCTACAAACATGGCTCAGACCGGGAGTTCGTGACTTCAAGCACTGATGCCATGTTTCGGTTTGGCCGCCCTTAACTTCTTTCCAACCCTCATTACTACTTACACGGTGATTACAACAGATGCGAGCAATATTTCTAAGAAATCTATGATCAAATACTAGTAGCTTACTAGTATCTTCTACTCTTAATAGCCACGTTTCATAGCTGTAAAGTAAAACAGAACGAACTGCCGCACAGTATACTCTCCCCTTGATTGACAGACGGATATCTCGCCTTCGCAATAGATCACGTAAGTTGACAAAAAACAAACGAGCTTTCTGAATCCATGCAGAGATTCCGTCAGAAACCAATCCTTTAAGGATGATCAGACTTCCACGATAAGCGGAGTTGTCGACACGCTCGACTACTTCACTCCCTATCCTTAGTTCAGGTGTTGGCGCAGACCAGTCCTGAAGTAACAACTTGCATTTAGATGGGGAGAAACGCATCCCAAACAACCTGGCATTGTTTCTCAGTGCTACCAAAAGACTGAATTAGCGTTTTCATGAAACAGGACTGTGTCATCTGCATATTCTGAGTCGATAAGTGGACCTTCTGGTGGATCAATACCCGAAAATTCAGTCGACAAGAACATTATTTCCAGCAGTGAGTCTATGATGAAATTGAACAAAAATGGAGATAGTGGACAGCCTTGTAGGACCCCACTTGAGGTTGCAAAATCAGATGACAGTCACTTTGAAACATAGGATAAAACCCAGAAAATATCCATCAATTTACAGACCGATAGGCCTCGCATGTTGTAGGAAATCACCAGAAAACTTTTGTGACCTTTACAAAAACCCACATGTTACACAGCATGGCTTCAGAAATGGCTTATTGTACACGTGAAACTTGTTGGCAAAGGCGAGCTAGAGAGAGTTAATAGATAACACAAAATCAGATTTATTCTGTATCGATTTACGCCAAACACTCATCAGTTATAAACACTGCATTTACTACAGCTGGAAAGCTTGAGAATCGCCAGATGTGCTTATTAGTTGGTTTCCGACAATTTTGAAGTTCGTTCTTGGAAATCAGTACTCAGAGCTCGATATTAGGCCTACCACTGTTTATCAACTTTTTCAACAGAATTCCACGAATAATTAAGTCATAAAAGCTACATTACGCTGCAACATCAAAATACGGTAAGTAGCAGATGATGATGATATAAGTACACTCCAAGTCGACCTCCACTTTCTGGTAATCTGGTTCAAGATAGTCAATGACTGTCTTCAACGTCAGACACACAGGTGGCAATAACCACAACGTTAGATGAACGTCCTTATCTTAGGTCTTAACTTACAGTGGTCTAAAGGTCACATAAAGCAATGGTCTGGAAATCACGAATAACTCCCGTCTACTTCCGACTACAGGTTTTGGGACTGTATGAACGTGAAGACAAACTTTAGTTAACTGTGTTCTCCACGCCTGAGGCAGCTCTAGTGAAGTCCAAACCGGGACGTTGTACATAGCACACAAACAATAGTATGAATGGCGACTTCGAATCCCTTGGAAAAATTATAGAAGACTGGTAACTTGATAATTCCTTGGATACTTGGCTTATATTACGGGTTTTGGGAAGGTAGACCATCCCACACTATCTGGACGCAAATTGAGGCTATCAGTAGTGACGTACAGAGTAACAAAGTCATTTTGGACTTGATATATATTCTCTATTTCTTCCAACAAGGTCCGAACAGTTTAGACACAGGTGCCCAAAAGCCAATATTTTAAAAAAACATCATAAATGGGTTTTCCTGACTAATGAATAACTTCTAGAGCAAACTACCGGGATTATCATCTGAGCCTAAAACTGACTCATTAAAATAAACTAGACATCCAAAGAAAAACACTAAGAAAAGAAACAGTGTTTGGGTTTTCCCCTCAAAGCACAAATCGAAATTGCAATTTAACACCCACTAATTAACTATGACAGTATGTTCAAACTGTCACGTAATAATACGAGAACTATGTTGATAAACAACTTCTCGACATCTAAGTGGTTATGAAAAGACTACCGACTTCGGTGATGAACAAGAACGAGTACCACCCAATCTCCTAAGTTTGGGGTAATTTTGGGGGAACTCCTGAACTCAAATGGCCATCACCAAGGTTAAGGGAATTTTAGGGAAATATTCGAGTTGTGGTGCCACCACCAGCACTTATACAGAAACCTAGACACACGAACTTCTCGACCATTTCTAACTGCTCATCATCCAGGGTGACTACAGGATTAAAATCCTGAGTCTTGTAGAAGCATCAGTCGAACTGCCCTTCTAATAATTCTGCCCATAGTACGAGACGTCGATGGATGTTAGTGATTGGCATCCCGTCATCCTCGCAGATTGTTTCACTCACACCAGACTTCTTGCTGCCAGTGGCTCGGATGAGTTGGAAGAGCTTCCGGTAGTTACCAGATGCAGCTGCTGCTTCCAGCTCATTAGCACGCATCGACCACCAGGCTTCTCGGTCCTTACGCAAGCTTTGCCCGATTTCATCACGTAACAGCCTTCGTTTGTGGTCAAACTCACGGTCACCCGGAGTAGACCGACGGGCTTCAATGAGTTGTAAGGAGCCTGAAGAAACCCAGTGCTTATAAGCGGGACGTTTCGCAAACCCACAACTGATTGTACCCGCTATTTTCATGGCATCACGCAGTTGCAACCAATGCTCATCTATACTTTTCGGTGGAATGGTAGCTAGCCTAGAAGCTAGCTCGATTCGATACTTACTTGCAACAGAAGTTGAGACCAACATGCTGACATCAATCCTTTGGTGGCGGTCACTTCGTTGTCCACTGAAAAGTAAGGTAAGATTGGTGCAGAACAGGGCATGACCAGAGTCCAGATAGGTACTCCAAAAGGAGCAGTAGTCTTGTACACAACCACGCCAGCGGTAGCTGATCGCGATGTGATCAATCTGAGTCCAGGCTTGAGATGCAGAGGGAGGACGCCAGGTGGCACATCGGCGATGACTGTGCCGAAAGTTAGTGCTAGCCAGAAACAGGTTGTGGTCTGTGCACAGTTGCAGTAGACGGTCCCCGTTATCTGTCCTGCGACCAACAAGTCCCCATCGGCCACCTAAACGACTCTCTTCTGTGCCTAGACGCCCGACCTGAGCATTCAAGTCTCCGGCTAGTACTACAATATCTGTCGAACGCACTTTCTGGAGAAGAACAGTTAACTGGTGGTAAAACTCATCCTTGATTGCATCCGGGCTGCAATCTGTCGGGGCATAGGCGGAGATGACGAAAAGACATCGTTTCTCACGCCGATTTCTTCTCACTTTGATGGAACTTTCTAATCTAACAGCACATAACCGACTGTTAATGGGGATCCAATCGATTAGTGCTGCCTCAGCTCTAGTGCTTAGTGCGACACCAACGCCAGCAAGACCAGACGAAGATGCAACAGGGTCCCTGGATAAACGCATGTAAAACAACCATTTTGAAGCGACGGATGGAGAGCGAATTTGTAGTACTTCACCAGAGTTTTGAATACGGGTCTCGGATAGACAACACACGTCGATATTAAGACTTTCCAAAGACATAGCCAACCCTATCTGTTGTCCGACCTGTATTAGTGTGCGAACGTTGAAGGCAGCCAGTTTGAATGGTGCACGTGGTTTCAGAAAAACTGCTTCAGTATTCGTATTTGGTGGTAGCATACAATTTTTAACCAGGCAGTGACTCGAGAACATATAGATAGATCCGAGTTCTCACCATAGGCGAGGTGCTGTATAAGTCGAAAAATAAGGATACACAAAGTGGGAATAAAAGAGAGTGAATAAGTGATGTAGTAAATAATAATAATAATAATAATAATAATAATAATAATAATAATAATAATAATAATAATAATAATAATAATAATAATAATAATAATAATATGAATCTTTTGGCTGTTAATCGAATCAAGAATAGTATTTTCCGTAAGTATCGTCCTTTCATCCTATTTGTTTGTGGGCTGTGATACTGTCCGGATGCCCACACCGAAGCAGGACCGGCGACCATACAACGTTGAAAGCACCTGTTCTCGTCCGATCACTGCAGTTAATCAACTATCATGACTACTTTTTTGGATCCAATGTAGCTGATATTTGGTTCTTTTTTCACTCCGTCACCAATTGTTATAACTTGTGCCCTAATAATATATAACGTAATGATACCGACAATTAGTGAACAGTGATTCATCGACCAGACCCATGACGCATAAAACCCGTACGAGCAGTCTAGAGTCTTTATCGTTTTCACTTTGCGACTATTCTTACTAACTAAATAGGACTCGATTGTCAAGACACTTAAGTGGTCCTAAAGTAGCGTTTAGACTCATTAAGACTAAAATAGACTCTCTACGTTTATCATTCAATGGAGTTTGTCACACTAACTTAAGGAGCTCATAAAGTCAGAAACACTAGTCAGATATTTTGCTCTATCATTACGAAGTGTACAGGTTTTGTCCTCATAAGTAAAATAGATAGTATAATCCAAAACGTGTATTCTCCAATTTTTAGAAGAAACTTCGTTACAACCGTTATAATACTAAACTTTAAAGGGCAAGATTAAAGAATCCAAACTTTCTAGGATATGAAAGGTTTGATAACATTAATAGCTACTGTTAAATAACTCTCGCTAACAGTTTACAAGAAGCATATGCGTGTAACTAGGATTATATTTTCAACGTTTTGAAAGTGTAGCTGGTTAGTTAACGAGACGATGAAGAGCGGGAAATATTTAATCTGCAAAGAAGTAAGAAATTTACCCTCATAATAGAAATGATATGTCCGTGATATTGCAACGGGCAGAAAAATGAATTTTTGTAAATTGGGGAACCGAACTCTATCTGAGTTTTGGTAACTACTTCCAAATACAGAAAATAAACTGAATGAGACGACATGGAAGAGCCACGATGTAGATTATGATCAAAAGGGAATTTCAATTTTTTCATGCCATACAATATACTGATTATTATTTTGAATATCATAAATGAGGAATAATTGTTTCTACAACGGCAGAAACCGAAAAAGTTTGCACATGTTATATGTACAGTGAGAAAAACTCGACTGTGATCATTATACACAAACCTAATTCCTATAAATAAATACAGTGATTGGAGCTCAATAAATAAACCAGAGTAATTGCATCTCAAAAGTCATCATTCGACCATACAACAGTCATGTTAATGAATTAATATCCTGCAAACATTAAAAACCATACACTTCGCATAAGTGTTTAAATGCAGCATCTTATGTAATTTAAGTTATGGAACGTGATCCTCCCAAAATGCCAACCATAGTTGTTTAGATTTTTCGAAAACTAAACGATTAAATTTTGATTAATTGGCACTGCCAAGTTCGTAGTTAGAGTATTTTACTAGGATAGACAATGAAAGCGTCAAGTGAAATATAGAGAAATTAAGATACCAAGACTGAACCAGGAGATGCGGGGTTCGAACCTAGTGCTCATAAGTCAAGTAATTTAACCTTTAAGGTACTGTTCTTTCAATTAGCCTGGTAGGATCAGTTAAGCACGAAGTCTATACATCGTAAAATGAATTTGTGTGTATTAAAGCACAACACAACACATTCCACGATCTATCCTTTTAAAATTGATGTTGAACGGATACATGTTCAATGTGTTTAAGCGTTAGGTTACCAAATACTTAGCATACAGGTTGTAACTCCTCAACAATATATATATATATATATATATATATATATATATATATATATATATATATATATATAACATAAGCACAAGCATTCCAATGTCTCGTTTGAAAAGCGAGATAATCAATAAATTTTTACAAAAATAGCCACTTACATCATTAACAGATTTCAAGTCAACCTTATCCAGATCTGCAACTACTTCAATCGGTTTTATAAACTGATCAACTGATGATGAAAGCAAATTAGTAGAAATATCCACAAGAGAATGTAATGGGTTTTCGTACCTGAACATTAGATCAGCCTTTAGAGTTTGCCTAAATGCAAGGCAAAATATATGATAATAACGAATCATAAATGAAATATAAATACATAGTCCGAACACATACACGAAATCATAATCCTGATATTAAGTAGTAAAATTTTATTTATTTATTTGAACACATAGATATTGGTACAAGAGGGCACCAGATACATATGCGCCATACAAATCTCATTTGATTTATGTGAGGGCTGTGATACTGCTCGGGTGCCCAAACCGAAGCAGGTATTTTACTACTAAGATATAAGTAGTAAAATACCGATACCTTAGTGTAAAATTGCATAAATTTGACTACTTTAACTGAATAACAATGAAATAAGTTTTCAACTTGAGTCCAATCAATAAAATCTGAATCCTTAAATTAAAATAAGTAAACGTCAACTGCACAACACTTATTTACTGCAAATGAATTCACTACATGCTTAAGATTTCCAAATTGAACGTACGAAACAGAAATGTAGATGTCATCTACGATTATAGATCAGTAATATAAATGCACTAATTAAGCACTTCATCACTATTTATACACTGATATCAAAAGCAATACCATTGAGTGTAATTATCAAGATTTTTCAGTATGTGAATCCTCTCCCTTGCATAACATAGAAAGCACTAAAATTTCCGTTACAAGTAAGATAAGTAGTTGAGCTTTTTTAATTTAATTCATATCTAAGACAATATCACAGTTATTTCGTGCCTAAGATGGATATTTGTCGTATTAATAACATCATAATGCACTAGTAATAGGACAGCCTTACTTTGCTTGTTTGAGATTTTCCTCAGTAAAACTTGAAGACCGTAAAACCGAAATGATACGCTTTATTCTAGATCCAACTGCTTTAGGACAAGCTCCAGCTACGGCGATACCAAAAAGACTATGATCGATATACAGTTTTTGGAAAGCTGCAACTTCGGTTTCAATGTCTCCTTCTGCAGCGGTACGAGCTAGCAGAGATTTCGAAGCGTTTCCACCATGCTCTATACGACTGGATGACCCATTCAATGCGCAGACAATGAGACCACTAATTGTACAGGACCCACGCATAGGCCATGCTAAGTAAGCGTACACTGTGGGCGCGGCATTCAAATCTCGTCTTATTTCGCCTGAAATGAAAGTCAGGATAAAATTAAACTAGTGTTAACTTTGAAGCAATCAAGTTAATTACTACAGCAGGAAAAATAGTAAAAAAATATACGACGCCAGGTATATCTAAGACAATGGTGATTATACTACTACTACTATAAGTAAGAAAGCAAAACTTGAAATTCAGTGATTTTTTATTATTTATTGAACATTTGTTACTAATAACTATACCTTTGAAGATTTGTAAATATACAATGCAAAATATTGTGTAGCTAATAGCTCTTTATATGCAGTCCTATGACTCCTGGTACAAAGTTTTATTCTGAAATGAAGACAATCAGTAGTCTACTGTTATCATTCTGATGTGATGGAATAAAAAGGCATAATTGCATGCCTTAACTCATTGTGTTTTTGTCCAATAATACTTTCGTTCGCAATTCAATATGATGAGTACTCAGAGTAATATTTCTTTTGTTTTTCAGTGTGATATTTTATTCGGTATAACAATTTATTTGAGTGTTATGTTTTCCCAAGATACAATATTCTTGTATTAAATAAACATGGACTAGGTTCAGCATGACATGCAGCAAATGATTCGTCATAGCTCTGGATATTTTTCACATTTTTGCTTTCATCCTAATTAATAATCGAAATGGGTGTACAATCAATATATAAATGAGTGTATCTTCGACTACGGTCATCGTGGTGTTTTCGGGTTAATAAATCTTCACTTATGCCAGTTTTGGTGTGCTTAAGTCGTATCGTAGAAATCGCGGTGATTTTGATGGAGTTTTGTTCTCTGAGCTGGATGATTTGGTTGTGGAACTTCCATCATTATTCTGAACGACATCATCAGCACAAACTTCAGGTAGAAGTTTGTGCTGATGATATCGTGATTTTATGTACTTTCAGCTATTTGGCAACCTGTCTCTTTCTTCTGGGATTGTGAGATCAACCTTAAATATTTAAACAATATGTTTTATTAGAAGGGTTTTTGTGGAGATTTTAGTAATTTCAACAGTTGAGATCATGGGTCAATTGAAGCAAGACCACCATGGAAAACCTAAAAGCACTGGACCGCCGTTTCATTCTATTGTGGGACTCCTCAGCAGTGCACATCCACGATTTGGGATCCGAATCCAGGACCTACTGGTCTTGCGCGCGAGCACTTAACCAATAGACCACTGAGCCGGCATCCAACGGTGTCAATGTCTAACTTCAACTAATCCACGCAATTGAGCGACACATCCACCATTGTCATAAGTGAGTTACTATCTTACAAATGACCCGGTTGTTTTTATTAAGAGACGAAGAGAAAATGAATGGAATTTTGAACACCATAGGAGAAGATCTGATGATCTTCGTCATGCACTATATTCCTGCCAAATGTGAAGTGACAACCCAAGAACAATCTGAAGCGAAATCGAATCTAGGAATAAAGGAAATCGATGGTATTGACCACTGGTAGGCTGATCGTTAGTAAAAATCTGAGACACACAAAAAGCTAATTTATCATTTGACAGTTCTTGTAAACTCTAAAATCTTCTATATTAATGCTAGGCGAATACCTCTAAATGATGAATGAATAAGGTTGTGAATCTGTGTAGTCTAATGTGGATGAGATGTGCACTGGACCGCCTACAGAAATCAGAACTTTCTGGTCCACCTCAATGAGGTAATTAAGTAAATAATTAGGGTTTTAAGGTGATGGGGTTAAAATCAGTAAAAGGGGTGTAAAAATATATCTTCATCTTACCAAAATTATGAAAACCTTATTGATCACTGTTTAAATGATTTCCCAGTTATATATTCATATAGTTCATTTTTATCTCTTTTTATCTTGTCGAACTGTGGTAATGAGATCTGATGCACTTTATCAAGTTAAAACTTGTGTTCACCTGATTATGATATCAGAAATAATTACTTGGTAATCACACTGTGCACTGCCGTGTGATCACGCTGAACAAAGCAATCTAATAGCTATTATGTAATTTGTCAAACACGAGTTTATTTTGGAAAAATTTGAAATTTTGGTGTCAAGCTATTATAGACCATACCAACCTAGATAATTTTTTGAAACTCAATACCTAAGAACGAGTAGGTGAACAAGACATACTACTTCACAACAATAAATCAAGGATAGAATAACCGAGTAATCCTTTGGAGGTCTTCAAGTGAAATTAAAAGCACATCTTTAAATGTAACAGGCTGCTATTCGATCCCAGCAACGGAAATACTTAATGTAATACCTTGACACTCAAACCCAAATAAACAGACCTCACCTCCAACAAACCCATAACCGCCTGAACCAATTTCCTGATGTGCAGGATTGAGATGAATGCTACTTTTCACCTTTTTTAATATATCCATTCCATTTATGTCGGAATGGGGATGAACAATGCCTAAAACGCACTTCTCTCCAACAAAGCCGCGTGAATGATATTCATTTATTTGATCAATCGAGTGAGATCCGATACGATCAGCTGGTGAAATCAGTGAGTATCCTAAACCACATCCTGAGTCACTGGTACCAAAAGCTGCTTCATGCAGCAACTCCATACCCACTTGACAGATGAGAAGATAAAGATGAAAAATGAGATGAAATAAAAATTTCATGTAAAAGATTTCAAAGTAAAAAAGTTTGTTTGGTAAGTTATGGCAATACAATGAGAAGTGCATACTTATTAATACTACGTGATACGTTAGAGTAATGTTTTGAACACTTCGGTAACGACCTACCACCCACCAAGTTCATCTCATAATTCCTAAACAAATCGGCGTACGCGGATTGCCTGGCCTCTCGAGTGCTATCAAATAGCAAGCAGATATAGCTAAAAAACCAACAATCAATTCACTGGAAAGTGTAGATGAGAACTGCCTGTATTTGGATTACATTATGAAAATGATGTCACTTTTGGCCTTTGGAAATATCCCGCTAATAAGCAACGGGTTGCTAAAGCTTAATTAACTTGAGCCACGACAGACTCCCCTGTCTTTAAAAAGGGCTTACGTCACCTATGCAACAACTATCGGGAGATAAGTCTACTTACGACTGCATCGAAACTATTGGCTAACGTCGTACTTTCTAGATTGTTCAGACCCCGTTAAAGATTGACTTGCGAAGAGCAGGCAGGTTTTCCTTCTGATCGAAGATGTATTAATCATATCGCAATCCTAGGTCAAATGTTAAAACACCGCCATGCTGACTTACAAGCCAACAATTGTTGCTCCTTGATATCAGGGTGATGTATTCATACGCTGTGCTAGAGGTTCGCTACTCCGACTTCAACACTGCGAACGAAACTACTCTATTCTTCTCCCTTTCCTCCCCACTAACTAGAGTACAAAAATTAGTCTTGTAGATGAAGGTTTTCGTGTTAAACCATCATAATCAATCAAAATACACTAAGTTTATCGATCGTATATCAATAAAAGATAATTAGAATATATAAACTGAGTAGGTAATGCTGTATATATGTGATCTGGAGAACGACATTTTGACTTGAGTATGAAAACAATAGTCTTACTATGCGATGATACTCAAACTATACAATCTGAATAATAAATATATGACTATCTGCCCAATGCTCACTTCATTTGAAACTGTTAAGTATTATTATTATTATTTGAACACATGAATATTGGTACAAGAGAGCGCCAATATATATGCGCCACACAAAACAATGAGAATTCGAAGAGAAATAGAAAAAAAAGTAAGGAGCGCAAAAGAAAAAGAGAACAATAACGAAGAGATTGGTGTAAGGTAGTGTGGTAGTAACGAGGGAACCGAAAGGTACAATCAGAAGAAATCTTTCAGGTAAGGGAGACACAACCACTTTTTATGAAGAAAGTAAAAGAAGGTTACAGCAGGATCGCCACTGGCTTCTATTCTGAGCCATATCTGATAACGTCTCTAGCCACTGTGTAGCACCATCTCTCGGACCCCAACCAGGGAGTCGTGAAGGACCAACAAAAGCCAGTCCTTTGCAGCTTTCTTTCATACCACGACACCATGTCATGCACTGACCACCTCTCCGCTTCTTCCAACCAGTCCCAGAGTCGGCAAATAATGCACGACGTGGAATTCTCTGGGACGACATTCGTAGAACATGTCCAAGCCACCGAAGTCGGTGTTTCAAGATGGTGACACCAATTGAATTATCATCTCTGTGCCCGAACACACGATGCCGAACCTCTGCATTACTGACATGGTGTTGCCACTGAATGTCAGCAATCCTTCGGAGACAGCGATGATCGAACACAGAGAGTCGTCTAACGTCCTCAACTCGGAGAGGCCAGGTTTCACAAGCATAGAGCAAAACTGCTCTCACCGACGCGTTGTAGATCCGACCTTTTACAGCCAGACTAACATCACGAAGGCGCCAAAGGTGGCCCAGATTGGCATAAGCCGCTCTGGCTTTCACTATTCGTGCATTGATCTCATCACTCACACCCCCACCAGCACTTATGCAGCTACCCAGATACACGAACTTCTCGACTACGTCTATCTGCTCACCGTCCAGGGTGAGTACAGGATTAGAATCCTGCCAGTCTTGTAGAAGTACTTTGCACTTCGAAGGTGCAAAGCACATACCATACCTACGGACACTGATTGCCAACTGATTAAGTGCGGATTGCATGCCTTGGGCATTATCGCACAGTAAGACAATATCGTCCGCATACTCAAGGTCGAGAAGTCTTTCTCCAGGCAACAGATCCACACCACCATTACTTACATTCATCAGAGCTGTTTCCAGAATGTCATCGATGGCAAAGTTGAAGAGGAATGGTGAGATTGGGCAACCCTGCCTAACCCCACTGCTCGAATGGAACAATGGAGAGAGGTGGTTGTATGCCCTCACTCTGCCTGAGGTGTTTTTATACAGGGCTTTTAGGATGTTAATAAACTTCTCAGGCACACCCTTCTTCAATAGACAATCCCAGAGAACAGTCCTGTCCAACGAATCGAAGGCAGCCCTGATGTCAAGAAACACTACGATTGTTGGCCTTTGATAAGTATGGCGGTGTTCTAACATTTGGCGGAGGGTGAAGATATGATCAATACATCCTCGACCAGAACGAAACCCAGCCTGCTCCTCGCGAGTCAATCTTTCTCGGGTTTTGAACAACCTACGAAGTATGACGGAAGCCAATAGCTTGGACGCAATCGGAAGTAGACTTATCCCCCGATAGTTGTTACAGGAACGACGTGAACCCTTTTTAAAGATAGGGACAACTATCGACTCATTCCATGACGTTGGTACACTCTCTAGTTCCCAAACCTTTGTAAACAACGTCGTCAATTCCTTAGTCAAAAAGTCACCACCATCTTTAAAAAGAGCCGGAGGTAAGTCATCTGGGCCAGGTGATTTGTAACGCTTCAAGAGTTGGAGTTCCTTGCGGACTTCCTCCTCGTTTGGTGGATCAGTCGTCACCGGCCATGGAGGGCAGGACAGTCTGACCGATGTTGCCGGAGCAGCAGGCCAGTTGAACTGCCCTTCGAAAAATTCTGCCCATCGTCCAAGACGTCGATGGATGTTAGTGATTGGCATCCCATCATCCTCGCAGATTGTTTCACTCACACCAGACTTCTTGCTGCCAGTGGCTCGGATGAGTTGGAAGAGCTTCCGGTAGTTACCAGATGCAGCTGCTGCTTCCAGCTCATTAGCACGCTCCGACCACCAGGCTTCTCGGTCCTTACGCAAGCTTTGCCCGATCTCATTACGTAACAGCCTTTGGGCTATAACACTTGCCACACTCTATTCTTGTTCATTTATTTTCCATTCAATGCACTCTTCCTCCTTTATTTCTTCAAAACTTAACAATCTTGTTTTTGTGGCGAATTTCGATGCACTATTATCGGTCGGTCAGCTACAACATAGGACCAGTAACATACATGCATCGGTCCATGTTGCCATACCGCATTAGCACAGAAAGATGAACACTGGATTCATAGACGTAGTTGTATATAATAATATAATATATAGAAGGAAGATTGCATATAAAAGTATAGTACTGGAAGAAAGAATTAGTTCGTAGAAAGAAAGATGTTAAGTGATTTTAATCTCTTAGTTTAAGGGAAGACACCTACGCCATTGTGATCGATTCTGAGCCGTCACCAAGAGTCTTTAACCATTGGTTACGATAGTCACGTAGACCCCAACCAAGAAGTCTGCATCTACCAACATGACTCAGACTAGAAGTAGTGTCTTCAAGCACTGATGCCACGTTTTGGTTTGGCCACCCCTAACTTTCTTCCAACTATCTCCAACATTAGCCAGCATTGAGCGTTGTGGTAATCGATGTTCAGGCATACGCAATACGTGGCCCAACCATGTCAGTCGATGAAGATTCACAACCTCATCAAATGATTTACCAGCATTCCTTAATACCCTGTGTTTAACCTCACTATTACTTATCCGGTGATCTCAGCAGATACCGGCGATATTTCTAAGGCATCTGTGGTTAAATACTAGTAGCTTACGAGTATCTTCAACTCTTAATGTCCATGTTTCGCTGCCGTAAAGTAAAACAGAACGAACTGCCGCGCAGTATACTCGTCCTTTTGTTGCACTATTATACCATTAATTAATGTGCTTCAAAAAGATATAAAAAAAACAAGGTGAATTTTGTGTGACACAATGTAATATATCATATTTTCTAATGAAAACCTTAGGAAATAAAATGTAATAGCATTTTCATGTATAGGATGTCACTTGACAAACAAGTCAACTTACATTCGTTTAAATTGCGCCGGTTGAGAATATCAACATCTTTGTTCATTAACTTGTAGACAATATCCTTCAGTTCCCATGCATAATAACATGGAGATGAAGCCATAGAGCATAAAAGGAAACCAGCGCGGGAAGCAAAGTTTGGTGCGACATCTACTGTGTAGATCATATGTTCACGGGTTGTAGCGCACCTGCAGAGGAAAGCAGAATAATTATCAATCAAAAGAGCATAATACTGGATAGACTTATGATTGTGAACATCCAATTGCTTGGAATTTAATACTTGTTGAAGCGAGTCGTTTTAGAGTCAAAACAACATTTATTTATCGTCCACATCTTTAGAAACGGCCTGATATCATCTATGCAACAACTATAGGTCGAAAAATATACTTTCAGTTGATGGATGCTAACATTTGGGACGCATATCTGGTTGGTGGATATGGAGAATTGATCTATGAGATGGGAAATTCTGGTTCTAAAACAATGGAGTATATGGGTTCAAGAAACCTGAGGATTCGAATGGTGTATAAACCTGATCCGGGTCACCGGCCATCATGGAACCACAACTCCCGACTTTACCACCATGTGGGTCAGACCTTTAGGTCAGAGGCTAGTGAAGTGGTACTCAAAGAAAACCACCTGCTTCTGACTAGCTTCCTGGAAAGTATCCTAGCCCACACATAACTAGTTGAAATCAACAGTCAATTGAAGCTAGACCACCATGGAAAACCTGGAAGCACTGGACCGACGTTTCATCCTATTGTGGAACTCCTCAGCAGTGCTCATCCACGATCCCGCTTCGCGAGATTTAAACCCAGGACCTATCGGTTTAGCGCACGAACGCTTAACCTCTAGACCAAAAGTCATTTAAATGGACAATGAGGATTAGTTGGTAACAAGTCAGATAACGTAAATCGTTTCAAACAGCATTCCGTTGATTCACAACTAGTTTCTGGTCAGTACGATATTTATCTGAACTCTGATCATACCTTCGTTAGCACTAATTCTATCTTACGTTTCAGTGACTAATAAATTCACCATCCTCAACAGATTGACTTAAGCAAATTAGTTGCAGCTTCCATTGCTAGATTCAAAGCTATCTGTATGACGCAATCGAAATGGAGAGTAAAGTCACAATCGGTTTTGAGAAAAGTCCTACTTAAAAGCAACTGGTTAACAAATGCTCCTCACAAATTGTTAGAGTAAGTTGGTCTATCCCAGCTAACTGCAAACTAGATGGTAAACATAGATTTCATAGTGATATTGTGCAGAAATTGCGTAAGAACTAAGAGGTACGGTATACAGAGCTGCTGGTTTTGGTAAATACTAGAAGCTTTATCAACTCCTCCTGGTCAATGGAAACGGGGAAGTCTGGTGTAAGTGGAACAATATGGGAAGCTTATCGGGCGTAAATCAAAAAGATCCAGAGGAGTACTTCACGATGATCGGAGTCCACTGACATATAATATATTTTGTCTGATGGCCCAACGGTAATGATTATATAGCCCTACCATCTGTGGCATTGACAAATAAACCACCTACCGAGATGAAAGTAAGCAACGAACTCCAAGATTGAAGGTACCGAAATATCATAGCCCAGACGACTTACATTCCAAGTGCCCTGGGTGGGGAGAGCAAGATTTCCCTCCCAAAATACTCTCATATAACCACGCGCATACAGCCACTGCCACAGAAGTCATAATCACTGCCTTCTCGTGGCATTACTGTTGTCTACGAAATTGAGAAGACAAAAAGCCAATGTCCGGCGCCTTAATCGGGTTGGTGGACACAGAGGGTCCACCTACGGCAGTTGGAAAACCCTGATTACAAACCAGTGGTGCACATGGGCTTCTGTGTCCTGAGGGAACAAACGGCGTATGAACCTATTGTTGGTCACCGGTTTACCATGTGACTGCATCTTCTGACGTTGCTCCACTCCCTTGTGGACCAGACCTTTAGGTCGGAAGCTCCTGGTGCGGCCCCATTGTAAAGTGTGACCGACAAACGAACTCACCAATGATAAAGTGAAACGCCCACCACCACATTAACTTTCTTTGATCTTGTATGACTATGTCTTGTTTATTCACCAATCACAATATTATGTTCATTATTAAACAATATTTGCCTTGTTGAATCATTTTTCCTATCCTCTAGTTACTGTTCGGTATGTTATTTATGTCTCTGTTTTTCCCTGTGTTAATAGACTGTACTGTTTGTTTTGTACACTAACGGTGTTAATTTATGTTTTAGAAACAGATAAAGTTTATCAAGCCAAATAGACTACTTGTTCTGACTTTGGCTAAACCAAGACTCCGTGCTCAACGGTCTAGAGTTACACCTGTAGGAAATTGCTTCCTACAAAGTTTCGAACAGTAATTTCGATATACTTACTGAAATGACGTCCAATAAATACTACGATTTCGATGAGATTCCAGAGTTATCACCCCATCATTTAGGAGTTTATGACGAGAATCAACTCGAAAAGGACGAACTCAAAAACAATAGCATGATAGAACTAAAGTTAGCTAGGTTGCGCATAACCCAGTTAGAAAAAGAAATTTAACTAGAAAGGTTACACAGCCAGAGATGTGAAGGTTTCGACCAATCAGTAAACAGCATTGAGAACGTAATATTGAAGAATCTGTATTTACCAAAAGGAGAAATCTTAAGGTTTGATGGTACACCGACAAATTATTGGAATTTTATTAGAAGAATGCATCGAGAGTGAAAATATTGGATTTAGATCTAAGCTAAATTACTTGATTCAGTATTGTGACGGAGGAGCGAGAGCCGCTATCCTTCATTGTACTATACTAGAACCAGAGGTAGGTTATCGTTAAGCTCTTAAGCTTCTAGAGGAAACGTTTGGCAAAAAAAAACACGTTATAGCACTCACGTTTATCGACAGCTTGTTAAACTTTCCCAATATAAAAAGGACTCAACCAGATGGTTTCAGAAGACTGTCTCGAGAAATGCGAATATGCGGTCTGACTCTCAAACAGATGAATTACCCTTATGATTTGAACTCTTCCAGAACTATCGAAATTATGGTTCTGAAATTACTAACGCACATTCAACAAGAGTGGCTAAAGGTAGCTTATAAGATTATCAATAAGAGGTTGAAAGCATCTGTTTGCCGATCTTACTGAGTTCGTAAAGGAACAAGCTGATATAGCTAATACTAGATATGGTCTACCTGAAAACTGCGGTAGTAATAGTGACAGTAAGGGTGTTGGTATTTTAAAAGGGAAAATTAATGCAGATTACAATGCAGTAAGGATATCATATGCGAATACTAGTGATGACAATGTCCCCTTACGTAGTTCATCCTGTTTGGAGTTCTCAGGTAATCAACCTTTAGATCATTGCCAGAAGTTTAAAAACAAGTATGTTAGAGAAGGGAAAGAATTCGTTCTCAGACACAAGTTATGTAATGTTTGTCTGAAAGCAAACCATGTAGCGAAAAATTGTCGATTACCGAGGTCGTGTGCTGTTGAAGGGTGTTAGATGGTGGTTGGAGGTAGTCAACAGGAAACCCTGGACCCGGGTTTCGTGCTACTTGGCACTCGTCAGCAAGGTGTACCTGTAATCTTGAGGGAACTGGTGCTCCCTGGCGGATTCGATCTCGTGTCACCCAGCTTCACAGTCAGAGACGTTACCACTGAGCTATCCGAGCCGTGACTAACCTCCTGTAGGACTGAGATGTAATCACAATTGATTGATCACTGGGTGGTGATCAATCTCATGCTTGTCTAGTCCTTATTAGTGCAGATCGAATGCTATCGATCATGTTGCAATGTGGCCACCAGTCTAGGTGACTCGACACTGCGGGCACTATGTATTGAGATTAGATGGTGGTTGGAGGTAGTCAACAGGAAACCCTGGACCCGGGTTTCGTGCTACTTGGCATTCGTCAGCAAGGTGTACCTGTAATCTTGAGGGAACTGGTGCTCCCTACAGGAGGTTATTCACGGCTCGGATAGCTCAGTGGTAACGTCTCTGACTGTGAAGCTGGGTGACACGAGATCGAATCCACCAGGGAGCACCAGTTCCCTCAAGATTACAGGTACACCTTGCTGACGAGTGCCAAGTAGCACGAAACCCGGGTCCAGGGTTTCCTGTTGACTACCTCCAACCACCATCTAATCTCAATACATAGTGCCCGCAGTGTCGAGTCACCTAGACTGGTGGCCACATTGCAACATGATCGATAGCATTCGATCTGCACTAATAAGGACTAGACAAGCATGAGATTGATCACCACCCAGTGATCAATCAATTGTGAGTTGAAAGGTGTGGCTGGAGACACCATACCCTGTTAGACGAGAAGCGGGAAGAACAAAGAAATACTAATAGTGATGTCTACATTATTACTCAGCTTTGTACGGAGGAAGGCGTTAAGTAGTAGTGCCTGTATTGATAAAAAATGGTGAGATTATTCAGACTTGCGCCTTTCTAGATAGTGGGTCAGATACCTCTCTCATAGTTGATGATCTAGCTGATAAGTTAGGCCTCGGAGGGAAACCAAAAACGGTATTTTTAAAGACTCCTAGTAATGAATCTTCGTTGGTATCCAAAGAGGTCGATGTAGAGTTGCACTCGATAGATTTTTCGTCATCCGTTAAGGTCCAGAAAGTATTGACAGTCAAAAAATTACCGGCAGTTTACAGGACTGTGCCAACGGCGCATCAAATGGCATCCTGGTCCTATTTAAAAGACATAAGTTTTCCGAGAGTAGAAGATGAGAATGTCAAACTGTTGATTGGGTGCAACGCACCGGCCGTACACGAGATGAAAGAGATAAGAACGGAAAGGACGAATGAACCGTCTGCTGTGAGGACTATATTGGGTTGGACGCTGTTCGGCTCTTACGGAGAACCCCGTGAAAGCAACCGTGTACTGAATCACCTCTCGGCTAAGGAGGAATTAGAGGATAAGTTTGAACAATTGTATTCAACTGAACTCAAAGACCCATTTAGTCGTACTTCATCGATGTCTGTGGAAGACCGTATAGCATTACCAGAATCGTACAAACCACTGGCTAGTCAGACTCATTGCTCTGCCGATGCCTCAGAATCCGCATATGGCATTGCGGAGTATGCTCGTTCCGAAAATGTCTCTCATCGAGTTCATTGTTCCTTTTTATTAACTAAGTCCAAAGTTTTTAGGCCAAAAACTGAAGCACCATCTGCTAATAAACCCAAATCAACACTAAGAAAGCCTATGAAAAAGGACACCAAACTGAAAGTCAAGACTACGAAAAGGCCGAAGGCCACTGTAACAAAGAAGCCATTAACTAAGACCCTGAAGAAGAAGGCAGCACATATTCTCCGTGATATCGAGGATGGTGTTGAGAAAGGCGCCCTTGTACGAGTTGTGAACAAGAGTAAGGGTGCATCTGGTAGCTTTACAGGAGCCAATGCTATTCTTAGACAGATCATGTGTAGTTGAAACCAGAATAAGATAACGAATGCCCTTTTAGAGAGAGGTTGTGAATGGCGCTTTAACCTTCCTAGAGCTAGTCAACGAGGCAGTGTATGGGGACGCATCATAAAGTCAATAAGAAGAATTCTGAGATCACTATTGTTTCAGAAGGTATTGACGGATGAGTCTTTGGGGACGTTTTAAATAGAAGCTGAAAGAATACTGAACAATCGACCACCCGTAAGGCTAGTTGGTGACTGTGATAATGGCCATGTACTTACGCCAAATAAGTTATTGTTAGTTTACAGAGACGTACCATTTGACGGGGCGCAGATGAATAAGACGTAGTTATATAACATATTATGGAACAATTTTTGCCTTTGGAAATATCCCACTAATAAGCAACGGGTTGCTAAAGCTTAATTAACTTGAGCCACGACAGACTCCCCTGTCTTTAAAAAGGGCTTACGTCACCTATGCAACAACTATCGGGAGATAAGTCTACTTACGACTGCATCGAAACTATTGGCTAACGTCGTACTTTCTAGATTGTTCAGACCCCGTTAAAGATTGACTTGCGAAGAGCAGGCAGGTTTTCCTTCTGATCGAAGATGTATTAATCATATCGCAATCCTAGGTCAAATGTTAAAACACCGCCATGCTGACTTACAAGCCAACAATTGTTGCTCCTTGATATCAGGGTGATGTATTCATACGCTGTGCTAGAGGTTCGCTACTCCGACTTCAACACTGCGAACGAAACTACTCTATTCTTCTCCCTTTCCTCCCCACTAACTAGAGTACAAAAATTAGTCTTGTAGATGAAGGTTTTCGTGTTAAACCATCATAATCAATCAAAATACACTAAGTTTATCGATCGTATATCAATAAAAGATAATTAGAATATATAAACTGAGTAGGTAATGCTGTATATATGTGATCTGGAGAACGACATTTTGACCTTGAGTATGAAAACAATAGTCTTACTATGCGATGATACTCAAACTATACAATCTGAATAATAAATATATGACTATCTGCCCAATGCTCACTTCATTTGAAACTGTTAAGTCCAACCTTGGCGTTGATACCCATATACAACCCGAGCTTAATCAGCTGGGAAGCAATGTCCGTAGATATGGAATTTTCTTTGCACCCTCTAAGTGCAAAGCACTTTTACAAGGCTGACAGGAACCTGTGTCTGTACTCACTATTTGCGGTAATCCGTTGGCAGTAGTTGGAAAGTTTGTGTATTTTAGTAGCTGTGTAAGTGCTAATGATGGCATGACTGATGACACCAATTTACGTTTAGTGAATGCCAAAGAAACCCATACTAATCTGAGTCACCTTGGGAGCCGTTTTGATGTTAGTTTGGCTGTAAAATATCAGAATTTACAACACATCGATTAGAGTAGCTTTGCTCCATGCTTGTGAAGCTCGATCCATCCAGTTTGAGGGTGCTCGATGACTCTCTATGTTTGATCGTCGTTGTCTCTAAAGGGTTGCTGACATTTAATGACAACAATATGTTAGTGATGCGGAGGCTTGGTGACGTGTGTTCCGCCACAGTGACTTTAATTCAACTGGAATTACAATCTCAAAACACCGGCTTCTACATCGTGCAGTAATTGCTGACTTCGGGACTGGGTGGAAAAAGCGGACGGGTGGTCGGTTTATGACATGGCGCCGCGGCATGAAAGCTTTATAGGATTAGCATGTCTGTCCATCACGGCCCCTTGGTTAGGGTTCCAGTTATGGTGCAATTCAATGGTTTAAGGCGTTATTAGACGTAATTCACAAAGAAAATGAGACAAGCTGACTTAACGGGAAAAAACGTAGGCTATCAGGTCTTTAAAAAGCCTTTTGGGACTTAACCCTATAAATTATTGTTTCGTAAGTAATTGTGTTTCAAAAAAGTCAACTCTTCACTATAGCTTTATTTGTTTGACGTCTAATAGCCTAAATTATTAATAAGATAAATTTCCTTATGTGGTATTTAGTCGATGAACCCAAACAATTCACCGTTCTAGTTGCCAAACGAGTATGATTATTTTCGTTAATATAAACGAATACAGATATATTTACACAGCAATGCTTCCGAAATAAATAATCGAATTTTGTTGGCTATAAAAAAAATCTCTTATCTTACTTGAATCAATCATTGTTATCAAGCTGTTATAGTCCCATAAAGCAACAGAAATTATTGAAAATCAAATAAAAACAATGGTCCTACAAAAGGTGAAAACTTACTGTACGCGAGCACCCATTTGTTGAAAATGTCTTGTTAAATTAACACTAGTTAACTCAGGAGTGGACATTCCAAAACTTCGACGTACTAGATGACTTATACCACGATTTTTTGAGGATTCATATCGCGAACCAGATTTTACGACTAGTGCAATTCGTGTACACCCAAAGCCAAGTGACAGCTGTGGTAAACTGACAAGCTGAAAATGTTTACATAGGAAACCAAGACAAACAAGTTTAATACCGTTTCAACGATCTTTGTGATAAAGATCCAATGTTACTAGAAAACCTATAACATTTTCTTGTAGTTAAATAAGGTGCTATTATTTCAATCAGTAACGAGAAATGTAGAGACTAAAACATATGTTCATCGGTTCAGGTTTCGACACCACATATTTTAAACAGCAACATCATACATAAACAATATTATTCAAAAACTAATTCATTGAATAAAAATTACGAGATAATTTTAAGATTCAGAACACAAGTGACGATAAAGAGTGAATACATATGTACCATGGACCTGACAATATACCAACTGAAGCACTGAACACAGACATAGGAGCAACTGCAAACATGCTTCAGCTTCTATTCAAGAAGGTTTGGGTGAAGGAATAAGTGATGACGAACTAGAAAGAAGGACACCTGATAAAAATACCAAAGGAAAGAAATCTGAGCAAATGTGAGAACTACAGAAGGGGAGACGGAAAGGTACAATCCGAAGAAATCTTTCAGTTAAGGAAGATACAACCACTTTTTATGAAGAAAGTAAAAGAAGGTTACAGCAGGATCGCCACTGGCTTCTATTCTGAGCCATATCTGATAACGTCTCTAGCCACTGTGTAGCACCATCTCTCGGACCCCAACCAGGGAGTCGTGAAGGACCAACACAAGCCAGTCCTTTGCAGCTTTCTTTCATACCACGACACCATGTCATGCACTGACCACCTCTCCGCTTCTTCCAACCAGTCCCAGAGTCGGCAAATAATGCACGACGTGGAATTCTCTGGGACGACATTCGGAGAACATGTCCAAGCCACCGAAGTCGGTGTTTCAAGATGGTGACACCAATTGATTATCATCTCTGTGCCCGAACACACGATGCCGAACCTCTGCATTACTGACATGGTGTTGCCACTGAATGTCAGCAATCCTTCGGAGACAGCGATGATCGAACACAGAGAGTCGTCTAACGTCCTCAACTCGGAGAGGCCAGGTTTCACAAGCATAGAGCAAAACTGCTCTCACCGACGCGTTGTAGATCCGACCTTTTACAGCCAGACTAACATCACGAAGGCGCCAAAGGTGGCCCAGATTGGCATAAGCCGCTCTGGCTTTCACTATTCGTGCATTGATCTCATCACTCACACCCCCACCAGCACTTATGCAGCTACCCAGATACACGAACTTCTCGACTACGTCTATCTGCTCACCGTCCAGGGTGAGTACAGGATTAGAATCCTGCCAGTCTTGTAGAAGTACTTTGCACTTCGAAGGTGCAAAGCACATACCATACCTACGGACACTGATTGCCAACTGATTAAGTGCGGATTGCATGCCTTGGGCATTATCGCACAGTAAGACAATATCGTCCGCATACTCAAGGTCGAGAAGTCTTTCTCCAGGCAACAGATCCACACCACCATTACTTACATTCATCAGAGCTGTTTCCAGAATGTCATCGATGGCAAAGTTGAAGAGGAATGGTGAGATTGGGCAACCCTGCCTAACCCCACTGCTCGAATGGAACAATGGAGAGAGGTGGTTGTATGCCCTCACTCTGCCTGAGGTGTTTTTATACAGGGCTTTTAGGATGTTAATAAACTTCTCAGGCACACCCTTCTTCAATAGACAATCCCAGAGAACAGTCCTGTCCAACGAATCGAAGGCAGCCCTGATGTCAAGAAACACTACGATTGTTGGCCTTTGAAAGTATGGCGGTGTTCTAACATTTGGCGGAGGGTGAAGATATGATCAATACATCCTCGACCAGAACGAAACCCAGCCTGCTCCTCGCGAGTCAATCTTTCTCGGGTTTTGAACAACCTACGAAGTATGACGGAAGCCAATAGCTTGGACGCAATCGGAAGTAAACTTATCCCCCGATAGTTGTTACAGGAACGACGTGAACCCTTTTTAAAGATAGGGACAACTATCGACTCATTCCATGACGTTGGTACACTCTCTAGTTCCCAAACCTTTGTAAACAACGTCGTCAATTCCTTAGTCAAAAAGTCACCACCATCTTTAAAAAGAGCCGGAGGTAAGTCATCTGGGCCAGGTGATTTGTAACGCTTCAAGAGTTGGAGTTCCTTGCGGACTTCCTCCTCATTTGGTGGATCAGTCGTCACCGGCCATGGAGGGCAGGACAGTCTGACCGATGTTGCCGGAGCAGCAGGCCAGTTGAACTGCCCTTCGAAAAATTCTGCCCATCGTCCAAGACGTCGATGGATGTTAGTGATTGGCATCCCATCATCCTCGCAGATTGTTTCACTCACACCAGACTTCTTGCTGCCAGTGGCTCGGATGAGTTGGAAGAGCTTCCGGTAGTTACCAGATGCAGCTGCTGCTTCCAGCTCATTAGCACGCTTCGACCACCAGGCTTCTCGGTCCTTACGCAAGCTTTGTCCGATTTGTAGTACTTCACCAGAGTTTTGAATACGGGTCTCGGATAGACAACAAACGTCGATATTAAGACTTTCCAAAGACATAGCCAACCCTATCTGTTGTCCGACCTGTATTAGTGTGCGAACGTTGAAGGCAGCCAGTTTGAATGGTGCACGTGGTTTCAGAAAAACTGCTTCAGTATTCGTATTTGGTGGTAGCATACAATTTTTAACCAGGCAGTGACTCGAGAACATATAGATAGATCCGAGTTCTCACCATAGGCGAGGTGCTGTATAAGTCGAAAAATAAGGATACACAAAGTGGGAATAAAAGAGAGTGAATAAGTGATGTAGTAAATAATAATAATAATAATAATAATAATAATAATAATAATAATAATAATAATAATAATAATAATAATAATAATATGAATCTTTTGGCTGTTAATCGAATCAAGAATAGTATTTTCCGTAAGTATCGTCCTTTCATCCTATTTGTTTGTGGGCTGTGATACTGTCCGGATGCCCACACCGAAGCAGGACCGGCGACCATACAACGTTGAAAGCACCTGTTCTCGTCCGATCACTGCAGTTAATCAACTATCATGACTACTTTTTTGGATCCAATGTAGCTGATATTTGGTTCTTTTTTCACTCCGTCACCAATTGTTATAACTTGTGCCCTAATAATATATAACGTAATGATACCGACAATTAGTGAACAGTGATTCATCGACCAGACCCATGACGCATAAAACCCGTACGAGCAGTCTAGAGTCTTTATCGTTTTCACTTTGCGACTATTCTTACTAACTAAATAGGACTCGATTGTCAAGACACTTAAGTGGTCCTAAAGTAGCGTTTAGACTCATTAAGACTAAAATAGACTCTCTACGTTTATCATTCAATGGAGTTTGTCACACTAACTTAAGGAGCTCATAAAGTCAGAAACACTAGTCAGATATTTTGCTCTATCATTACGAAGTGTACAGGTTTTGTCCTCATAAGTAAAATAGATAGTATAATCCAAAACGTGTATTCTCCAATTTTTAGAAGAAACTTCGTTACAACCGTTATAATACTAAACTTTAAAGGGCAAGATTAAAGAATCCAAACTTTCTAGGAGGCCACACCCCGAGCCTTTAACCTAAAGGTCTAACCCACAAGGCAGTGGGGCATCGTGAGGAGATGTAGTTCCATGGTAGCCGATGACCAACGTTTGGTTCATACGCCATTTGTTCCCGCAGGATACTGGAGCCCATGTGCACCACTGGTTTGGGATGCAATTAAAGCTCCGAACATGCGCTTCTCGTCCTCTCATTTTCGTAAACAACACCGCCACGAGAAAGCAGTGTATAGGACTTCCCTGGCAGAGGCTGTATACGCGCGGCCGTGTGAGAGCATTTCGACAGAGAGGGTGGGAACACCCCAATCTCGGCCATACCAGGGCATTTGAGAGCAGTAAGTATGATGACCGATTTACAACCATTTTGTCCAACATCTGTAGCCATTGGTTACAATAATCTCGCGGAGAGTTTGTACCCTACTAACACAACTCAGTCCAACCACCAATGGCACATCTTGGATACCCAACACATTATTCGGTTTACGGAGGTCTTCCACAACAAAACTGCGAGTGCCCCACCGTACTATGGAAATTTGTATCGCTGTGGCGTACACATTTCAAAGGTCACCCATTCTTTGATAATCTTGTATCACTCTTCTAGTTCAACGTACACTAATAAATGTGGAATTTACCTATAAATACGATTCAAAGGCTTGACAAAATGATATTATTCACATGAAAATTTTACTCGATGGAGCGTCATTAAAATAACTTGCTAATATTTCAATTTCTTGTTTATTTTCTATCTACAATCGTAGATCAAGAATGGGGAGAGCCCGATTTCCCTCCCAAAATACTCTCATATAACCACGCGCATACAGCCACTGCCACAGAAGTCATAATCACTGCCTTCTCGTGGCATTACTGTTGTCTACGAAATTGAGAAGACAAAAAGCCAATGTCCGGCGCCTTAATCGGGTTGGTGGACACAGAGGGTCCACCTACGGCAGTTGGAAAACCCTGATTACAAACCAGTGGTGCACATGGGCTCCTGTGTCCTGAGGGAACAAACGGCGTATGAACCTATTGTTGGTCACCGGTTACCATGTGACTGCATCTTCTGACGTTGCTCCACTCCCTTGTGGACCAGACCTTTAGGTCGAAGGCTCCTGGTGCGGCCCCATAAGTAGACCACCTGCTTCGGTCTGAGCACCCCAGTAGCATCCTAGCCCGCACACAAATCAGGTGAATTGTGTGACGCATATGTATTCAGTGGCCATTTGTACCAGTATTTATGTGTCCAAATAAATATATATAATATCTACAATCGTAGCCTTATCAAAATGCCAAATCCAGTAACGATATCCACGACCGACATAACGTCAATTTATTATTATTATTATTATTATTATCATTAATGGCTTTATTCAATATTATATTTTGGTACAGTATAGAATTCTCAGCATAAGGTACTTCAACAAGTTTCTTTTGCAAACGACAAAAACAAAAACAGGTTAAACAGAAAAATCTGAAAAAGAACTGTACAACTTTCCAAATTAAAGACATGTTTAAGAATACAGGTTATTGACTAGGTTAACTCTAACAACTTGTTCGTCACTGAGTATATTTGCTAGGTAAGGTATTATACCAGTGTAGTAGCATGGTGGATCTGATGCAGATGTGAAAGCGCGGATCGGTAAAGCAAGAGCAGCGTATTTAAAACTGAAGGGCATCTCAAAACAACTGTCAACCAACATTAAGGTCAGAATTCTCAATACAAATGTCAAGACACTTCTACTGTATGGGGTGGAAACCTGGAGAACTACGAAAGCCATCATCCAGAAAATACATGTGTTTATTAACAGTTGTCTACGCAAAATACTTCGGATCCGTTGGCCGGACACCATTAGCAACAACCAACTGTGGGAGAGAACAAACCAGATTCCAGCGGAGGAAGAAATCAAGAAGAAGTCCTGAAAGTGGATAGGACACACATTGAGGAAAGCACCCAACTGCGTCACAAGACAAGCCCCCACATGGAATCCTCAAGGCCAGAGGAAAAGAGGAAGACCAAAGAACACATTACGCCGGGAAATGGAGATAGACATGAGAAGAATGAACAAGAATTGGATAGAACTAGAAAATAAGGCCCAGGACAGAGTACTTTTGCTTGCGTGCTTGGATTATAATGTAATTTTGTCTCGTTCTACCAGAAGATATACGAGGAGGAAGATATGAGTGAAGGGAATAGTTAGCAAGAAAAGAAACAGTGTTTGGGTTTTCCCCTCAAAGCACAAATCGAAATTGCAATTTAACACCCACTAATTAACTATGACAGTATGTTCAAACTGTCAACGTAATAATACGAGAACTATGTTGATAAACAACTCGACATCTAAGTGGTTGTCAAAAGACTACCAACTTGGGTGATGAACAAGAACGAGTACCACCCAATCTCCTAAGTTTGGGGAAATTTTGGGGGAACTCCCGAAGTCAAGTGGCTATCACCAAGGTTAAGTTGAATTTTAAGGAAATATTGAGGTTTTAGTGCCATTTCCCGAATATTTACTATAGCGGGTTTCCTGAAATTTCCCCAAAATTGGGAGCTCGAGTATGCATCAAGCAGTCTAGAACAAAGACAAAGCCATGTCCGATAAGCCCTAAGGATGCGGAAATGGTTAGGACTCGAGCATATCTAGGTTCATACGGTTTTACAACATTTAACATATATATGTATGCAGGGGACTAATATATACACAAACTAGTATCTGAAGTCCGACTCTCAGAGCAAGATGGTCGATGGATCATGAAAAAGGAATTTGAAGAACATCTAGAAAACGATGTTTGAATAAACAAACAGAAAGCTACAACTAAACCAACATACCTTTATTCCTTCCGCACTTTGAGTTACAGATACATCTTTCTGCTGTCCAACCTGATATGAAGTGGCAATATTAATAGCCCCACGCTTAAGTTGTGTCAACGCGCAGAATCGGGAGCTCTGTAAGTAAAAACCACCTGACCAATATACACAGTAGCTTACCGAAGACATCTGAAGACCCGCAGGAAAGGGATGGCTAAAATATCAGGTCCACTTGAATCTGCCTCGTTCCGCCTAACGACCTTGAATAGCTTGATATGAGGCGGCCATTTCGTAATCCAATTGCCGTGGGTTTGTTGGGTGTCCGTTGGGTTGAGCGAATATTAGTTGTTCTCATATTTAAGTTGTCTTTTCATGCAAATAAAATTCCGTGAAATAAATTTAAGTGTAAACAGTAGTCTTAATACGAAGTAGACGATCAAAACAATAGAATTTACTCATCGAGGGAAAAAATGACGGATGAGAATCCCGTGGACCCATGTACCAATGTACGATAAGCTAGGAGGCATTGGGGCAGTACATCATCCCATAAATCCGGCAAGGATCTGCTGACGAAAGACTGTGGGATGTCTTTAATAGATCCGTTTGTTCTTTCTACAGGCCCGTTACCCTCTGGGTGATACCCAATAGTGCGTCTTCTTGATTAGATGACTTTCAAAGGCTGGACCTTGATTGTAATGAAGTGAGAATGAGGAACCGTAACGGGAAACCTGATGATCAATGAAAGCTCGTGCAACCGTGAAGGAGTCTTGCTGAGAGATGGGTATTGCTTCACAGAATTTAGTAAAATAATTCACCATAACTAATATGTAGCGGTCTTCTTTTTTGGCCGTTGTCAGTGCCCATGATATCGTTGCCCACTCGCTGGTATGGCCCTGGTGCCCCTTCGGGATCAACTGTGCACGGGGTGTTTCTTGAGGCGATTTTATGCAGCAACACGTGTTACAATCTGTACCCGCGGAACTACTAGCAAGGGTTGTCTCGACTCATTAATTAGGAATCACGTGTTAACACACAACTTGAAGCTGCTCCATTTTCTGCAAATACGACAATTTGTTACGGCCTGATCTTTTGACTTCCTCATGGATGGCTTATTATTTTCATACATATGCCTTTGGTAAATAGGCTAGCAGATCATGATCTGCTGCTTGCAAGGAAGGCCAAGCAATCTACAGGGCTGTACAAAGAATAGCATTAATGGTATCAGGGGTCTGAGGTATCTGGGACAAAACATCCACGTTTGTTTGTTGGTTTCCCGGTCGACACTCGCATGTGAAACTGAACTCCTTTATCCGTTCTCGCCAGCGTGCTACATGTCCTTCTGGTTCGCGGAAAGAACGAAGCCAGTGGAGTGCACGGTAATCCGTGCGCACACGAAAGTGTCGACCCATTAGATAATGAAAAAAGCGTTGTAGGAATTTTACCAACGCTAACATCTCTCAGCGTGTTGTGGAATATCTCGCTCCACTCTTGTCCAGTTCTCGACTAGCGTACGCAATGGCCGAAGAAGTAGCATCCACATTAAGCAATAATTCGCCCCCATCTCCTGGAAGTCCAGGAAGGCTAACATGGGTGTGGTGGTAAGCCGTGCCTTTAAAGCATAGAAGGCATGCTGACACTCGGTTGTCTGTTAAGCCCTCCGTTCTTTGTGTGTCAACCGATGCAAAGGTGCTACTGTAGTGAACAGAACACTGTTGGGGAAAATCGAATGCATTTGAGCACAAATTACAGAACACCTCACTAAAATCTGAGAACCATATATAGTAAATCATTAATTTACAAAATATCAATCCGTCGTCGCAAAATCACTGTTCTTTTTGCAAATATCAGTCCATTGCCTCAAATTTCATTGCTCATGCATTTTCATACCACTGGCGTACCGTTTCCGTTCCTTCCCTATCGATCCGCTGAAAAACAATCTATGCCTGACCACCGCTATATACTACTGATACGGATATAAAAAACCCGAACCACACTACCAATGATGCAAAATCACGAACAAAGCATCTGAAAGAAGAAGCGAGCCTCAGGAAACTACGAACGTCTTCGGGTGATTTTGGCTTCGGTCAATTAACAATGGCATGTGTCTTTTTTATATCTGTGTCTACCCCATTCGCGGTGATACGGTGTCCCAAGAAGATTATTTCTTTCTGCACCAGTCGGCATTTGGGCGGTTTTACTTTTGAGTCATGCTGTCTAAGGCGTTGAAAAACTGCTTTTACGTTAGCAATATGTTGTTAGGAAGTTCTGCCATAAACAATGTTATCAATATATATCAAGCATTTGTGGGGTACTATATCTTATAAGGCTGTTCGCATTAGTCTTTGAAAAAAAGCTGAAACATTCGTTAACCCAAAAGACATCACTTGAAGCTCATATGGATCATTTAGTACTATGAATGTGGTTTTCTTCCTATCTCGAGGTTGAAGTTCCACTTGCTAATACCCAGATGCCAAATTCAGAGTCGAAAACCAACAAGCGCCTTTCACGGATTCTAATGTAGTGTCTATCAACGGAAGAGCAAAAGAATCATGTTTAGTTATAGCATTAAGACGTCGGTAATCTACGCACAGTCGTGGAGAGCAGTCTTTCTTTTTCACTAAAAAAATAGGTGGTGCCCAGAGGGATGATGAGGGGACAACAATCTTTTCGTCTAATATATTATTTTTAATCGCATCCGGTTGCGGTTGGTAGTGTACTCGTGCACTGTGGGGTGGCTGACGAAGAGGCATGTGGTCCCCTATGAAAAGTCTTGTGCTGTTGTCGCCCGGTTTCCGGAGATACCCCCCTCGAACACACCACTAAACTGTTGAAGTACAGCAATGATTACGCGACGGCCATTTTCGTTCATTAGTTGATTTCCTTGTACCTGACGTGCAATTTCTGAAACTCCCTCATGCAGCCTTAGTCGGCCTTCCGTGGTGTTGTAGGTGCACTATGGCCCCACCAATTTTCGCCTTCGACCTGTCCATGTATAGAAAAACCTGATGTCCTAACATGAAATCAGCGCCGGGTATCATGTTCCAAGTACGTGTGGGGCAAACTAACAAGTCATTTCGATACGAATGCTTGTCTGTCGTTAACCTTAACCGTGTCATAGAGCACGCTTTTAAAGGGTCACCACTTGCTGTGTTTAGAGCAGGAGAACATTCTTTCCGATGTGGCTTGTGGTTTAGTTATTGCAGAAACTCTTCCTTGGTAAGTGATTCTGAAGCTCCAGTACTTGATGGTACGTCAATCTCAATACCTCGCACTCTACCGCTGACGGTAACGAGGCACCTATGCTTAACATGACGAGGTAGATAGTAAGAGAATGACTTACCTGCGTTCTGGAAACGGTTATGACCACATTTCTCAGCAATCCTACCGGACCGTCTGCAAACAGTCAGCTACAAAGCAGGACCAGTAACATACATGCATCGGTCCAAGTCGACACACCTTATTAACACAACGAGATGAACAACAAATTCATAGAAGTAATTACTTCAATGGTAGTAATATATAAAAGAAAGACTGCATATAAAAGCATAGTACCGGAAGAAAGAATTAGTTCGTAAAAAGAAAGATCATTTTAATCTCACGGTTTAAGAGAAGACACCTACGCCTTTGTGATTGATTCTGAGCCATGTCACAAAGAGTATCCAACCATTGGTTACGATAGTCGGGCGGACCCCAAACGAGTAGTCTGTGTCTACAAACATGGCTCAGACCGGGAGTTCATGACTTCAAGCACTGATGCCATGTTTCGGTTTGGCCGCCCTTACCTTTTTTCCAACCCTCACTACTACTTACAGATGCGAGCAATATTTCTAAGAAATCTATGATCAAATACTAGTAGCTTACTAGTATCTTCTACTCTTAATAGCCACGTTTCACAGCTGTAAAGTAAAACAGCTCTCATTCGATTATTAGTGTTCGAGTAATAGCCTTATCAAGGTTTTTGTAATTCTTACGTACGCCTTCCAGTGACAGACTCTGCCACAGATTTTCTCGGTCAACACAGTGAAATGATGCCTTTAAGTGAAGAAAGAATATCACTGTCGGACGACGGAATGCATTTCTGTGTTCTGGAACTTGATGAACGCTGATTGTTTCGTCGATGCAGCTACGAACAGGTCTGAAATCAGCCTTATCTTACGTATTTGCAGTTCACGTGTCTTAGCTATGCTCCCAATAATTACTGAGGCTGGTAATTTAGATGCTATAGTAGTCAAACTATTACCTCTTTTGTTATCACAGGATGATTTTGACACTTAAATATTGTGACAATCAGTGAATACGACCAGTCAGATGGGATTGCATCCCAGATTTTAGCTAAAATATTCGTCAATCTAATCGCTTAAGTTGGACCACCATTCTTAAGGACATCTAGAGCCAATCTATGTGAACCAGGTGCTCTTTCTCGTTTAAGATAAGCTATAGCCATTTTAACTTCAGCTAGATTCGGGGGATCTACTTCAATGTTCCAATCCAGGCTGTCTGGGAATGGTGGGTGGTTGTAGAATAGCTGAAGTGCTTCTTAAAGTGCTCCGCTCATCGTTTTAAACCCCTGAACTGAGAGCAGATAACTTTTGTTCTTTTCTGAGATGGTCTCGTATACACTTGACTTATAAATTCCATTTTATTTTATTAGTTGAAGAGCTGTCTTGTGTTACCTACAGCTGCCGCCTTTTCCACCTCTTTTGCTTTCGTTGCCCACCACTGCTCACGGTCGTTCCTTAGACTTCCGGTTAACACAGATCTGATTTGTTTTCGCTCGTCATTGTGTTCAGAGCCTGATGAGATGAGTTTACGGGAACCCATCAGTGCAACAGACTTAGAAGAAATCCATTGGTGTTTTTGTGACCTTTTGGTCTATCGAGCAAGCGTCACCAAGGATGACTGATGGTGATATGGTTTACCTGAGTCCATCGTTGGTTTGATGCAAGGCGTCGCCATGCTTAAAATGAGTGTTTGCTCAAGAGTGACTGATGTTCGTCAGCGTCTCCCATTGTGACCTTCCCGATTTAATTTCATTATAGATGTCCTCCTAAAATAACAAAGCCATCCTTTAAATTTTCACGGGTCGATCTACCAGGAGGTTCACCTATCAACGTAGAATGTGCAGATGGTGTAGACCGACTTAGTGAGGACGCTGAAAAATTGTAGTTTTTCGACCGAGCATAATTGCAATATGGTCCTCTCCTAAACGCAAAATGTTGTTTCGGGATTGGTATGTGTCAACGCCTTAACTACTGATAAGTAATGAAGTTATTTAGTGCGTTGATGTCTTCACTTATCTTGAAAATCGTACAAGCCGGGACTACTGTCTGAAGAAATCTCGACTCGGGTTATAAGATTTCGGTTGACGTATGCCCAGTAGTTTGCCTTTATTACTTCGTGGCTACGAAACAAAAAGTTTGAAAGTAAATATGTGTAGGCTGTAAGTTTTTGAACACAACTATCCTCTAAAAATTGTTCGTGTTTTCTGGAACAACAGTGAGTAATGTTAAAGTTAGTTATAGGGCACTCGAAAAATCGATTGTTGAGGTTGTAAACCTTCATCAACCGAGAAGGTTAAGGCATGTGTCACGTAAGTCTTACCACCACCTTGTATGACGTACGATGTTGATTCATGATTCAAATATCCAAATTCGGTTACTTCCTCAAGGAAATAAAAGTTCTGCAGAATTTACTTTAGTATGTTATTGTAAACTGGTCCACCAGGGGGCTTGGTACCTGTGTGGTTGCGCCACAGGATTGAGCTGTACTATTCAGATTGTAGCGTTAAAGCCTATACGGTGTCTGGTTCCCCTGCTAAACGGGGTTGAGCTGTACTGTTCGGGTTGTCACGTGAAAGTCCGGATGGTGTCTGGTTCTCCTGAAAACCAATGTAAAATTACCCTGGCCCACAAGGGTATATTATATAACCAACTGTGAATGGTATTGTAAACGCCTGAAGGAGAAAACTTAATTTTTAAAACAAACTACTTCATAATGCCCAGGATACACAATAAGTGAATGGTATGAGATATTATTGAAGGAATACCATAATACAAACGAGGACAACATTAAGACCGCTCACAAATGGGTAAAATCAGAAAGATAGACGTCAATATACAAAACGGCTTTTATATTTCCTCTTTCAAGATATTAAGAACGTGGCAGTAAGAAAACAAGAAATTACCTATTAAAATTCATCAGCATAATTGACATACATAATAAAATTTCAATCCTCACAATTAGATGATAATAAAAAGCAATAGTAGTACAAATTGTTAGGAAAATTTCCAAGCCTACAAACTGAAGATACCGAAAACAATATGTATCCGTTCATTCCGAAACGAATAGTAATCAGTTTCAATGATGGGCAAAACCAGACACGCATATGATTCCACCAACTTTTAGTCCATTGAGAATAGAAAAACTTCCAGATAACAAGAACTTACAAAAGTTTGAATATCAAATAGACATAATCATTACCACTGTAACAATAACACCAACAGATATAATCACCACATAAATGTCCACTAAGATGACAATTTAAAAGTGCTATTTTGTAGAAATCTCTTAAAGCCATTGTTAACACCTTATTTACAAGGTAACTGAAATATACGCAGAGATAAACCTATTTGATTCTCAAAAATTATTACTAAGAAATATAAACTAGTAGACCTGGATGAGAAGTTAAATATCTGGACAACAATAGGAACACTTTTTAAAACTGTGTAGGTATCAAGACAACGATAACTACCATTAAATGTATCATCTAGATGCAAAAACAATATATCTCAGTGAAAAGTAAGTAGTAACAATCTCGAAAAAATTCTAGAAGATAAAAAAAACGTAATATAACAAATAACCTGGCAACGTATGTTCTCTTAATGAATAAGCCGATGCACTGTGGAAGTTTACACTGGACATTCTGAAACATCCTTTTACTTGTGTACACATTCAAGAAATGGAAATTTAAAGCAATGGTGATATGAGAAAGACACATTTAAAACAGAAATATGCATAATTATGATAACAGTAGTGTGATTATCTGTTATATTCACGTAAGTACATACATACATATTCTTTGAAACATTTCGTTATAAAGACTAAATTATGGTAAGCAATACATGGACAGCTTTCTTATTATTATATCTAGAGAAATATAATTGCCTAAGATTTTTAAAAAATGTACTACATGATTTCTTGAAAATAAGTATGTGAAAAAACAAATGGTAAGGAATTTCATTCTTAATCATATGAAGAATGTGCGTAAAAGAACCATAAACGTATTTACATACATAAATATAGATATGTGTTATTGACGTGTGAAATTAGATTAAATAATCATTGAACGGTAACAATGCACATTAAATTTCACAGTTGTAGCGGTAACTTCGTTTCCTTATCAAGATTGTAGAAGAGAAAACAAGGAATTCCAAAAAGAAAATACACAGTTTTAAAGCAAGTAAACAATTTTGACAGTTTTGAATAGAGAGAGTGTAGTGGAAATATGATATGAAACCAATAAAAGTGACGATGGACACCAAATTTACACTTGAACATTTAAGAAAGGTTAGAACTATTAGTATTATATGCAGTATTAGCAGTGGCTACAGCTAGGTCTCCATGTCTGTACTCTTACACTCACGAGACAATTTGGGGGGTTCGCACTCTTCACCATAATTACTAGTAGTTGTAGAATTGTAGTTAGATGAATCCCAGTGTCGTTTACGTGGTGGTAAATTCAATTGGTGACTGTAATCTATGTAATTAGGATGAAGAATTTTATGATTATGATTGTGGTGGTTGTGACGTTGAAAAAGGGGATCCGGATTACTCTCGTACTGACAACTATATGAAGAATCTGACATACTGTAAACATTTCTGTTTTTATTAGTTTTAGTAACAGTAGGACAATTACTCACCGAAATACATGGTGTTTCACGAGAGAACTCATCAAGAATTAAATCTTGGAGAGAAGCATGCATTGATTTGGTATGAGAACGATAATTTGATTGAATAAGTGACATATCATAATCGGTTCTACATGTAATAAACGAACGATTCAGTTCGGGGAGTAAAGAAGGATTATTATTACTATTACAATACTTATGTTTGTTGAAATCGATGGGAGATTTAGCGGATGATAATACACCATCTACATAAACATCCGAATGAATGTGCATAGGGAGTAAAGGTGGTGGAGGAGGTATATTCATGTGTTTATCAATTCTATGATTAGTGCCGTTATTAATGGTATTATTAGTGTTGTTATGATTATTACTATTATCAGTAATAACTTTATGATCGCGATCTGCCTTATTATTGGGAGTGTGAACTGAAACGGCAGAATGGTTACCTGTATTCACAGTTTTTATTAATACCGGTGCAAATTTATGAACTTCAGTATTATTACGCAAAACTGAAGGTGCACCGATTGATGTTCTAAGCTTGACATTTGAAGATTTTATAGGATTCAGTGAATGCTGTTGATTCATTTCATGAGCGGATACTAAGTTATCTGAAGTGGCAATTGAAGGGATTCCGAATTTGTCACAGTTTTGTGTATTATGAGAAACTTTAGTTAACGATGGTGGTGGTGGTATCACTACTGAGTTCAGCAAAACAGCATTTCGATAATTTGATTCAGAAGAAGTGGAAGATGGTAACATATTGTCAGAATTATAATAAAATCCATTTTTATTTATTTCAGTTACTTTAACATCGTTTTCAGAGCAGAATAACTTATTCAATGTAGGATGTTGATTTTGAAATGAATTATCTGATTTAATCGCTGTTGCAGTGGCTAAAAGACGTGCAGCCTCAATATGGTGACGTCTCACTAATTCTTGATTGGCAGATGATAGTAGTGATATCTGGAAAAAGATAGAAAACAACAAAGAAAACAAGAACATGAAAAGGCACAGAAAGGAAGTCTTAGAGAAATATACTTAGCAAGAAAAAGTGTTTGAATGAAGAGGTTTTTTTTAGTGAATCCATTCTTGAAGCTTTACAATCTCAAATATATACTTTTTTTGCAAAAATGGTAGTCAGTATATTTCTTCAATAATAATCTAATGAGAAGATAGTAACAAAGAGGCAAAATAACAGAAGCATAAAAATTTCATCCTTATTAAGAAACTGATGATGCAATTGTTCAGAGCGAGAATATATTCACGAAAATAAATAAAGAACAATAGTTATGGAAAAGGCTGAATACATTTAAAAGACAAAATGTTGAAAGTGAATCTAGTCAGAAAGGATATGGAAACTGAAATAAATTGGTTAGGGGTAAGACGTGAAGAGCCTGACATGGATGTACGCCACCATGATTTATAACACACCAACATTAGATGGAACAAACAAAACGGATATTAAAGAAATCGAAATAATTATACTATCAATCACAATGAGGAATATTGAACAACGAGAATACAGTTCGGAAAGACAAAATGAAAAGGCACATATGAAGGGATATGCTAAACTACGTCTACACTTATTAAATATAGATATTTATGACAGGAAATATAGGAATTGGCACAAATGTCTATGAGCTCAAGTTGTCACAATTTATATCAGAAAAATAAATAAATAAATAAAAATCGGTAGAGGTAGAGACTGCCCATAAGAAATATAAAACAGTTCAATTTAAATTGCATGTAATGAGAAAACCAACCAAGCTTATTCAACCTGTGTTATAATGGCCTAAAACAATTTGAACAACAACAATCCTATATTATCTTGTTAAGATAATTATCTGATATAAAAAGGTCAATCAAAACAATCGAAAATACAAGAAAAAAGACCCGAAAATGATACTGAAGTATTTAGTGATGACAGTTGACAACGTGATAGATTATAAACATTGTTTTATTATGACTGTATTCTATAACTGGTTGAGTTTAACCTGAGATTTCATTCATAACAAGTATGTCACCATCTGGTGAAGAATAATTAATTGTGCATTCAAAAAAGACTATAATATGGTTCATAAGTTTTCTTCCTGTGGCCTGTAATTCTCTCAACCAGATGGTGCCACCCAAAACATGAAGTTAGTCGGTGACTAATAAGCTGGGCCAGTCAAGCATATAACATGCCTATGCGCAGATGCTAATTAGAGGCCAAATGCTGGGTAAGATATGTTGATGTATCCAAGCTATTGGTCAACTATCCAGTGGACACATGCGTGCATGAGCTTGTATACAATCTTCAATTCAAGTGAGCCAGCAAAGGTTTTCATCCCTCCCCTGTCTTTCCAATCAAGTACTAGGTTGAGCTCAAACATAACGATTGTACATATTGTGCAGCACAAGAATGACATTATATTTGTGTTTGCAAGAGTCAGACCAGAAACATCTGTAGATGTTAGCTTCCGTGGGACAGAGTAAACACAGTATTAAAAATAGTCTGAACTATGGGATAATTTCAGAAATAGAACCATCGGAAATTAAGCACACCTCAAGCATTAGAAACTAGGAAGACAGTTGTATAGTGATCTATGATTTTCAACAGCTCTCCAGTTAGTGTTGAATAATGATTTCAGACTAAACAATCTTCAGAAACCTACCTCATGAAACCTGGTATTTACTATTGGCTCATTACTTATTAAGAAAATATGGTGTGATAACATCCATGGGATAAACTACTCTACGAACTTTGAAGATTACTTCTTATCGAATGCCGATTTCGTACATTACTATAATAAACGGATTATATCCGATGATTAATTATGAAATAAACAGGGATATTTTGGTTAAATCTTGTATCTGAACACTAACACTCTGATCAATAGAATTCGATTGGCGCTAAAAAGTAAACAAACGTGGAACTGATGACTACTGTGATCAATCAATTTAAATATTAACATCGTTCATCATTGTGAGACTCAAAGCTTTTGGATCTTGTTCTATATAACATGGTAAGTATGGAATGTTGAAGAGCTTGAAATGAAGATAAAGTAACAATTCAGCGTATTTTGTTTTTAAAAAGAATTTACCGATGATTTCAGTCTTATGTTAACCAAAAGAAGTTTAGTTAGTTCATTGTTGTCACACCTGAGTTATAGACTAAAGTGTGATGAACATCTCGTTTTAACTGGGTTTCTTTTTCCAATTGAGGTGGAGTTTGTAAGATGCACATTCCCCTTATGAAATCAGATGTGGCAGGATATGAAAACTTTAATTGACCTAAATACCATTACTTCAATCTCATAGATACCATAAAAAATTAACTGGACTTTGTTCTGAAGGCCTCCTTGTTAAGTCTGCATTTTAACTGAACTACAATTATTACGAGTGCATGGAGGACAGCAGACAGATACATTCCAAGTGAGGACCGGTGCCAGACAAGACTGTCTACTCTCCCCCTTCCTCTTTCTTCTAGTAGTCGATTGGATTATGAAGACCCCCACATCTGAGGGGAAGCACGGAATACAATGAGCAGCTCAGAACCAATTAGACGACTTGGACTTCGCAGATGACCTGGCTCTTCTATCCCGTACACACGAACAAATGCAGATGAAGAGAACTGGTGTAGCAGCAGTCTTTGCATCGGTAGGCATCAACATACACAAAGGAGGACACAAACTCCATCACACTTGGTGGAGGAACTCTGGAATGTGTGGAATATTTCACGTACCTAGGATGAATCATAGACGAACAAGGAGGATCGGATGCATACGTAAAGGCGAGGATTAGCAAAGTAGGGGTCGCATTCCTACAACTTAAGAACATATGGAACTCAAAACAACTGTTAACCAACATCAAAGTCAGAATCTTCAATACGAACGTCAAAACAGTTCCACTGTATGAAACTGAAACTTGGAGAACTACCACAACCATAATCGAAAATGTACTAGTATTTCTAAACAACAGTCTATACAAAATACTTAATATGCGTTGACCGAATACTACCAGCAAGAGCCTACTGTAGGAGAGAACAAACCAGCTTCCAACTGAAGAGGAAATTAGGAAAAGACGATGAAAGTGGATAGGACATACATTACGGAAATCACCAAACTGCATCACGAGGCAAGTCCTAACTTGGAATCCTGAAGGGAAGCAGAAAAGAGGAAGACCAAAGAACACATTACATCGGGAAATAGAAGCAGATATGAAAAGGATGAATGACAACTGGAAAGGACTGTCCAGGACAGGGTGGAGAGTGATGATGAGCGGCCTATGCTCCTCCGCGAGGGTTAACAGGCATAAGTAAGTATCCAGTCGACCACCAGAGAAAATAAAAAGGACAAGAGTAAGCAGCCCTTTCTGACGCCGGTCCTCACTTGTAATTGATCTATCAGATGTCTCATATTTCCTTCTCTTACGGTTTTTTCCGTTGTCACTTCTTGGTCTTCCACGTAGTTCTGCTTGTCGACTCCAATGCTTCACTTCGTTTGCTTGTTTGCTTCTGCGTATTCAGCTTGTACCTTGATTGCCTAGGCTTTTGTTCGGTCGTTGTTAATTGCTTTCTTCTAGTTCTTGCTTTCTTGAACCTTGTCCAGGGTTGCCATGGAGATCCATTCCTTATGGTGATGCCTCTTGCGACCCAGTACTTCCTAACACGTTGAATATAAATAGATTTGCAAATATCTCATTATTCCCATTTTTCTCTCCCAGTTCATGTCATTTCATATCTTCTTACCCGATTATGTCCATCCCGACTTTTGACGTTTAGGTCTCCCATCAAAATGGTCAAATCCTTTCTGAGTACTTCGCTGCGATCGATTGCAGCCTGTCGTAAAATTGACCTTTATCGTCATCGATGGTATCATTGGTTGATGCATTAATTTGGCTAAAATTAATTATGATTCCTTCTTTCTTTTTCTAGAACAATGATGATCCTAGGTCCATGAAATTCCCATCCCTAAAGTGTGTTTCGTGCTACTTTGGACTGCATCAGTGCGAATCCCTACGTGTGAGGAGTATTTTCTCCCTCGTGACCAGAATAAAGTAGCACCTCTCTTGAATGTAATCTTTTCTGTGCAGCTTGGGTCCAATAGGTTTCAGTGATTCCGATCACCGACAAGTTGTATACTAATAAAAATTTTATCAGAAGGGGTTTGTGGAGATTTGTAGAAATTTTCACAGATAGAAATCATGAGTCAGTTGAAGCTAGACCACCATTGAAAACCTGGAAGCACTGGACGGCCGTTTCGTCCTAGTATGGGACTCCTCAGCAGTGCGCATCCACGATCCCGCACCACGCGGGGCTCGAACCCAGGACCTACTGGCTTCGCGCGCGAGCACTTAACCATTAGACCACTGAGCCGGCATCCAACGGTGTTAATGTCTAACTTCAACTAATCCACGAAGTTGGCGCAACTTCGTGTAAATGATACAATAGTTGAATGGGCCTGCTACAGCAGGCCGCGTGGTGCGGGATCGTGGATGCGCACTGCTGAGGAGTCCCATACTAGGACGAAACGGCCGTCCAGTGCTTCCAGGTTTTCAATGGTGGTCTAGCTTCAACTGACTCATGATTTCTATCTGTAATAAAAATTTGTTGAACTTCATTAACGAAGATAAGAATTATCCTGAACACTACTACGGTTAATGTATGAATGACCAGATAGTGATATCACCAACATCTGGTAGGAAACTTTTGGATTATTTGTGCTTAGAAGATTTGGAAATTTGAAAGATTAAGCCTCTAGTTACAATCACATGTTATTACCCTTAGATGAATGCTGATATACTTCCAGTACAAGTCGATTGTTGAATTTGTGTTGTTAAGATCAGAAATAAAACTTGCTAATGGATAATATTGATTAACTTTATGCTAGGAAAAGCAACATAATAATGCTAACAACCGTGGATCATTTTAAATAAACATTATGCTCGTATTGTAATAGATTCAATTTTCAAGTGACCAGTGTTTTAGATGACCTCTACAAACAAAAGATATACAGAACAAGAATACCATGAATGAGTCAGAAAAAGTTTCTAAACCTCTAGTTGCTAACCAAAAAATACGGATGTCTTTATAATAAGCTCGGGAAGATTACATATATAAATAAAATAGCAGATGTCCTAGTGAAAAAGTTTAAAATTACATTAGATTATAAAAAGTAAAGAATGTTTGATAAAAATAACAATCACAACGAAAATTTACTTTGATAAAAATTATAGCACAACAAAGGACAGTCATGCCATAATATAAAAGTCCACTCAAATATTGTATTATTTGTCTGCTCACTGAAATTTAGACACTTAATTCACTATGTTAATTTCTGTGTGTGTATGATTGAGCGCGTGTTTACACATCAATCTGAATCTATTCTCCTATCGGTTGTAACATACACATAATCAATAATTTATCCACACTTCATTCACACTCAAAAATAAGGAAATAAGCCTCTAAAATAAACTAATATTTTAGGAATCACTTCCTACAAATAAATAAACAACATACGCAAGCCTACACTTGACAATTCATAAAACTAAATACAGAAAATTCATTTATTCAACTACTATTTATACACCACATATTTCCTACGCGCAAAATTTAAAAATAAATTACAAACTGTAAAATAATCTAACACAACAAGGTCGTCATTCACATGAAATTGAAGAAAGTATATGATTTCAGGTGAAACGTTGATAGAATCTATGAACAGAACTTTAAGAGCGTGTAGGCTACTTGGTGAAATATGACCAAATATTTTCGAGAAGAACAAATCATAGCCATTTCAACAGATAACAAAATTATGATTCAATGACGATTTGTATCATTAGTGAGTAATTTTAGAAGGTGAAGTAGCACTGAAAAGCTATTTTCATATTACTCCATAATTTATTTACAGAGTACAGATTCAATTACACAGTTTTAAGCGACTGTGTTTACTTGAGGGCTAGTGATAACACACAGATTGACCAATGGAAGTACATAGAGTGAGGATCGAATTTTTGACTAACTGATAGAAAGCTGAGTGCTTTAACCGATAGCCAATCGCTCCACATTCATAATACTACAACATACAACTAACACTGGGAACTGCTAACTATGATAGAAAAGACCTATATACTAGTTGAATTTACAATCACTGTAATGGCTTATAAATAGACTTGACATTAAGTGCATATACAGAATAAATAATAACCTTTACACCTAAGTATCTTGATTATTGCCACTCATCAAGAAAGAGGGTCTGTAAATCATAAAGAAACCGATGCACTCGTGGGATTTTAACCTGTAATATTCAGTAAACATTGCCATTTAGCTATCCAAGTATTGGATAATCCCCAAAACAAGATATCTAAACACTGATCGATTTATTTTATTTAATAAACATAAAAATCTGGTACAACTAGGCACCGAAAAACGTGTACGCCACATACATAGATACACAACAATGTGAAGAAATAAAGGATACAGACCAACTAAATACAGTCATAGATAACTTTTTTTGAGAATAATAACTTCATTTTTACGACGATCATAAAGGAAAATTACGGCAGAGTTACCACGGTCTTCTGTTCACAGCAACGATTGATAACGTTTCAAACCACTTAATTGCATCATCTCTAAGGTCAATTGAGAAAGGTGGTTGTATGCCTGAGTTGTTCGTGTACAAACCCTCCAATACATAATAAACTTTTCATGAACACTCTCAGTCTATAAAGATTCATTACGTTGTCAATCGAATTTCTACCCTTACTCATACTCTGTGTCTAACTTTAGTACTGCTAACTCGATGGTCCCAAAATACACGAGCAATGTTTCGAGTGTGGTGTGAGCTACTTATATTGATATAAGTAGTATATAACGTGCGTTAAAAGAACGTAATGTCCGGCAGCAGAAGATGGCGAAGATCGAGAAAGGAAGAGCAAGAGCACAATGGAATTGTAAGAAAACGCATGTACAATGGAATGGGCGACAATGGATTAGTGTTTGCAACGGGAACAGTACAGTTTGATATGATGGAATGATATTTTGCAAATTGACGATTGACTTTATGGTATTCACATTTTATTGAGATAGTCTGTAATCTTTGTGCTAAATACAATCGATTGTCCCCACCCGTGTTCTTCTTCACTACATTTGGTGTCGCTGCCAACCAGGAGAGGAGGAGTGTGCTGTTCTGCGGACGCCGTTGCGGGCCTGGAGTTGGGGTGCCAGTTGGGGCAGTCTGGTGCGGAGAGGTGGCGTCTGGTGAAGTGTCCTGGCGGGGCTGCGTTGGCTGTAGCGGGTGCTGTCGACGGAGTGGAGCTTCGGGACGCGCGGCTGCTGGGCGGACATCGGATGTAGATGGCTCAGCAGGCCGGTGGAGTGCGGATGTCAAGCGTCCCAGGTGCCGGATGGATGTTGGTTGTTGTTACCCCGGCAGGTCGACAGAGCTGTGGAAGCCAGCGCGCCGCAGACTCGACATCTTGACGGAGAGCGTGGCACAGACTGCAGAGACGGAGAATGTTGCGCGGCGAGCATGAACCACCACAAGAACGACTGCCTTATGGGGGGGGACGAGTGTGGTGTGAGCTACTTATATTGATATAAGTAGTATATAACGTGCGTTAAAAGAACGTAATGTCCGGCAGCAGAAGATGGCGAAGATCGAGAAAGGAAGAGCAAGAGCACAATGGAATTGTAAGAAAACGCATGTACAATGGGATGGGCGACAATGGATTAGTGTTTGCAACGGGAACAGTACAGTTTGATATGATGGAATGATATTTTGCAAATTGACGATTGACTTTATGGTATTCACATTTTATTGAGATAGTCTGTAATCTTTGTGCTAAATACAATCGATTGTCCCCACCCGTGTTCTTCTTCACTACACGAGGACATCTATGAACGAATCTAATAACCTACGAGTGTCCTCTATTTTTAAATAGCACGTTTCGCAGCCATAAAACAGAATAGATAGAACTGTTGAGCTGTCAGTCAGTTACAACGTAGGATCAGGAACACATATCCATCGGTCCAATTCGCCATACATCCTTAGCACAACAAGATGAACACCAAATTCATAGTAGTTAATTCAGTGGTGGTAATATATTAAAGATTGAATATAAGGATATACTACACGAAGAAAAAATTCGTTCGTAGAATGAAAGATATGGAGCGATTTTAATCTTATAGATTAAGGGAAGACAAATAGTGTATAAACCTACGCCATTGTGATCGATCCAGATGCATGTCACCAAGAGTCTCCAACCATTGGTTACGATAGTTGGGCGGATCTCAACCAAGTAGTCTACATCTACCAACATGACTCAGACCACAAGTTATTTGCTGAACTGTAAACTCATCATTTAGTCAAAAGCCAATCAAGCATGCTGAATCTGTGTCGGGATTTCGTCAGACACTCACTTACCAAATCTATATAACTACATATCCCTTAGATCAGTAGTCAATAATTCATAATTTCATTTACGCCCCCTGAATGCCCTGGTACGGCCGAGAGTGGGGAGAGTCCGCTCTCCCTCTCGAAATACTCTCACACGGCCACGCGTATACAGCCTCTGCCAGGGAAGTCCTACTCATTGCCTTCTCGTGGCGGGGGTGTTGTTTACGAAAATGAGAGGACGAAAAGCGAATGTCCGGCGCTTTAACCGGATTCCAAATCAATGGTGCACATGGGCTCCAGTATCCTGCGGGAACGAATGGCGTATGAACCAATCGTTGGTCACCGGCTACCATGGGACTGCATCTCCTTACGATGCTCCACTGCCTTGTGGGTTAGACCTTTAGGTCAAAGGCTCGGGGAGTGGCCCCCTAAGATAACCACCTGCTTCGGTTTGGGCACCCGGGCAGTATCACAGCCCACACACAAATGATGAACTCTTTATGTCTATGGAAATTACTTTTGTCGCTTTGAAAAACAAACAATTGATTCAGATTATTATCATTACAATTATTGTCATTATTAATACTAATATTATTATTACTACTATTATTGTCATTATTGTTATTATTATCATTATTATTATTATTTTCCACATTATTCACCCTCTTTTATACTTATACAGCGGCTCGTCTTTGGTGGAATTCCGACTGTATCCAAACGTTCTCGAGTCACTGTCCGGTTGAAAATTGTATGTTACCACCGAATACGAGGACTGAAGCAGATTTTCTGAAACCACGTGCACCATTCAAACTGGCTGCCTTCAACGTTCGCACATTTATGCAGGTCGGACAACAGATAGGGCTGGCTATGTCTTTGGAAAGTCTTAATATCGACGTGTGTTGTCTATCCGAGACCCGTATTCAAGACTCTGGCGAAGTACTACAAATTCGATCTCCATCTGTCGCTTCGAAAAGCTTGTTTTACGTGCGCTTATCCGGGGACCCTGTGGCATCTTCGTCTGGTCTTGCTGGCGTTGGTGTCGCACTAAGCGCTAGAGCTGAGGCAGCACTAGTCGATTGGATCCCCATTAACAGTCGGTTATGTGCTGTTAGATTAGAAAGTTCCATCAAAGTGAGAAGAAATCGGCGTGAGAAACGATGTCTTTTCGTCATCTCCGCCTATGCCCCGACAGATTGCAGCCCGGATGCAATCAAGGATGAGTTTTACCACCAGTTATCAGTTCTTCTCCAGAAAGTGCGTTCGACAGATATTGTAGTACTAGCCGGAGACTTGAATGCTCAGGTCGGGCGTCTAGGCACAGAAGAGAGTCGTTTAGGTGGCCGATGGGGACTCGTTGGTCGCAGGTCAGATAACGGGGACCGTCTACTGCAACTTTGCACAGACCACAACCTGTTTCTGGCTAGCACTAACTTTCGGCACAGTCATCGCCGATGTGCCACCTGGCGTCCTCCCTCTGCATCTCAAGCCTGGACTCAGATTGATCACATCGCGATCAGCTACCGCTGGCGTGGTTGTGTACAAGACTGCCGCTCCTTTTGGAGTACCTATCTGGACTCTGACCATGCCTTGGTCTGCGCCAATCTTGCCTTACTTTTCAGTGGACAACGAAGTGAACGCCATCAACGGATTGATGTTAGCAAGCTGGTTGCAACTTCTGTTGCAAGTAAGTATCGAACCGAGCTAGCCTCTAGGCTAGCTACCACTCCACCGAAAAGTATAGATGAGCATTGGTTGCAATTGCATGACGCCATGAAAATGGCGGGAACAGTCAGTTGTGGGTTTGCGAAACGTCCCGCTTTTAAGCACTGGGTTTCTTCTGGTTCCTTACAACTCATTGAAGCCCGTCGGTCTACTCCGGGTGACCGTGAGTTTGACCATAAACGAAGGATGTTACGTAAGGAAATTGGGCAAAGCTTGCGTAAGGACCGAGAAGCCTGGTGGTCGATGCGTGCTAATGAGCTGGAAGCAGCAGCTGCATCTGGTAACTACCGGAAGCTCTTCCAACTCATCCGAGCCACTGGCAGCAAGAAGTCTGGTGTGAGTGAAACAATCTGCGAGGATGATGGGATGCCAATCACTAACATCCATCGACGTCTTGGACGATGGGCAGAATTTTTCGAAGGGCAGTTCAACTGGCCTGCTGCTCCGGCAACATCGGTCAGACTGTCCTGCCCTCCATGGCCGGTGACGACTGATCCACCAAATGAGGAGGAAGTCCGCAAGGAACTCCAACTCTTGATCATATCTTCATTCTCCGCCAAATGTTAGAACACCGTCATACTTATCAAAGGCCAACAATCGTAGTGTTTCTTGACATCAGGGCTGCCTTCGATTCGTTGGACAGGACTGTTCTCTGGGATTGTCTATTGAAGAAGGGTGTGCCTGAGAAGCTTATTAACATAATAAAAGCCCTGTATAAAAACACCTCAGACAGAGTGAGGGCATACAACCACCTCTCTCCATTGTTCCATTCGAGCAGTGGGGTTAGGCAGGGTTGCCCAATCTCACCATTCCTCTTCAACTTTGCCATCGATGACATTCTGGAAACAGCTCTGATGAATGTAAGTAATGGTGGTGTGGATCTGTTGCCTGGAGAAAGACTTCTCGACCTTGAGTATGCGGACGATATTGTCTTACTGTGCGATAATGCCCAAGACATGCAATCCGCACTTAATCAGTTGGCAATCAGTGTCCGTAGGTATGGTATGTGCATTGCACCTTCGAAGTGCAAAGTACTTCTACAAGACTGGCAGGATTCTAATCCTGTACTCACCCTGGACGGTGAGCAGATAGACGTAGTCGAGAAGTTCGTGTATCTGGGTAGCTGCATAAGTGCTGGTGGGGGTGTGAGTGATGAGATCAATGCACGAATAGTGAAAGCCAGAGCGGCTTATGCCAATCTGGGCTACCTTTGGCGCCTTCGTGATGTTAGTCTGGCTGTAAAAGGTCGGATTTACATCGCGTCGGTGAGAGCAGTTTTGCTCTATGCTTGTGAAACCTGGCCTCTCCGAGTTGAGGACGTTAGACGACTCTCTGTGTTCGATCATCGCTGTCTCCGAAGGATTGCTGACATTCAGTGGCAACACCATGTCAGTAATGCAGAGGTTCGGCATCATGTGTTCGGGCACAGAGATGATAATGCGATTGGTGTCACCATCTTGAAACACCGACTTCGGTGGCTCGGACATGTTCTACGAATGTCGTCCCAGAGAATTCCACGTCGTGCATTATTTGCCGACTCTGGGACTGGTTGGAAGAAGCGGAGAGGTGGCCAGTGCATGACATGGTGTCGTGGCATGAAAGAAAGCTGCAAAGGACTGGCTTGTGTTGGTCCTTCACGACTCCCTGGCTGGGGTCTGAGAGATGGTGCTACACAGTGGCTAGAGACGTTATCAGATATGGCTCAGAATATAAGTCAGTGGCGATCCTGCTGTAACCTTCTTTTACTTTCTTCATAAAAAGTGGTTGTGTCTCCCTTACCTGAAAGATTTCTTCTGATTGTACCTCTTCGTCATTACTCTCTTTTTCTTTTGCGTTCCTTAGTTTTTTTTTCTCTTTCTACTTCTCTTCGAATTCCCATTGTTTTGTGTGGCGCATATATATTGGCGCTCTCTTGTACCATTATTTATGTGTTCAAATAAATAAATAAATTTCATTTACGAGAAATGTAATGCAATTCACTTAAAGAGTACAGATATTTATGTACTGAGATGACGGACCACGGGTGAACTCGAGGAAGCTGTGGGAGGCTCAGAAGGAGCCGAAGATATTCCATCAAATCACCTTTTGGTAGCGTATTCTAGAATTCCTGCGTGTAGCTTCCTGATTGGACAACACTAATAACCCTCTGTATGAGGATTGGTGGACTGTAATGATGATTTCGTTCTTACTAAAAACTATAAATACCTGACAATTGTGTACTATAATTGACACTGTTGGAATAATATTCCTTTAATTAGTCTTCTGTCTTCTTATTGCGACTTGGAAGGGTTTTGGTGTTCTAGTGCTCAGTTATACGAGGCATATCAAAAAAACAATCTTCAAGATATAACATGTGCTCAGCTTTGAGTCGAAGTTTAATTTTATGAGGGTTGGTAACACTGCCTGACTATTCAAAACCGAATTACGTAGAATAGATTAGAACTGGCAATCTAATGGTTGAAGGTTGATGAATTGTATGTGCAAAATAAAATGTCTATGAAAATTGTAAACATAACGACCACATAACTACATCCATCCATACTGTGAAGAACTTACCTGCCTTCGAAATTCAGCAATCTTCTCTTCCAAAACATGATGCTGTTTGATTAACCTTCGAGCTTGAGAGAAAAATGCAGCCGGTGTGGTGATTAGGATACCTAGCTGTTTTGTTTTTTCAAGGTAAGAAGTTGAGAATAAACAACAAAAATAATCACTCTGAAACAAATGTGGTGGCAAAGAATAATTAGAAGTAAAATTATTCAAAATATTTAGTAACGTATTTCAAACCTTGCGCTTCTAGCTTCCTATCTGGATTATCAGATTATCTTAATATTACATTTGTGATACTGTTAATTGCTGTTGACCGCTATTACAATCAAATGTAAATGTATTTAACATACTTAATAAGTCTTCGGTTTACTTTTTATTTCGTTAAGTTTTCGTCCAAATTCTCTTCCACACACTACTTTCTATATTCCCGCAGTAAACAATGTACCTTCAGGCTGGATTCAAACCTACTTAATGCTGAACGTTACAATATAACATTTTGAAAGACATGTGTAATAGCGAACTTTAGTTCCTATGATTATTATTATTATTGTCATTGTCGCATTTAGATGTACCACGACCACATGAATGACACTACGAAGCCATAGGGTAAGTGAAAGTAAAAGTTCAAACAAATGCAATAATCTATAAAAGTGTTGTTCTTAAGTGCATCCATGAGCATTATCATTCAAGGCTACTAAGATGGAGAATGAGATCAAACTTTTGAAAGTCTTAGTACCCAAATGTATAATTATTGCAGCAAAGTTTTCCGATTTCATATGTATTTTTCTAAGTACCCGTGTTAAGTGAAGAAGTTACTCATGTGCTTTGACAAAGAGGACACAACACGACGCTAAACAGTAAATAATTCAACTAGAGACATTTTAGTGGTTGGTTTCTTTTTCCTTTTGCTTGTTCTTTAAAAAAGAAGATATATATATATAGTGAAACGAGAATGTTTTATAGGGATAACATTGATGGGAAAAATTTGTCATTAATCATGAATGTCATATAATCATTGACGTTAAACGCTTCATACTATAATAAAATTAAAAAATATATTTGTAAAGTCACAACAACAACAACAACTACTACTACTTAGTGAAAAAGATAATCGTGAGGATACTGGTAATATGATTGGCGAATACTGTTCAAATACATAGAAAATGAAGAACATCAAATAAACTAATTTTGATGAAACATGATTTTTTTATGATGCGTGGGCGAGAATGATAATGATTGGTTGTCTGCTTAGTCAAACATGTAGATAGTCTGACAGGTGTCAAATGAATTATATATTCTTCTATCCTTATAGTGATTATTATTGATTGCTTATTGTTGTTGAATTGTGTCGGGTTTTGGTGTGGAAATATATTTACGTTCTAGTCAGGCTAGTCACGTGTTCTTGATCTGAGTTGTGTTGAAGTCCTGTAGAACAGACACTGGGAGGGAATCTAGTGTAGATATTCGCCTAAGGTAAATTAACGTCCCATACGTGTAAACGTGGAAAACCAACCGTTATATTAATTTACCATTACTGTATGACATAATTATGCAGTGAACGGTATATACACAGACTACTATGGCATAAGAAAGAAAGTCAATCATAAGTAGAGAACATAAATTCAAGTAAAATGGGTTAACCGACATGTAGTCCGAATCATCAAATAAAATCATTTGCACAGAATGAATGCAACCAATTCATTTCAGTATCGATGACAAGTCTAACTATTCGCTAACGATCTAAAATAGGATTTGTCTTTAAGTACGGTTTCATACAATTTACAGATCACTGTATTCTAATAAAACTTAATGATTAGCTTCTTCAAAAAAATGTCGGTAATTGTTAGTAACGGACATAAACTATTCAAATGAATGTGAAGATCAAAGAGTCACCATTCAAATTAAAAGCAAGTATATTATCATTCGAATGCATAAATAAACTTACGCGTTTTGTGAACCGATTTAATAAATCTGTCCCATCTGAATGCAACTTAGCGATAGACTGTTCCAAAAATTTTGTGTGTTTTAATAACTCAGCTTGTCGATTGTGTTCGCGCTCAAGTTCTGATTGAATTGCTGATGCGTAGGCGGGGGAATGTAGCATGGCAAAATGGTCCATAAATGCTTGTTTAGTCAATTCTAAAAGCGAAAATGGATTTGTTCGGATTAAAAATAGGAAGGACTTGTATGAAATTAAAGATATGCAGTATCCTAGATAGTCTCACTCGGGTATTCTTGCTGTGCAAAAACACTCGTCAACAGCACGAGTATATATTTGGAACATTTCCATAGTAGAACTGATGAATCCAATTTGAATTATAAGACATATTTTGTGTTCAAATAAATAAATATGTGTTTTTAATTCACTAGAGAACACTTTTTGAAACGATTGTCAACTAAATCTATGGTTTCAAGACTTGAATTGATATCTTCACGATAACTTAGCTGTAGTAACAAATTACATAAAATTAAGATGATATACGAAGTAAAGAAAAACAAGAAACCCTAATAATAACGAGAACATCAAAATGTTTAACAACGTAACAACGTTTGAAATAAATACATTAAATAGTGACAAATTAAGAGCATACGCAAGCCTACACTTGACAATTCATAAAACTAAATACAGAAAATTCATTTATTCAACTACTATTTATACACCACATATTTCCTACGCGCAAAATTTAAAAATAAATTACAAACTGTAAAATAATCTAACACAACAAGGTCGTCATTCACATGAAATTGAAGAAAGTATATGATTTCAGGTGAAACGTTGATAGAATCTATGAACAGAACTTTAAGAGCGTGTAGGCTACTTGGTGAAATATGACCAAATATTTTCGAGAAGAACAAATCATAGCCATTTCAACAGATAACAAAATTATGATTCAATGACGATTTGTATCATTAGTGAGTAATTTTAGAAGGGTGAAGTAGCACTGAAAAGCTATTTTCATATTACTCCATAATTTATTTACAGAGTACAGATTCAATTACACAGTTTTAAGCGACTGTGTTTACTTGAGGGCTAGTGATAACACACAGATTGACCAATGGAAGTACATAGAGTGAGGATCGAATTTTTGACTAACTGATAGAAAGCTGAGTGCTTTAACCGATAGCCAATCGCTCCACATTCATAATACTACAACATACAACTAACACTGGGAACTGCTAACTATGATAGAAAAGACCTATATACTAGTTGAATTTACAATCACTGTAATGGCTTATAAATAGACTTGACATTAAGTGCATATACAGAATAAATAATAACCTTTACACCTAAGTATCTTGATTATTGCCACTCATCAAGAAAGAGGGTCTGTAAATCATAAAGAAACCGATGCACTCGTGGGATTTTAACCTGTAATATTCAGTAAACATTGCCATTTAGCTATCCAAGTATTGGATAATCCCCAAAACAAGATATCTAAACACTGATCGATTTATTTTATTTAATAAACATAAAAATCTGGTACAACTAGGCACCGAAAAACGTGTACGCCACATACATAGATACACAACAATGTGAAGAAATAAAGGATACAGACCAACTAAATACAGTCATAGATAACTTTTTTTGAGAATAATAACTTCATTTTTACGACGATCATAAAGGAAAATTACGGCAGAGTTACCACGGTCTTCTGTTCACAGCAACGATTGATAACGTTTCAAACCACTTAATTGCATCATCTCTAAGGTCAATTGAGAAAGGTGGTTGTATGCCTGAGTTGTTCGTGTACAAACCCTCCAATACATAATAAACTTTTCATGAACACTCTCAGTCTATAAAGATTCATTACGTTGTCAATCGAATTTCTACCCTTACTCATACTCTGTGTCTAACTTTAGTACTGCTAACTCGATGGTCCCAAAATACACGAGCAATGTTTCGAGGACATCTATGAACGAATCTAATAACCTACGAGTGTCCTCTATTTTTAAATAGCACGTTTCGCAGCCATAAAACAGAATAGATAGAACTGTTGAGCTGTCAGTCAGTTACAACGTAGGATCAGGAACACATATCCATCGGTCCAATTCGCCATACATCCTTAGCACAACAAGATGAACACCAAATTCATAGTAGTTAATTCAGTGGTGGTAATATATTAAAGATTGAATATAAGGACATAGTAAAGGAAGAAGGAATTCTATGTCCTCGTATGCAATCTGTAATATAATATCACCAATGAATTAACTACTTGTATGAATTCGGTGTTCAACTCTTTGTGCTAATGATATATGGCAAATTGGATTGATGGATATATGTTCCTGATCCTACGTTCTAGCTGACTGACTGGCACAAGGCGGCATACTCCGTTTTCTGAAAAATTAATTAATATACTGTAATGTATGTTTTCAGGACTGTACTGATTTTATTTTTAATTACTTCAAAAAAACACACACGTTGCTTATTACTCATCAGATGACTATGAATTGGAGTTAAATGTGATTAATGTATGACCTATGAACAAAGTGTGTAAATATAGAAAATAATTCTTCTGTAGAAATACTTTAAAGATTAAATAAATTATTGCAATATTTTTACAAATTGTAGATATATGTACGCTGCTTTTAGCCATACTTGAGATTCAACTGGTGACATCAAAATAGGTGGAGTTGGGTTTCAAACTGCAGAGCAGTGGTGGTTGAAACTTGAATGTTTTCATAATCTAGCCGATTCAACAAAGGTTGATACCAAACGTTTTTTATTGGAAAGTAATGAGTGAAGTACAACGGATTGATAACATCAACCGCAACGGTGAATCGTTGAAGTTGAAATATTGTCAGTAACAATTGTTTCACATTTTATCATACCTCAATGTTACAATTCAATACATATATGGTTTAAGCAGCTGATGAGAAGCGACGAAATATAATGAATTCATATTATTCTGTGGTTTCGGCTTTGTTCAAATTTATGAAGGGAACCAATGGCTAAAATATTACACTGATAGATTGCATAAGCATTTTTACCCAGCCTATTAACATTCTCCATGTATAGAAAAATAACATCGTCTCAATTAATGTACTTCAACGGCATAGCAGAACTGAGTGAAGGAAATGAAAACAGTACTAAGCAATTTTTGAGATTTGAAGGAAGATAAATGAAGTACTGACAGTGAGTGAGAACCTGAGTTATGGAAACCATAGCTCCGCGTACGATGCAAATCAATTCCTCGAGGCTTTTTCAACCGATACCAAATTATATTACAATAGTATTAAACACCCATATCAGAATGGCGAATATATATTCTAAGTAGTTATTTCACATGATTACAACATGCATTATACTCGTAACAGTTAATTTGATGTTAAAGAATTATAATTCTGCTAAAGTCTATATCATTTTTATTATTTGGATCGAACTAGTTCTCTACTTTGGCATTCACTTAAGAAATCAAAGAGAATGAACTTTTCGCTTCGCCTTATTATTCCACGAAAAACAATTTGAATCACATTATGGTGAGATAAATTATTGTCTACCACACTTATTCTCTACTTCATTTTAATCTATAATTCATTCAGCTCTTTTTGGGAATTCTATCCAAAAGCTTATGAGCCGTTGAATGATTTTGTAAGTGGTCAACTACTAGGTTAATTCACAAAACAACATAAAAATGTCAAGTTCTTTACAGCTTTAAAAAACGTCCGACTCATAAACATTGAGTTTCTAAAGGTTATGTATAAGTTCTCAAAGCACGTCAGTTTACTCCGGAGTCGCAAGTCCGAAAATGCTTGTAAGTCCTTAACCCGGAAAATCTTACAAAACTTGTGTGAGAACGGAGAAATTCAGTGGTCGGATAGTGATAAGCAGTTGAAAGCAACAGCTGCATTTGATAACTGTTGGAAGTTGTCTCAACGAATTTTAATGTTGTGCCAGTGAAAGGTTTGACTCCTACAGAACATCACTCAGACATATCCAAAGGCATTTCAAATGACAAAAGAACATACAGAAAAGGATCGATCCCCTTATGGCCTTATGAACCCTAATAAATCTATTTCATGCTCTTTAGTCAGTGATTATCGATCGTCCCAATGAAGCAGAAGTCTTTGAGGAACCTCAACTCCTGTACTACTAAGAACAGACGATATTCTTTCAGTTCATCCCACGGATAATGGCGAACTTCCCATCTAACAATAGAATTAATCTGAGTTGCCCGATTTCGCTATCCCACTTCAATTCTAAACATTCATTAAGGACATAGCTTCTTAATTTGATAATCACATGAAGTTACTTCAAAGAAACCTTTCATTTCAAGGACATTATTAGGTTGGTGAATATATCAGACCGTAGCATCTTCCTTCAAATGATAGTCGGACTTGCCTATCACAGTGACCCTTACTTACTCCTGTTAACACCCGTGAATCATAGGTCACCGAATAGCATTCTCCAACCTACTCCAACCTTAGACCTTCTTACAAGTCGTCCCCAAGCGCTATTCATTCTTTTGATGTCGATCTTCAATTACCGAAGCTACATGTTTCTTGATCTATCTCCATTCCTTTTGCTTTCAAGATTCCAAGATAGGGCGTGCTTTGGGATTCAGTTTGATTATTACCGCGATGTGTCCTATCAACCCAGGTGTCTTTTCTTAGTTTCCCCTTTAACGGAGGGCTGATCTTTCTCTGCCACAATAAGTTATTGCTGACGGTGCCTGTCCAATGGATTTAATGTCTTGTGGTAGACACCTGTTTATAAATACTTGTACCTTTATATTGATGGTTGTAGTAGTTCTCCAAGTTTAAACCCCATATAATAAAATTCTACCGACGTTTGCATTGAAAAATCTGACTTTGGTGTTGGCTGAGTCGTTTTGAGTCATAGGTATTCTTCAATTGTAGTAATGCTGCTCTTGATTTCCCGATCCGTGCCTTCACATGTGCATCAAATCGCCCTTCTTTATCAATGATACTCTCCAAGTGTGTAAAGAATTTTCACCTCTTCTACAGCTTCTCCATGGTAACTCATTCGAGTTATAGTGGCTAGAATACTCGTTTCTATAAATCCTATTATGCCAGGCACGTCGATTCGAGAATGGTGAGCAGAAAGCTCATGGTCCGAAGGCAAAGCCGTACTACCGATTGTATAGAAGTGTGGCGGAAGTAGGATGTTACCCTCAGACAATCAGAACCTTCAGCAACACTAAATTCTTACAAAGACCGGAGGGGACTAGGGAAGATATACAAAAATGCCCTGGTATGGTCGAGTGAGAAGTTAGTTCTCCCTCTTCAAATGCTCTCACATGACCACGCGTATACAGCCACTGTCACGGAAGTCATAATCACTACCATCTCGCGGCATTACTGTTGTTTACGGAATTAAGAGGACGAAACGCCAACTTCTGAGCTTTACTAGTATAGGGGTTGTGGAGATTATTAAGTTTTTGATTGAAATCATGAACCGATTGATGTTAGACCACCACAATTGAAAATCTGGAAGCACTGGACGGCCGTTTCGTCCTATTGTGGGAATCCTCAGCAGTGCGCATCCACGATCCCGCACCCCGCGGGATTCGAACACAGGGCCTTCCGTCCCGCGCGCGAACGCTTAACCAACTGGACTACTGAGCCGGCATCCAATGGTGATAGTTTCTAACATCAACCAATCCACGAAATCGCGCGACCAACTTCCGTTGTACTGAGGTAGATACCTGTCTCTACCCGACAAGGATTAGCTCCACTGGTCACGGCTTCTCACTAGAACTCCGAGAATTCCCTCACGAAGCTAGTCACTAGTGAGCACATGTTGATTACTAGTATAGGGGTTGTGGAGATTATTAAGTTTTTGATTGAGATATGGAAGATCCACCTAGGAGAGTTGGAAAACCCTGATTACAAACTAATGGTGCACATGGGCTCCAGTATCCTGACGGAACAAATGGAGTATGAACCAATTATTGATCACCGGCTACCATGTGACTGCATCTTCTGACGTTGCTCCACTACCTTGTGGATCAGTTCTTTAAGTCGAAGGCTCCGGGTGTGGCTCCTTAAGAAAACCACCTGCTTCGGTCTGGTCACTTGGGCAGTATCACAGCCCACACACAAATCGAATGATTTATGTGGCGCATATCCATTTGGTGCCTCCTTGTACCAATATTTGTGTTCAAATAAATAAATAAACAAACATACAACTTCGTCGTCAACGCTAACACCTTAACAGTACAGAGGTAACTTATCTAAAACCACTTGAAAAAAACCATGTTACCGGTAGTTATCTCTTTGGCACAACGGCTACGCTCCCAAATGATAAAGAGTACTTCCGATTCAGTTGCCTTTTCAGGTTTCTTATAGTGTTACATTTTATTCATATAGACCATACATCTATCTTTTTGAGTAGTGTTAAGAGGATATCTGAGGAGCGCTTGACGGTAAAGTGTATAACTGAAGTATGATTGACTATTTTGTATCCACTCTTATAAATGATTGTGAACTTTGAACAGCGATGCTCATGGATGGTTTTGTGTTTTTTGATGATCTCGTCGCATTAGCTATAGATATTATGGTTTGGTTCAAGGTATTGTTGAATATATGTATACTTGGCTTTCATTTAATTCGTTTATCCAACTTATCGGTTGTCTACCTGCTCCCTATTACAACGAAGGCAAACACAATACCAAAGGTGTTTAAACCGATCAAACTAATCTAGGTAATTTAGTAATGAGGAGTAAGCTACTATTCCATCCAATCATCTTTTGGAAGAATATTCCAGAATTATTACGTGTAGCTTCCTTATTGGACAAATGCTAATAACCCCCTGTATGCGGATTAGAGGACTATGATGATGATTTCGTTTTTTTTTCTAAGAACTTTAAATACCTGAGAGTTTTGTACCATAATTGACATTTGGTTAATAAAGAAGAAGCGAATTGAGCGAAGAAATTTCTTTTCAATTAGTTTTTCATCAAGGCTCTACACTAATATATATATATACATATGATTTACAATAATGATATAATAGTCATCGAGTGGATACGTTACGTACTAATTACATAATGACATTTAAATTAACTATTTTGCATACTTTTTCCACTTGTTTTTTGTTTGATTTTTTTACTTTTGTAATTTTGTTTCTGTTACTTTTGAACTTTATAACTTCTCAACATTTATCTCTTGATTCTTACGCAACTACTATTCTATTGACCATCCATTAAAAAATTCTGTTCTTTCTCTCTTTTTCATATAATACGCAACATAGCAACGTCTTGATTTTGAATAATTACTTTGATTATTAATAATCCTCTTTCTTCCAATTACTCAGTGTTAATTTAAATGTCATTATGTAATTAGTACGTAACGTATCCACTCGATGACTATTATATCATTATTGTAAATCATATATATATATATATATATATATATATATATATATATATATATATATATATATATATATATATATATATATATATATATATATTAGTGTAGAGCCTTGATGAAAAACTAATTGAAAAGAAATTTCTTCGCTCAATTCGCTTCTTCTTTATTTACCAAATGGCAAAATGGGAATTTTCACTATAATTGACACTGTTTGGAATAACATTCCTTTCACTTGTTTTCTGTTTTCTCATTTGCGACTTGGGAGTGTTCACGAGTCCGAGTGCTCAAGTCATAAGCAGTATATTAAGAATCTAAGCTCTAGATATAACCGAAACATATTGAGGATCCTAGCATGGTCATCAACTTGACCTCAACTAGCTGGTATAGAGAGCCAACGCGAATTATTTCACGTGCATTTGCGGACGCGACATTAAATTCTCGTGATCTTGCCGGTATATATGTGGCACTAAGTTTGAAAGATAAACAGATACTTTTTGATTAGATCCCTACTGGCAGCCGCTTATATCCGGTCTGTCTCATTGGAATAGTAAGAAGTCTGTAAGATAGATATACACATTCCACTTCTACCTAAAGCCCTACTAACTGCGGCTCCGATGGAAACGAGTTTTACAGGAAACTACATAATCTGCTTCAGAAAAAAAAACAGGAGCTCAGGAGTGATAATCTCAACAAGTGATTTTAACATTTAAAGTGATAAATTGTGTCAGACTGAAAAATACTTAGGTGAGTTTTATGGCATCCCAGCTCCCCATACGATAACGATAACTGTGTAGGCTGCAGGTTTTTGATCATAGCTAACCTCTAAACACTGTTCGTGTTTTATGAAGTGAATGATGATGAAGTTAGTTATAGGTACTAGGCAAATAGATTTGTGAAGTTGTAAATCTTCATTGACTGAGAAATTTAGGGTATGTCTAACCACCGCCTCGCTCGATGAGCGATGTTTAGTGGTGTAGGAGTAGGTTGAAAGAAAACTATGGATAGCCAAATCAAGAGATTTCATCAGTCCATGAGGTCAATTAATTTTGGCTTGATCCGTTTTTGTAGGTGCAGACTACCTGTTTGATGTCCATGCAATAACCCCTGTCAATGGTTCGAAATTGTTCACAACGAAGCAGATGTATTCACCCCTAATCGTCCTCTTGATCTTGAATTCTAGTACTCAATCATACACAACACCTCTCTGCCTTTCCTTTCTGTTCTATATTCCTAATGTCCAGTCACTCCTAATATCATTCTTCCTATATTATTTTGATCTCTTTTGGTATTCATCTTACTTCCATCTCGTCGTGCTAATATGGTAACTTGGGGAAATACACACTTTCCCCAGATTGTACGTTGATAATGGCTATCTGTTGAAATTTGCGTAGACTGACAAGCCTTCAAGAAAGACATGTTTAAGTAATAGTTTACCCATTTTCCAAACCATAATTAGTAAATAATTTCACCATATGTTTAACGATGATATAAATATCCTTTATCGTAATTCCACTCAGTTTTCCATGTAGTTACGTTGACGGTAAAAAAAGTTAATATTGCACCATCAGTCTGAAAGTAAACAGAATAGGCAGCTCCTTAGCTAACTTGATGTGGTGGTCGGGCTTGCCTATCGTGGTGAACCAATCGAGTTATACTGGCTGGAACAATCGTTCATCAAGGTCCTACCATGCCAGACAGGTCAATTAAAGAACGGTAAGATTAAAAGCAGCAAACAAAGGTCCGAAGGCGAAGTCGTACTGCTGACTATACAAAGGTTTGACGGCAATAAGCTGTCTCCCTCAGAAAACCAGCATAACAACGATGCTGCCTTCGCACAAGGAGGGGTAGGGTTAGAAAAGGTCGACCCTAAAAATGCACATCTCGCCTTATCCCACGGATATCCGTCTTCAGCTGTAAGGTCTCAACAAGTACGGAGCTAACGCGAAAATTACCCATAAAAAGGTCGTGCGTAACTGACCTAAAGCAGTTTTCCCTTGGACACTGCGGTCACGCTTTCAGGTCACTAAGACGACCTTTAATCTAATTTCCTCTTCGGGTACTTCCAGAAGAACCCTTCCACTGTGTGGAAGTGATTACCGCCCCCATACCTTTACCAGCACTCAAGACCACAGATTCATTAGCAATAGATAACAAAAATGAACATTGATGCAAATCACTATATGACGACGTTTATTATTGACCTTGTAGCAAGCCCATTCAACTATTGTATCATTTGTCTACTCACTGTAATTCACACACTCAATTCACTATGTTAATTTCTGTGTGTGTATGATTGAGCGCGTGTTTGCACATCAATCTGAATCTATTCTCCTATCGGTTGTAACATACACATAATCAATAATTTATCCACACTTCATTCACACTCAAAAATATATATGGATTTTTAACACACACACACACACACAGAGAGACAGAGAGAGTCACACGCACACACACTGTGGTGGTTTCACAGTGTGCTTGCTCGCTGTACGCTTGTGGATTTTATTTATCTTTAACAATAAAATAAAATATCTCTACAACTGGTGTTCAGGCTTCTGAATAATCTCGAGTAAATCCATAATTGTACTAGGAGATTTAGCCTACGTTAAATACTCAGTTAACGGGATATCATTTATTGCAGTCAGATATAGAGGAAATTAGCCTGAACACTGGCTCAGCTATCGATCGTTACAAGAGTCAAGGGTGTGTCGACTGGCTGGAGAACCGGCATCTCGAGGTCACATGTTTCGATGTTGATGACTCGTGGGTGGTTGGTCGAGCCACATTCACACTCGTTCCATCGTGATGCTGGCTGCTGTAGCAGGCCCATTCAACTATTGTATCATTTGTCTACTCACTGTTATTCACACACTCAATTCACTATGTTAATTTCTGTGTGTGTATGATTGAGCGCGTGTTTGCACATCAATCTGAATCTATTCTCCTATCGGTTGTAACATACACATAATCAATAATTTATCCACACTTCATTCACACTCAAAAATATATATGGATTTTTAACACACACACACACACACACACGGAGAGACAGAGAGAGAGACAGAGAGAGTCACACGCACACACACTGTGGTGGTTTCACAGTGTGCTTGCTCGCTGTACGCTTGTGGATTTTATTTATCTTTAACAATAAAATAAAATATCTCTACAACTGGTGTTCAGGCTTCTGAATAATCTCGAGTAAATCCATAATTGTACTAGGAGATTTAGCCTACGTTAAATACTCAGTTAACGGGATATCATTTATTGGAGTGAGATATAGAGGAAATTAGCTTCAGCAACCTTAATAGGATAGGTGTATTACCTAACCTATAAAATCATGTAATGTAAAATCTAGAGTAATTATTAATAGAGAAAGAAATTTCAACGGTTAAATTAGGGAGAATATCTACTTACCCAAATATTGTGTAAGTGCGAACGGTACCGGTGCTTTATTATATCCTGTATGAGGATCAGACAAGTTTGAGTCACTCAGTTGGGTTGCACTGCTTTCTGTATACACATCCACAGGTTGGTAATGACATGTGTATGTAGGAAGTCTTTTGTCATTCAATCCAAACTGAGTTGGTGTTAGCTGGGATTGCACATGTGTTACAGTGTAATCGTGTAAAACATTCATATTGTGACTTAATTTATCACGTGAATATCTACGTGTATACTTTAATTTATTGTTATTCGTTTTGTAAGAATTAGAATGCACTGATGGGGATTTATTATGGTTCCCCGAATCCATGAATTGATTTTGCATTCGTTTTCGCAAGGCTATTGTTCGATTGTTTGAATTTTTAAAATTTGTAACATTTAATGATGACGAATCATCACTTAACATTTGTCGACATTTACGAAGTATACGACGATTAGCTACGCTATTAGGATGGTCCTTATTTATGACATTAGTGTCGCTTCTATCATTGGAGTTTTCAGGACTACTTAGTCTATTGGACGTGTTATCACCATTACACGGAGGTTTGATTTTAACACTGAATGGGTGGTTTTGACCACTTGGTGAATTAGATATTTTGAATTTAATACGTATATGAAAAGAATCCTCATGTTCATCTGTAAGAAAAAAAAGTGAAAAATAAAACTGGTCACAAGTTACTAACCGATATGGTGTTTAAATCTCCAAAGCCTATCAAAAATTGATAGGCCGAATTAACCGCATATGTGCGTTAGTGTGATATTTACAGTTATTTTCTTAAAATTATTAAATATTTAGCTTAGGTCTTATGCTTTGATTAAACTGAAACCCACGCAGCAATTCAGCTTAAGCATTACTAAATGTTCATTCTTCTATGAGTTGTTTGTAAACTTGCTCAGATGCTTTGATCGAACGAGATATATATCCTATTGTGAACCAACGCTATTTGGAGAAACATTAGAAACAGGTGGACAGTGAATGAGTAAAACATCTGATATTTACACAAAAATCATCCGTATCAATCCACAAGTTGGTTATCTCCCCTTATATGGACAAACATGCATATACCTAAACACAACCAAGTACATCCAATATCAAATTGGCATCGTAAGTAACTACAATCAAAACTACACAGATAGCGCATTAATAGCACTAATAAGCAAGATATACAATTTACGTATCCTAGTTTCATTCAGAAACTCCAACTATCTAACATCATGTACAACAATATAAATGAGCTGTTACTGACGTGCATTGCACCGTTTATAGCTCCATGTCGAATATTCAAAAACCACAGTTCCGTTTGTTCTTTCATTCTTATCTACTCCAAAAGACAATCTTGAATCGGAAAGTTATTTTATGATTCTGAAGGAGATATTTAGTAAAGCGGAGTGGCTGGAATTGACTATATGCTTTTAGACTGAGATATTAGTGACTGACTTCTGTAATCATTTGGGTAGCCAAGTAGGATAATGTTCGGAGATGCGTTTTGAAAGAGTTCGCTTTGTGAGGTCAATATAACCTGATCCACGTGAGCAACTAAACTGATAGATGCACATTGATTTGGTCCAAAGCGGGCGCTTATCTTCAACATAACTCCGGATCATAGGCCGACTAAAAAATATAATGCGAAGTTCAAACGAGTAGTACGTTTTCCTCAGAGATCTTGAAAGTCTGTTTTTCAGAACTTCTGCTACAATGCCTCCTTTAAACTGAATCATCATGAAGAGAGTGTTCTTTGGTGCTACGGACATTCCTTTACGTTGTTTTGGCTTCAGTTTTTTCAATGAACCAGTGTCTGCCGTAGTTTATCAAGTTCGTTATCGTTTGTATCCTCGTTACAGATGCGTCTAGCCAGAAGTTTCCTTCAGAATTATAAATATAGTCAAAAGAGTTGGCTCAATAGGAGTGTAAATGGGAAACTTATGTACAGAAGAGGCTATTGCTATCCACCAGTTTAAGCCTCACCTTAGTTTACAAAAACAGTATGTTCAATCCCTCATTCTTCCATGACCATAACCTCCCTTTCTATGTCCCAGAATCTGTCGTTTTTTCATTTATTTTATCACTTCTACTCCTTTCCAATGGTTTTCACAACTACTTATTAATAATTATTATATTTAGTAATTATGTTCATAAAAACTATGAAGTGGATAATTATTTCACCTTACCAAATATTACATAATTTCCTTTCAATATCTGATTTTCAATTCTTGACAACATGCAACTTCAACTTCTTTAATTAATTGGCACCTTTCTGTCTCACTATAGAACACTATTTTAGCAAATGAAATCGACTATAAATACGACTGTACAGCTTAAGTAAATGAAGTCGTCGAAAAAATCTTTACTGAATTGCCTCCCTTCTTCCATGACGCAATGGATCTCATTCGTTATTTAAAAACATGCAAGGATCCCGTGACAGTAAAAGAACTTAACGGGTTTCTAAGATTTTCTGTTAAGCTTGCTGTAACGTATGCTGGTATCACATTTTTAAAAAAGCTGTATAGACAAACGAGAATGTACAAGACCATACTGAAAATCATTTCGTCGAAGCCATATCCGATCAAACCATCGTTCTCTACAGTCAGTCAGTAACAACGTAGAACTTCGTACGTACGTACATCAGTTCGAGTTGCCACACCATCGTTCTCTTAAACGTCTTGCATTAAATAATATTAATGAAATCAACTCAAGATTACCAGAAGTCGAACGAGATATTTCATTGAGAACATATCTGTTATATGAACTAACAGAAGGTGAACGTAACGCATTTGAAAAACACATACATACAGTATTGAAGAAACGCTCAGAGGATATGAATGTGAAGTTGATGAGAAATCTAAAACCAACGAAAGTGCACGCTTCTTTTCTAGAAATTCCTGAGAAATACGTCTTTAACTACTCTAATAACACTATCCACAACGCAATTACAAGCACCGTCGCTAGGTCCGAAATTCTGCGATGGTTCTATAAATGCCAGTGAGCTTAGCACAAAAATTCAATTTAAAAGCCTGATCCATCAGACAAAAGACCTTGTCCCTGTATCCAACAAAGAACTCGAACAACTTAAAACCAATTGTAAATTGTTTTAATCAATATACCAATAAAAGGGCGACAAGTGATCGACTATATTTCAAATATATTCTGTATTCTTCCTGATATTAACAACAAAGGAAAAGTTCAAAAGGATACTTCAGATCAAAGTGAGCAGAAATCGACTAAAATCATTAAGAAGACGAAAGATGAATCGATTATCAGTGAGCATCTCTATAGAAAAGTTGGACCAACTGGATCCATTATACCACGATTATATGGCCTACCTAAATTACATAAGAAATATACCCCATTACTTCCTATACTAGATATGAATAACTTGCCATATCACGCTGTCGCCAAATGGCTAGCAGAAATTCTACGACCATTCAGAAATCAACTCAGTCGATACTTTACTGCTCGTTCGTTTGATCTTGTTGATTCAGTATTGAGTGTTAACGTAACCGGAAAGTGGATAACGTCACTTTTTACATATGTACCTCTAAGGGAAACAATCTAACTACTATGTGATTATATTGAAAGTAACAAACCCGATGTTGGTGTTCTAATTACAGCCTCTGCCAGGGAAGTCGTACGTACTGCCTCCTCGTGGTGGGGGTGTTGTTTACGAAAATGAAAGGACGAAAAGCGAATGTCCGGCGCTTTAACCGGATTCCAAACCAATCGTGCACATGGGCTCCAGTATCCTGAGGAAACCAATAGCGTATGAACCAATCGTTGGTCATCGGCTACCATGGGACTGCATCTCCTCACGATATCCCACTGCCTTGTGGTCAGACCTTTAGATTAAAGGCTCGGGGTGTGGCCCCCTAAGAAAACCACCTGCTTCGGTCTCGGCACCCGGACAGTATCAAAGCCCACAAACAAATAGGATGAAAGGACGATACTTACGGAAAATACTATTCTTGATTCGATTAACAGCCAAACGATTCACATTATTATTATTATTTACTACATCACTTATTCACTCTCTTTTATTCCCACTTTGTGTATCCTTATTTTTCGACTTATACAGCACCTCGCCTATGGTGAGAACTCGGATCTATCTATATGTTCTCGAGTCACTGCCTGGTTAAAAATTGTATGCTACCACCAAATACGAATACTGAAGCAGTTTTTCTGAAACCACGTGCACCATTCAAACTGGCTGCCTTCAACGTTCGCACACTAATACAGGTCGGACAACAGATAGGGTTGGCTATGTCTTTGGAAAGTCTTAATATCGACGTTTGTTGTCTATCCGAGACCCGTATTCAAACTCTGGTGAAGTACTACAAATTCGCTCTCCATCCGTCGCTTCAAAATGGTTGTTTTACATGCGTTTATCCAGGGACCCTGTTGCATCTTCGTCTGGTCTTGCTGGCGTTGGTGTCGCACTAAGCGCTAGAGCTGAGGCAGCACTAATCGATTGGATCCCCATTAACAGTCAGTTATTGTAGCGCGGTGCGTGCTGCTTATATTGATATAAGCAGTATGTAACGTGAGTTAAAGAACGCAATGTCTGGCAGCAGATGGGGAAGATCAAGAAAGGAAGAGCGAGAACACCGTGGAATTTGTAAGAAACCGCATGAAAAATCAAACGTGAGACAATGGGTTAATGTTTGCAACGGCAACATTTCGGTTTGATATGATGGAATGATAATTTACAAATTAACGATTTACTATTTGCTTTTTCTATTTTACCAAGTAACTCTGTAATTTTGTGATAAATACATCCGGTTTTCCCCACCCATGTTCTGTTCACTACAGTAGTACTAGCCGGAGACTTGAATGCTCAGGTCGGGAGTCTGGACACAGAAGAGAGTCGTTTAGGTGGCCGATGGGGACTTGTTGGTCGCAGGACAGATAACGGGGACCGTCTACTGCGACTGTGCACAGACCACAACCTGTTTCTGGCTAGCACTAACTTCCGACACAGTCATCGCCGATGTGCCACCTGGCGACCTCCCTCTGCATCTCAAGCCTGGACTCAGATTGACCACATCGCAATCAGCTACCGCTGGCGTGGTTGTGTACAAGACTACTGCTCCTTTTGGAGTACCTATCTGGACTCTGGTCATGCCCTGTTCTGCACCAATCTTACCTTACTTTTCAGTGGACAACGAAGTGACCGCCACCAAAGGATTGATGTCAGCATGTTGGTCTCAACTTCTGTTGCAAGTAAGTATCGAATCGAGCTAGCTTCTAGGCTAGCTACCATTCCACCGAAAAGTATAGATGAGCATTGGTTGCAACTGCGTGATGCCATGAAAATGGCGGGTACAGTCAGTTGTGGGTTTGCGAAACGTCCCGCTTATAAGCACTGGGTTTCTTCAGGCTCCTTACAACTCATTGAATCCCGTCGGTCTACTCCGGGTGACCGTGAGTTTGACCACAAACGAAGGCTGTTACGTGATGAAATCGGGCAAAGCTTGCGTAAGGACCGAGAAGCCTGGTGGTCGATGCGTGCTAATGAGCTGGAAGCAGCAGCTGCATCTGGTAACTACCGGAAGCTCTTCCAACTCATCCGAGCCACTGCCTTCGATTCGTTGGACAGGACTGTTCTCTGGGATTGTCTATTGAAGAAGGGTGTGCCTGAGAAGTTTATTAACATCCTAAAGGCCCAAGCCATGCAATCCGCACTTAATGAGTTGGCAATCAGTGTCCGTAGGTATGGTATGTGCATTGCACCTTCGAAGTGCAAAGTACTTCTACAAGACTGGCAGGATTCCAATCCTGTACTCACCCTGAATGGTGAGCAGATAGACGTAGTCGAGAAGTTCGTGTATCTGGGTAGCTACATAAGTGCTGGTGGTGGTGTGAGTGATGAGATCAATGTACGTATAGTGAAAGCCAGAGCGGCTTATGCCAATCTGGGCCACCTTTGGCGCCTTCGTGATGTTAGTCTGGCTGTAAAAGGCCGGATCTACAACACGTCGGTGAGAGCAGTTTTGCTCTATGCTTGTGAAACCTGGCCTCTCCGAGTTGAGGACGTTAGACGACTCTCTGTGTTCGATCATCGCTGTCTCCGAAGGATTGCTGACATTCAGTGGCAACACCATTTCAGTAATGCAGAGGTTCGGCATCGTGTGTTCGGGCACAGCGATAATAATTCAATTGGTGTCACCATCTTGAAACACCGACTTCGGTGGCTCGGACATGTTCTACGAATGTCGTCCCAGAGAATTCCACGTCGTGTATTATTTGCGGACGCTGGAACTGGTTGGGAAAAGCGGAGAGGTGGTCAGTGCATGACATGGTGTCGTGGTATGAAAGGAAGCTGCAAGGGACTGGCTTGTGTTGGTCCTTCACGACTCTCTGGTTGGGGTCCTAGAGATGGCGCGGCACAGTGGCTAGAGACGTTATCAGATATGGCTCAGAATGGAAGCCAGTGGCGATCGTGCTGTAACCTTATTTTACTTTCTTCATAAAAAGTGGTTGTATCTTCTTTACCTGAAAGATTTCTTCCGATTGTACTTTTCCGTTTCCCCCATCATTACGATTATTATTACACTACCTTACACTAATCTGTTAGTTAGTTCTTTTTTTTTGTATGGCGCAATATATATATATATATATATATATATATATATATATATATATGGTGCCCTCTTGTACCAATCTTTATCTGCTGATATAAATAAATAAATCAACTATTCATTAAAGAACTAGACTTCCAAACTCTGTTGTGGAGGAGAGTTTTCTTCAACTTGATCAGATGAATTTCGATTGTTAATATCAATGAGTAGAATGATAATCGATAGATGGACGCAATGATATAGTGTAACAGAGTGATGGCTACAGCACAATTGACATGGGCCCCGTATTATTAGAAACCAGCGACAATGTCACTAACTCGATGGATAGGTTTTTTTATGTAATAAAATGACACAAAATGAAGAAAATAAAATGTCATATACTACTGGAGAAAATTGGCTTGCAAGTCACTAATTTTCTGACCAATAAAGAGTTGACTGTTAGACTTAGCTTCTTTTCTATCTTGCCATTCTAATCATTTTGTGTGGCGCATATATTTTTATGCCCCTTGTATCAATATTTATGTTTTCAAATAAAAGATAAATAAATAATATGATGCACTCGCGGCGTCCAGTCTAAATTTAACAATGGATTGTTTAGACAAACTGACGCTGTAACAGTGGGGTCGCCACTCTACGCACTTCCAGCTGACTTTTTCATTCCTAAACTCGAAAACACTATGGTTAATAATTGACGGCTTCCATCTGTACAAGATATACTTAGAGGTCACTTTCATTGTTTGTGACAAAAATATCAACGTCAGCGACATCCTGGCCGCGTTCGATAACTCATCAGTCAAATAAGTTCATGATGGTACTAGAGTCAGATTTAGAATTCCTACTTATTAAATGTTTTGGTAAAAATGAAACTTGACGGTTCCCTACAATGACCGATATGTGGTGTGGTCAATACACGGATTTCCAATGCTGGGTTACATTGAAGCAAAAGAGAAACCTGGTATATTTTCTCTGTTCGAGGGCTAGACGCATCTGTAACGAGGATACAAACGATAACGAACTTGATAAACTACGGCAGACACTGGTTCATTGAAAAAACTGAAGCCAAAACAACGTAAAGGAATGTCCGTAGCACCAAAGAACACTCTCTTCATGATGATTCAGTTTAAAGGAGGCATTGTAGCAGAAGTTCTGAAAAACAGACTTTCAAGATCTCTGAGGAAAACGTACTACTCGTTTGAACTTCGCATTATATTTTTTAGTCGGCCTATGATCCGGAGTTATGTTGAAGATAAGCGCCCGCTTTGGACCAAATCAATGTGCATCTATCAGTTTAGTTGCTCACGTGGATCAGGTTATATTGACCTCACAAAGCGAACTCTTTCAAAACGCATCTCCGAACATTATCCTACTTGGCTAACCAAATGATTACAGAAGAGTTATTGATTGAGACCGAGAAAGACTGGCATATGCAAATCAACAGATGTACAAGGAGCTTGAAATAGGGGCAAATATTAGGTGTAATAAAACAACCTAGCAGTAGGAAAGTGATGGATGATTCCCGTAGGAGGTTAAGGTTTGAAAAAAAGGAAGTTCAGATTTACAAAAACGAAAATAACCAGTATGTATATAGCCTTCTGGATGTTCAACATCCTCAACAGTTACATCGTGAAGAAAAGCTTACTCGACAACATAAACTAATACCAAAGAATAAACAATACAATATCGCAAATGATTGCTATCCATTGTTATTGATAGGTCTACAAACATCTACTCAAAACATTAAGCAATATGCAATTAGATAAATAGGTGTTTTTTCTAGTACAGTGTTCAAGCACAATTATGTGTATCCTGCAAAACATATAAAATCGCATGTGCACTAATCATGATTAGAAGTGAAAATAAAATCGGCAGGTATGTTACTATTAAATCAAACAGAATTCATGTTAAAAATTACCAAAGCCTGTATAAATCAATGTTTTCTATCTAAGAGAATTTATGATTATTGTAATAAATAAAGTAAAAATCCAAACAATATGAAACGAGGATTACAGAACTCCACAACAATATGACAATTCAAGTCCGAATAATAAGTCGAATATCCAAGATAAAATCACAGCTTTTTGAAACTTGAGTGCTGAAGGCACACTAATGTTAAGGACTCTAATTCTCCAAGTATAACGTCCTACGAAAAAACCAAACATAAAATCTCCACAATAGAATAAAGTGGTTTTGTCTATTAACTTCAGTATCAATGAATTCGATTTCTGATGCATTTGACACTGTATTCGTAAACCTAATATAATTTGATACACGTGGCGATTTTTGTAAATAATAAGCATTAAATTTAATCAATATACAATTGAATTAAGTTGGGTGTAAACCAATATTCTTTGGTTCATTACAATAAATCATTACAAGATTTATCATTTTGAGTAGCTGTGGTTAGGAGAGAAAAGAGTTTTTATATCCAATGTTGTAGCATCGTTATAGTTATCCCTCCTACATCGCAACACACTATCTACAACATTCTGGGTTGTGAACTTGAGAATGCTCATTAATAACGAACGTTTGTCCATCTACATACTTTTAAACACAAGTTTTAGTTTCGCTAAAATCACTATTAATTGAACTTAAGCCAACAACTTTTAGCAGTTCGTCCCAGTTTAACACTCACCTATGAATGAACCCCCTATTTAGAGGTCCATTCCTTAGTTAAAAAACCATGTTATTTGTTAGAGTTAATTGTTTAAAAACATCTGGAAAAATACTTGATTTTGAGAACATAAAAAAGAACGTGTTACCACAACTGTGGTTACTCTAAACAAAAAAGTTATACGTTTCTGACCAATAAATTTTTCTATTCACCGGATCAATGAATTAAGTAGAATCCTACAGAAATGTGCGTCAGAGACTTGATTCAGGTCTAAACACCATATCAGTACAGCAGATAGATAGAAGTTGAATAAAGGAATGAGAGTGCTGAAGCCAACAGTAATAAAAATCTAAAAGAAAGTTACGGGAAATGGGGAATTAAAGGTAGAATAATACAACACTTAAAGTTTGGAGAAGTAACAACAGATTAATCTGCACCGGTGAAAATCATTCCCAACAATGAACGAAAGTAGTTGTACAGACTACAAGGAGGAAGTCTATATTTCCCAATACGGTCAGGATCAGAGTAACTTCACAATGTGATCTGACCATTCTGTCATGCCAACTTGCTAATAATTGAACCAGTACAATACACCAAGGTAGATGAATGAGATCTACCTAATACATAACCCAATTGCTTTGGTTGATAAATGATCACAACCCTATAAACACATTTATTGACACCAAAGTTGTTCATGAACAAAGCTTTCAGTAACCAAAGTCAAAATTTAGAGTATTTGTAGATCATGGTGTAGTTAATGGACAGAAATTATTACTTATTATGAATATTTTAAACCAAAAATATAGAATAACTCACCCTTATCTAGTTTATTTTCTGGGAAAATAGAAAGATCAGGTGATTGAACTGATTTTAATCCCAGATCAGAACGTTTTGTCAAGCTATTCAAAGAAGTGATTTCATCGATTTGAGAATTCGGAGATCGATTAGCCGACGATAATGAAGAAACATACGGTGATGACGAAGAATTTCGACTATCGCGCTGATCGTGACATGATGATGAATGTAAACTTAGGTAATCATCAATAACTGGATAATTAAATGTTAACTTGTTATCATTTTCAATTGTTTTGCTTTTACGACGTACACTCTGTTTGACATTATCTGACTTTGATAATGAGTGAGATTCGCAAGGATCATCTAACAAATGTCGAATAACTTTACGAAATTGTTTCTCGTCTTCATTATTACCACAGGCTATTGGTCCACCTGAAGTTAATGACGCTAGTTGCGTATCAACATGAGATTCAACTAGACCTGCATTACTAGTATCATTCGATAGTGTGAAAATATCAAGAGGTGACTGATTGTCTTTATGTTGAACATGAGAACGCTTAAGTTCTGATTGTAAATGTGGTAATTCACATTGTTTTATTCTATGCACAACCATGGATCCATTAGTGATTTGGCGACTAATAGTTTCATTCTTTGATAAATAATTTTGTAAACTCAGCTTTCTTCCTTTAACAGAGATCAACTCTGAAGGAGAACTAGCTGTTACTTCAGGTAGAGATGCTGACTTTTTTGGTAAGCACCGGGAAGTACTCGAACGATGTTTTATGATAGTTGATGACCTCTTAGCTTTATGACTGACGTTACCATTTGTGTTATGTTGATTGTTATCGCTAGCATTTAATGTTAACTGGATTGAACCCTATAAAATTTTAAACAATATATGTAGATCGCAGAAAACGAAACAGCAAGGAATAAGTGCGAAGTGGTCAAGAGACATTGAAAATAAATCCATTGAGCTCAATATATAGTGCCGTGATAAACTGACAACAAGTAAAAACCTTTAAAAAACCGAAGTCAACTGAAGAACCTAAACACCCCAGTTTGCGATATACTGATCTGATAATCAGTGCTACTCGGTTACCACTAACAGATTATTATGTAATTGGTTTGAGGTCCCACTTTTTATATAAAGCTTAACGATACAACAGCTGCCCAACACGAAAGATATCAATCGGGGTTCAAACTTGCTACACAGTAGTTCATACGTTGTCCAAGGATTAAGTCTAACAGTCAACTCTTTATTGGTCAGAAAATTAGTGACTTGCAAGCCAATTTTCTCCAGTAGTATATGACATTTTATTTTCTTCATTTTGTGTCATTTTATTACATAAAAAAACCTATCCATCGAGTTAGTGACATTGTCGCTGGTTTCTAATAATACGGGGCCCATGTCAATTGTGCTGTAGCCATCACTCTGTTACACTATATCATTGCGTCCATCTATCGATTATCATTCTACTCATTGATATTAACAATCGAAATTCATCTGATCAAGTTGAAGAAAACTCTCCTCCATGACACCGCCCCAGATGGTTATGTTTATATCTATCCAACTAGATATTGTATGGCATTGCTTTTGTCGATAATTGTTGGGGATGTTAGATCCCCAGAACTCACTTGGTAAATGCCTTATCTTCGTAATTCTATTTTTAAAAATTGAATTCCTTGTTTTAGCGCCAAAAGTACCTATTTTCACCTTCATGTTGTATTTCCCACTTGGGAGGACCTTAAATGTTATTGGTTCGTTGTCTCTTTTAGTATACTATTTTGTACCGTTTCCCAAAGACCTTTTTGTGCTGTATATATACGTTTGCGTTGTGCTTATTGTTGTTCGTGCTTCTGACTGCTTGTGGAATGTACTTCCCTCTTCCGAACTTGGACTTCTCTCTCTAGTTAGCGGGCTGCGATGCCTCGGAATAGCTAACTTATTGGTCATTGTGTCACAAATTCTCCGTTTCGTTCTCAGGTTAGGTGAACTCGTAATCTTTTCAAACATAGCAGTAACAGTGCAAAAAATTACATCGTTTATCAATTAACTGATTCGAACGTTTTAGTTGTCAAGTATTTATCTCAAAAGATAGTCGTATCACTTGTACTTTTTGATAATTCGAATGCAATTCTTTCTCGTTTATTTGCACTCGATTTTTAACGGTTGGGCTGTAGGCTGAGACCTCACCCTATTTACGTTAATAAATACTATTGGCTTGTTTCGACATCTATAAATGTGTCTCCAGCCCTAGTTCACGGGCTTGAAATCAGTTGAGTTGTTAAAATTCAAGTGACCCAAGTGTTCAGATCGCCACCTGGCGACCTCCCTCTGCATCTCAAGCGTGGACTCGGATTGACCACATCGCGATCAGCTACCGCTGCCCTGGTTGTGTACAAGACTACTGCTCCTTTTGGAGTACCTATCTGGACTCTGGTCATGCCCTGTTCTGCACCAATCTTACCTTAATTTTCAGTGGCCAACGAAGTGACCACCACCCAAAGATTGATGTTAGCAAGCTGGTTTCAACTTCTGTTGCAAGTAAGTATCGAATCGAGCTAGCTTCTAGGCTAGCTACCATTCCACCGAAAAGTATAGATGAGCATTGGTTGCAACTGCGTGATGCCATGAAAATGGCGGGTACAGTCAGTTGTGGGTTTGCGAAACGTCCCGCTTATAAGCACTGGGTTTCTTCAGGCTCCTTACAACTCATTGAAGCCCGTCGGTCTACTCCGGGTGACCGTGAGTTTGACCACAAACGAAGGCTGTTACGTGATGAAATCGGGCAAAGCTTGCGTAAGGACCGAGAAGCCTGGTGGTCGGTGCGTGCTAATGAGCTGGAAGCAGCAGCTGCATCTGGTAACTACCGGAAGCTCTTCCAACTCATCCGAGCCACTGGCAGCAAGAAGTCTGGTGTGAGCGAAACAATCTGCGAGGATGACGGGATGCCAATCACTAGCATCCACCGACGTCTTGTACGATGGGCAGAATTCTTAGAAGGGCAGTTCAACTGGCCTGCTGCTCCGGCAACATCGGTCAGACTGTCCTGCCCTCCATGGCAGGTGACGACTGACCCACCAAATGAGGCGGGAGTCCGCAAGGAACTCCAACTCTTGAAACGCTACAAGTTTATTAACATAATAAAAGCCCTACATAAAAACACCTCAGGCAGAGTATGATGGTTCAGAAGATTAAATACTAATAAATTTCAAACTTATGTAAATACTTCACCCTAATAAAAAAAATAAAAATACTAATCTTTATCTACATAGAAATAGTACCCCACTGTACTATAGTGACTCTTAAAAACAGAAGTCCCACAAATAGAACATTGCGCTGAAACGTTAGCTCAATAAACATGAAGTTCATAGAATTTTAGTTGATACTAAAATCAAGGATACAACAATGTTTCGTATTATAAAGTGATCACGATTTAGTCGAAATCTGTTCTAAAATGTACTGATTTTCATCAAACTTAAAATGCTCGAAATCATTTCCATTTTGTGAATGTGTGCCAAAACATTTTTAAACGTGTGAGTTCCAAACAGCGTACAAGAGGGAGAACTTAGAGAACATCTGATGATACTTACTTCTCGCATAGTTGCCTCAGAAATTACACGACCCTTACGATCGCGACGAACGGTCCGATTTTCATTCTATTTATAATTTGCAAGAATTCAGAGAAGAAACAAAGAAAAGTGCATTCATAAACTGAAATTTAACAAATAAGGTAAACATAAAAATATACTCAAGGTTTATTTGAATATATTATTATGTAGGGCGAATTCGACGTGTGAGGTCCTCAATTTTTTATGATCACCTATTATTTAATATTGGATGAGACTTTGGTTTTAGAAGTGAGAGATTATGATTTTGGGTTTGATTGGGGATGACATCGATCAGGATAATGAGGTAATTTGGCTTTCAGTGAATGAGTCAAACATAAAACGGTGCTCTGTTAACCGTAGTTTGGGTACCCAGATAACACTTGAATAGACACAATATCTATATTTTGTTGTTCGTTCCTTTCTTCCGCAATAACAAATAACGCAACATACCAATAATAGGTTTATGTACTCGGCTTTGAGGTACGCTTTTGTGTGAAGAATAAAAATGGTACTCGGCCCCCAAAACCGAAATAGGTGGGACAGGGTATTAACCAGCAACCTAATGATTGTAAACCGAGTGTTTTAACCATTATGCCACTACTCTAACCTTCTATGAAGTGTGATAATGTGAAGTAAATCCTATCTGACCCATCGATACCTTATACTCTATATTGCATGCAAACATTTTGTGGTAAACTAGCAGTGTGGCGCATATATATTCGGTGCCCCCTTGTACAGATATTTATGTATTCAAATAAATAATAAATAAAACTAGCAAGTAATTAAGTAATGTAAATTAACTCATTTACCAGGTTCTTGGGTATGAACCATACTTTAAGTGTAGAGGCTAATCATACTACCCAGTCACCTGAACCTAAGTAGGTGAAGCAAGGGTTGAACCTGAGACTTATTGTTTGAAAGTCGAACGCCTTAACCAATGAGCCGTCTTTCCTAAGAATTACTGAGTCCTAAACTGTTCGAATGGCTAGTAATATTCTTACTGGCTTTTCATGCTATACATACAATATAGTGCCGATTTTACCACTCAAAAGAACTAGGAAATATTTTTTTATTTCATTTTACTTCATAAATACGAGAAACTCCCGATTATACAGACGGTTGAATCCACAATTTTTACTTTGATTTGGATCCATACTACATCGAACTAAACTTCTTCGTGATAAGGAATTTTTAAACAGTAAAATTAGTCTGTAGCTATTTTTTGAAAGACCAACTTAACCAAATTTAGATTGCTAAGTAAATTGAATGCAGAGTGAATTAGGACAATCGAAAGAAATTTAAGCAATTTGAGATGATGCCCAAAACGCCATTTAACCTAATTAGAGGATACAAATGACAAATTTGATCGATTTTGCTGCGTGAGTTTTGAGTTGCCATATTGGTCTATCAGCATTATCCAAAAAGCCATCGAGGTACAACACCCTTAGTGAAAATGTGGTTAATGTTCCGTCCAAAGTAGCTCTTTGAAGTATTTGTTAAAACAATTGAGTGATAAGACAGTCTGAGATTTTTTCAAACCCACACAACTTTGTAGAAAGAACCAGTTATCCAGTAATGTTCAATTTTTACTACGATTACAAAGTATAAATTTCGTAAATCATAAGATTGTTAGCGCAAACAGATCCAAACCTTGGACCTCTGAAAATAAACAGATTAACATACTTTAGATTTCGGATTTTTTAAACGAGCAAAATATTGTTCTAACTAAAATCAAATCAAAAGTAGAACAATTGTTATCCAAACGGTAAAAATCATAATGAAAACTCAAATACAACATAGGTTTCAGAAAATATATCAAATAGGTTGGATAGACTTTAAGAAACTAATGTTATTATAATTGTAGACTAAACGATTGCAAATGAGAGCGGTTTGTATGAAATCAACTATCTACAGATGTAAGTAAACTATAGTAGGTGTGTACACTAGAACTGTAAATGAAAATATGGTAAATAATACTAGCTTTCAAATAGATAAATCGACCTGGCTAGGTAAGTGAAGACATTTCAGCTATTAGGCGTATATCTTCAGTCAGTCAGTCAGTAACAACGTAGAACTTCGTACGTACGTACATCAGTTCGAGTTGCCACACCACATTAGCACAGAGATGCAGTTGTCGATTCAAATCCCGTAGTGGTAGAGGTAATAAGAGTATAAGCAGTAATCGGGAAGATTAGGGTTTGGAGATGTTATTTAAAGAGTATAATCCAGTGAAAAAAATTTGGAAAGAGGAAAAAAGGGACATGAAGAATTCAGAAGATTAGAATTTGGGAGAACACAGAGAGTGGATGCACCTGCGCCATTGCAAACGATTTTGAGCCATGTCATTCAGGGTCTCTAACCATCGGTTGCTATCATCTCGCGGTCCCCAACCAGGTAGTCTACACCTACCAACATGACTCAGTTCACTTGTCAGTGACTTCATGGACTTGTGCCATGTTTTGGTTTGGCCGCCCCTAGCTTTCTTCCAACCTACTCCTATACCACTGAACATAGCACGTCGAGGCAGTCGGTCGTTGGGCATACGTAACACGTGTCCCAGCCATCTCAACTGATGAAGTTTCACTACTTCATCAATTGATTTGCCATCCTTACCTAGTACCCGTTTCCTAACAACTGTTACTTACTCGATGGTCCCATGATATACGAGCAATGTTTCGAAGACACCTATGATCAAATACTAGTAACCTACGAATATCCTCTACTCTTACCGGCCATGTTTCACTGCCATAAAGTAGGACGGAACGAACTGCTGCGCAGTAAACACGTCCTTTGGTTGATAGACGGATATCTCGCCTACGCCATAAATGACGCAAGTTGGCAAAAGCTAGTCGAGCCTTCTGTATCCGTGCTGAGATTTCGTCACACACCATACCACAAGGGCTGATGAGACTTCCAAGATAAGTGAAGCGGTCGACACACTCAACTACTTCACTCCCTATCACTAGTTCGGGTGTCGATGTAACCCAATCCTGAAGCAACATTTTGCATTTCGAGGGAGAGAATCGCATCCCGAACATGCTTGCATTGTTGCTTAGAGTGGTCAGAAGACTCTGCATTTTGTCAGCGTCTTCACCAAATAAAACTATGTCATCAGCATATTCTAAGTCAACAAGTGAACCTCCCGGTAGAAGTTCAACCCCTGTAAATTTAGATGAGGAGAGTGTTATCTCTAAAAGTACGTCGACCACAAAGTTGAACAAGAATGGGGAGAGTGGACAGCCCTGACGAACACCACTTGAGGTAATCAATTCTGATGACAGTTCGCCATAAGCTCTCACTCGACCAGTTGTGTTCGAGTAGAGAGCCTTTATAAGGTTAATGTACTTCTTTGGTACTCCTTTCAGTGACAAACACTGCCATAGAACCTCACGATCAACAGAGTCGAATGCCGCCTTAAGGTCGAGAAATACTACCATTGTGGGGCGTCTGAATGTGTGTCTGTGTTCTAGAACCTGACGTAGTGTGAATATCTGATCTATACAACCACGTCCAGGTCGAAAACCGGCCTGGTTTTCTCTAGTCTGCTCTTCACGAGCTTTGATTAGGCGTCGAAGTATTATTGAAGCTAATATTTTAGACACTATATTAGTCAAACTGATTCCTCTGTGATTGTCACAAGAGGACTTTTGTCCTTTCTTATAGACTGGCACAATCAGTGATTGAGACCAGTCAGATGGGATTACGTCCAGTTCCCAAATTCTACCTAAGACCTCGGTTAATCTCATTGCTAATACTGGACCACCATCCTTAAAAATCTCAGGAGTAAACCTGTCAGGGCCTGCTGCTCTCCCTCGTTTCAGATTTCCTATGGCTTTTTCAACTTCGTAAAGGGACGGAGGACCTACATTAACTTGCCATTCAGGTTGACTAGAGATCGTGGGAAACCGAAGTGTGGCTGAAGGCCAGTTGAACTGATCCCTAAAGTGTTCTGCCCATCGATCCAATCTCCTGGATTGAGAATGAATAATATGTCCATCTTTTTCTGAGATTGTTTCGCTAACGGTCGGGTTCCTAATTCCGGTTTCCTTAACGAGTCTGAACAATTGTCTGCTATTACCTATTGCCGCTGCCTTTTCCATCTCTCTTGCTTTCGCTACCCACCACTGTTCGCGATCATTGCGTAGACTTCTTGTCAGCTTGCGCTTAAGCTGACTCCGCTCTTCATTATGTTCAGAGGCAGGTGGAATGAGTTTCCGAGCATCTATCAGTGCGATAGATGCTGCTGAGCATTAAAGTCACCGGCCACTATTGCTACATCCGAGCGCTTAGCTTTTCGGAGAAGGTCAGAAAGCTTTCTGTAAAACTCATCATCATCTGAGCTGCAGTCAGTGGGAGAATAGGCAGAAACGACGGAGAGGCAACAACCTGTGTCCCTATCTTTCCGGATTCTTACTGTTCCGTTCAGTCGGACAGCGCACAAACGACTGTCTACTGGGATCCACTCTAAGAGAGCTAGTTCTGCCCTAGGACTCAATGCTATACCTACGCCGGCGAGGCCACGGGAAGCAGAATCAGGGCTCCCAGATACACGAAGAGTAAATCGAGTCGGTTCTTTATTTTGGCATGGTAAGGTCAAATGAATGACGCTACTTGGATCCTGTATGCGCGTTTCGGAGACGCAGCACACATCGATGGCGCGAGATTCTAAAGTTTTAGCTAAGGAAGCCTGTTGTCCTATTTGGCACAGTGTTCGGACGTTAAAAGCTCCTACGTGTAGTTTAGGGCGTGGTTTCAGGAGACCAGGAATAGCGTTCCGCGTACTCGAATCGTTTGCTCTAGCGGTGCGAGATGATAAAGAGACGTGAGAAGGGTTAGTCACGGAGATAAGAGAGGTATTAGCAGGTGTAGGAAGGATTTGAATGTGACCACCTTGGTCTCTTGTGCTGTTACGGGTATGAGGGCTGATGTCACTTCCCGGCTGCCCACACCGTGGAAGGGTATTTCTTGAGGAACCTGAAAAGGAAATTGGATTAGTGTTGGTCTTGACGACCTGGGAGCGTGACCGCAGAGCCCAAGGGACAACTGCTTGAGGCCGGTCGCGCACGGCCTTTTTGTGGAAGGTTTTTGACGTGTTAGCTCCGTTCTTTAAAGGGCCTTACCGCCGGAGACGAAAATCCGTGAGGTAAGGTGAGGTGTGACATTTTTAGGGTCGACCTTTTCTAACCCCACCCCTCCTTGTGGGAAGGCAGCATCTCTGTCATGCTGGTTGTCCGAAGGAAACACCTTACTGCTGTCACACCCCTCTACAGTCAGCAGTACGACTTCGCCCTCAGACCTTGAGTTGCTGCTTTTAGTCTTACCGTTCACCAATCGACCTGCCTGGCATGGTAGAACCTACAGGAACATATGTTCCAGCCAATATAGCTCGGTTGGGTCATCACGATAGGCAAGCCCGACCACCGCGTCAAGGTAGCAGCTTCGATCGGGAGGCGTATATCTTAGAAAGGTAAATACGGCGTATCGTGTGTTGCTTTTTCCAACCTAACATTACAATCAAATAACTTGGATATTAGTGATCTTACAAAAATGAATCTATTGGACTGACAACTAAATTCCCTTGATAAGCATGACGCCGCTTTCTTTACAACCAAACCGTTTGTGGTTTACTGCAAAGTGGAGACTGATATCAACTTAAATGAGTTTACTTAGAAAGAACGGCTAACTGAATCAGTAATTTCTCCCACAAAACAACGAATATTAGGGCACTTTGGACATATACAGACTAGAAAATTACTCAAGAGTAGACTTACCAGCGAACGATCAATTGTATGAACATAATAGCTAAATGGTTTGTCAGTCCATGAAACTGCATCTTGGATTGGGTTTAAACAGCTCACACGCATGATCGATCCAATATCTAATAGAATTATATATATATATATATATATATATATATATATATATAGCGTAAGCGAACCATGAAAAGATTGCTTCTTAGCTTTGAGTATAATCAAAAGTAATAGACTTGAGAAAATGTGCTAGCATAAATGGAATTTCAAAAAGGAAGACGCCATACAAAGCAATGATACACATATGATTGGCTAATATTAAGTAATAACCCTATATAATATAGGTCAACAGCTAGAAACTGTCTAAACCGTTAACCTAAAACTCATGTACGCTACAGATTCGGAAATATCACTCTTAAGAAGAGTGAAGATTAGACCGCAAACCTTAGAAATTAGAATACAGAATGCCTGTAAACAAAAACAACTTCCAATTATATTTCATAGTGGTAGAGTATAAAACGTATTTAGATATGTCACAGTGGTGTTAACTTAAAGGCAAAAAATCAAGGTGAAACTTTGGAGGTAGTATAATAAACAATCGTTAAGAGACCTTCGTATTCGGAATTTTCACCTACTTTCGTTGGGGAAACCACGTGGTATTATTAACAGCCTACAAATCTAAAGTGTAGCTCGATGCAAAGTACAAGAAGCTGAACTTGGATAACGTCCAATTTAAATAGATGGTTTAGATAGTTGAGCAAATAAACCATTTCTGGTAACCGGTAAAGATAACTAGTAGTCTACAATTCAGCAATGAATACATCACACAGATTGATATTATATAAATTAGTCGATTAGTCTAGTATGAAGCTCTATTTTGCTTATGAGTAACTAAATGAGTTTTATGTGGAGAACGAGAAAATTGACTTACGGATATAAATCTACAAAGATGGGTTACGACTATATTTTCTAAAGATTAGCATTACTCTTAGAATTCTTAACGCCTCATATTCTTTCCACATATTTGTGCAACATTTCGGTAAAAAAAAATGTATGTCTAAGTGTTTCGTCACATTCGAGGCTAACTGTAACACCACTCTAAAACTGCAACACTGTTTATTGAAAACTATCTACCAATGTTATAGCTAATCTGCCAGATGTCGTTCGCTCTTTTATTTCATCCAGACCATTATTTTTTAATTTCGATTTTTCCTTATCTCTACTTCACTGACGACAATGAAGCGACATAACTGAATCATTTGAAGCTATCAAAAATTTATATAAGCACATGAACTTGAAATCATCTAATTGTGACAAATCAACAGTATACATATATCAGTCTACGTAGCGTTTTCGGCAAAAAAATATCCACATCGTATTTCAGACAGTAATACCATAAAGCTGTTTTTCACCAATAGTTTGTCTGATTTTAACGTTTATAGATACATCACTACCTTTTAAACTACATTCCACTACAAATAAAAGAATCTCACCTTTAGGATAAGTAGAAATGGTCAGCTTGAGAAACACGACATCATACTAACGAGTCCTTTATGCTGTATTAACCTTGCTGAAAATATCAATAACAAATTACGAAGACAATCTACATCGGCTACTTGAATCAGACACACGTTGAAAATTACTGATATGACTCTTAAATAAGATTTACCTTTGTGTAAAATAAATCATTTCGAGAGTGTGACGTTACAGAATTTAGTCTATGAGCAACATTTATCAGCATACAATAAAAATCATCCGAAAACTCCAGAGAATGTGTGAAACAAGCTACAAAAAAACCGTACCTCCGAGATTCCTATCAGTGATTCTGAAATTTAAAGGACAGAAAGCCTTTGAAGAGATTATCCGAGCACCTTCTTTAAGGTTAGCGAACCTTTGCTTCAGCTGGTGATCCACCTCTGGACCAAAGGCAAAGTTGTTTGCAAAAAGGACGCCAGCATTTGTTATTTTCTCTTGGTACTCCGCTGATAGAAAATCTCCGCGTTCCAACTGAGAACAAAATAACGAAAAATGTGAGAGATCAACTTGTATTTCCCTCTGTGCACAAAGAGATCAAAAACCACAAAGAAATCGACTTTTCTGGGTTTGAATTGAGGTACTGAAGCAATTGAAAACATTGATAAAAATATAGAATTTTAAGGAAAGTTCGCCAAAGAGTTTCTGGGACAGTTTAAGCAAAACACGGTGCATAAAATTTAGTTACCGTGTAGGGTCGATAAGACTTTCCGTAAAAGCTCATCCAGTGACGGAAAGTTGAGTCAAGACGCGATGCGCAATTAGCGGGATATTCAGCCTTTTCAATTCCGTAGCAAAATTTCGCATCAGTAGAGGCACATACTTGAAGGACAACTTGACCAACACCTAATTTGATGGATAAATTATCACTCTAGCTTACCACTCCCAAGATCGATAAATACGTCGTCACTAGTAACTGCGATCGTGTCGATCATCTGTGAAATAAGTTCGAAGGAAGTCTCCCCATACACTTGAGGCGAAAAAGGTGGATATTGATTCAGTTTATCCGGATCTGATACAGCTCGATTATAACACTGAAGAAGAATGAACTGAACATGACCACGGGAAGCTTTTCGGTTGAAAAATTCAGGAACAGTATTTTCCTCAATCCACTACGGAATCGAAAATAAGATAAGGATCATACCGTGTCCCAAAGATCTATGATAGCTTTATTGTACACATCACAAAGTTTCGATACATCATCATAGGAGCTCCTGTCCGTTTCTTTGAGAAGCCCAACCAGTGCTGGATTTTCGGACATTTCTTTGACATCAGACACTACCCAACTGATAACGTCAACAATTTCTGAGTTCTCATCCTTGATTTCCCCTGGCTAGAAAAGGAAATATGTTGGAATTAGATTAAGAAATGTCATGACATTCAGTTTCATGAATAGAAAATTAAAGTACCCTGCAGGGGATCCATTTGAAGACTTCCTTATCCCTGGTGGCTGGACTAATGACAGACAGCTGACGATCTCCAAACATAGAATATACTTGTCGCACTAACAAGTAAACGGACAAGTAATTAGCATTGTAAACTAAGCCGTCAGTCAAACATTGCGGCACTAATAAGAGCGTATTAAAACTGTAAAAAACACCATAACAACATTAATTAACTTAACCTTGCAGAATTATATCATTTTCTAGGAAACTGTCAGATTAATTTTGTGAAGATTATTTTCAACAAAGACGGTTACCAAATTTCATAACCTCAATCACGTTCGAGAAAGATATTTAGAGACGTTTAACAAGTAAATGATCAAAAATTGGAACCTAACACTTATGTGCATCGATCCAACTCTTCATACTCCATTAGCACAGTGCGACGACACTGTCAAGAGAAATCGTGGAATAGTGAAGGTAGTAACAATTTCAGTGATAATAGGAAAGTGTAGGCATCGAAGATACGACTCGAAAAGAAAATATAAATTGGTGAAAAAAATGAGTTAAGCCATGAAGGATGTAGAATCTCATAGACTTGAGTAAGAAAATGAATAGACACACCTGAGTCATTGCAAGAGATCTTCAACCATATCATTCAAAGTCCCTAACCATTGGTTACGATAATCACACGGACCCCAACAAGGTAGTTTGTACTTATTAATATGGCTAGGTTTAATCGTAAGTGACGTCACGGAATGGTTCCGTGTTTTGATCTGGCCGTCAATAGCCTCCTCCCACCTGGTTTTTGCACCAGCCAACATTGTGCATGGAGGTAGGCTGTGGATAGATATAGACAGCATATGTCCCAATTACCTCAGTTGATGAAGATTTACTGTTTCTTCAGCTGATTTATCATGCTCATTTGGTACCTTTTCCCACACCCACCCCCTTCTTACTCGTTGACTTTAAAATGCTTGAGCAACACTTTCGAAACACTTGTAGTGACTCACATTTATCACGAGAACACAACTGGTTTAATAGAAACAATTATTCTTATAACCAACTGTACCAGTGCTTGTTTTAATGTGCTTTTGTTTGACTGTGCTAATGACAGCTATTTCGTGCTTCCATTCTTATACTTACACTTCGATTGTAACTTCGCGCGAATTCGGTTACCTTCTGTAACCAAGGTTGTATCCTGGCACGATCTCGGTATCCTTTCGATGCCACGAGATCGCCAGCAAATATACACCTCGACTTGGTCCATTAACTGCCTTCTGATATTTGGCTTCTCGGGATTTTATGGATCTATTTGGTACGTCCAACCCTCGCCTTCTGATTTATCTGGCACGTGTTTCTTGGTAGCGGTGTTCATAGTTAATCTCAACTCGACGCCACGCTACATTGGTGACCCGTATTTTGGAACACGCCTCAACTTCTGATCAAATCTTCCAAAGAAGCCAATTCGGTGAGTCTATGATTTATCTATCCACGTCTGTCGTATATTTTCATATTTTTTAATATATAATATACTCGACATGACGGATAACGATAATAATAGTATTAATATAATAGACTCACATGTATGTGTACCGAATCCTTGTTACTTTTTATTCGCGTGACGATGAATTCCACGCTTTATTCGAGAAAGTTTCCCCTATTAACTATTCTCCTCGCTGACCCGGCTGCTTGGTACGGAATGCATACGCATAAGCATATCCGTCTACCACCCAGCACCAAATGGTTAAGTAAACGGTTTCACTGCCAACTTAAAAGTGCTCTACGAGCACACGAAAACGGCAACTGGCACGAAACCTTACCGCTCGTTCTTTTAGGGATCAGAACGAGCTTAAAGGCAGATATCCAATGTTCCGCCCTGAACTTGTATACGGCACGACATTGCGTCTGCCCGGAGAATTCTTCACACCACGGAGCAGACCTAATTTCGGTAAATCAGACTACGTCCATCGACTGTCTGCATTTATGCGAACGCTGTCTCCGGTGTCAACTCGAATACAACATCGACAGGTCGCTCTCCCTCGAGAGTTATCTACCTGTTCACATGTTTTTGTACGAGTAGATTCGGTACGCAAACCTTGGCAACAACCTTACGAAGGCCCTTTTCACGTGATCGCTCGTCACGAAAAGACCTTCAAGGTTGATCGATATGGACGCGTCGAGATCGTCAGCATTGATCGTCTCAAACCAGCACACGTCGATGACAGTGCCCTATCTGATAACCTGAGATTCAATGCTAGACCTATCAAACCTAGCGGGATCCTTAAATCTTCTTCAGGTCCCACGCTAGATACATCTGAGACCTCATTCTCACGTCCCGGTCAACAGCACGCGTCATCTGCACCGTCTACGGACGAGACGACAGTCTCACGTCCAGATCAGCAGACCACGCCGCCTCTGACCTCGGATGAGATTGCAGGCTCACGCGACGCGAACGAGACTACCGTCTCACGTTCCGGTCGCCGAGTACGGTTACCCGTACGCTTCCGCGACTAGCCGCACAGTTAACAACCGATACGGTGTAGGATTATTCCTATACTACACGCATGCTACACTCTTCTCTTTTTTGATTTTCTTTTTGTTTCCTGAGCCCACGCCTTCGACCATCTCCGTTTGGTTCCGTCGACTTCAGTCAACTTTGGCGAAAGCTGGACTGGCCACCCACGCTCTTGTCAACGCACTCAGTCGATATTTTGGTTTCGAATGCTTGGCATACGCTTGGTCTCGAACTTGGTCGTTTTGGTCGCTTCTGGTTCATTGGCTCAACGTGGTTTCGTCCTACGTCTGCAGCGTTTCTGGTCCACACCCTACGAACGCCCTCTTCAGATTCTGGATACAAACCACTCTCGTGTAGCATGCCAACTCAAGCAACAAATACAGCACATCGCTCCTGGTACCGTTCTCCGAAAACGACCTTCGTTGGCAACTCGACGATCAACGATCGCTTTCCTGTTCGCCAATTCTTCCGTCCTACAATCGCTCGTCAGCCGATCAGTCCCACGATTCAAACCGCTATTTATCGAAAGTGTAAACCCTTTCTAGCGGGGGGCTCCTGTAGTGACTCACATTTATCACGAGAACACGACTGGTTTAATAGAAACAATTATTATTATAACCAACTGTACCAGTGCTTGTTTTAATGTGCTTTTGTTTGACTGTGCTAATGACAGCTATTTCGTGCTTCCATTCTTATACTTACACTTCGATTGTAACTTCGCGCGAATTCGGTTACCTTCTGTAACCAAGGTTGTATCCTGGCACGATCTCGGTATCCTTTCGATGCCACGAGATCGCCAGCAAATATACACCTCGACTTGGTCCATTAATTGCCTTCTGGTATTCGGCTTCTCGGGGATTTTATGGAGTCATTTGGAACGAGCTTCTTACGCCTTCTGATCTATTTGGCACGTGTTTCTTGGTAGCGGTGTTCATAGTTAATCACAACTCGACGCCACGCTACACACTCATAACCGAATACTGGTAATCTGCGAATATCCTGTATTATTAATGGCCATGTTTCATACCCATAAAGTACGATGGAGCGAACTACGGAACAGCAAACTTGTTGTTGGATAGCTCGCACACACCAGAAAGAACTAAATTTGTCAGAAGCCAGTCGAGTCCTTTAAGTGCGTGTCAAAATCTCGTCAGACATCAGACCATCAGGACTGGTGAGACTCCCAGAATAAGTGAGGCAATCGACACACTCAACTACTTTACTCCCTATCGTCAAGTGAAGCACTGATGCAATCCAATCTCGAAGCAACATTTTGCATACGGAGTGCGAGAATCGCGTCCCAAGCGTGTTTGCCTTGTTACTACAGGTGATCAAAAGACTCTGTATTAGTCAGCGTCGTCACCAAACAGAACCATATCATCTGCGTTTTGTAAGTCAAGTGAATCTTCTGATGAAAGGCCAATCTCTGAAAAGTCAGTTGACTATGGTGTTATCCCCAAAAGCATGCCAATAGCAAAGTTGAATGAAAGTGTGAAATGCGTAGGTGTATCTGAAAGCCAGTTGAACTGTTTTGAAGTATTGTGTTTATTGATTCAACCTCCTGGATTGAGAGCGAGTAAAAGTTTCATCATTTTCCCCGATAATTTCACTAACGGAACAACTTTTAGTTTACGTTTCCTTGATAAGTCTGAACAGTTGTCTAGCTTTACCTATCGCTGCTACCAGTTCAACAGTCATCACTGAAATCTATTGACTTTTCACAACATCTTGGTCTCAGTTACTGGTAGATACCGCCACTGTTTCCATAGCTTTTTGGATATCACGTCGAGCTACCTTGGGATGGATATCACTTTCACGGTTGGTTAATTTCTACCTGGAATATGTTCTTGACTTTTGCATCATCAAGTTAAACTTTGAGTGGTTTTCTTGCTAATGGCTCTTCTACGTACATTAAGATGCAAATAAAATGCTCCGGAATTGGCAACAGCCTTTTATCGAGCTTCTTCAACCATGGCTGAAGGTAATGTGGGCTATTGAAGTCCATCGTTGAGTCGACTATATAGACCGCCACTTCTGACGATACTTTTACTCATGCCTAAAGTTTGTGCTTGTCGAGAAGACGTTTACCTAGGCACAATGACAGCACATGGTCACTATCGTTTGATTGCTGGGACGCGACATAGAAAGTGCCCTTCAGTTTGATTTAGTTGACCCATTTGGGAATGAAATTACCCGTCACTATTACCATATCCGAGCGTCTAACTTTTTAAATGAGTCTGAAAAGCTTCCCATACGATTCGTCCTTTACTTCATCCGAGCTGCGATTAGTTGAATCTTAGGCAGAGACAACGAAGACAGCGTAACATCACCTTATCTTTCCGATTTCTGAATATCCTGTTTAGTCGGGCAGACCACCAACAACTGTTTATAAGAACCCAGTCTAGCAGAGTACCTTCTGCTTTTGGACTCAACGCTATAAGTTTACCAGCAAGGCTATGGGAAGTGGCAGGGTGGTCTCCACATGCTCGAAGGGCGGAGTGTATCATTTCTTCACACTGAAAAAGAAACATGAAATGAATAATCGCACTTCATTCTGTCGGAGCGTTCTAGAAACACGACATACGTCGAGATTGGGATTCTGGAGTTCTATATTAGGCTGGCTGTTGTTCTATCTGACACAATGTTTGAGCAGTAAAATATCCAACACGTTACATAAAGGGTAGATTAAGAATACCAGGAATAAAACTTCCAGAACTCAAATCGTTTGCATTGGTGGCGCGTTGTGGTTAAGTTATGCGAGAACTGTTAGTTTTGAGGATGGGAGAATTACCAACTGGTGAGGGTGTAGAATTATGGTCTAATATGATATTAGTACTGCTCTAATAATAGACCTAACCCTAAATTTTGTAGATTTGTCATGACATAACTGCCTAATCTATAAGATCTTGCGTGGAAGTCACACCATCGACTACACCAACTCACTGTATCGTATCAATTACCAATACATGATGTAGAACAAGGTTGGGCTAGAGAAGGAACAATATATTTAATATGAATAGAAGATATAAGGTAACATTCAGCAGAGACCACGCCTGCATGGCCGAGCCATGCCACTCGATCAACCCCAGTCCATTCAATTCATTGTTCGCGCCTTCTCCATTGTTAGGTATTTCTCCGCGTTAAATATTGAATATCTATTTTCCAAGTAGTCTCGTGTTCACAGCTTTGTGGATTGTGTGGCTATTGTCCAATGCCACTACAAGGGGAAACCAGACCTTGAACAAAATATCCTGGTGTTTTGTTAGAAATACGAAGGCGGCTTTCGCTTACCGACTGTTCACACTGTGAAAGAGTGTTTATTTCTTGAAGTACTTGTGATGGTATTGGCACCCTGAGACCGTGACCGTAAGGTACGGGCGATGACTGCTTGTGATCATTTGCGAACCGCCTTTTCTTGGGAAGCATTTGATGTGTTAACTTCTCGTTTCCAAAGGTCTTATCGCCTGATATGGACAATCTTGTGATTACCTGATATTTGAAATTTTTACGGTTGACCTTTTTTAATCTCCTCCTCTCATTATAAGAAGGCAGCATCTCTGCAGTTCCTGGTTGTTTGGAGGAATCACTTCACCGCTGTCACACATCGATACTTTTGGGAGTACGGCTATTAGCCATACCGATCTCCAACCGACCTGCGTAGCGCAGTAGGACTTAGAGAAGCATGCGTTCCAGTTGATGTAGCTGATTACTAGTATAGGGGTTGTGGAAATTATTAAGTTTTTGATTGAGATCATGAACCGATTGATGTGAGACCACCACGATTGGAAACCTGGAAGCACTGGACGGCCGTTTCGTCCTATTATAGGACTCCTTAACCAACTGGACTACTGAGCCGTCATCCAATGGTGATAGTTTCTAACATCAACCAATCCACGAAATCGCGCGACCAACTTCCGTTGCACTGAGGTAGATACCTGTCTCTACCCGACAAGGATTAGCTCCACTGGTCACGACTTCTCACTAGAACTCCGAGAATTCCCTCACGAAGCTATTCATTAGTGAGCACATGTTGATTACTAGTATAGGGGTTGTGGAGATTATTAAGTTTTTGATTGAGATCATGATATAGCTGAGACAAATCATTTTGAAGGCATACCTGATCACGTATAGATGACAGCTACGGTAGGGAATAATACCCGTAGCATCAAAATTAGTGAGTAAAATGAATACTGTGCCATATTTCGAGGAAGTGAATAGGGGTTCTCGTCATTAGCCCTTAAGGAGCTTATCTCACTGGTAGCAGAATATAGATTGGATTAAAGCACGGTCCGTGCAGGATTGTGTTGCAGCACACCGATAGGTTATTTTTTATCCAATTAGCGCTAGTGGATACTTGAGGAAGAATCTGGAATCTTATCATGTAAAAACTATAAATATACTGACGCTTTACTTATTGTGCTTCTTATTTCGATCTATCCTTGTTACTTGGAATATAATTTCGTTCCTTACCAACGGTGTTCTGGTTTGTGGACTTGTCGAGTGAAGTGGTGTCAAAGAATACTAATCAAAATGAGTAGCTGAGTCGCAATAAGGATATTTATATCACTCACAGTACACAGACTCTTGTTGTGGACAGTATCTTTGTTGTCCCGAGTATGGAACTTGGGAAATACCTATTGTCGCAGGTTGCTGATATATGGTGAGTTTGAGTGGTAACCCTACAGTTAAACTGTTTGAGATGCCTTTAGGAGACCATTTACTAAGAAAAAGAGAAATCCGCGAAGAAAATTTTCTTTTCGACGAAATCATTTACTTAAGCTGTACATTCGTATATATTGTTATATGGAAAATATATGTCTATAGAGGGATAGAAAGGATTGTATCACGAAAATGGATTCATTTAGTTTTAGAAACTGAGTATTTATACCAACCTTACAAACACCTATCTACCTAAGCATAACAAATATACTGAAATGATTCACCCGGTTGACAGTTCGGAGTGTCGAAAATTGTAACATTCCAAGAAAGAAAATGGACGTCCAGGGATTTCTATCAATAAACATTTCGCCACGATAACAGAACATGGGTAAGGCCTAACTGTATATACACTTAAAAGTTAGAGGTGGTGCACCAAGGGAAATGCCAATATTTAATTTTCACGGAGCAATCCAAAGAACTTTTATACCAAGTAAACTGAAAATATTGCCTCTTACACATACGGTGGTTGCTTTAATATTGAAGGATAAATAATCTAAACTAACCATCTCTTTTTGTACCTATCAATTTGACTGCTCTTGTGGAGCAGGTTATGTTGGCAGGTATTCTAGGAATTTGTATTTTCGGGCGCGCGAGCAACTCCCAGTGCAGTTAAGCAGAGGCATAGTTAAGGCTGTTGATTGCTCGATTTTAGCTCATTTAGTGCAAACGAGCCATACAACCAGTGGATCGATCACCCACAATAACATATAGTGTTGACAGCAATCTGTCTAGATCCGTCGGACTAATAGTCCTTCGGACGGCTGAAGCAATAGCTATTCGGGCCGAAAAGCCGGACTTTGAGTCTCGACAATATCTGGCCTAATTAGTTAATAATCATTTTTGTGATATGGTGATGTATTTCGATTATTGTTCATTTTCATAGATTAAAATTATCTTATTCCCACATCATACCACCGTTGTTGTTATTATCATTATAACAATTGCCAATATCCTTGTGAAATTTATTTAACATTCATCTGTATCTACTGATTTTCGCCTAATTCGTATTATTCTACATATTACGTGATTTATGATTTGTAATTGGATCATTATCTCCCTAACCCCTCGTTACCTGTATTTAATCTGATCATTAATCACACAATTTCATTTAACCTATAAACGTATTCAAGAGAGCACTTCATATTAGTCATTCCAACATTTTATTTCATTTTGTATCACAAGTGAAATAGTGTTAGGTGTTGTATCTAGTGATCTTGTAGTGACCTACTTTTATCAAGAGAACGCGATTGGTTTAATGGAAACATTTATTATTATAACCAATTGTACCAGTGATTGTTTTACTGTACTTGCTTGTTTATCTGTAATAAAGGCATTCTTCCTTCCTTTGATTGTGACCTTGCGCGAATTCGGTTACGCTCAGTAACCACACTTGGCACGATCTCGGTATTCTTTTGATACCACGAGGTCGCCAATGAATACATCTCGACTACAGCCATCAACTGCCTGTTATTCTGGACGTCTTTTGGCGAGCTTGAAAGAACGGAGGCAACTGTTATTTTCCAGGCACTCTGCTATAATCATCTAGAAACGAAGGATTTTGTTTCACAATTGATTGATCACTGGGTAGTGATCAATGTCATGCTTGTCTAGTCCTTATTAGTGTAGATCGAATGCTATCGATCATGTTGCAATGTGGCCACCAGTCTGGGTGACTCGACACTGCGGGCACTATGTATTGAGATTTAGATGGTGGTTGGAGGTAGTCAACAGGAAACCCTGGACCCGGGTTTCGTGCTACTTGGCACTCGTCAGCAAGGTGTACCTGTAATCTTGAGGGAACTGGTGCTCCCTGGCGGATTCGATCTCGTGTCACCCAGCTTCACAGTCAGAGACGTTACCACTGAGCTATCCGAGCCGTGACTAACCTCCTGTAGGACTGAGATGTAATCACAATTGATTGATCACTGGGTAGTGATCAATGTCATGCTTGTCTAGTCCTTATTAGTGCAGATCGAATGCTATCGATCATGTTGCAATGTGGCCACCAGTCTGGGTGACTCGACACTGCGGGCACTATGTATTGAGATTTAGATGGTGGTTGGAGGTAGTCAACAGGAAACCCTGGACCCGGGTTTCGTGCTACTTGGCACTCGTCAGCAAGGTGTACCTGTAATCTTGAGGGAACTGGTGCTCCCTGGCGGATTCGATCTCGTGTCACCCAGCTTCACAGTCAGAGACGTTACCACTGAGCTATCCGAGCCGTGACTAACCTCCTGTAGGACTGAGATGTAATCACAATTGATTGATCACTGGGTAGTGATCAATGTCATGCTTGTCTAGTCCTTATTAGTGCAGATCGAATGCTATCGATCATGTTGCAATGTGGCCACCAGTCTGGGTGACTCGACACTGCGGGCACTATGTATTGAGATTTAGATGGTGGTTGGAGGTAGTCAACAGGAAACCCTGGACCCGGGTTTCGTGCTACTTGGCACTCGTCAGCAAGGTGTACCTGTAATCTTGAGGGAACTGGTGCTCCCTGGCGGATTCGATCTCGTGTCACCCAGCTTCACAGTCAGAGACGTTACCACTGAGCTATCCGAGCCGTGACTAACCTCCTGTAGGACTGAGATGTAATCACAATTGATTGATCACTGGGTAGTGATCAATGTCATGCTAATCATTTGCATTCTGACGCAATTTCCTGAAGATAACCTGAATGAGGAGTTATATACCCAATCATAATTAACCAACTCAATCCATCGAGTGAAATTCTCTGTATCCTAGTACCAAAATGACTGAGATAACAGTTTTTGTGTGCAATTTAACAACACTGAACAGACACTAAGTTAGAACTAAATAGAATGAGTCACAATGCAAAGGAATGAAGTCTAGAATCTTTGATAAGTATAGTGATAATGAGTAATATTCTATAAGTTTTCGTCGTCAATGTTAGGCTTGGAAGTTTCAAATGAATTCAGCATGTGATAAAAAGTTAATTATAAACATATTTTGGCAATATGCCAATGAATAGAAAATTATATTTCTGACATTTCGTGATGTAACATAAACCGATACCTCAGAAATATAATTTTCTGTTCATTGAGATATAAATATATATTCATTGGTAACATGTTAATGAAGGGCCACCTATAAACACTGAAAACTGGATCATTTGTACCGGAGAGAATTTCCTGATATGATGGTAAAAAGAATGCTTGAGGATGAACATCTTCATATTTTTAGGTATATTGGACAACAAGGATTAGTGATACTGACGCGGTCAATATTATTCAAGAAATATAAAATCTCCCATTTAGCAACAATTAAGAAACTCTTGTATAGTAAAACCATTTTTTATACAACAACTTTAAAACAAGATGTCTAGAAACGTCCTCATTAAAACAAAATGCACTCATTTATATGCTGATTTTTATGCACATTTAATAATATCATAAAATGAAAAAGACAGTTACTGAAGAACGTACTGAACATAGTTCATGTGAACTGTCACTGGGAATATAAATGTCACACTGAACCGGTTATGTTGAACAAATTTTTTGATAAACTTATACGAATAATGTTGACCCACAGTAATGTAACCATTTTATCTTGTCACATCAGTCTGTCAATTCAGCGTATTTCTCCATTCTGTTTAAAGTTTCAATTGCTCTGTTATTCTATCGCAGTTTTATTTTATGATAGACGGTGTCCGAAGTGTGATATTAATACACGATGTGTTACTCCCTACTCTCCCCCCACCTGACTACTTGAGCGAGAACACAATAGTAGACGAGAAAGTTTATTGGGCTACCAAACAGTATGCACGAATACTGGTTTAAATATATTTACCTCTTAGAAAATCAACCCATTTCTTTGTCAACGATTTGCATTTGTCCTTCAGGCCATTTCCGATTGTCGTCGAATGACCTCGTTTGGTAATTTTTGATTGGCCTACTATATCACTTTCCTCAACTCATTAGGTAGTTCTATCATTTTAGAAAATAGCTTTATTTTCTGGTGTCCAACAGACTTATAGAATCACCTGCTTCTAGAATTTTCTGACGGTTATCCTGCAATACCCTGAGTTAAGAGAGCATGAGTATAACCTCATCGTTATTTCCTAGAGAGATATTGTCAAAATTTTGCAACACACTATTGTTTAATAGAATAAAGTTTAGCACAATTCAGAAATAAATCCTAATTTTGCCATAACCGTTAAAGGGAGAAATGCTAAAGAAAAATGTGTAAAGGTGCATATATTTAAAAAGAAATGATTTTTTTTAAATATTACTCATAATAAATAATAGTAGTTCCCAGTTCATTTAGATTTTCTCCTCCTGCAATTCCACACGTTGACCAATACCATAATGACAATGACAAAAGCCCTCATTAACGAAACAAACAGCACTAGTTGAATTGGGTATTGGATGAAATCCATTTTTAGCAGTTAGCAATTTACTTAAATCATTTATAACTACAACAGATACGACAGATCCATCCTTTTTATCACGTAGCTTCACAGAGATCGAACCTTCAAATATTGTCTCAACTTGAAATTTACCGTAGTATTCATCCTCCGTAATAATTAACTCAGCACGTGTTTTATATCCTGGAGGGACAACTATCTGTGGATGTTGTAAACAAATATTGACGAATAAAACAAATTAGTGGAAAATGCAAACTAACAAATGAACTGAGTAAGAATATCAAACTTGATTATATGAATCAATCAGATAAATTACTCAACAACCATAAACTCTATTACAGAGGACGTTTGTCAAACAGTATATAAATCCAGTCCTCTGTCATTTTCCGCGTCCGATATTTTTTAACCAATACTGTTTATCAATTTTGAAGACGGATATATAGTATTTCAACTCGTTTTTTTTTAAATTTCAACAGGGTTTTTTAAAATAACCAAGAATGTTTTTAAAATGTTGTTTGCATTTTTTGAAGTAACCACATCGTTTTTTAAGGTTTTCTCATAATCCTTACATGCCAGAGACGAATAGAAAAAACAATTTAATTTCAAATGAGAAGAGACAATGCCTCATAAAAAAGTTATTGAAGACGAATGAAGTGTCAAAGGTGCCTCATTTCTTGTGGGCGTGAATTATCCGACCACTGCAAATGTTATAAGAATTTTAAAGAACGCTGTGGTTATTTTGAAAAACGCAGACAAAATTTTTAAGAAATTTCGGTTATTTTAAAAGACCATAACGAAATTTTAAAAACGAGTTGAAATACTGCATATGGAGAAGCTATAAATGTGCATTAATAGATGGGTTGCTAACACGAAGAAGAAGGTTCATGTTAGCTATAGCGGCTAACATGACGTGGAAGTCGAATATAACTATTATGAAAACGTACTCGATATATAATGGCTCGGAAACCTTTGCTATTAGTTCCTACCTTGGCAGGCACGTTGGTTGCAGAGTCCGTATTTAATTTGAACTGAAGGAGAGGGGAAATATTAGATAAGTTGACCTCGGAATTCTTTAGGGGCGGTAGTCTAGTTTCAACAATGAAGACGATTGAGATACTGATGAGTTTTGGAATTGAAAGTAATCTCATCTAACTAGTCCCAATCACTTATCGCCCAACCAGTAAGAAAGAATCGAAATTACCTTGTGATGATCATAGAGAAATTAGTCTGAGTATCATAATACTAAAATATTAGCCTGCGTAGTCACTGGACACCTACATGATACTTATTTGCACAATCTCTTGGCCACCTGTTATCTAAGATTAATTTTTCGATTTTTTACGTAAACGTAACTGAATTGAAACCAAATAATATTACACTGCTGATCTTACCCTCCAGTACTTTGACCTCCCGCAAACGTGGTAATTTTGCATCCTACAAGCTGGTATCCCCTCTCAAGTTTAACTGCAGTCTGAGAACTTATTCAGTATCTAAATATATATGGAAGCATTCTGAATGTACTCAATAATTAGTGTTGCTACTGAGTTGTTAAACCCGTTTTTCCTAAAGAAATCGAGTACACCTACATTATCTTGCAACTCTTCACTGTCACAAACGCTAACAAGGGCTCTGAGTAAAGATGTGAATAAACAAACTGAAGGTGCTCAGCCTCTTTCATCTATCTTTTACGCTAAATATATACTACTCTCCATACAAAAACACATTTAATGATTCATTCAGCCCATTTACTTATTATTTCTATATATCTGTTACTTTATTTATGACAAATTCACAACCTTTAAATTTGTTTTTGCTATGGAGTTTAGACAGCCACTGATTTCATACTGTAAAACATTTCCTTTGAACCTTAATGCCCTCAAATACGTCAATAGTTTTAAGTTTTCCAATCAAATTTGTCCAAATTGCTCATTTTTATATTACTTGGAAATCATATTCTTCTAGATAGAATAAAATTGTAGTTATTACTATTGCTATCTGGCAACTTGCATCAACCTAATCAAGTCCGTAAAATTATGTGTTTTGTACTAATCTACCGGATTTATTTTATTGTTGTTGGTGGCGGTCAAATGCAGTTAGAGAACAGTCAACCTGAATGCACTGCACAGAGATCCACTCTTTACTAACCTATGGCTTCGAAACATGATTTTTGGAAGTAGAAAAAACGTGCGAACCACAGGTTTTTTATCATAACTGTCTTGGAAACGATGCTCGTATATAATTTGATGACTAAGTAGGGAGTGTTGAGGTTAAACATAAGGTAATAAGTAATGATGACAAATCGGTTAATGAAGTTGTGGACAAATCTTCATTGACTGAGGTGGCTACGTAACGTATGCCCAAGTACTGCCTACCTTGATCTACGATGTTGCCTGACGTTGATCATGACTGATCAGTCTGTCAGTTAACGAAATCTTTGTATCTACTAAGGCTAACATTATTGTTGAGTTTGAGAAGTGATCTATAGTATTTAAGTTTCTTGAATTTGTTAAAATTATTTATTCAGTTTGATCATTTGGTATCGTTATTAAACACTTATTTCTGTTTCTCACCTAATGTTTCGACATAGGAATTACTGACTTTTCAATCAGGTCTAACCAACCGTCTATTACTTGCAGGTATTAAAATGTCCTTCAATCTTTTTGAAATTATTTATTACTCTCCTGACTACTAGTTGAAGTTGGTTTGCTTTCATCATATAATGACATCACCTGAGAAACCAATAGATATTTGAAGGGTGTTTCATTTAAGTTTGTAACTCCGCAGAAGTGGGCACGAAACACTCGATAGGAGAACGAACCCAATAGCTTCGAATTTCGAGGGGAAAAATTATTTATTAAGTTCACTGATTAGGGATTTCATTATCAATACTCTCAACTCCAACTACTTTGTAAGCTCGCGTAGTTCTTTGTTTTTTTAATCAGTTGAATCAGTCAGATAACTTTATTGACAAGTGTTGATTCATAACAGAACGTCTTCTTAGTTACTCAATTTCTCACCACTAAACGGTTCTTAGTTAAAGGTCATTCTGATCACAAGTTGGGTTCAGCTAGATAATCTTACTAACTACTGAGTACTGGATAGTTGTTTTGCTCTTGTATGGGATTTGGCTGTATGCACCCACGAACTCCCCAGACATAGAACACAAAACCCTCAGCTCTCGAGTCAAATGAATAACTTTTAAGCTAATTTGTTTGCACCCAATGATTCAGAGTTCCTCATTTGGATAATTTATATAAATAAAAGTTTAAAATACAAAACAATTGCCCGGAAATTAAAGAAAAAAATTCTGCAAGCACGTTTCTGGGAAACATATATGAATGAACTTTAATTTAATACTTTTTGTAACAGTTGATCAAATGTAACATTTTTTGGGGTGCTTTTCAATCAAATCTCACTACAAAGATAAATCATTCCGAGTACTTTATACGCATTTTGACACAATCACTTTCTATCTACTTGACGTCACTAGTGAAGAAACAAAAATGAAATTAGGAACATTGTATATCAAATGGGCTAGAAAAATAAACAAATCAGGAGAAACCGTGAAGCGTTTTAGTCAGTTACAGAGTGTTTCACCTCTTAATCCCAAAGCTAATAAATAAAGAGTATATTTTTCAAGTCTTCATATAAATGTTCAAGACTGTTCAAAACAAAGCTACTAAAAGTTCTCCATGACACCCGAAAATCGTTCACTTTGTTTTAATCTATACATCTTTAAGTATTTTTGCAGAAATGAAACGTTGATGTACTAGATTATTCTCGCTTTACATTAGATGTATTCGAAAAAAAACTGATCAGAACTCTTCAGATCACTTCGTTGACCTGGTTTGTCTAATTTTATCAAGACCAGATAAATATAGGTGGACAAGAATGTAAAATACCAGTAGAGAAAGTGCAAATAAATGTGAGGTATTAAGAATGTTTTAACAAAAATAATTAATGTAAATGGACCAACGCTGCAACGATAATTTTTTTCAGCTAAACCAAGTAGAACATTTAATTTCCAACTTCATAAATATTTTAGATGTCAGTGAAGTAGTTTATATTCGTCTTAGGTCACACTAATTTTCAATGTTTTTACAAAATAGGGCTATATGTTTGCACATATTTGCTTGGTTGCCCTGATATTTCTGTCTACTGTACTTTTGCTTTGTCATTACTGTCTCTTACTCCAGGGAAATACGGAGTATTAGAGTCTATATAAAAATATGGACGCTTTTTGAACATTTTCACAATGTGGATCGTTTTGTGGAAATACTTTGAGTAGTTCTCGCCAAATTTAATAACCAGTAAATTGCTTTCGAGTTTGAGATGAAAAGTGAACAGTGAACACACCGGTCAACTTATGCATATCTTGTGTTGGTGTAACTAACAATGAAACGCCCATCTACTTGAAACTAAGACCTAATTATCAGACCTAAATCTTGTTTATCCTATTAAAAGTTCATACACATATCAAAACTAATTATGGCTTCATATACGAAAAAGCATTTAAAATATTTACCACATAGTCATTCATACCTGTCCGAAAATGTGTTGTCTAATATTTTGTCTAGTTTAGCCTAGCCTGTCGCTTTATTGGAATTATACCACACACTTAAGATAATGTATTGGTCCACTATTCATAAAAATTGCTTTTAATTTGACTCGAACCAAATAACTTGAAACACCAAGTGGCTTAGAGGTTCATTATTTAAGGTTAAGTATTCTGAGTACAGCTTTCAATTATATCACCAACGAAGAGTAATAACATCTTTCGTCGTCCTATACTAAACCGCTGTTCACTTTTAAGAAAAAGATTTTCACAGTGCGTGTTTTTATCTACAGTTCTGCAGTTGAAAATTTTTTTCTCATCGGGTAGCTTGCACTATCAAATCATTTTACTTGAAAGTCACATGGAAGAAATCTCAGGGTAATTATATATATATATATATATATATATATATATATATATATATATATATATATATATATATCGCCTTTACATTTTATCATATACGTTCCTAACAGTTGTGTAATAATATTTCGTTGTACTATTATGCGTTCAAAAAAGTTAACTATTACTAATCAATTAGTTAATCCATGAAATTGTTTTCGACAGATGTAAACATTGAAATCGATTATAATTTATTGATTTCCGTGAACATTTTCATAAGGTTGTGACATTTATAGTTTTTATAGTTTTAACCATGAACTAATCTTAATTAGACCACTATTGAAAACCTGAAATCTCTGGACAGCATTTAAATATTAGTAATGGGCATTTCAACAATGTGCATCCATGAATTCACATCTGGGAATTGGACTTAGGACCTTCGATCTCCGTAACCTTCATCCATTGTTTGTGGTGGATAATTTTCTCACACTATATAGGTGGACTCCACTGGTCTCGGCTTTGCGGTAGAACTCCAGGAATTACATTATGAAACTAGTCACGGGTGAACACACGATCGTTATTAGTATAAGGTTACGGAATATCGTGAACTGGTTGAAGTTAGACATGGAAACCGCAAATGTGTTTGCGAGCGCTTAATCACTGGGTCACAGAGCTGGAATCCAACATCCCAAATCAAGATGAAATATGTGTTGAGCTCTTCAGGTCTACATTTATTTTCCAGTCTAATCGGACATACTTTCAACTTGAATAAAATTCCGAAACCTTACAATTAAATATGATCGTTTACGTATTACTGACCAACCGATATCATATGATGGTTGGTCTCTATCATAAATTGGTCAAAGTTAAGAAAGGTGATCGTCAGATTCCAACTCAACAATCTTATGGAATCGTGTTCACCGCGAGATCTGAATATGTTAAATTCTAACGCAGGATCATTCAGAAACGCTGATGGAGACGGTGCTGTCAAGTTCTAAGTGACTTACCAACTGGTGATTTTCCGCTGATGAACTTTATGATAGTTATTTTAATGAAGGGGTAGTCAAAATGCTGGTGCAAAAGTTCTTTAGAAATTAGATTCACTAACTTCATATAATTTGAGCCTTGGACGCAACATGTAGCGATAAGAATGAAGTAATACCTATGCAGGTTAATAAAAAGGATATATTTGAAGTTCTAGAAATCACAACCATGGTTAAATCCTAACGTAGGCTAAGGATAATCACCGCGAAACTGATTGCATATTATTTGGGTTAAAATTAACTGGCAATAAATTTTCATGTCATAAGTTAAAAGTGACGTTACGATTGTTCGTTAGTGAAAATAACCCTCAACTTTCATTGTGAAAATACACATTTAAAAGCGACATAAAACGTATTATCACAAGGACTCGAAATACTGTATGACATCTGGGGGAAATAAACCACGATCTTATTTAGAGTAGCGGATATAGATTACTGAGGGATCTCAAAAGAAAACAAAGTAGTTATCTCGTACTATCAGGTTTTTAGTGTTTCGTAAATTGATGTCAATAATGAATTAAAAAGATCTTTAAATCTCGACAAACTAAGTGATAAAATATTAAATTCGTGTTCACGAGTGACTAACTTTAGAATAAATCCATAAACTTCAAGGGAGTAGTAGCGGCAGTTTTGATTGAACCATTTGGGAGCTGGATAATTACCTCAAGCTGAATTTGGTGGTCGTCAGACCATATGATGAATTTGTCGAATATACACCGGCAATGGTTGATGTGTTCCAATAGAAAGTCTTTTTTTCTGATAAAAAAGTTTCTCCATTCACTTGGGTGAGGGGTAAGAGGATATGTTAATGACTTTTGATTGTACCTTCGTTTTTATTGTTAGAATGTTAGACGTATCGTATGTAGATGTTTATCGATTGAATACATTATCACAACAACAAATTGGATTGAACTACATGACTTGTTTTGTTCAATTTATTATGCCTCTTAAACTGACGTCAATCTTTTAAAGAACTGGAAACTAGCTTGGTGGTTTTAGGAATAGGCTTGAAACCAAAATGTAGCAGGTTCGAACCCTGTTCCTCCCAGGGTAGTTGTCCCTAGTCCTCACACAAGTACATTTTATGCGAAATCCGATTACATGGACAAACACACTTTTTAAACGAATCGTATCTTTTCAGTTTTCTGTTATACTGTAAATCAGCATCAGATTAATTGAATCAGAATAAATCGTCAACTTGGTTGCTTTTAAGTATTACATGGACATAGAAAATTTACCAGATATCTAATATTGATTAAAAAAAAGTCACAAACCGTATGTTACGGCGACTGACCACGATCTTTAATATATATCGTATTAAGGTCAGTTATTAAAAATATACTTACTTCTGTGGTACCAATTTTAACCTAATATTTAATTTTTCTATTTGCACGAAGCTGAGAAATGTACGTTGCATTTGTTGGACGGTGGGTGATATCAACTTTAGACAAATATATGATCTTAGTTTTCAACGAAATGTGTATAAGACAGAAATTTGATGACAATGAATTTAGAAACATTTGGTAATATCAAAATGTTTCCAGATGAAAATTTTTACATAATATGCTTTCATCTTTTGGTTCTAGGTAGTCTGCATAAATTATATATAATATAGTGTATAACACACCTGCATAGATTTCATTTATCAGACAATCATCTGTATGTAGGCCTAACCGTGTTTATCCCTACAATTATGTTTATTCTCGTGTAAAAATTCCTTTATAGCAAATTATAGTATGAATAATTTTTGTAAGTTTCGAAGATGTTTTTCTTATCTCTCTCCACCTATTGTCAGAAGTCATTCTTGTATTTCACTTTTTGTGAGTAACATTACTATTGGATTCACCACAACAACAATTTTCAGACACGAGCATCCCACCTCATTGTGTCCATTGGATGCGTGTACATGTTTATACTTGAACAAAAGTTAGATTCATTAAGTCCTACAAATTGTTAATTTCAATAAACTTAACGACTGAATTTCCGTGTCTGGCAAATTTAAGAAGCAAGTGACTTAATTTTTGTCATTCATCATCATTATTAGTATAAAATCGATTAAGAAAGACATCAATAGAAGAAGAGAAAATATAACAGACGCAAGCGAAACATGTTCCGTACACTCCCCTATCGAATCACCTAAAACATATAATGTTACAATAAGAAAAGCGTAGTACCCTCGATAGTTTCGTAGTATTACTAAAAGCGATAATAACAAAGACGATTGGCAAGTTGATACTGTCTAGTTCCTAGTTGAAAACAAAGAACTCATAGTAAGGTAGATAGGAAGATAGTAACTAGGGGATGAGTGTGTGCGTGTGCGTGTCTGTAAGAAGGCAGAGAAAACTAGATAGAAACCAATGATGTAACAGGGGAGAAGAAGCGAAAAAATTATTTTATAATTAAAATTTTGAAGTAACGATAACAATCAATAATTCTTTTCATCATCAATTATGGTAATAAAAAGATGAAGTGAAAAGAATCATACTGTTTACTTGTTCTTGCACTCCCTTTTAGTTTCCATTATATTTAATTTGTATTAATTTCATATTATACATATGAATAATTATGAGAGGATGTAACAATTCTGTTGAGAAGATATGTAATGATAGTAATTGATCTCTAATAGTAAAAGACTTAGAAATTAGTTTAGTATATTCCTACTTTTTGGAACTGAATATAATCAAGGTGTAGATGAAAGACACTGAACATATCCACTCAGCTCAGTTAATTCACTGCTACACTAATAAATATTAAGAATAGGTGAATGACAATTCACTAGAATCTCTATAGAGCGGAGACGTTTGCACAAATCTGTCATAGGCTTCTACTTTATCAAAGAGTGATAACTAAAATGTACTGTTAGAAGGGAATAATTATGACAAACCACTAACTATGGAGATTTACATAATTTTAGTAACCGCAGTATTAAGATGTGTTGAGATATTCATTTGATTCGACCGATAAAACAATAAAGTTCTACACAATTTACAAAATAACGAAGTATTTTTTGCTCATTATTCATTAACACGAAGATGCTTTTTCTGTCTGAAATGTGTTTATGGTAAACAGATATTGGTCAAAATATTCTCCAAAAGTAGCTAGAGTTAAAACTAAAGGTATTACTTATTAATAAGACAGGCTAACATATCCAAATTGATGAAAGCTAAAAATATGGAGTACTTGTCCTGATTTAGCGATGAAACGATAGTGTTTTTCTCATGATATGAAGGTTCACAGTTTCATCTTAAATAGGGTCTTGGAGATGATCTACTGATGAGTATGAAAACTTTATCATGAGCTCTTTGGCTCTGCAGTCAGTTTGTAAGGAGAATATTGTTCAGAAAAGAACAAACATAATTTTTATGCACTGATAGACTGACATGATGATCAAGTTAACTTCCAATTCACTAAAACGAAATTCTGTGGTTGACATCTCATACATTACAAGCAATCGTTCGATATGATTTAATTACTGTTATAAACAACTATCCTTTCAGTTCTCAACAATTCCTTTAACGAAAATGTGAACAGAACTAATTAAGAGAATTGCACGAAATCAAGAAGCACAGAATAAAGTCAGAACTAAATATATAGTCTGGAAAGTATACGTTTAAGATTTTTCCAAGATAGTTTTTACGGAGTAAAAATGTTTATCTAAATGTTTTATCTGAGGGTTATTGTTTTGTCCTCAACTTTGAAGAGTATAGGCCTGCGTTGATTATGATTGGATGATTGAGTTTAGACCAAAAGTGCATGAAGTCAGTGGACAATTTTGTAAAGGGAATTGTAAATCTTCCCAATAGACAATAAAGTAGTTTAAATATGTGACAGTTATAACACTAATATAATCATTTATCTGGGTTTTGGCATGTCTTCATTTTCTTACAAAATTGTAGCAGTAAATAAATCCCAAAAATCAATAGCTCTGTAAGCCTTTGACATTTGATGCTGACCGCATTAGGTTTAATGGACTCACCTATCTGAAGGCGCTCGGTCACACATCCACACCAGATCACGAGTGGGTACAACGTGCTTCAGATCTCTTACAACTGTTAGTCAGCTTAAATTGATCACGTCTCGATATATCGTTAGCCTACCAAATATATTTTTGAACCTCTTCGTTTTTGACTTTTGATTTGACTAGGTTGACATATTTCGATTATAAAAGGTGTTATTAGTTAAGGCGCTGTCAAACTCCGAATACTTATGGCATCTTTAAAGTTAAAAGATCAGCGCTTAACAGTTTAGACAGTAGTGCTCTACCAGGTATGAGCTCCAGCCAATAATATGGATGAACATTTTGACATTAACGTTTTTCTAAATTGAGTCGACTTATTTTTAAAGTTACACAACTCACCACTCAGTAATTTTTCTATTTGATTCCAGATTATCATGTTTTTAACAGTCATAATTATAATTACATATTTTACTTAGACAATACAATTATCATATTTATCACTTAATTCGTGAATACGAGATATCTTATGCAAACAATAAACTTATGAATAAAACTTTATTTGTTCACAATGACGATGAATTTCGAATGACCTTTGAACTCAAGATATATAATTATTTCTACTGCTCTCAAATGGTTAATTTTGTCAAATTAACTACGACAGAAATTATTTACATACAGTCCATTCATCATTCACAGGGTTAACTTGAACAGACTCTGGCTCATCTACTGAACAAAATTAAAGCTCCTTTAGATTTTAGTATGATGGTACTGATAGATCCGTTAAAAGCTGTAAAATACTATCCCACTTGCCTTGCCATCTATAATGAGACTCTGTGCTTAACATGGAACCTTTCATAACAAGATTTCGATTATTACCCTGGAGAAATCAGACAAGTTTGCTGAACGAAATGTTGGAATTATTTGAATTTCAATCGCTGAGATTATTTCAAATATAATTTTCACATATGATGGCTTCTCTATACTTGGCGCCCAATTTTTGTCAGACTATTCGTTTTAATATTGACGAATATTCGTATAAATAAACATATGTGTATCTGTAGTTCAATAAACACTTCGGTATATAAACAGTTGACAGTCATTTGTTATTCAGCTGATGTACCAGAACGAAAGTTCAATTATACTTTGTATTTTTCCACTTTCATTATGACTTCCGCTTGGTGACAAATTTTAACGAATGAAGTTTTGTCATTCGCCTAATATTATTCGACCAGCTTAATTATTATCTTAGTAATATAGGATTTCTATGAATCTTATGTCTTATATTCATAAAATTTTTACCTCATAATCTCTATCTCAAAAGATCGTTTTTAATGATAATAATAAATCAAATGACCATTGAATAAATTATTACATTAAATACAAAAAATAATTTATACTGAAATACTCATTCATTTGACAAATCTTAAGTAGAAACAAATATACATTATGATCTTTTTATCAAATACAATCACCTTTCGATGAAGGCCTTGCTTGATATTGATTCCAAGTTTACTGGCACTTATCTCAATGTTGTACAACTGGAAAGTTGACGTGAAACAGTTCGAGAGGAAAAAGTTTAAATTCACGGCACTGAGTAGCTCAGTTATATATGTTACTATCAAACTATTCAATTCTAAAGTGTTTTTCACACCAGCAGAGATATATCAGCTCCTAAGTATACTAGAAGACATGAGGCACAATAAACTGATATGTCTTATAATATTGCTGAAAGGAAAGGTCTCTAAATCGATATGATAAACACAAGAGTGTAAGTATCTCACAAAAGAATAAGTAAAATCCTCTGAACAAGGGATGCGATTTGGTCAGTGTAATTTTGAAAACAATTCTACTACTCATCATTCATGTTTATTGATCATACCACACAGTTTATAACAGAAGTTCTCTTTTGGGAGCATTCATTTTCAAAACTGCACAATCGCAAATGTATACTTATTTCTCAAGATGATAATAATTACAATAATAGTGATTATAAAATTCCGTTAACATGGTAACAGTGGAGTACAATAATCAAAAGAATTAAAACGTTATTTTTATAAGGGAAATTAATAATAGTTTTGTTGTTAAAAGCTTCCAAATGTTCTGATATGGCAGAGGGTGGGGAGAGTTAGCTCCCTCTCTCCAAATGCTCTCACATGACCATGCGTATACAGCCACTGTCACGGAAGTCATAATCACTACCATCTCGCGGCATTACTGTTGTTTACGGAATTAAGAGAACGAAACGCCAACTTCTGAGCTTTAACCGGGTTGGTGGATATGGAAGATCCACCTAGGAGAGTTGGAAAACCCTGATTACAAACTAATGGTGCACATGGGCTCCAGTATCCTGACGGAACAAATGGAGTATGAACCAATTATTGGTCACCGGCTACCATGTGACTGCATCTTCTGACGTTGCTCCACTGCCTTGTGGATCAGTTCTTTAAGTCGAAGGCTCCGGGTGTGGCTCCTTAAGAAACCACCTGCTTCGGTCTGGTCACTTGGGCAGTATCACAGCCTACACACAAATCAAGTGAATTGTGTGGAGTATATGTATTCGGTGGCCCTTTGTACCAGTATTTATATGTCCAAATAAATAAATTGTTGTTAGTGTCCTGCAAGTTCATCATGAAAATAGATAGGGAAATCGAGACGAAATGTAATCAAGAGGATCATAGAAACAGAAACATTGAGTTGGGGGTAAAAAGAAAGTTCATCGTAGCAACGTTGTGAATCGTGTTCTCCAACCGATTAGCGCTCATCAATAATCTACACGATAAATTATCTCACTTGACCAGCTCTATATGCATTCATCAGTTTACCTGTTCATATGAAATCAGGTATATAAGTCATTCGATGCGCACTCTATCCAAAAGACTTCAAGAAGATTACTCTGCTTGGCTGAAAAGAGGCGAAAATATCTCAATAAGAAGCTAAATAATCTAACATCTTGTGAGTACAGGTCATTAAATCAAGGCGGGCTCTGCATTCAAAGTCATCTACAAGGTAAGTAAAAGGCTGCGAAAGGCAATTATCTTCCGTCTTCTTAGCACTGCCGAAGCTCTAGCCATACATCTGGATAAACCATAATTATGTCTACAATCTCTTCTTCTACCATGGTCTTAATCTCTCATAATTTTTTCCATACTTTTCTTCTTCAAAGCCATCTGTTTCCCTTCTATCTTTTTCATAGACTTTTGCGCTCAACTGGATTTATCTGTTTCTATAATCCTCCTGATTACAGTTCATCTAAATTTTAACATTTTATCTTATCATGCTGAGCCTTCCATTCCCAATTACAGTTTCCCTATCTATCTTAGTGATGAACATAGTGATGCAAATATGATGGATCTGGTTCTGTGTAGTGTGATCCAGTGAAACCCCTGTAGCTTTGTGTATGCGTTTGTGAGGGAATATAGTGCCACCTATACCTTTTTTTTAATGCACGTAGATTTGCAAATATCTCATCATTCTCGTTCCTTTCTCCCAGTCAGTCCATGTCATCCCTTGATATCTTCATAACCGGTGTTGCCTATTCCGACTTTGGGGTTTGGGTTTACCATCAGGATGGTCAGATGTTTTCTTGGAAATTTCTGTAGCATAGATTAGTGCCTCGCATAAAACTGACCTGCATATTTTCCGATGCTAACATTGATAGGTGTGCTACACTGAAGGACACTGATTTTTATCCCATCTCCCTTTGTTTTGATAAGTAGAACTATTCATTGAGTGAAGGGAATAAATTTTTGACAAAACATAATGATAACCCAATATGGATCAATAAATTTCGGATTTTTTCCTTAAAACATAAAACAATAAAACACCTGTCAGAAATCTTCTGTATTTTAACTCGTATGTTATTGAAAAGTTTATTGATTTCTTTTATCCTGATGTAGCGAAAGGAAAACAATTTTTTTATGTTTATTTATATATATATGTATATATATATGGAAATTTTCTAATTATAGATAGCCCTAATTGAATAAATCTAGTATATTGTGAACGTGAATCAAACTAAACTGAAAACTAAATGTCATAATCGTTTTGACAATCATTCTAGTAATTAATGAAAAAAAACATCAACAACAGATCATATCAACCAAGATGCTTGAGTTAAACAAACTTCAAAATGGTAGTCACTTTAAACATACTAAAAAAGGCATTAACTATCTACTGGTAATTAACCCAATAAACATAAAAAAATTGTTTTCCTTTCGCTACATCAGGATAAAAGAAATCAATAAACTTTTCAATAACATACGAGTTAAAATACAGAAGATTTCTGACAGGTGTTTTATTGTTTTATGTTTTAAGGAAAAATCCGAAATTTATTGATCCATATTGGGTTATCATTATGTTTTGTCAAAAATTTATTCCCTTCACTCAATGAATAGTTCTACTTATCAAAACAAAGGGAGATGGGATAAAAAATCAGTGTCCTTCAGTGTAGCACACCTATCAATGTTAGCATCGGAAAATATGCAGGTCAGTTTTATGCGAGGCACTAATCTATGCTACAGAAATTTCCAAGAAAACATCTGACCATCCTGATGGTAAACCCAAACCCCAAAGTCGGAATAGGCAACACCGGTTATGAAGATATCAAGGGATGACATGGACTGACTGGGAGAAAGGAACGAGAATGATGAGATATTTGCAAATCTACGTGCATTAAAAAAAAGGTTATAGGTGGCACTATATTCCCTCACAAACGCATACACAAAGCTACAGGGGTTTCACTGGATCACACTACACAGAACCAGATCCATCATATTTGCATCACTAAAAAGTCCATAAGGTAGATGGAAGACGTTTGAAACATGAGAGGAGCCGACATAGCTTCAGATCAACATCTGGTTGTGGCCAAGATGGGACTGAAGCTAAAGAAACACTGGATAACTGGGGAAATAGTATTACAAAGGTTTGATACAGTCATCCTTCGAGATAATGACAAACTCGACGGATCCATGATCAACCTCAGTGACAGATCCTAGGCCTTTCAAGATCTACTCAAAAAAGTTTAAACTAACATAATGAACAATTGGAAACGTATCAAACAAGGATTAGCCTCAACATCCCAGGAGGTGCTGTGTCACAAAAAACACCGTAGTAGATGCTATTCACAAGGATGTTTGTGAGTAGTGTGTAGAGGAACGTGGCGTCAAAGTTGCAACAATTGTCAGACGGGATGAAGCGTTTCAGTGCCTCGAAATTATAGCATTAGCATAACACGTGAAGACCAGACGAGAAGACGGCTACGACTACAGAACACACCAGCAGACGCGAATGGAGAATTAAAGGCTATGTATGTGCGTTATGTGAATACCTTCTAACTTCTTACAGGAAACATACATGCCTCTAGTCAATTGTCTTGTTTTACAGCACCAGCGTAAGAAATGGATCTCTATCGATACCCAGGACAGGGTCTAAGAAAGGAAAGACAAGGAGAAAGAAACCAATGACAGTTGAACAAGAGCATAGAGAATCAAGGCACAAACTGAATACACAGAAGCAAACAAGCGAGTGAAGAGAGGCATTAAAGCCGACAAGCAGGAATACGTGGAAGATCTAACAATGACAGCCGAATATGAGATGACTATGTGATACAACTCAAAACATTGCAGGGGAAAAATATCAAACTAGAGCAACCAGTCAAGAACAAACGAGACAAACCAATCACTGAATTTCAAGAAAAGCAGACAGACGGGTAGAACACCCTAAAGAAATCCTGAATGGGCGAGCCCCTCTGAACCCACGGGACTTCGGAGCGGCACATACAAACCTTCCAATAGTTGTCGCTCCACCAACAACCTAAGAACTTACCATGGCCATCAGACAGATCAAGTGTGGGAAAGCAGCAGGACCTGACAACACGCCAGCTGAATCACTGCAATCAGATCTAGAAGCAACAACAAACATGCTCCAGGTTCCATTCAGTAAGATTTTGGAGTGCCACTGACGGACTGGAAAGAAGGATACCTCATTGAGGTGCCAAAGAAAGGAGATTTTAGCAAGTTTGAGAACTACAAAAGCATCAAATTACTATCAATACTAAGAAACGTTTTCAGCTGAGATTGTTAAATCAAATGAAAGATTCAGTAGATGGAATTCTTACGATGGACTACACTGCAAAGCCGTGCATGGAGGACAGCAGGCAGATACATTCCAAGTGAGGACCGGTGCCAGACAAGACTGTCTACTCTCCCCCTTCCTCTTTCTTCTAGTAGTCGATTGGATTATGAAGACCCCCACATCTGAGGGGAAGCACGGAATACAATGAGCAGCTCAGAACCAATTAGACGACTTGGACTTCGCAGATGACCTGGCTCTTCTATCCCGTACACACGAACAAACGCAGATGAAGAGAACTGGTGTAGCAGCAGCCTTTGCACCGGTAGGCATCAACATACACAAAGGAAAAAGCGTGATCCTCAAATACAACAAGGAGGACACAAACTCCATCACACTTGGTGGAGAAACTCTGGAAGGTGTGGAATATTTCACGTACCTGGGATGAATCATAGATGAACAAGGAGGATCGGATGCATACGTAAAGGCGAGGATTAGCAAAGTAGGGGCCACATTCCTACAACTTAAGAACATATGGAACTCAAAACAACTGTTAACCAACATCAAAGTCAGAATCTTCAATACGAACGTCAAAACAGTTCCACTGTATGAAACTGGAACTTGGAGAACTACAACAACCATAATCAAAGATGCACTAGTATTTCTAAACAACAGTCTATACAAAATACTCAATATGCGTTGACCGAATACCACCAGCAAGAGCCTACTGTGGGAGAGAACAAACCAGCTTTCAACTGAAGAGGAAATTAGGAAAAGACGATGAAAGTGGGGGTAGAGAATACTATCTTCAGATCGATAAATACATATTAGTTGTTAACTGTGATGTAATAGCCTTTAAATCTGACCGGACTTTATCGATCAATTTCATCAGTCACTAGGGTAAGGTCTATAAACCATAAAACATCAGATCAGTTACTACATCTTAGTCAATTAGTGTTTAAACAATCGAGTCCTACATAAGATCATTTATGGACAAGTAGCTCGATGATGACATCCCTTTCTGTGAGGCAATGAAAAGTTTTTTGGATTCCACGAGGGGCATTAGTTCACTGAGCGTTTCGGATTGGTGCCAACTGACACAGAACCTAGGTCTAGTGCTTCTTACCGATCGTCTTCAAACACTTAACACGCATCAGACCGTAATATGACCCTGATTTCACGATAATTATTCCGATAAAAAACTTTTGAAAACAGATACTTCATAAGAATAAAACATTACAAATTAATTTTTCCCAAGAAAGCTTTATAATTGACCACTACCATCATTGCTATATGGTTAACACATGGTAATAATATTCGAACTGATTGCATAAGCAGTCGTACGTGATTTAAAATTGAGACGGATATATTAATAGTTTGAAAGTATTACAATATTACTTGAGATTGACCGAAGATATAAAAAATTACATGCAGCTATTAGATGATGTGAACTTATCTAAATATAAAAGTATGAATGATAATAGTTCCCACTAATAGTCACTTAAACAAAATTTTAAGTTATCTAATGATAAACCATAGGTTTGAGAAGCCTTGAACCTATAAATTAACTTATTTGTCTAAAGCTTTATTATAGTCATGCTTTTCTTCTTGATAATCAGCTTAGTTAATTGATTAACTGTTTAGAACAGATACTTAATTAGCAGAATAGGAATTTAGTTATTGGGATTTTTAACTAGTCTGAGCCAGTACTATCTTGTAAATACCATCTACCTTTAATTTTCCCCTTAGTGAAATACTTTAATAGACGTTAATCTGTAATTCTACTGTTTTGTTTATATCTCCCGAATCCAAAAATTGCATACAGTCAGTTATAAATGATTTAGAATGTGACGTAAATATGTATAAGTTTAGGTTGTAACCCTTTAAATCAACACAACAAGAAAAAAGCTATCAAGTCAAAACAGTACTATCCATGATAATGAAGAATGAAAATATGTAACATAAATTGGGAATGACGAACAGAGCTAGAGAATGAACGGTTTGAAAGAGGAAAAATTTTCAAGATTTAGTGGAAGATAAGGAATAAATATGTTTAACTCTGTGCAACATATTTTGAGTCATCACCTAAAGTATGCCATCATAAATGACCTCAACCGCTTAGACTATATTTACCAACAAGGTTCATTTCAAAGGTTAGCGACATGATGAACTGGTGCTATGTTCATCTGTCCCTATTTTCTTACAACTCACTTGTAAGCTAGTGAACTTCTAGCATAAGGGTCAAGTAGTGGCTAATGACCTTATTTGATGACGTTTCACAGCTTCTATCAACCGGTTGGCTATTTTTATCGAGTAGAATTACTCACTCTATGGTCGCAAAATATGCAATGAGTGCTTTAAACGCTCCACATGTACTCATGTCATCAACGTTCAAAGATAATGATTCATAACCATAAAGTATTACTAAGCAAACTGTTAGGAAATATATTCGCTCTTCGATTGGCCAAGGTCAATTATTCATGTGCTAAATATTGCAAAAGTTAACAAAAGCCAAGTACAATTATAGTAGGCGCGCCGCTAATCCACTTTCTCATCTGTCAGTTTTTTTTTACTACACATTCATGTATTTTCAGAAACAATGTAAATAAATATACTGTATACTTGACTGCTTAATATTCTACATGAAATGTAACTTCATGAACGTAGATCGATCTGTCCTCATTAATATACAGCAACTACATAAGAGAATATGTAAACACATTGATGTTTTTTTATTTCTTCGAGTTTAAACAATATCAGATAATTGAATTGTTCTGAAAATGAGTACTGAAGCTTCTTAAAAGCAATTAAATTAATATATTTGAATTCTTATGCATAAATGTCTTCAAAAGTTCTATTTCATTGAGTAATCTTGAACTTTTATAATCAATCGGATTTCACTGTTAACTTGAAATTTGTTAAATTATCCAAGTATTTTACTATTTGTTTAATATTAAAGGTTAAGTCACTTAATCTTTTGATATAAACGTTGTAGAAATGAACTGGGAAATTTATTTATTATTTAGCTTCATTACCAGATTGTAGATAGAGAATCGATCATTTTTCATCATTAATTCAATGACACTACAATGCATAAATGTTTGCATTTAGAATTTTAATACTGAGATTATTGTAAAATTCATTTCGATAATTATAATAATAAGTAACCGATGAGTGTTATGTAATTGTACATGTCTGCTCGGTATCTCAGCTTAGAGTAATTGAACACTTACGACAAATGAAATAGTTGTGATTCCTTGTAGACTGTGTAATCATGTTTTTGAGGTAAATATCTTAGCTTGTTTTAGTCATAGTTTCTAGGTCATCCAGATATATTGATTATGGCTGCATTAGCCGGAGTCTGGCTTTTTTTACTTTGAACTTTACACTATTTTCCACGTTCTATTTTTTGCGTTTGATAGGAAATATTAATATTTGGTATAGTAGACAATAAATATGACAAAATAGTACCAGTTGGTTGAGGATGGAGTTGGCAGTCACTGAAATCAAGATTAGTAGATTGACGGCCGGTGTGTTGACGTCCGAGCTTTTTCAGTTGAGTTTAGCTAAAAATTGGTATGCATATTGTCAAATAGGTTTGTTCGAATATTCAGTGAGTATAGATTCGTTTATATGCTTCACATTTGATTATAATGAGACCATTTATGCGGGGAGAAAAATAAATGGTATTATTGTTGATGATCACAACTAACCATAATATGAGTGAATTCCATACATGAATAATTTCTAATGAAAACGGTAGACAAGGCGAACCTACAATTTATGGACGAAACAATCAGATTTACGATAACATGTCTTGGATTTCGGCGCGAAATTCTTTATCTCTCTGTGACACACCAAGGTTAAAGTGATCACAAATGACTAGGCTGGTGTGACATTTTTGAGCTTTTTCAGTTCTAACTTGTTAGGAACCAAGGGGATTAATATTCACGGTAAAGTTTGGCTTTTAAAAGCTTACTTAAACAAGAGAAATTATAAAATTTTAAATCCAACTTGCCAACCATTTCACTTTGAAACTTATCCTTTCACTTGTTTCCTTACAGACTAGATTGACAAGCAGTATGATTGACCATAAAATACTACTGAGGGGTACTAACTAAAGTAAAAGCAACTTCTGCGTATACTTATTTATGTCTAATTTTAATCAAAAGATGATGGTGATTAAATAAGCGGGATATTTTAAAATAAACAGACAGGGAAATAATAGGGACTGTTTATTTTCAGGAACAAGACTGTTTTTTCAATTTTTGGTAGCTAAAGCTTTTGTAAACCTTATAAAAATCGAACTAACTCAAAAGCCAACGAGTGAATGTATTGTCGATAAGTCACTACTTTGGAACATTCTGAAAGAAGTTAAATTTTTCACTACTTTCTCTTCGTTAACACATTCAAGATAACTAAATGATTTACCCTCACATCATAAATCACTTTTGTTGCTTCGAATCTCTATACACTAACTTTCATAGTGTTTGAGTTTAAGTAACACAATATCTTTTTTTTCAGCACAAGTTTCTATGAGTATTCAGCGAAATAAAATCCAATTCAATATGCTCAATCATATTTGAATTTCTAAAATACTTTGTTAGACTGTCTAAATCTTTAATTGAACTACAGGTTAGTCATCCGATGAATTAAAGTATGTTGAAATTATCTTGTTTTAAAACAAACACTGGCAGATTATAGACAGCTGCTAGTTGATAAGTTGAGTCTATTCATATCATTCTGCTTTTACGCTTTTCAGGATGAACTAGAGGCAAAATGTTTATCCATTGACTGGAGTAGTGGAAAACTAAAAATACAATATCATATCTAGTCAAACCAGTTCTTTTTTTATCTTAAAACAACAGATAGAAGTATAGAAACATAATTTCATATACAAAATATTTGTAGGGAAATTCAGAAACATAGCTAGGAACCACATCGTCGTAGGGATTCTCAGTCTTTCGTTGTTGATTTCGAGGATCAAACTCATAAGCCTTTACTGGGATATGGGCTCATTTAGTATATTACTTGACATAGTCTACTTACATAACTTGATTAGCTGTGTTAACTTTCACCTAATTGGCAGGCTTTGTATTAAAAAATTATATTCTAACTATATTGAGACTGACTGTTAATTATGTAGTGAATTGCATTGACCTAGCTTAGATCAACTCGTGAATTCAACTGTGGGAATACTACAATCTCCACAAATCCCCATACTCATTTATTCTAGTTTTTAATCTTTAAGACATGATATTTGGTGGAACAGTAACTGTTCCAGCTGACTTTAATTACTTTCACTAACATTTATTAACATGTGTTGAGGAAATGTTTTATAATGTGATTTTTTATTTCACATATTTCTAAGGTAAAACTGTATGTTCAATTGAATGACTTGCCTTATGAATACACTAGATATTCATGCTGAAGATATTTATACATGTACTGCTGAGTAAATTTCCATCCCAAAGTAATCTAAGTTAGAGAATCGTAAACTAAAAGAAACAACAAACTAAATCCAAAACAGATTTATGGAAGTTTTGGTGTGAAACTTTTATCTTACTGAGACGACAACTCACAACTAATATTGGATGAAGATTATATCATATAGCAAATTGACTGAGTTTGGAAATCTAGACCATTAGATTTTAATTTATTTGTCTCAAGTATCATGATCACTGGAAAACAAGGTGCTTTATTCAATATTTAATGAGATCACCAGTGAGCAGTGTTGGGAAGTCTCAAGCGCGAATGAGACCTTTGTTTAGTACTCTGTAGGGTGTGTGCTACTTATATTGACATGAGCAGTATATGATGTTAGTGGTGAACAGAAGGTCTGGTAGCAGAGAGACAAAAGGATCGAACAGTAAAGAATGGAAACAGAATGCAATTAGTATGAAAATGCAAGAACAATGAAGTCTGAGTCATTTTGAGGCAATTGGTGGACATTTTGCAAATTAAGCATTTGCTTTATGGTTGTTAGATTTTATTAACAAGTCCTGTAATGTTGTGTCAAATACATTCGATTGTCCCCGCCCGTGTTCTGTTCACTACATCGGTAGTTCATCCGGTGACGTTAGCTCTTGATGAGAAAATAACTTGAGTCTTCGGAAACCCATATGGAAACACTAAATTCAATAGTAATTTTAAGCTGCCTAGGCTTTTTTCAAAAACTGAATCACTTAATAGAAAAATAATCGGCATGATTGCGAGAGAATTCCGCTTCTACTTAATGGAGCTTGTATATATACTAGGTGACTTAAACTCATCCAATATATTGCTTTTTTCAGTTAACATGTAAGTAAGCATGTAGGTTACTTTTTAAAAGGAAATTTAACAACGAACTGTTTTGAAAATTTATAAAATCTAGCACCTTCAAGTATTTTAAACTGATATTTCATAACTTGAAAATAAAAGGAAATATCCATGATATTCTTTTTGTAGAATGTATATCTGCTTATTATATTGATGTTATTTCTGTATTACTGAAATGAACTACCGAGGGAATTAGCATATATATTCATTATCAATTTATTTAATTGTTTGTTAACTTGACGATAATACCATAATGATATCGATCTATATATGTTTAAGACTAAATACCAATAATCTCATATCTGAAATGTGACTTCTATTGAGTAAATGGGTAAATGTAGATACTGACGCAATCACAAAATACATTCTAGTTACTACTGCAAGACATTCTATCATCCGATTCACTGTCACCTGTGACTGAGCACAGTGTTTTGTGGTTGGATACATTATTCAAGTTTCTTCTACATCTATTTAAAATTTGACCTTACTGAAGGTTTTGTTAAAAATCACGCTTTTTTACTTTAAAATGAGGTAAGTTATTAAATATACAAACATACCGACCATTGTACTCACTTCTGTATCTAATGTCCAAGTTAATTCTTCTTCAAATACTTCTTCCATATCCTTAGACATTGTTATTTCACGTCGAAAACCCCCGTTAGCTTGCACAGACATACTTGGTGGTCCTATTTGCAAATTTATACATCCACCCTTTGTAACAACCTTTTGTAAACTCAGTCGACAAGATGAACTTGTTCGACGTTCAGTTTTTAAATGATTTGTCTGTGTTTCACTCGTTTTGTTTGTAAATATAGATGAGAATAAAACATGGCTTTTAAGATCTCTTTTAAGAGTTGACGGTAAAGTCTTTGATAGCATTGCAATACTTTGTTTGGTATCATCATTGACTATATTTGGTAAGAGATATTCTGTTTTTTTATGAGTAACAAATAAACGTGTAAAATCAATATCAGATAAGTGAATATCATCTAAATTAATACGTGGTTTTATATCTTTAGCAAATGGAAATTGTGTTATATAGTCATGTAGTAAATCACAAATATCAACTATTATGCGTCTATCATTAATTTGATCATTTAATGTCATTTCTTTATCAAAATGTTCTAAGATTTTATGTATAAAAATTTGAAAATGTTAATATCTTGTTGAAATGAATTTATAGATTATTCAAAAAACAATGAAATTCATTATTAAATATCAAGGTTTATTTATCCAATAGTAATATTTTACATTTTTTTAAACTTTTTATGGTAACCTATTTCAATACATGAATATCGAATATTATTTTTATAAATGTATTAATTAACCAATCAGTGTTGAGTATTTGAAATTTAATATAAAATACAAATTATAGTTAGTTAGGTCATTGAAAATGTTTAAAAAATTTAAAAAATGTATGAACATATAAGAATTTATTTGATTGGCAGAATAATAAACGAAAAACCAGATAAACCTTGTGAACATGATCAATTTAAATATATTACTAGTATAGGGGTTGTGGAGATTATTAAGTTTTTGATTGAGATCATGAACCGATTGATGTTAGACCATCACAATTGAAAATCTGTAAGCACTAGACGGCCGTTTCGTCCTATTGTAGGACTCCTTAACAGTACGCATTAACGATTCCGAGGGTGGGAATCGAACCCAGGGTCTTCGGTCTCGCACGCGAACGCTTAACCAACTGGACTACTGAGCCGGCATCCAATGGTGATAGTTTCATGATCTCAATCAAAAACTTAATAATCTCCACAACCCCTATACTAGTAATCAACATGTGCTCACTAATGAATAGCTTCGTGAGGGAATTCTCGGAGTTCTAGTGAGAAGTCGTGACCAGTGGAGCTAATCCTTGTCGGGTAGAGACAGGTATCTACCTCAGTGCAACGGAAGTTGGTCGCGCGATTTCGTGGATTGGTTGATGTTAGAAACTATCACCATTGGATGCCGGCTCAGTAGTCCAGTTGGTTAAGCGTTCGCGCACGAGACGGAAGGCCCTGGTTCGAATCCCGCGAGCGGGATCATGGATGCGCACTGCTGAGGAGTCCCACAATAGGACGAAACGGCCGTCCAGTGCTTCCAGATTTTCAATTGTGGTGGTCTAACATCAATCGGTTCATGATCCCAATCAAAAACTTAAATATATTACTTATTTATAAGTTTAAAATAAGAATTTTAATTTAAGATGGAATGTATAAACAAATCTGATTCAATATAAATTGGTTTTTATAAAAGTAATCTATATGACCTGATTAATGTGTATAATTAAAAGTTATTTAGACATTATAAAAAATGTCTAATTACTATTAGTTGATAATAGTTTTGTACTTATGATAACATGGTGTATCGATGATTATTCAAATAAAGTTTTGGATAAAATTAGTCAGGCATCAGATCGAATTTTAAAAAAAACATTTATTCAGTAAAATATTGACATTATGTTACATTACATATAAAAAGCACAAATCCCCATTCCGCTTAACAAGAATACCTTATTTATAATCATGTTTTAACCTCAATTTAAACATTAATTGTTTTAAAAGCATGAAGTGAACTACATTACAAAAATCAGTAGTAATTTGATTCATTTACATTCACTGTAAATAATTCTGGTAACACAGATCTAAAGTCTATCAATAGCAAGTTTATTCATTTAGGTATTTCAATCGGTCACGGTAGCAACGTATGTTGAAAATTTAAGCATCAGAATTGAATCAGTTATTTTAAAATGTGATCTAAGATTGTGGTTATTTATCTAGTTTTTTTATCAGCGCTGTGTGAATGATGTTATTTAGTGCATTTGATTTTACTGTTCTTAACTTTAGATTTTATTTGTACGGTACCGCCGAATATTAGTCAGATAAATGTCTTGTGGAATTAATTCTTATTAGCCAGTTGATTAATACTCTTAGTCCTCGATTTCTTATGGTAATTCCATTGCATCCTACATCTATACGTAATATATTTTTGTGGTGTTTGAATGAACTAATGATTCCTTTGTACTTGTTGAATGCTTGATTTTGAATTCTAAATACAGTACATTCGTTTGTGCTTATCTAGTACTTCTTGATCAAATTGTGTTATTTCTGAGATTCTTAGTACTATAATTCAAATACTCCTAATCATCATAATTTTAGAAAAAATAAACTGTGAAGTTGAGAACAGCTGTCTGTCATCAATACACATGGATGACTGTAGTAACACCAATATTTATTTTTAGTGTAAAAATCACTTCAGCCATATTTTAACTAATTATGAACTTCTTGATAAGTGAAACACCAGATGTAGTTAAGTATTTGTATGTTGTATTCTTGTCTATGACAATTGGAAAGGGACTTTTTTGTCTTCTTCATAATGTTTCAAAAGCTCTACATTAAATCGTTTGGTGCACATTATCGGATAATTTGATTTAGTGGTCTATGAAGATGGTTTTGATTTTAACTAATACCCGTAAATCATTGTGTTTTTTTTAAGGTGAGATCAGCTCTTTCAACAATTTTGTTACTTTTATTCATCAACTGAAACTTTCTTGGAAAAATAACTGGTGGAAAACGATAAATGAAACTCGTCAATTTTTAAGTTCAAGATATCTTTGTTAAAGCCTTTTCAGTTTATTTATTATTGGTATACTACGACCAAAAAGTGAAATCGATTGTAACTCCTTACTTAGTGTGTTAATTTTAGATTTTCCTTACTCTTCAGAGCAAGCGCTTAATGTGTATCAAAAAAATTTAGAGATATAGAACTAAACTACAGATAAATCGAGGTTGTATTACTCTTTATTGAGCAGTTGGAGACTTTCTAGCCGATTTCTAAATTTATGAAAGGAATGTCAATTTATTCGAGTAATCATCTTCAAAAGAGGGATCGTTATTCTTGAAAAGACTTTAAAGATCAAATATAAGTTTACAAACACCTTTAGTCATGTAAATGCCTTGTTCTAGTTTGTCAGTAGCCAGAGGTTGGAAGTTTATAATATAATGAGCATTGTTATTCAGATTGATGACCACCAAAACAATAATCTGTGAAACATTATTCATTCAGCATATGTAAAGTCTAAAGAAGGTAATAAGCAAAGTTTACATCATCAATAACCACACTAATGGTCCTCCCATTTATTTAACTAAACAGAGGGGTGGAATTAAGATAGGCTCTGGATATGTACATTAGGCCAGGTTGCTATACTTCACACTACTAGTGATTTGCTTATGAACAAATTCCATGAAATGCAATTATATGAAACTGCAACTTTTAAACTCCGCTGAATCAACAGTAAAATGAGATGTGTGTGAATGTCATAAGTGGAGAAGAAAATAATTAAATGTCAAGTTCATAGTCAAAGCATTTATTGCATGACGGTATAGTTCACATCCTTTATGTCCAAACGACAGAGTTAGTAATTTCATCAAAACTGATGCCAAAGATCTAAATCAACACTAGTGAACTGTTACCGTAGGAACCTAAATAATGGACATAATTAGAAAGAGATTCTGACGAAAAAACATGAGGAGCATTTATGGAAACTTAAAACTGATGACAAATTGTTAATCATGATGCCAGGCAAAGGTTATGGTGTAGTAGTTATGGATAAAAAAAGACTATTTAAACAGGATGAAAGCTCTCCTAAATAATAGGTGTAAATTTCAGAAACTGGTAAGGAAGAATGATATGGCAGATAGGATTGAAAAAAAACTATTAAACTCATTGAAACAGATTAAAAATCAAGGTCTTATTTTAGAATAAATGTTCGAAACGTTCAGACTGGCAGGAACGATAACACCAAAGTTATATGTTCTGTCATAGATATATAAAAGTGGCTTACCCCTTCGGCTCATTGTAGATATGAATAGTTCAGCCTAACATACTATAGCAAAATGCTAAGTCCAAACTCCCAAACATTACACAAAGGAATTCTTAAGCTTCGGTTTAAGGTCTTCTTTGAGTTTGTTGATAATATAAGGATTCTCTCGGTCAAAATAGCTTTATGATATCAGTAGATCTATCTTCTTTATCCACTAACATTCCCTTACTGGAAATGGTGGATTTAGTTTTCAGTGAACTAATAGACAGGTAAATAGAAACCTTGATTCCCGTATCTGCTATAAAACAGTTAATTCTTAGATGCATGATGAATGTCCACATTCGATTTCACAGTGAATACTATAGACAGTTAGATAGTGTAGCTATGGGGTCACCACTAGCCCATCTCCTCAAATACTTTTTACCTGCAAAACTGGAAAGCAGACCACTTAAAGACACAACCAGTCATCCATCGTCTTACTGTCACTATATAAATGATCCTTTCACAGTAATAGAAAAAAACATGAGAAGGATAATTTGTTTAATATATTTAAAAACATTCACGTATTTATTAATTTTGCTCTTAAGGAAGAACAAAATAATAACATATTATTTTAAGATGTCGGACTAACAAAAAAGATACAAGAAAAATTAGAAGAGAGAAACATAAGAAATCTGTAGTTGGATAACATACTCATTTCTATAGTACTGCACCAATGAGATATAAAGAAACTTGGTGAAGATCACGTTTTTTCGTGTTGGAATGATGTACTCTGATGATATCATTGTAAATGAATCTAGTGATATTCACAACCTGCTTAGTATGAAAGGAAGTGCAACGAAATTGATCATCGAACACAAGAATGAAATGAAGACCGAATTTAGTTTAGTTGGAGGCCTTCTTGAACATCTGGGTTCCTTTTTTCTGCCATCTAAATATTATAATTTCTTTAACATGCTGAGAATTCTATATTTTACCAAAATATAATAATATTAATAATAATAATAATAATTCACAGTTCCGAATAAAGTACAGTTCTTAAAGTTGCGATTATTAAATGATGCCGCCGAGTAAATCGTAAAGCAAAAGTCGAGAAATAGGGTGCAGAAAACGTTTACTGCAGCCAAAATGAATGCGGTTTCCTACAACCTCCGGATAATGAAAACCATCAATAAAGACAGACTGTGTTGATTCCCACATCGATATGTATTTATCTGTTCAACTGCTTCTGTGAAGCCAGTTATAGAGGGCGTACTATTCGGCCAGTCTGTCATCGCACAGCAGAACACCATCTATCTTGGTTGAGCAAAGGACAGATAAGAGTGACTAAGAGTTCTATTCTCTCCCATTTGGTAGATACAGGGCGTCAAGTTGATCTGAATAAATATTTTAAGGTTATCTATTATATTCCATCAAATTTATTAAGTGGTTTACGAGTTTTTCTTTTGAATGGAGTCCATTTTCACAAACTTAACTTTTGCATCCAAAAGAAGTTTGTACACCCACTCTCACTACCTCGGCCATTGGTTTGGGAATGAGATTTTAGCGGAACTTTGATTGGACACTTCCCTTCAAAAATATTCAAACTATTTTCTAATTTCTTCCACATCATATTTCTGAATGTTCTCAACATTCACCAATTGATTCTAACATCACTACTATTATACTGACATTTCATCAAAATATTTTGTTAGTTTTTATACATATGTTATGCAATATCGCAACTGTTTGACTTTTTGAATAATTACTTCCATCATCATCATCATCCTATTCCTTCCAAATAATCAATATTATTTTGTATTCAATGTTACACAACGCAACTACTCGATGAATATTTTTTTATTGTTGTAAACTGTATATGTTTATTAGTGTACAGGCATGATGTAAAACTAAGTGAAAAGAAATTTCTTCGCTCCATTCATTTTTTTTACCAAATGTTACAATGGGAATTTTCACTAATGAAGTCAGTTTTTCAATAAACCTGTCTTCAGGCTCATTCGAAATGTTGTACCTTTGTAGCTAATTGCTACATTCTTCACTAGGGTAAGCAAATTATGTGTACTGTACTTCAATTTACATTCCATATAGCATTCTGTTCATAATATTAGTAAAAAGTGACTTGAAGTCTTTATATCAGAACAGGATATCAGACTTTCTTGGTAATATTGTGATTGTGAGTTGTTGTTGTTGTTTAATTTTTAATAAACTAATTTAATTTCCATCAACCGTATTTAGTTTTGGTAAAAGTTTATATCCAAACCACTTTTTTATTTTGAGATTTAATATCTATTTGAGTTCTATTTAGAAAAGAATAATCTATGGACACTAGTCTGGAATAGTTAATTTGATATAACAAAATTGAATCGGTTCACTTTTAGATACTTATTAACATCTTAACTTCTTTGATGTTTTATGAGATATTCTGTAATATCACGAATTACATCTCATGATGAAAAAACCGGTCAACCTATTTTATCGTTTCAATGAACTTTACTATGGCTAATACTTCTAAACTTACTAATTAAGTTGATATACAAGTCTCTAGCTCGCAATTCATTGAAACCATATATAATGGATGAGGTGTACCAAGTTTGGTAAACAAGATGGTCCTCGATATGCGTTACAGTATCACACATGTCATAGCAACTGTCCTACAACTAATTTTGATTGCTGTTAATTTTGTCGAGCCTTTTATTAACTTATTTAACAGATAGTGTTATTCAAACAGTAATAATTCGTTTATTTGTTTGTATTATTATGATCACTATCATGTCTGTACAAACGTGTATGCTTAATCACATATGACAGCCTACGTACAATTCTTCACCATATCTTAAATGTTAATCGCATAAATATTTTTTTGGTTAGCGTTTTATTAACGATTTAGTTTTCTATGGGATGGGGTCGCTAACCACATGTCCAACAATCCTCCATTATTCCGGCTTGGGACCGGCAGTAGCCCCAGAGGTGCTCAAGGAACCCACAGACGTCCCAATAGATGTTGGCCCACCAACAATTGAAGAGATCAGCATGGCCATCAGACAAATCAAGAGCGTCAAAGCAGAGGGACCAGACAATATTCAAGCAGGGGCACTGAAAGCAAACATAGCAGTAACTGCAAAGATACTCCACATTCTCTTCAGCAAGATTTGGGGTGAAGAACAAGTAAGAACAGACTGGAAAGGACACCTGATCAAGCTATCAAAGAAAGGAGATCTCAGCAAGTGTGAGAACTACAGAGGCATCACTCTACTCTCAATGCCAGGGAAAGTCTTCAACAGGGTATTGTTAAACAGGATGAAGGACTCCGTAAATGCCAAACTTCGAGACCAGCAGGCTGGATTCTTAAGGATCGATCGTGTACAGACCAAATCGCAACACTACGGATCATTGTGGAACAATCAATTGAATGGAATTCATCACTCTACATCAACTTCATTGACTACGAAAACGCATTTGATAGCGTAAACAGGACAGCACCATAGAGGCTTCTTCGACACTACGGCGTACCTGAGAAGATAGTCAATATCATAAGGAATTCCTATGATGGATTGAACTGCAAAAACGTTCATGGAGGACAGCTGACAGACTTGATCGAAGTAAAGACCGGTATCAGGCAAGGTTGCTTACTCTCAACCTTTCTCTTCCTCCTGGAGATCGGCTGGATCATGAAGACGTCAAAATTTGAAGGGAAGTACGGGATGCAATGGACAGTCAGAATGCAGCTGGACGATCTAGGCTTCGCAGATGATCTGGTTCTTCTATCGCACACGCAACAACAAATGCAGGAGAAGACGACCAGTATAGCAGCAACCTTAGCAGTAGTAGGTCTTAACATACACAATGGGGAAAGCAAGATTGTCCGATACAACACGACATGCACCAATCAAATGACACTTGACGGAGAAGCTTTGAGGGATGTAAAATCCTTTACATTTCTGGGCAGCATTATTGATGAACGCGGTGGACCTGATGCAGATGTGAATGCGCGAATCGGCAAAGCAAGAGCAAAATATCCACAATTGAAAAATATCTGGAACTCAAGACAACTGTCAACCAACACCAAAGTCAGGATTTTCACCACAAATGTCAAGACAGTTCTATCATCCAGAAGATACACGTGTTTATTAACAGTTATAAGCTTTCCTGATTATGATTGAGTCTTTACATTTTTGAATACGGTAGACGTGTATTTTTCAGATGAGTGCTAGCTGTTTTAGTGTGCGTGCATAGAAACGGTGTAAATTTTTACAATAAAATCTGAGGTTTTGTTTAAATAGTAGATTCCATGTTTTGCACGGAAATGTGTTTGGTGTTTGAGCTTCAAATTTCTTATCATAAAGTCATAGCAATGAGTTTGATAGAAGCGGTCTGGATATTCTTACAAGAATAATTGTTTATTGGTTATTGTCAGATAGCTATTTTGTTTGATAATAGCTAGCAGTGAAATCTGTGACGAAAATATCAAACAATAGGAGTATATCTGGACAAAGATACAGATAATGATCAATTTAGGAATAAAAATTACTAATTTTAGTTAAAATTGATACACGTATAACGGAGAGGTAAATGTCTTTAAGAACACGTTTCATATACCTTCAAATTCAATTCTGAAATACACTGAAATTATAGTTCTAAAAACACTTTAAGTGTGGAGAACTAAGAGTTATTGTGACGTGTATATTCAGTGGTTTTTGTAACGACAAAATAAAAACCACATTTTTCCCTTTAATTTGTCACACTTTATATGTAACCACATTTATAATCAATATCTACTGTTTCTCTGTATCAATGGTAAAGAAACGCATATAATTGTTTGATCATATACACACACTACCAATTGTTGAAATATAAACGCTAAATCCACCGTCTGTTCTTCTGCTTAATTGGCTATAGCCTTTAATTGAAGGTTATAATAGTGCTAAAACATATTTTAAGCCTTTCCACACTACGTTTGAGTTTTAGCCCGGATTATCACTAAACAATACTATCGGATTTGATCGATTTTATTACACCGTTGGTGCCACCACGTGCAGAGGAATCTTTGCTAGTCAAGTGAACTCATTTGTAGTTGTTATCTCAGAGAGCAGCTTAAAAGTAACGTTCACTTTATGACAACTGTTATCATTTTGTTGTTTAATATATCATTTATGTTGTAACTGTAATTTGTTACCTTTCGCTTTACTCGTAGACAGACACTTATGGTTGTAGTGTTAACCGTTTTTTGGCATATTATTGGTGACTTTGCGTATTTTTATATCTTGAATAAGCTCTTTTTCTAGGATCCACCACAGAGTTAGTAATATTTGTAATCAACGCGATGTTTATATAAACGCAACAGAGGTTTTTAAATATGACACTTCTTAAAGCCGTCCAAGGGATTACACTTCGGTTATTTACCCAATATTATTGTAATTAAACCTGAGGTGAAACATGTTTCAGTGAAGTGTCTAAAAATGAAAAAGCACATAAATTTTAATAGTTAATAAGACATAAATATGAGCTCAGACAGTTCATATTTTGAACTCGAAATCTACAGCAGCCAATAAAAATTTGTTTGGCAAATATTCATGTGTTTTAGACCATGTTACTATTCACTAAAAAATTTCATTTAGAAAATAGTCAGTTTCACAAATAGCAATAAAGTGTAAACATTTGAACACACTCTAGAGTAACAGGTTTAACAAATTACAAATGTCACTTTGTGAAATCGTAATAATCATATTGTATTCAGAAGTTTGAACAAGCTGCAGTATTTCCAGTGTATGTAGACAACCGTCTTGTAGTTAGTCAATATACATTTTTCAGATAAGTTAATTTAATGGAAGTAATAGACTACAGGAAAACGTAGATTACCTATTATTTTTGTGTTGCTTATAAGCAGTTTGAAGGTCTACTAAAGTTTTTTGTCTGCATTTAAGGTCAAAAGGCGTAACAGTCGTTGAACTGTGGAACAAATGTTCAGTTGATTGTTTGGTAAGATTTCTATTTACAAAGTCGGGAGATTTTATTTTAATAGTATAGTAGTCACCTCAACAAAGTCCAAATAATGTTATATTTTGGACCAAATCACAATTTATTGCTATTATTTGTTAAATAGCTTGCACTATTAGTTCTATGCTAAACTAGATCTCAGAGTCCCATGTCAAGTAGGTTGTCATCAGAATAGATCTTGATGTTTCGCTTCCTCCCACCTCAGGTAATCTGAAAAATATTACGTTGAAACCTATTCTCATCCTGACGATCACATAGTATTGAGTTCGTAATGTAAGATGAATCAAATGGGTACAAAACTGATAACTTACTAACGCCTGTTACTCCTCGTGAAGGAGCATAGGCCGCTCACCAGCATTCTCCATCCAACCCTGTCCTGGGCAATCCTTTCCAGCTCCTTCCAGTTGTTATTCATCTTTTTCATATCTGCTTCTAGTTCCCGACGTAATGTGTTCTTTGGCCTTCCTCTTTTCAGCTTCCCTTCAGGATACCAAGTTAGGGCTTGCCTCGTGATACAGTTTGATGATTTGCGTAACGTATGTCCTATCCATTTCCATCGTCTTTTCCTAATTTCTTCTTCAGCTGGAAGCTGGTTTGTTCTCTCCCACAAAAGGCTGTTGCTGATGGTATCCGGCCAATGGATGTTGAGTATCTTGCGTAGTAAGCTATTTATAAATACTTGTACCTTCTTGATGGTGGTTGTTGTAGTTCTCCAAGTTTCAGCTCCATACAGTAGAACTGCCTTGACGTTGGTATTAAAGATTCTCACTTTGATATTGGTTGAAAGTTGTTTTGAGTTCCATATGTTCTTAAATAGTAGGAATGCAGCCCTTACTTTGCCAATCCTCGCCTTTACGTATGCATCTGAATCACCTTGTTCATCGATGCTGCTTCCCAGGTATGTGAAGGATTCTACATCTTCCAGAGTTTCGCCACCAAGAGTGATTGGATTGCTGTTTTCCGTGTTGTATTTGAGGACCTTGGTTTTCCCTTTGTGTATACTGAGGCCTACTGATGCAGAGACTGCTGCCACACTGGCTGTCCTTGTCTGCATCTGTTCGTGCGTATGCGATAGGAGGGCTAGGTCATCTGCGAAGTCCAAAACTGATAAGTTAAAACCTAAGAAAAAACAATGATTGCCTAGTACTTGATTGTGATTAACAATTCAAATAATATCGGCTTGAGAATGATGATGCATTTATTAACCTAAAACTATCTTATTTCTACGATCACCTATCCTTAACATTTGCTCCTTCTCATTACTCTCTTGCTTTTCAAAATTCTTCAATGAGCTGATTTTCTGAAAAAAATATTTCTCAAAAATAATTTATTCAAAACACTAATTTCCATACAAAAATTGTTTGCATTTCCTTCTTTAAAGTTAACTTTAATAGTTACTCTCACCCCGACTAACATCACCTAGAAAACCAATATATCCGAGAAGCATTAGATGAATGTTTCATACTAGTTCAAGATCGTGCACATCAACGTATGCACATCGGACGGAATCTGACTTACATAGTCCAAGGTACCTTTTAACTTCTGAGTCAGATTTTGATAATGATAAAATTTTTCAAATTAATTGCTACCAAGCAGTTGTCCCTTGGACTCCGCAGTCACGCTCCCAAGTAGTTAAGACCAACATTAGTCCAACTTGCTTTACAGGTTGCTCAAGAAACACCATTTCACAGTGTGGGCATCCCGGAAGTGACGTCAGCCCTCATATACGTAACAAAACACGAGACCAAGTTGATCACAATCAAACCCTTCCTACACCTCCCAATAACTCTCTTATCATCACGACTAATCATTCTTATGTCCCTTTATCATCTCGCACCGCTAGTGCAAACGATTCGAGTACATGGAACGTTATTCCCGGTCTCCTGAAACCACTCTCTAAAATGCATGTAGGAGCTTTGAACATCCGAACACTGTGCCAAATAGGACAACAGGCTTCCTTAGCTAGAACTTTGGGATCTCGCGCCATCGATGTGTGCTGCATCTCCGAAACGCGCATACAGGGTCCGAGTAGCGCCATTCATTTGACCTCACCATATCAAAATAAAGAACCAACTCGATTCACGCTTCGTGTATCTGGAAGCCCGGATGCTGCTTCCTGTAGCCTCGCCGGTGTAGGTATAGCATTGAGTCCTAGGGTAGAACTTGCTCTCCTAGACTGGATCCCAGTAGACAGTCGTTTGTGCGCTGTCCGACTAAATGGAACAGCGAGGACTCGGAAAGATAGGGACACAGGTTGTTGCCTCCTCGTCGTCTCTGCCTACTCTCCTACTGACTGCAGCTCACATGATGTGAAAGACGAATATTACAGAAAGCTTTCCAACCATCATAGATCACACTGATATTCCTACTATGTGATTATTTCAGATGAACATTATCTTGAATTATATCTATCATATCAACTCCGCCTGTAGCTCTTCTAGAGTTACTCCCGGTCCCAAGCCCGGGTAAATGAGGAGGGTTGGGAATGGGGTTATCGACCCCATCCCGTTGAAAACTAACTCGCTAAAAAAACGCTAACCAGAAAAAATAATTCAAACCATTTAAGCTCTGCCCTGGGAGTTATAAGGTCTTCATTTAGAAGAATTATGACGCTTCATGGTGAAAGCCGAGTTCCTTCGGAAGTCACGATGCCGATGCCCCTTCTAACAACCAGAGCACCAATTTTTATAGGTACATGGAACGTCCGAACAATGTGGGAGACCGAAAAGATCAGTCGAATAGCAACGGAAATGAGGAGATACAACTTGGAAGTACTGGGAATCAGCGAAACCCACTGGACCCAAGCTGGACAATAAAGGCTAAATACGGGAGAGATGCTGCTATACTCCGGTCACCAAGAGTAAAATGCTCCACACACTCAGGGAGTCGCTCTTATGCTGTCCAAAGTAGCACGAAATGCACTTGTAGGATGGGAGTCTCACGGATCCAGAATCATCAAAGCATCATTCAAAACAAAGAAGGAGGGGATCTTAATGAATATTATCCAATGTTATGCACCCACCAATGATAGCAACGACGACATTAAAGATCAGTTCTACGAGCGGCTGCAGTCAATCATTGAGAAATGCCGAAGAAAGGACCTAACTATTCTGATGGGAGATCTAAATGCCAAAGTCGGAATAGACAACACTGGATATGAAGATATTATGGGACGACATGGACTGGGAGAAAGAAACGAAAATGGAGAAAGATTTGCAAATTTGTGTGCATTCAACAAATTAGTCATAGGAGGCACAATATTTCCACACAAGCGTATACACAAGGCTACATGGATCTCACCGGACCACACTACAGAGAACCAAATCGATCATATTTGCATCAACAAAAAATTCCGAAGGACAATGGAAGATGTAAGAACCAGGAGAGGTGCTGACGTAGCTTCAGATCACCACCTAGTTGTAGCCAATTTAAAACTGAAGCTAAAAAAGAACTGGACAAGTGGACCAACAGCACTACAAAGGTTCAATACAGCCTTCCTTCGAGATACTGACAAACTCAATGAATTCAAGATAGCTCTCAACAACAGGTTCCAAGCCTTACAAGATCTACTGAATGAAGAAGAAACTACTATGGAGGACAACTGGAAAGGCATCAAAGAAGCATTAACTTCAACGTGTCAAGAGGTTCTGGGCCTAAAGAACATCATCATAAGGAATGGATCTCTATAGAAACACTGGACAAGATCAAAGAAAGGAAGAACAAGAAGGCAGCAATTAACAACAGCCGAACACGAGCAGAGAAAGTCCAAGCACAAGCTGAATACATAGAAACAAACAAACAAGTGAAAAAGAGCATTAGAGCCGACAAGAAGAAATACGTGGAAGAACTAGCAACCATGGTGGAAAAAGCTGCTAGAGAAGGAAATATGAAACAGCTTTACGATACAACGAAGAAACTAGCAGGGAAATATAGTAAACCACAGAGACCGGTCAAAGACAAAGAAGGCAAGCCAATCACTGAAATTCAACAACGGTGGAACAGATGGGTAGAATACTTCGAGGAACTCCTGAATAGGCCGGCTCCAATGAATCCACCGGACATCGAAGCAGCACACACAGATCTTCCTATAGATGCCAATCCACCACCGACGGAAGAAATCAGAATTGCCGTCAGACAAATCAAGAACGGGAAAGCGGCAGGACCCGACAACATACCAGCTGAAGCACTGAAGTCAGACATCGAAGTAACTGCAAACATGCTTCACCTTCTATTTAAAAAGATTTGGGAGGAGGAACAAGTGCCGATGGACTGGAATGAAGGAAACCTCATCAAGATTTCAAAGAAAGGAGATCTGAACAGATGTGTAAACTACAAAGGCATTACACTACTGTCAATGCCAGGGAAAGATTTTAACAGAGTGTTGCTGGACCGGATGAAAGATGCAGTAGACGCCCAACTTCGAGATCAACAAGCTGGATTCCGTAAGGATCGGTCGTGCACAGACCAAACTGCAACACTACAGATCATCGTTGAACAATCAACTGAGTGGAAATCGTCACTGTACATCAACTTTGTAGTGTCAGTTATTATGCCAAGCCCATATACCTTATTCTAGCTTTCGGACATCACATTTTATTCATTCTACTCGAGCCATACTTTGACCTTGTTATTTATTCGCTTATTAATCTAGACTGATTTTATATGAGCGTATATGTGTGACCTTCTTATCCTATTAATCACATGTCTGTAGTTTATTTTGTCTGCCTATAAATATTGAGTAACGCTTAATTAAAATGGAGTTGGCTTCCCAGCCATCTTCCATACGTGTCATTTTGCTTTGCTATGTTTCATTCGCTTCATGTACGAAATATATGTATTCTCAAGTCGATTCTCGTTATTTGACTTATTTAATTCCGTTATTGACTAACGTGATTTAAGTCGACGATGATATACGAGAAAAGGCGATAGCAAACACTCGTACACTCTGAATGGAGTCAGGTCATTGGGCTACCACAACTTCATTGATTATGGAAAGGCATTTGACAGTGAAGACAAGAGGGTGTCATGGAAACTTCTTCGACACTACGGAGTTCCTGAGAAGATTGTCAATATTATCCGGAACTCATACGACTGACTTCAGTGCCAGGTCGTGCGTGGAAGACAGCTGACAGACGCATTCCAAGGAAAGACTGGAGTCAGACAAGGCTGTCTACTCTCTCCCTCTTTCTTCTGGTGGTCGACTGGATTATGAAGACCTCGACATCTGAGGGAAAACACGGAATACAATGGACAGCCCAGAATCAATTAGACGATTTGGACTTCGCAGATGACCTATCCCTCCTATCGCATACGCACGAACAGATGCAGACAAGGACAGCCAGTGTGGCAGCAGTCTCTGCATCAGTAGGCCTCAGTATACACAAAGGGAAAACCAAGGTCCTCAAATACAACACGGAAAACAGCAATCCAATCACTCTTGGTGGCGAAACTCTGGAAGATGTAGAATCCTTCACATACCTGGGAAGCAGCATCGATGAACAAGGTGATTCAGATGCATACGTAAAGGCGAGGATTGGCAAAGTAAGGGCTGCATTCCTACTATTTAAGAACATATGGAACTCAAAACAACTTTCAACCAATATCAAAGTGAGAATCTTTAATACCAACGTCAAGGCAGTTCTACTGTATGGAGCTGAAACTTGGAGAACTACAACAACCACCATCAAGAAGGTACAAGTATTTATAAATAGCTTACTACGCAAGATACTCAACATCCATTGGCCGGATACCATCAGCAACAGCCTTTTGTGGGAGAGAACAAACCAGCTTCCAGCTGAAGAAGAAATTAGGAAAAGACGATGGAAATGGATAGGACATACGTTACGCAAATCATCAAACTGTATCACGAGGCAAGCCCTAACTTGGTATCCTGAAGGGAAGCTGAAAAGAGGAAGGCCAAAGAACACATTACGTCGGGAACTAGAAGCAGATATGAAAAAGATGAATAACAACTGGAAGGAGCTGGAAAGGATTGCCCAGGACAGGGTTGGATGGAGAATGCTGGTGAGCGGCCTATGCTCCTTCACGAGGAGTAACAGGTGTAAGTGAGTAAGTATATCTATCATATTGATAACTGCTGGCTACTTCGTATAATTTTGTATTACGAGACAGGGACTTAAACTCACTTGCTGCTGTCAATTTAAGTAACGTCCCATATCTCTTCTTGGTGGGTATTTATATTTGCGTATATTGCCAACTTTTTGTGATAAATTTAATTAGTTTGGTATTGATTAATTTGGTTCGCTACAATCGTTGACTCGTATGACAAGCGCAACTGGCAATAACGTTAGTAGTATTTATGTGCCTAAAGTTTTCGTTCACCACTATTCCAGTCGATCTATTTCACCAACCTGGATGAATTCAACCGCTGTTTGGAGGTCAACATGTATGGATTATGAATATGTTTATTCCAGGAAGGTTAGGTTCCGAGCCATCTGCAGAGTTCAAGTCGTACGGCTGCATTCCAGGTGTTCATTGTATTCTTTGATTTCTCTGGGCTACGTAGATCCTTACAACCTAGGTAACATATAGCGAAAGGAAAAATGGCGAGACTGGGTAGCTTTGTCAAATATCAGCCTCCACTCCAAATTTACCTTTGAGCATCCATCCATGCCTGAATTCCACTAATGAAATTCTAAGACTAAAGTTATGCAGATCAATCCAAAAAACTTTTAAAGCAGGTAGACTATAATCAATGTTTTCCGCAAATCCAATGATCACCCCGGTTTCGAAAGATAAATTGACTAGACTAGCCACTTCTTTCTGTGTCTAGCAATTCAACTGTTCCTGTGGAGCAAGTTATATCAGTAGATGTTCCATGAATTTGTATTTTCAGGCTTCTGAGAACCTTCCAGTGTGGTTAAGCAAAGCTGTAGTTACAATTGTTAACAACTCCATTTTAGCTCATATAATAAGGATGGGACATACAGTCAACATGGAACAATCTTTCACAGTAATAAATTGTGTCAGCAGCAGCCTACCTAATTCTGTCTGGCTGAGAATCCTGTAGACGTCGGAATCAATTGTTATTTGGACCAAAAGGCCAGAGCTATGAATCCAAAATAAATATTTTCAGCTGCTCCTTTTACCACGGTCAACTTCGAGCCGAATTATTTAGTAATCTATTTTATGACATGGTGACGTAATTTGATTGATGTTCATTTTTATATCATAGAATTACCCACACACCTTACCAATGTCATTATTATTATCATTATATTATTATTGTTACACTTGCTAACCTTTTTGAGAAATTTATTGAGCATCCACTTTTATCTAACAATTCATGCCTAATTTCCGATTTGCAACTACATTATTCTCTCCCTCACCCCATGTTGACCATATTTACTCTGATCATTTATCCCACAACTTCAAGTTAACATTTCATATTAGTCGACCCAAACATTAACAATTTGATCTGATTTTATGTGAAAAAAATCCTTAATTCGCAATGCCAAATGACGGACTCTGCCTTGAACCTGGCCCAATTTATGGATTATTAATTTGGATATATAATTGTAGAACCTGATGAAAATTTATTAAAGAGAATATAAACAATACCAAGTGAATTTTCTTCGTTCATATAATTGTGCCTTAATGTTTTTATTGATTTTCAGGTATCGATCTGTTACTCGTTAACTGATTTTTTTGTTTAACATGTTAGCTTCTTCTAGAGAATCCCTCGACTGTATAACACGGGCTTTACCGTTTGCAGTAATTTATTCTCTTCGTCACATTAGAACCACTTAAACTGAGCACAGGATTTGTGTTTTGATATGATTTAATATGAATCACTCAAAAACGCTTCGTTATGCGATTCACTATTCTCAATCTGTCGCCAGTCTGTTGTTTACAGTCTCACCTTAATCTTTTTTGGTCTTGAAATGTAGTATTTTTGTCCTTTATTTTACAGCGTGAACTGGTCCAGTGTGGTATTTGTAGGAACTAATGGTTTAAATCTAAACTAGTCGATATTGCAAACCAATATCTTGTTTCACCCGCACCACAGTCTAAGCTTTTATCCAAAGACCACCAAACAGCATTACGAAATATTAAACGAAATGACGATATAATGATGTTACGGTCAGACAAAGGCTCAAGTGTTGTTCTAATGAACAAAACAGATTATGTTTTTAAGATGAAGTCCATCTTGAGCGACCATATGAGATTCAAGTTAGAGAAAAGTAACAAAGACTTAACTGATTCCATTGAGAAAAGAATCACAAAAGTACTCAGAGATCTTCTGAAAAAGAAGATGATCGATAACTCTACTTACAATAATCTACGACCTCGTGGGTCTCGTTTGCCCCACATGTATGAATTACCGAAAATACATAAACAAGGTTATCCTCTTAGACCTATCTTGTCAATGATCAATTCACCATACCACAAAGTTGCACGATGGTTGGCAGATAAGTTAGAACCAGTGCGTCAACGACTAGCCACCTATACACTAAAGGATTCATTTGTATTTGCTGACAGCATGAATCACATAAATATTGCTGGTAAGTTTATGGTTTCTTTTGATGTAACATCTTTGTTTACAAAAATACCACTTCTTGAGACCATAGACATAATTTGTCAACATTCTGACATCCTACCTCTACCAGTACCAGAATTCAAACGACTATTACTCATTTGTACAAAAGATGTTCAGTTCCAGTTCAACGATATCATATACAAACAAACCGATGGTGTAGCGATGGGAAGTCCGTTAGGTCCTGTCCTAGCAGATATTTTCATGGCTAACCTCGAAAGAACCAAACTCAAACGAGCGATTGATGAAATGACGTATTATTCGAGGTATGTTGATGATACCTTCATCGTATGTAATAATAAACAACAAGCAATAAATCTGCTAGAGTTTTTCAACGAAGCACATCCGAATATCCATTTCACTATGGAACATGAAAAAGAAAACAAGTCCCATTTTCTCGATATTGCGATGAAAAGAAGAAAAGATGGTACAGTTCAACGTTCAGTTTATAAGAAAGACACATGGAATGGTAGTTATCTTAATTTCAATAGCTTTTGTCCAATCAGTTACAAAAAGGCACTGGTCAAAACACTGTTTTACAGAACAGAAAGAATATGTACTTCCGATACACTAGAAGAGGAAGTTATGAATGTTAAAAAATGTTTAAAGAATAACGGATACCCACTGAAATTTATTGAGAAATACGGCAAATGTGAAGATAAAAAACCGAAAGAAATTACAGCAAATAAAAAGCCTATTTTTATTAAACTTCAATTCAAAGGTGACGGTGTCACAGGATCAATCAATATGAGACTAAAAACTGCACTGACAAGAACCTGTCCTGCAGCGAAATTGATTGTCCTGTCCAAAACAACATGTTCTTTGACACAATCAAAGGTCGACAGGTATCCCTTTCATGTTACCACCAACTGTGTATACAAATTTACATGTACCTGCCAAAGCAGTTACATTGGTAGAACAGAAAGGAGAGCCTACGTCCGATTCAAAGAACATATTCCTAGAAGTTTAAGATTAAATGGATTGAACTCATTCAACAGTGCTATCGCAAGACATCTCCTTAATACAGGACATAAAGCTGATATACTGAAGTCCTTCAAGGTTGTAGTGACTCACGTTTATCACGAGAACACGACTGGTTTAATAAAAACAATTATTATTATAACCAACTGTACCAGTGTTTGTTTTAATGTGCTTTTGTTTAACTGTGCTAATTATAGCCATTTTGTGCTTCCATTACCTTCCATCATTGTTCCGCGGTTTTTGGTACTGTTCGCACGTACTCCTGTCTTCTGCTTCCACTTGTACCACTTCTTGGCACGATCTCGGTATTCGTTCAATACCACGAGATCGCCAACGAAATAAATCTGGTTACCTTCAACCTCGCCTTCTGATTTGTCTGGCACGTGTTTCTTGGTAGCGGTGTTCACAGTTAATCTCAACTCGACGCCACGCTACATTGGTGATCCCAAAGTTTGGAACACGCCTCAACCTCGGGTCAAATCTTCCAAAGAAGTCAATTTGGTGAGTCTATTATTTATCTATCCACGTCTGTCGTATATTTTCATATTAATTTTTAATATATAATATACACGACATGACGGATAACGATAAGAATACTATTAATGTTATAGACTCAGACCTACAAGCCATTCATTTTCGACCTGTATCATTTATCCCCCACGACCCTGAGGTCTGGTTTGCTGCTTTAGAGTCTCAGTTCGAGACTCGTCGCATCACGAGCCAAAGGCAAAAATACGCCTACGCTCTCGAGTCATTACCCGGGGACCATTTAGTAGCTGTTCGTGAGGTTGTCCTCAATTCTAACGTGCCTAATGTTTATGACCGCCTCAAGGAGGCAATTCTCCGACATTTCCTCCCATCGAGGGAGGAACGATTGAGGACCCTGTTAGCACGTCACCCCCTGGGTGACGCTAAACCAAGCCATCACCTCACGCGCCTGCAATCTCTTGCAGGACCAACAGCATCAGACTCGGAGATAGTCAAGGAATTATGGCTCGAGTCACTACCAGCCCATATCCAACCTACTGTGACGGCACTGCTCGAGGACTCACCGCTTAACCAGGTAGCTCTCATAGCAGACAAAATTTTGGCGAGGACTAGTAATAGAGACACCTATGTAGTCGCTTCGACGGCACGTCCTAATGTAGACATGGACGCCGGTCATTCCACAGCTCATGGTGACAGGGCCGGGTGTATTCACACACGTCTTAGTTTTCGAGATCGCTGTAACGTACCCCAACCCTACGTCCCCCGAGCTCGCTCAAGTTCTCGCAAACCCGTCACCACTCGCCCAAAAAGGGCATCTTCCAGGCCACGCCGAAAGGCGGCTACGGAAGCGAGTGACAGTTGGTGCTGGTTCCATAGGTCCTTCGGGTCTGGCGCCCGCCGTTGTCGAGCACCATGCTCATACAAGGCGGGAAACGCCAGCGCCGGCGAGTAAAAGCGGCCGTACTCGCCGGCCCTTTACCCCAGGTTGGTCGCCTATTCTACGTGCACGATTACCGCACGAACGCTAGGTTCCTAGTAGACACTGGGGCCCAAGTTTCTGTCGTACCACGAGGTAGCAGCAAGTCACAAGCCACAGTGCTTCGACTACGCGCTGCGAATGGCTCAGTCATTCCTACCTACGGTACACGACAACTCGCGGTCAACCTGGGCAACCGACGACGGTATCTGTGGACGTTCATCATTGCTGATGTTCCCACAGCCATACTAGGTATCGATTTTCTACAGCACTATGAATTGCTTGTCGATTCACGTAGGCTGCAGCTAATCGATACTTCGTCGAACAGCAAATTCATGGGCTGTAAAGCCCACATGAACGCGTACCGAATCCTGGGCACTTTTTATTCGCGTGACGATAAATTCCACGCTTTATTCGAGAAATTCCCCGTAATCACTAAACCACTCGAGGAGCTTCCATCGGTGACCAATCGTGTGGTACACCACATAGTCACCCGCGGACCGCCAGTCACGGCACGACCTCGCCGACTGGCACCGGACAAATTAGCTTTTGCTAAGCGTGAGTTTGACAATTTACTAGCTACTGGTATTATTCGTCCTTCTCACAGTCCATGGGCCTCTCCTCTACACATGGTGCGCAAAAAAGATGGGGTTAGTTGGAGACCATGCGGCGACTACCGAGCTCTAAACGTAGTTACGCGCTTTGATAGCTACCCCATCCCCCACATACACGACATCACGGCATCGCTCAAGGGCACGACTATCTTTTCTAAGATCGATCTGGTACGAGCATATCATCAGATCCCGGTCGCTCTTGAAGACATCGAAAAGACTGCTATCACGACTCCTTTCGGTTTGTTTGAGTTCCTACGAATGCCATTTGGATTACGGAATGCTGCTCAAACTTTTCAAAGGTTTATCGATAGCATTGTACGAGACCTCGATTTTGTTCACGTCTATATTGATGACCTGCTAATCGCATCATCAAACGTAGATGAACATTATCAACATCTTACGCTATTATTCCAACGCCTTTCGGATAATGGAATAGTAGTTAACCCAGACAAATGCGAGTTAGGTAAACGAGAAATCATATTTCTGGGTCATGTTATCAAGCAAGAGGGTATTCTACCTTGTGAGGACAAAGTGCAAGCAATAAAGGAGTACAACGTGCCGTCCTCACTCAAGGAACTGAAGGCTTTTCTCGGTTTGGTTAACTTCTACCGTCGTTTCATCCCACACGCGGCAGAACGGTTACGACCACTAACCGACTTACTACGCGGCAACCCACGCAGATTGGAAATGAACGATTCTGCACGTACTGCATTCACTGAAATCAAAACGGCTCTTGCGCAAGCCACTCTTCTCGCCCATCCCGATCCATCAGCCACGCTTAGTATAGCGGTTGATGCATCCGATGTTGCTATAGGAGCAGTCATGCAACAAAACATCTCCGGTAGTTGGCAACCTCTCGAGTTTTTCTCACGACGCCTCACTACCACGGAGACGAGATATAGCGCTTTTGGTCGCGAGCTGCTAGCAGCCTACTGCGCCATCAAACATTTTCGGCACGCAGTAGAAGGACGTCGATTCATTTTATTCACCGACCATAAGCCCTTAACGTATGCTTTGCATACCAAGTCTGACCGCTACTCACCACGAGAGTGCAGACATTTGGACTATATCTCCCAGTTCACGACAGACCTTCGTCACATCCAAGGCAAGTCGAACTGTGTTGCCGATGCTCTATCACGAATCCAAATGAATGCAGTTACCCTGCCGGTGCTCGATCTTCCTGCTATGGCCGCTGCCCAAGCAAACGATCCCAGCTGTACAAAGCACCACACTCTACGTCTCTTCAGTATCAGGAAGTACCTCTAGCCACGACTTCTGGCACCATTCTATGTGATACGTCTACCGGTCTTCCTCGACCCATCGTACCCTCTGCTTATCGCCGTCTCGTTTTCGATGCCCTGCATGGATTATCTCACCCAGGTATCGCAGCTACATTACGCCTCATCGCTGCACGATACGTCTGGCCGTCCATGAATAAAGATGTTCGTATGTGGGCTAAGCAATGCTTACAATGTCAACGATCAAAAGTGCACAGGCACGTAGCCGCCCCCCTCGGTACATTCGCTACGCCTGATGCTCGCTTCGATCACGTTCACTTAGACATTGTAGGACCACTGCCACCATCGCACGGGTATGATCACATACTCACGTGCATCGACCGCTTCACCAGATGGCCCGAAGCTATACCCATCACGTCTATCACGGCGGAGACAGTTGCTCACCGCTTCGTAGAACGATGGATAGCTCTATATGGTTGTCCCTCGACTGTCACGACTGACCGAGGACAACAATTTGAGTCCGCACTATTCTCCTCACTTACTCGGCTGCTTGGTACGGAACGAATACGCACTACCGCCTACCATCCAGCTTCAAACGGTTTAGTTGAAAGGTTTCATCGGCAACTTAAAAGTGCTCTTCGAGCACACGAAAACGACGACTGGTACGAAACCTTACCGCTCGTTCTTTTAGGTATCAGAACGAGCTTAAAGGCAGATATCCAATGTTCCGCCGCTGAACTTGTATACGGCACGACATTGCGTCTGCCCGGGGAATTCTTCACACCACGGAGCAGACCTAATTTCGCTAAATCAGACTACGTCCAACGACTGTCTGCATTTATGCGAACGCTGTCTCCGGTGTCAACTCGAATACAACATCGACAGGTCGCTCTCCCTCGAGAGTTATCTACCTGTTCACATGTTTTCATACGAGTAGATTCGGTACGCAAACCTTTGCAACAACCTTACGAAGGCCCTTTTCGCGTGATCGCTCGTCACGAAAAGACCTTCAAGGTTGATCGACACGGCCGCGTCGAGATCGTCAGCATTGATCGTCTCAAACCAGCACACGTCGATGACAGTGCCCTATCTGATAACCTGAGATTCAATGCTAGACCAAGCAAACCTACTAGCGGGATCCTCAAACCATCTTCAGGTCCCACGCTAGATGCACCTGAGACCTCACTCTCACGTCCCAGTCAACAGCACGCGTCATCTGCACCGTCTACGGACGAGACGACAGTCTCACGTCCAGATCAGCAGACCACGCCGCCCTTGACTTCGGATGAGATTGCAGGCTCACGCGACGCGAACGAGACTGCCGTCTCACGTTCCGGTCGCCGAGTACGTTTACCCGTACGCTTCCTCGACTAGTCGCACAATCAACAACCGATACGGTGTAGGGTTATTCCTATACTACACGCATGCTACACTCTTCTCTTTTTTGATTTTCTTTTTGTTTCCTGAGCCCACGCCTTCGACCATCTCCGTTTGGTTCCGTCGACTTCAGTCAACTTTGGCGAAAGCTGGCCTGATCACCCACGCTCTTGTCAACGTACTCAGTCGATATCTTCGTTTCGAATGTTTGGCACACGCTTGGTCTCGAACTTGGTCGTTATGGTCGCTTCTGGTTCATCGGATCAACGTGGTTTCGTCCTACGTCTGCAGCGTTTCTGGTCCGGACCCCTACGAACGCCATCTTCAGATTCTGGATACAAACCACTCTGGTGTAGCATGCCAACTCAAGCAATAAATACAACACATCGCTCCTGGTACCGTTCTCCGAAAACGACCTACGTTGGCAACTCGACGATCAACGATCGCTTTCCTGTTCGCCAATTCTTCCGTCCTACAATCGCTCGTCAGCCGATCAGTCCCACGATTCAAACCGCTATTTATCGAAAGTGTAAACCCTTTCTAGCGGGGGGCTCCTGTAGTGACTCACATTTATCACGAGAACACGACTGGTTTAATAAAAACAATTATTATTATAACCAACTGTACCAGTGTTTGTTTTAATGTGCTTTTGTTTAACTGTGCTAATTATAGCCATTTTGTGCTTCCATTACCTTCCATCATTGTTCCGCGGTTTTTGGTACTGTTCGCACGTACTCCTGTCTTCTGCTTCCACTTGTACCACTTCTTGGCACGATCTCGGTATTCGTTCAATACCACGAGATCGCCAACGAAATAAATCTGGTTACCTTCAACCTCGCCTTCTGATTTGTCTGGCACGTGTTTCTTGGTAGCGGTGTTCACAGTTAATCTCAACTCGACGCCACGCTACAAGGTGATTAACAAACAATCAAACTCGAACCTTTTGAAATTCGCTGAAGCGTTAGCAATCAAACGTTTAAAACCAGATCTATGTATACAAAAAGAGACAGTAATAAATCTTTCTTTACCCTGGTAACAATAACCCCCACTTTCTATCAATTTGCTCCTATTTATTTATTTATTACGTCATTATTGCAACTCTTTCTGAAATATAAATTACATCATATATAACTGATTGATTTCAATTCATATTTTCTTTATTACCATTAATCTATTTTCATGAGTTCTAATCATTCGCTGAGATTTTACAAATATATTCTTCTTTTTAATGTCTCAAATTAACTCGGCGCCCAAATATTGTGAAACTATTCGTTCAAATTTAGACGAAAGTTCTTATTTATTGTTCTAATCACTATTTCAATGTTCCAGAACTTCCCCTCTCTAACTTTATTTATTTATTCGAATCAAACATTTTATGAGCTCATTAACTCTATCTGAATCTTTGCTTGCTACATCACCATACACATGTATTGATCCTTAATCACACTCTTATGTATAAAGATGTCAATATCTGTAATAATTTGAATTTCAAATAATTTAGGTTGTAAGCAGCTGATGAGAACCTAACGAAATAAAATGAATTCATATTATTCTGCACCAATCTTTGTTCTTGCTCTATTTAAGATTGTTTTATACTTGATTCGTGGCTGGTTTCACATTCCCAATATAATACATTCGTTCACGTTCATCTAGTTCCACTTGCTGTTTCTTGCACTGTTTCGCGAATCACTAGTTAGTACAATAATTTGAACAGTTCTAGTCATCATATCTAGCCTGCGTGTAAACAAACCACGTCTATTGGAAGTACGAAAACGATCTTGGACTAGTCATCATTGGCCTTATTTTCTTCCTCTTCGTTAGATAATACTTCAGCCCAACGTCCGGCATACATTACCAATCTTGCGTATTGGTTGATCTCGAAGAATCATACCATCTGGCTCTAAACGTCATGCAACTGTTCAGACTTGAAAAGAAAACCGGTATTATAAATCTAACTGCTAGTGAAACTATCTCCGAAAACGACGGACATATTGTTCACTCTCAATCCATGAGATTGGATCGATGGGCAGAACACTTTAGGGATCAGTTCAACTGGCCTTCAGTCACACTTCCGTATCCCACGATCTCCAGTCGACCTGAACGGCAAGTTGATGTAAGTCCTTCAACTCTTTACAAAGTTAAAAAAGCTATAGGAAATCTGAAGTGTGGGAGAGCAGCAGGCCCTGACAGGTTTGCCCCTGAGATTTTCAAGGATAGCGATCCAGTATTAGCAGCGAGATTGAATGAGGTCTTAGCTAGAATCTGGGGACTGGACGTAATCCCATCTGACTGCTCTCAATCTCTGATTGTGCCAGTCCATGAGAAAGGACAAAAGTCCTCTTGTGATAATCACAGAGGAATCAGTTTGACTAATATAGTGTCTAAAATATTAGCTTCAATAATACTTTGACACCTAACTAAAGCTTGTGAAGAGCAGACTAGAGAAAACCAGGCTGGTTTTCGACCTGGACGTGGTTGTATAGACCAGATATTCATACTACGTCAGGTCCTAGAACATAGACACACATTCATACGTCCCACAATCGTAGTATTTCTCGATGTTAAGGTGGCATTTGACTCTGTTGATCGTGAGGTTCTATGGCAGTGTTTTTCACTGAAAGGAGTACCAAAATGTACATCAATCTTATAATGGCTCTCTACTTGAACACAACTGGTCGAGTGAGAGCTTATGGCGAACTGTCATCATAATTGATTACCTCAAGTGATGTTCGTCAGTGTTGTCTACTCTCTCCATTCTTGTTTAACTTTATCGTTGACGTGCTTTTAGAGATAACACTTTCCTCATTTAAATTTCCAGAGGTTGAACTTTTACCGGGAGATTGACTTGTTGACTTAGAATATGCCGATGACATAGTTCTATTTAGTGAAGACGCTGACAAAATGCAGGATATTCGTAGGTTATCAGTATTCGATCATAGGTGTCTTCGAAGCATTGCTCGTATATCCTGGGACCACCGAGTAATTAATGCGGATGTAAGGAAACGGGTAGTAGGTAAAGACGTGTTGTGACCTACTTTTATCAAGAGAATACGATTGGTGTGATGGAAACAATTATTATTACAACCAGTTGTTCCAGGAATATTTTTACCTTACTTGTTTGTTTAACTAACAAAATACATACATCCTTCCGTGGATTGTGACCTTGCACGAATTCGGTGACGCTCAGTAACCACGCTCGTAACCTGGCACGACCTCGATATTCTTTCGACACCACGAGGTCGCCAACAAATACATCTCGACCACAGCCATCAACTGCCTTTTTATATTCGGCATACGGGGGATCTTATCTGTAGTAGTAGTAGTATTCCTGTGGTGGTGATCATAGTCAGCCGCGACTCGACGCCGCACTACAAATGACAAATCAATTGATGAAGTAATGGAACTTCATCAGTTGAGATGGCTGGGAAACGTCTTACGTATGCCCGACCACCGACTGCCCCGAAGTGCGATGTTTTATGGTGTAGGAGTAGATTGGAAGAAAGCTAAGGGCGGCCAGACCAAAACATGGCACAAATTCATGAAGTCACTGACAAGTGGACTGAGCCATGTTCATAGGTGTAGACTACCTGATTGGGGTCCGCGAGATGATAGCAACCGATGGTTAGAGACCCTGAGTGACAGCTCAAAATCGTTTGCAATGGCGCAGGTGCACGCACTCTTTGTGTTCTCCCAAATTCTAATCTTCTGAATTCTTCATGTCCCTTTCTTTTTTCTCTTCCCAAATTTATTTCACTGAATTGTACTCCTTGGATGACATCTTCAAATCCTAATGCTTCCGATTACTGCTTACACTTTTACTACCTCCACCACTTTAGGGCTTGAATCGACAATTATGTCTGTGTGATAATGTGGTATGGCGACTTCAACTGATGTACGTACGTAAGAAGTTCTACGTTGTTACTGACTAACTGACAAGGAACCAGTCTTCAGCCATTTTGTGACTAGTCCGATTCGGTTAGAATATCAGCTGACCTTTCAACAAAATACAAACAAACAAATAAGAACTTCATTAAGATAAACGAAATAAAAACACCAAGCCCGGTAGACAAATACTTAATTCATTTTCAGTGGCCCGATATCTTCCATCTTCCTTTTAACTCTGAATGTTAAACCTGGGCTAGCCCCGTTTGTGATATGACGGTAATCAGAAACCAAATACGGATTCAGTCGGTTGGGTTTATTTCATACACTCACTTAGTGTTGACACCAGCTTTAGATCATTTAAAAATCATGTAGCACTGAATATCTATTCCATTCTAATTTGGAACTTTTGATACTTATCTGTGACTGAAAGTCCGTTCAAGTCCAAACAGTTTTAACAAATAAACAGTAATCGCCAGATAATTAGTGTTTGCCTTACGGATGAACTCCTGAGGTTCTAATGAGGAGTTGTTTGCGTCATGAATGAGACAGTCATCACCGGCTACTCTGTTTAGTCATCAAGCTAAATCATGAATTGACTGAAGTTCTGAGGCACTGGGTTTCGACTCAGTGATCTGAAAGCATAACTCTGGATTAAAACCTATTTTCCATGAATAAAATGTTTGAAATGTCCCAGATTATGTGTTCAATTTTTTTAATTTGTAATCAGTTCCTCAGGTAATTTCATTCTATAGTAACATCGGTCTTCAAATTAAACGAATTTTCACGGACAACCCATTTAAACACTAACTCTAATGGTAGCTAGCATAACTTTATATGTTAAAACGTATTATCTAAAAATAAAAAAAATCGCTGTCCAGTATAAGGTTAAAATAACTTCAACTTCAACTAGGGTAGGGATGCTATAGATCCAAAGTTCGGATAAAAGAGGAAGGTTGAGCATAGGGTCAGCGACCCCATCCCATAGAACACAGCCCTGTCAAAAAAACACTAACCGGTCATTTAAATCTCTCGAACTTCGACATGGACGTTTAAGGATCTTCATTTAGAAGGATTATGACGCCTCATACTGAAGGCCGATATTTTTCGGAGATCATAAGGCTGATTGTGGTAAATAATTAATACATTTACTGCACAGTTACAAATTTAATGTTTTGTTTAAACTTATCGTAACAATAAAATACAAATTCATATTTCTTACTTTGAATTTAAGTACTTGATTGTGTCTTGTCGAAGTTCTAGACTGACTGAGATTAGCAATATTTTGATATATTTTTACAAATTCACTACGATACCTCGTCTAACAACCACAGCAACAGTTACCATATGTTTGTGAGGTGTCCGGAAAATATGTATAGCCACAAGGACCATTCAAGTAGATGCGACAGTGTGAAGAAACAATCTGGCTATGCTTGGAATAAGAAAAAACCGTTGAAGTGAACGGAATGCACACATTAAGATATTAAATAGCAAAGATTAGCTCAGCGAAGAGTTCTCTTTTCGTCAAACTCATTTTCAAAGCTGTACAATACTAATAGTAAACATCTGTTAGACATGGTGACAGTAAGGTATTATTATCATCCTGTAAAGTACATATATTTGCGATTTTCCGTTTACTAAAAAATTCCAAGGACCCCTCGACATTAAAGGAACTTTATGAGTTTCTGCTTTATCCTGTCAGACTTGCGGAAGTGAATGCGAAGGTTACCTATCCTAAGGATTGGGTTAACATGCACAAATATCATAAATACTACTGGACAATTCTTCGAAGAAACCATATTTATCCAAACTCAAAATCTCTTAAATGCCATACAAAAAATGTTACCGATTCTATTCGTCTTTGTCCTGTCTCTGACCGAGAATTCCAACATCTCAAATCTACACTTTTCGATATCTGCAACCAATATATCAGCACGGATTCGAAGAGTTCGTTTGGCTTTTACCAACTTACGTCACCTATAACGAAGGCGAGATATCCGTCTATCAATTAGGGGACGAGTATACTGCGTGGCAGTTCGTTCTGTTCTACTTACTGGCTGCGAAGCGTGACCACTAAAAGTGGAAGATACGCGTAAGCTACTAGTATTCGGTCACAGATGAAAGGTCCGTTTTGAGTGCTTTGTATGTGAAAATCCCTCCATGTATACACTTGTAGTTTGTTCCTATTGATTCATTTAGTTGTACATTCGGTTAGTCTTTTTGATTCCATTCGAGTTGTGAATATTTGCATTTTATTATAGTTTTATTTTCCTTACGCCTTCACTAAGTTTCCGTGTTTTTTCCTGGAATGCATTTAAGTTGTTTTGCTTGATACTTAATCTTGACGACAGCTATATTGATTTGTACCTCCTTTTAGTTGTGTTGCTTGCATTGACAGAAATTGTGCATTTTTGATTGTGAATTAAGGCACTCTTCCAGAATTGGAAACACTCTATGTTATAAAGCAACCAAATATTATCTTTTGAACAAATCTGTGCGTGGTCTATTCAGACAGGATAGAATAACATTTATTTGTTGCGACTGGTAATTTTCTCGCATTTTTTATCAACTTCCTTGTTTGTTGTAATTTATATCTGATTAATTGAACAATTATTGGTTGAGTAGCCGGGTGGTCATATTTGTTTAGGTAACAATGTACATTTAAGTTTATGATGAATTTTAGAACCTTCATTTTACCAAAACACTTTGTTTTGGTTTCAACTGGGCAAGGGCGCGTATCTGACACACCTAGAAAGCTATTCTTCAGTCCAAACTTAGTTTGGATCTTAAAATAAATGCCTTAGAATTATTGCTCGCATCTGCTGGAATCATCATGCAGCGAGCGCTAATTTGGAATCCTGAAAGGAAACGAAAAAAAGGAAGACCAGGGAACACATTGGGGCGAGAATCGGAAGCAGACATCAGAATGGTGAATAGCAACTGGAAACAATTGGAAAAGATTGTCCAGAACAAAGTAGAACGTAGAATCCATATCATTGTCCCAATCTCCATGAGGAATAACAGACGTAAATAAATAAGCATCATCTTTCGACCAACTCTAGTACGTTTAAAACTACCATCTATCGCTATATTATTATGAATTAAGGGTGCTAGATTTTGCTGGTGACGGTCAGATTATTGAGACTATACAGGCTTACTTATACGCGTCCGAGAATGAAAGTTTTTCTTGACTTAAAAGCAGCATTTGACTCCTTAGACCGAGAGGTTCCATGGAAATATCTGTCATTGAAAGGAGTACCTTAGATGTATATAAACCTTGTGAAGGCTCTTTACTCAAACACTACCAGTCGAGTTAGAGCTTATGGCGAACTGTCATCTGATTTCGCAATGTCAAGTGCTGTACCGCAAGGCTGTCCACTATCTCCACTTTTGTTCGACCTCAACATAGACCTAGTGATGGAAATACCCTTCTCGTCGACTGAATTCTCGGGTATTGATCTCTTGCCACGAGGCACGCTTATCGACGTAAATGATATAGACCTGTTTAGTGAGGACGCTGATAAAATGCAGAGTTTTTTGCTAGCACTGAGCAACAATGCCAGAATGTTTGGGATTCGTTTCTTCTCCTCTAAATGCATGTTGTTGCATCAGGACTGGCCTACGTCAACACCTGAACTAAGGATAGGGACTGAAGTAGTCGAACGTGTCGACAACTTCACTTGGAAGTCTGATCAGCCCTAATGGGTCGGTGTCTGACGAAATCTCAGCACGGATTCAGAGAGCTCGTTTAGCTTTTGTCAACTTACGTCACCTAGGATAAAGGCGAGATATACCATCTCCCCATTGAAGGACGAGTATGTAGCGTGGTAATTCATTTTGCTCTACTTGACGGCTACGAAACGCGGCTATTAAGAGTAGAAGATACTCGTAAGCTACTAGTATTTGATCAGAGATGCCCTAGAAATTTTGCTCACATCTGCTGGGATCACCGGGTAAGTAATAGTGAGGTTAGACGCAGGGTATTAGGGAATGATGGTAAATTAGTTATTGAGGTTGCGAATCTTCATCGACCGAGACAGACTCTGCGTTCAAAAATCATTTACAGGGCAACTAGAAGTCTTACAAATATAGTTAGATTGCATCTTCTTTGCAATGCCGAAAAATTAGCCATACACCTGTAAAACCAGAATTGTGTGCGCAAGAGATACTGGAACCCCCTCTTCTTCTACCACGGTCTTAATGTCTTATATACATTTTTCTCTTATTCATACTTTTCTTCCCTTTACAGACATCTGTTTTAACTTAAATCTACCCCTTAAATATTCTACACACCCAGGGGATGAAATGGACTGACTGAAAGAAAGGAACGAGAATGATGAGATATTTGCGAATCTACGTGCATTCAACAGAATGGTTATATGTGACACTATATCCCCCCACAAACGCATACACAAAGCTACAGGGGTTTCACTGGATCACACTACACAGAACCAGATCCATCATATTTGCATCACTAAAAAGTCCATAAGGTAGATGGAAGACGTTTGAAACATGAGAGGAGCCGACATAGCTTCAGATCAACATCTGGTTGTGGCCAAGACGGGACAAAAGCTAAAGAAATACTGATAATCTTCGTCTTCTAATTACATTATCGAAATTTATAAAAGGGACTAATTGTTTTAAATAACCTTTTCGCCGGCTCAAGTTTAGGTTATTGAATACAGACACCTGTGTGTGAGACATTTATCCACCTCATACAATTGATGAAGGGTTGCAAGAGATCATGAATCTATTTAAGTTAAGCAATAACACTGTTGAATGCCTACTCATTGGTCTACATTTTAAGTGTTTGCGTGTGAGACCAAAGGTCCTCGTGTGGAGTCTCACGTTTCGGATTGTGCATGCGCACTGTTCAGGAGTCCCATACTGCGGCAAAGCGGACGTCCAGTGGATCTAGGTTTTGAGTTTTATTCTGGTTTACTCTGTTTTTTATATGGGTTTTAGATCAGTATTTACTCTCTAACTATTTCCGGTTTTACGGTCTTTTCTCCTTTTGAAATCTCTGTTTTTATCTCCGCATGAAAAACGGCGGCGAAGTTTTGTACATAAAGTCAGTCCTGAATTTATGATTTTTGTAATCTATCGACGTGACGTACTTTCACGAAACTGATATTCAATGACCTAAGAATTTTGGTAAATCTACGATTTGTATGCATGCCAGTCACATCAATCAAATACTTTATTAAAACACAGGTATATCTGTTCCAATTTTCATTTTAAATTTTAATATTATTGAGCGTTTTATAGACATTACTAAACTTGACTTCAGAAGAGAATCAAAGAAGCGCTCAGTGAAGCTGTCCAAATGACGTATGTGTCATTAAAAGAACTCATTTTTCGGTTAGGTGGCGGTGCGTTTGATGTCATCATGCCAAAATATTTCCGTAGCACATGATTCCAGTTTAAACGCAGAAAACGGTCTAAATCTATATTCCGAATTTGAGGTAACCAGTTCTTTCGTTTCACTTATGTGTGGTAGTATGTTTCTTGAGTATTTCATAGTATTTCATAGATCACAATTTCATACACAGATATTTATGGTTCTGCTGAATAGTAGGAAATTATGTTGAAGAAGCACAACTTTTCAACAGTGAGGCTCGGTCACTATATTGTGGAACGTTTTTCTGGCTCAAACTGTTGTAGTGTACTGAGAAAATTGGTTACTAAATACAACTGTCAGTACTGGCGTTTCAACAGGAACATATTCGCTAGAATAGCATCCAAGTTCTTTTGGGAAGAATCAAGTGAACATTAAACATTTTCATCATAAAGCCCAAGTGCAATAATGGGCGATTGCTCCACCCGGCAATACTGAGTTCATAAAAATAAGATCTAATCGTCAACGGTCCAGGACCATGAAATAATAAAGACAAATCTTGACTAAAATGAAGTAATAAAAGTTTGGTTTGTGAAGATTGGGAAGAGTCAGAATATGAATAAGAATGTTCTGGATAAAAGTTAAAATACACCCTGAAAACAAGGATAGAAATTCAAGATAGGATAATTGTACTATCGAAAGAGACAAAATCCATTCTGTTACGGACAGTGTCTGGATTAGTAAGCCCACTATAATTAAAAGAGTTGGTTCGTTTATTGTTAAGTTAAACAAACGAAGCACCATATTTTCTGTTGTAATTTACTCAGCGTAGGAAACAAACGTTGCTTATAAACTTTGTAAACGATGATTAAAAGTTACTAAAACGGATAATATAGCTGTAGGATTTAATTTTTCCCGCGGATATTCTGACAGAACTGTAAACGCGCTACTGGCGACCCTAGAGTCAATATGAAAGCTATAGTCAGAACAAGGAGAACTTGGCTTCAAGCTTTATCTGTCTCCAAACTTAAAAGTAGAAATTTGATTAATACAATAACCAAAGGAATTATGGTCATTAAGTAGAACGCGCAAACATACCGATCAGTATTACGCGTTTTATCGAAATGAACAAAATTATGAGTCACACTAATATAATAGGATAATAGTGTCCTTCAGTCGGCAGGTCACATGCGACAGGGATAGTTTTTTATATCAGATTGACGTGATGGGCGCTTAAGTGACGATTTGGGTGGTTAGTTATGGACATAACTAACAACAGCTACGTCGGCGAAACTGATATCACTTAATATAATAAGTCAGAAACGTATAAGTAACACATCAATTTGGACCGATGTACCAGGCAGTGTAGCAGTCTGATTTTGTGCATTCTCGAATACTTAATTGAACTTGTAGTGACAGTTAGTTTGATTCCTGTTCGGTTACTCATTTTTTCGTTGGAAACATTCTGAAAGCTTCCTGCAAGCTTAGTACATAGAGCGATCGCTCCGATCTTGTTATCCTCTGGAGTAAAATAAATTATCCCGCGACTCTTGTTACTTAGGCTTTAATTTCACCCTGTCAATGATAGGTGACTGTAGTTTTGGGTTCGATAGGGAGTAGGAAATTGATTGTTAGCGTTTGCCTTTGACGTCAGATTTAATCACAGTATCTCACTTAAAAACCGAAATTCTCGGTTCTATGAAATTTAGATTCAATTGTTTGAATGGTGGACTAACTCCGATATTCCCTTTGCCCAGTGAATGAAAATATCTACTTAGTGTGTAGGAATAGCGCGAATTGGACATACATTGAGAAGTGTTCATCTCCCGAATACGTTGTGTTTAGGACTTAATGGCGATGGTATCTATCGTATGACTTCTGAAATCTATGGGAAAATTGACTCTGTTGAAGAAACTGACGGGTGAATTGTATATTGGCTGCGTCTTGGTAGAGTGAGTTGTTCCCGAACACTAACATCGCATGGAGGTTGCTGTATGGTGCCTAGGAGTGCTTTATCTGGAGTAATTCTAGCAACAACCTTCTCTGTGTAGATGTAATGGATGTAGCTTTCGGTCATCGTATACAGCAGTTGATCACAAATGCCACTGCGTAAGGACATTGGATATGAAGCAAACAGAAAAGTGTATCTGCAAAACGATGGTGAGATAATACTTTCAGGCATTACGAATGTGAGGACCTGTTAGAAACACTTCAGCCTGTAGAGAATTTTAAGAATTGATTATTTCTAAAGAATAGAAGATACGTCTGTAGTCCCGTTCGCTATGCTTTACTTTAAATTTCTGAGCATTCGTCCTCAAGGTTTGGCTATCAGGACTCAGTAGCTAAGTGAATAACGAGATGGTATTTGAAGCGAACAGTACTGTGTCTGAGGTGAACATTCCTCAACTGATTTCGTAGTACATCTTCGGACGCGCTTCAGAGCATTCATGTCCTTCTAGAATGAAGTGACACTTCACACATTTCATATGGCCGGTAGATTTCAGATTTGTGTAGTAAGGAGAGAAGGCCTACGGCCTATGTTATTCCTTTTCTAGTATGCTTCTGTGAGTGTCCAGTCTTCTCTTGAAAGAGTCAATTGAAGGTGCGGACACCACTGCTTCAGGCAGCAGGTTCCAAGTATTGATGACTCGGTGTGAAAACCTGTATGCCACGGGTATTTTGTTCGTTCTTGGCTTTTCTACTCGCCTGCTATGTCCTCTGAGGTGTCCCGATCTAGTGGGAAGAAAGAGAGAGAATAAGTTAGGTCCGAAATCATTTCTCAGTATTCTGTACATCAATATTAGATCTCCCCTTAGTCTGCGATAGGACAGAGTAAAGAGGTTCAGTTTTTCAAGCCGCTCTTTATATGATAAACCCGGAGTTCCGGAATTGCACGCGTAGCTGCCCTCTGTACCTTTTCTATTATGTCTGAGTCACCTTTAAACAGGGGCTTGCAGCCTGAACACAGTTCTCTAACTTAGTTCTCACTAAGGATGTGTATAATGTGGTGAACATGGTAGTATCAAGCTTAGTGAATGTCCTTTTTAAAGCCCAGAGGGTTCGAAACCCCTTAACTGCGACCTCCCGGCAATGGGCCGTCGTCTTAAGATCATTGCTCACTGTCACCCCTAGGTCCTTATGAGACCGGACTACGGGTAATGACACATCCCCTATGTTGTACGTATTAACCTTTGAATCCCCCAAGTGCATGTAGACACACTTTTCCGAGTTGATAGGCATTAGCCACTCTTTAGACCAGTTTATCATATTATTTAAAGGAGAGTAAATGCAAAAAAAGTATTTGTCTCCAGTTATTACTCGCCAAATTTTTACATCGTCAGCGTATAATAACATTGGAGACTGTACTATACTTGTAAGATCATTAACGTACATTATAAAAAGTAAAGGACCTAAGACGGAACCTTGGGGTACTCCACTAAGTACTGGTCTCCAGATGGAGCACTTGGAATTTATTCTTACTTTTTGCCTACGACCTACTAGGAAATCCTTAATCCATTTTAAAAGAGGTCCGGCAATACCAAGGTTTGTCAACTTCAATAGCAGCCTATTAGTTGGCACCTTGTCAAAAGCCTTACTGAAGTCTATGTAGACAACATCCACTGAGTTTCCGTTGTCTAGCGCATTAATCCAGAGCTCCCTAGCTATAAGGAGGTTCGTTGTACAGGATAGACCCTTTCTAAAACCATGTTGTGCCATGTTCAGCAAGTTATTGGTTTCCATAAATGCTGTTATGGTCCGTTTGATTATTCTTTCCAGTATTTTAATTACAACACTGGTGAGGCTTACGGGTCTGTAATTTGATGGAACTTGTCGTAGACCTGTTTTATGTATGGGAGTGACGATTGCGTCCTTCCAGTCCATAGGTAACACACCTTGGTCAAGTGACATTTTGAATATCACAGTCAGTGGGGCTGCGATATATTGGGCAATATGTCTCAAGATTTTAGGGTGTAGTTCATCTGGTCCTGTTGACTTCTCCATGTTTAGGGTGCTAAGAGCCTTAAGCACATCGTTTTGGTCGAAGTCCACGGTGAGCAGCTGGTTTGTTGACTCTGTAATTGGGTCTGGTTCTTTCTCTAGAGGAGGTTCCTGAGTGAAAACTGCCCCAAAGTAGTCAGCCATAACCTCAGCTTTTTCCTGATCTTCCTCTATCATTTCAGATTCACTTCCTACTTTAATTAGGTTGGGAATCCAATGATGAATCCTTGTTCTGTAGTTTATGTACGAGAATATCCTCTTGGGCTGCTTGAGTGCAGATTCTGCCAGCTGCATTTCATATTTTCTTTGCGCTTCCCGAATTTTAGTTATACACTCGTTTCTTATCGATCTGTAACGTTCCATCGTACCCGCTGTGCCAAGGCGGATGGCAACATCCCAGCATTTCTTCTTTTGTCTTAGTAAGCGTCGAATATCCCGCCCTATCCAGGGATGTCCGTGCTTCTTTTTCTTTGGGACAGTCCAGGGTATGTATGGTTGAGTTACCCGATTGTATAACTGCCTGAATAGAGTCCATGCCTCTTGTACTGATGCCTTTGAGTCAATTTCCCAGTTCTCAGCCGATGCTGCGGAGTTAATTGCCTGCATATCTGCCTTCCATATGTTAGGACGGGCCGGCGCAATTGTTTGACAAGCAATCTCAGCCATGAATTTGAATAAGATGACTGCATGGTCACTTCTCCCAAGTGGTGGGAGAAAAGCCGTTTGACCAACGTCATCACCGTGTGTGAAGACTAAATCTAAAAGAGAAGAGTTTCTTAAGTCGTATCTTGTGGGATCTCTAATGTGTTGGAATAATGCTAGTCCAATCGAGGTTTCTAACAGTTTGGAGTCGAACGACGATATGGATGACCCTACTTCTAAGTTAACCCAGTTTATATATGGTGCATTAAAGTCGCCTACTACAAGGCTTTTACCGTTGTTACACCAGGACTTAAGTTTACTAAGGAGAAAATCATCTGCTACACATTCTGGACTGCGATAAACTACAACTACTTCAATATCTTGCCTTCGGCATTTCAACTTACATCTCACCAGTTCACATGTCCCTGAAACATGTGCTACTGTCTCAGCTAATCTTATGGTTAGGGTACTTTTGGTGTACAAATAACCCCGCCTCCCCTTCGGTTTAATCTATCAGCCCTACTGGTTATGAAACCAGTCAATTGGATTTCACTATCTAATACTTCTGACGTTAACCAAGTTTCCGAGACAGCGATAACGTCCGGTTTTTCTTTGTCCACCACTGACTTCAGCTCCGCCATTTTATTTAGTAGGCTGCGAGCATTTGTGTAGCACACTTTTAAGTCTGTGGAGAGCTTTCCCTTGCCACCCAGAGTGGCTTGGGGATCGTTTTGCTCCGAACTTTTACAATCTGAAAACCCTTAAGAACGAGGTTTCTTTCACCGTTTCGGCGACGCTCGTTTATTTCCGCTTCTGCAGCTCTTCTCTTAATACGATCAGCTAGGCTGAGGTCCTCACGGACATATATTCCGGATCCAATCAGTTTACGTGAATTACTTAGAATCAGGTTCCTTTCTTCCACCGTGTTGAATGTAACCTTTAGGAGGCGGTTTTTCTGAGGACTTTCGGAATCCACCTTTTTTCCTATTCTATAAAGCTTACAAATACTAACTCCTGAAACTGTATCTGGGAGTAGTTTACTTAATGATGTCTTAATATGATTGAGATCATGTTCAAATCTTGCCTTTGGTTCAGTATCTGAAGATTCTCTTATCTTATGAAAAATGACTGATCTATCAGAGAGATCTGTCTTTTCACGCGGTGAGGATTTTTCTTCTGATAACATCCCTTCCAATGTTTTGCTGACCAGCTGCGTTTTGCCTACAGCCTTTTTCTTCTTATTTTTTTCTTCTTACCGAAGTCCATTTGTCACCACTCAGAACAGCCACACCTGGACTATGTGGAACGGTGACAGTTTTATCCGGATCTTCTATTTCGACTAGAGGTGTATGACTGCCGATGTCATTATCAAGCGACACTTCATTTCTCGTTAATGTCAACGGAGATTTCACGTTCCCGTCAACCGCAGTCAGGTGTTTAATGGGTCCAGTAGCAGCACTTACTACACTGACACATTCTTCATCGTCAGTGCTCCTGTTATCAGTGCTTCCGCCATCATTTTTCTTGCAGGCCAAAGCCAATAGGCCCATAGCCTCCTGTATTAGTACCTTTTTATCCGTACAGCAGAACATACAAAGCCAATGCGAGTTAGGCTTCGAGCATCTTTTGTAAGCCGTCGGACTTAGTCGTGTACACATTTTGTGATACCACTTTTTACAGTCGTCACACTGCATTCCCTCCTCAACGGAGAACAAACAATTTGGTTGCCCACATTTGTGAGTCTTACCAACCATTGTAATTCGATTTAAAAGGTTTAAAAATAAAAAATGATAACAATGTGAACACAAGTGTTAGTCAAGGACTAAAAACAGGTACTCAGGACAAAATTTAGTAAAAAATTTCAAACTTTAACCAAAGAACTCTTAGTTAAAGTAGACCAAGAATGCTTTTTAGTGCAATAAGTACCAAAAGCAAGTATAATCACAACAAGTACAAAAATCACTGCCCTTTTTGAAACTGCTTCCACTCACTATCTCCACAGGTGACAATTGAGTTTTGTAAAGTTTAATTAAACTGTCATAACAAGTAGCAAAACTACATTGGATACCTTAGTGAAATGTAAATTGAAGGAGAACTCTGTATCCTGACGCGGGTTTTCCGGATCACTTTGAGCGGTACATGTGACCCCTTGGTTTGCAAAGATGGGCAAGAAATCGAAGAAAAATCGTTTCAATCAGAGCGTAGATGTCGACATTGTGTATTCAAGCAACACAGTATGTGAACGTTTGCTCTATAATACCACTTAGATAGCTGAAATGGACCCAACAGACAACTTAGCAGAGCTCAATTTATCGTCTGAAAAGGCTGAAGAACTTCAGAAAATCAGAGCAAAATTGCCAACATTCACATCAACATCTTCAGTTGAAAGCGAACTGGCGAAGCTACCTATGGAAAAGCCTTTTAGAGCATTTGTTTACAATGTATCGTATTCGGCTACAGAACAAAACGTCGCTGAGTAACTATTTTTATCTCACTTCGTACTAACTTCCCAGTTTTTTCTCCCCGCTCAAGGTTACAAACATTAATATTGTCGGTGGGGATGGTGGGTCTCGTGGTTTCTGTTTTGTTGACTTTGCAAGTCGAGATGACTTAGCGAAAGCTCTTGAACGCTCTGATTCATCTCTGGCTGGTCGACAAGTCAATGTCCGCATTGCTGCTCCAAATAATGTAAGCCCTGTCACACTGGGATTTGCCATGTCCCTGTATTTTTCAGTTCTGATAACCGTTTCTTCACACACGGTATTGGTTTTATCTACATTTACGAGTTCCAATAATTTTCAAGTTACTTGATAAATTAGTTCGGACGACTAGGTCTGTAAACTTGGATGTCACAAGGCTACTTACCATTTCTAACTTTATAAGTAGTAACATAAAGTTCTTATTTACACGTAGATCATTGAGATTTGTAAAATATATTCACAAGTTGGTCGCACTAATTCTGTTGTAGTCTAGATCTTCATAGAGCTTCTATAAAATAACGCTTTTCAGTAGACACTACAACTGAAAACTGACTTGGCGTTTTTGTCGGCATCATAAGTACATGATACTGTTCGACTGTTATCTTACATTGAGGGTTTACTATTATGTGCGAATCATTAACTCAATTAAAGTTTAGCTGTAAGTAAAGAATCCTGAAATATTTTGTGCTAACGTCTTGCAAACATGTTCACTATACGGTAAGTTCAGGTTACCTTGATCTACTGAGCTTTTCAAATCTCTTGCTTTAATGTTCCCAAGACTTTGTTTCAATTTTTTTCAACTTCAAGGGGGTTTTGTTAATGTTCTTTGTAGTTTGTCGCACAATTCGTTTTAATTGTACATACAGACAATAACGTCATCCCCTAGTTTCCGTAAGGTGAATTTTAGTAATAATTCCCCGAGTTTCCTTTTAAGAATCACGGAAAATCGATCGTTAAGAAAGACTAGGCATTGTGCACTCATTGCTATATCTTGCCCTTGCAGGCAACTTCGATTTTATCTAAGCAACTGTTAACTTTAAGGTAACTTCAGGTAAGACAATTTAACGGTGCTCTTGCTCAAGTACTACCTTTTCGCTTATTTAAAAGTCAGTTTTATGACGAACTAGTAGTAAAGCCGAAAAATCCTTAGTGTATCTCCATTGAATTTTGAGATTGAGATTGAAGTACTTATATAGTCACATGTAATTAGTAGAATGTAGCTGTGGAGTTTACTTCTTTGACAAATTTAAACCGTTAATCCCATAGGTTAGCTAGTAATTAATGTATATTTCCTCGCAAACTTAATCTAAGCCCTAAGTTTGTATGGTCTCTTATGTAGCTCAACCTTTATTATTCTTTCCCATATTCTGCACCTATTGTAATTACGCCGTCGATAGTATTACTTATTCATTTTTCATCACGTTCGTTCTTACTGTTCTTCGTAGTAACGAAAACCGATGTACCTCTGCAAAGTTCTACGTTGTGTAGTAATCAAATTTTAGCCATCCATAAACGTGATTCTCGTCATACAGAGTACTGCTATCACCGAGTTAATCGTTCTAACTGCTGTTCAGCTTTGATAATCCCAACCATACCAGGTCACTTTGTTGAATAAGTTGTTGAGGATTACACAGTGTTACCAAGTGAATTCACGTCTAAAAAATTTCTACACTATTACAATTTCAAATTTTCTCGCTTTTAAAGTTATTGGTCATTTAAAAAGGACTGCTGATGATTATTTCCGGTCTCCTAAAACCACTCTCTAAACCATACGTTAGAGCTTTAAATGTTCAAACCTTGTGCAGGATAGAACAACAGGCTTCTTTAGCTAGGACTCGTGCTATAGATGTATGCTGCGTCTCCGAAACATGCATACAGGATAAAAATACGTGCCTTGTCAATATAAAGAACTGGCGAGATTTACCTTTCGTGCATTTGAAGGTTCCACTGCCACTTCCCATGGTCTTGCTGGTGTAGGTATAGCTTTGAGCTCAAAATCAGAACAGGCTCTTCTAGTCAGACTGGACACGATGAGGAGCGAATGGAGCTGAAATGTAGGCTGATAAAGGCCAGGTAGTAATCATGAGCAGGGTGGGTAGCGAAGTCAAGAGGCGAAAAAAGCAGCGATAGGTGACACCAGATAACTGCTGATACTTATCGAGCAAACGGTACTATAAGTCCGGTTGATAGCGCAACCATCTCGAAAAATGGTGGTATTATTACTCAATATCAATCTAGGAGGTTCAATCGATGGACAGTTTAATTGGCCTTCAGCCGCATTTCAGTTACCCACTATCTCCTAACAACCTTACTGGCAGATTGACGTAAGTCCTCCAACTCTTAGTGAGGTTGAAAAGGCTGTGAGTAATTTAAAGCGAAGGAGAGAAACAAAGCCTGATGGACTAGCCTTTGAAATTTTTAAGGACGGTGGTCCAATCTTAGTGGTTAGACTAACTGGAATCTCAGCTAAACTCGGGAATTCGAAACAATCCCACCTGACTGGTCTCGATCTCTGAGTCTAAGTCCACAAGAAAGGACAGAAATCCTCTTGTGACAATCACAGAGGAATTAGTTTGACTAGTATAGAGTCTGAAACATAATCCCCAACAGCACTTCCATGTCTAACTAGAGCTCATGAAGAGCAAATCTGAGAAAACATGGGTGGTTTCAGACCCGGATGTGTAGACTAAATACTCAAAGTCCGTCTGGTCATGAAACACGGATATATCTTCCGATGTCCGACTACAGGCGTGTCCTTTGACCTTGAGTCGACGTCCGACCCCGTTGATCGTGAGGTCTTGTGGCAGTCTCTGTCATTAAAAGCCGTACCAAGAAAGTACATTAACCCTTTTGAAGCCCTACTCGAACAGTATTGATTGAGTCGGAGTTTGTGGAGAACTTTCGTCGGAATCGGTTACTGCAAGTGGTGTTTGTCAGGGTTGCCCGATTTACCCATTTTGTCATAGACATGCCTTTGGAAATAACACTTCCATCGTCTGGCTTTTCAGGGATAGAACTCCTACCAGATGATGTAGTTCCGTTTGATGAAGACGCTAACAAACTAGTCTTTTGACCATACTAAGCAACAATCCAGACATCTTTGGGATGCGGCTGTCCCCATCCAGATGCAAAATGTCGCCCCGAGATTACTTTGCCGCGGTGTCTGAATAAATCATAGTGAGTAAGTTTGTTGAGCGCATCGACCACTTCACTTAAGTCTCACCGGTTCTCTTCAGAGACATGAATAGCATGGCTCAAAATCAATTGCGATGGTGCACGTTCTAGGCTTTTTTGTAACTGTTCGTTTGTTTTTATTTCACTAGTTTATTTTCCTGCACTAGTGAGGTATGGCAAATGGGGTCGACTGTATATGCGTACCGGGTTCTACGTTGCGACTGACTTAACTTTCTTGTACACCTTATTAAATTAAATATTCACCTTAACAGATGAGTACCTTGCGCGCATTTTATTCACTACCTTAAGTCTCCTACTAATGCTTTTCGGTGGCATCAGGTGAACCAGTATCTCCAGGTGGTTCTACACAGACTAACAGAATGCTAATCAATGTATTCCCGTTATTAACTAGTTTCTATACATTCGAAAATAAGGCTGTTGTTTCACTGTCAAACATTGACTCGATGTTGTATAATGTTTCCTTTTTGTCATAGTCTGAGCGAGGTGGGTTCGTACGTGAGAAGAATTATTGCTCTGGGATGCGTCGTAGTGAAATGGCTTTTGAGCGCCAGCGAGGTGGCTACAGACCTGTCGCTCTTCGGTATGTGGTAATATGGTCAATAAAACACTTAGTTTATATGTAATTAATTATTTTGTCGTTCTGACTAGTTACTTTTCATAACGTTTACTACCTACTACTCAGAAAATTTTGTTGATAAAAACCATGATATGATCGATGAATTAAGTGAAATCACATTAACTTCCTGTGACTGGGGACAATCAACATAAAACCTTGAAACAAAATCCTACGAGATGTTTATGTGACCTAAGGTAGGTATACGTCGAGGCAAATAAAGTGAAGTCACATCTTTTCTTGAACACACTAGTCGATGTGAAATAGTCTCTTTTTATAACGTCTATAATTGTAATGAGAAGACAGCTGACCTGAAAAATGTGGCACTTATCCTACATTTCGGACAATCTGGTAACATTTAATTACCAAAAAGTTTCCACATGAAAATTAGGGACAGTAGTAACTGACAATACAATCAGTGGTTGACTTTGAGGTGAGACCGTGAGTACGTTTTAAAGTGTTAAAAACAATCCAAGCTAAAGTAGTTGTAAGCTCAAAACAATTGTTTCGATAAATATTGATTTGTTTGGAAGACATGACCAGCATCGGGAAGCAACTTTATGGTAACTTGAACTGGTGCACACTGTGCTGGGTCATAACCACCTAACTAAACCGAAATAATGATTCTCACCTCAGTAACGTGAAAAAAGTACAGGTTGGTTGGAAATTCTAACGCGTCATTAAAGGGCAGAGAAAACTATGCTCCATATTCACATCTCAACTGATATATAATAAATTTGTATGACAAAAGATAATGGCACTTTCATAGCTATTTGTTTTATATTTTCTCACCACAATTCCTCCTTAGTCAATTTAACCCCTTCATTCTCATCATATTGATTACCACTTATATATCTAAACAAGAAGCGCCCCCTATTTTGAGCATGCTTCACTAATTTTGAGTATCTTTGTTTATACATTTAGAGATGATGGTGAAGATGTCGAATCGATTTGGAAGAGAGGTTTCGTCAGTCGTACAAGCACCTTTGGATCACCTGGGTTGACACCACTAAACCAAGGTCAACTGTCTTTGGAGCCTAACCTTAAAGCAGCTGTAACAGGAGAGCGACCGAAGCTTAATTTACTACCTCGCTCTGCACCACGAGATTTAAATGAACTATCTGGACGCAACTCAAAGATTTTTGGTGAGGCTCGACCAGTAGATACGGCTAGTAAAAACCGTGAAGTTGAGCAGCGACTAACTGCAACTGATCAAACTAGTGTATTTTCTACTAATCCTTAAACTCCATTTCTGTATTCTCATGTTCCACATTATTTCCAAGTGTTTAAAAAATACCGTGTATCAGACAGGGTGACACAATACTTCATTTTCTCCTTTGTTTCCACTCTGATCTTATAAATGTGAACACATTACAATTAAGAACGTAATCTAGGGTTTCTCTATCAACACATTTTGTAAAGCTGTATCGTTAACTTTCTCGTACTTCCACTATTTTATCGCTAATTTTTTCTCACTTTGAACTTGGCTTTGTTCATGCATTGATATGGGGATACAATTGTACTTCCTGTGTTAGGAAACAGGTGTCACAGAAAGAGAGCTTCTGAGATTGACTATCAGATTTGTACGAATGCCGAACACATCTAAATAATAAACATACCGTTGTACTTTTGCCATACGATAATTAACTAGGCTTTTATTACAGATGGAAAATAATTAAAAGCACTTGGATCGATGCTTTCTGATATATCACGGAAGGAAAAGAGGTTAGCAGTCTAACTAGGAGGTTGATCTAATAAGATAACTGATCAACTTATCACTTAAGGGACGTTTACTAACACGTACAGTGTAAGACAGTTCTTCGTTTCTGTGTAAAGTGGTTGCCCAAAGTCTACGGCATTCAACTTAACCACTAGGTTGAAAGATCGGATTTCGCTCTGAAAAGTTTGGTTTCGAGCATTTGTGTATTATAACTGCCCCTAATACAAAAATTGCAAACAAGGACCAAGCACATGAATTTTACTAGATTTGTAAGTCAAAAATAAACGGTAAGGGTCAGTTGAGATGAATAAATGCAAAGAAAAACCATCTGCTTTTTAGGGAATTATGGACATCCCAAATAGTACGGGATGTCCCAAAAGAATATTCACGGAAATCCCGATTTTTATCGTCCCGCAAGAAACATTCCAAGATGGTTCATGCCGTTGTTATTCCGAAGTACTTGCGTGATTCGACGTGTTGTAATAGTTCCTAAAATTCCCGTAGGAATTTGTTACAAATGAACTGGATGAAGAGCAAGAACAAAAATTCTAACAAAACACCATGGATTCACTTTATTTCGTTGGTTCTCGTCAGCTGTTTACAAACTTATTTAGAATCAATTACATAATGGGTTTAAATTGCTTACACGAAAGGGTCTAGTTGAAAGTTATATTGAAGATACATTAGTATAATATAGCAAGGGTGTAAATAGAATGGATGGTGTAAAAGAATATTCGACAACAGTTCAAACGGTCAAAAACAAGTGGTTACATAGTGACTAAGCGCTGACAGGAATAAAATGAGTAAAGCTTAGTTGACAAAATAAGGTTGCTAGTCCGAAGATAATTGAAACAAAACTCAGGTATAATAAATGCACGAGAGTTTAAAAATAATTTTAAGGTGCAGCGAAGGAATATTTGTTACCAAAGCAAGCAAAGATTAATAACCATCTCTTTTTGAATACATGAGTCAGGTTTTTGACGCCTAATAGCAACGGCACAAAAAGCGTTTGGCTGCTCGCTAATCACCATCAAGGATTGCGGGGTGTCAACCTGATCTAAGACATGCCCTCCTTCCTGTTCGGCTAATGTAGCTGCCTTGGCAGGTACACATAAATTTATAGATACAGTTGGCGGTAAAATTAAAGGGGTGTTTGTTAACCTTTGACTAAGTTATTGGACATGATTTATACTGAAGTAAAAGATTGGCTGCCATATAAGTTCTGGCTGGCGTAGTGTTCAGTCTCCTGCCGATTATGTTACCGACATCATCACCTTTGAAGTTAAGATTTATAGACATTGGTTTTTTATAGGCCATAGTTATTCCCGTCTTGTTATCTTTAGGTTTATATATTGGTCAATAAATTTTGCGTGTGACAGTTGTCTCTTAGACATTTTTGCACGTTCATCAGTTCTTCCAGTTTGTCTTTGGTACGTGTCCTTTTTACCCTATAAAACAGTATTTTAACCAATGCCTTCTTGTAGCTGATTAGACAAAAGCTATTGAAGTTCAGGTAAAGGCCATTCCAAGTACTTTTTAGATTAACAGAACGTTGAAATGTCCCATCCCCTCTACATTTTATGGCAACGTTAAGAAAGTGGAACATGTCGCATTCTGTTCGTGTTCCATAGTAAATCGGATGTTAGGATGAACATTATGAAGTTTTAGCAGGCGGATTGCATGCTGTTTATTGTTACAGACAATAAACGTGCCATCAACATATCTGGAGTATTATGACGTTTCGCTAATCACCTGTTTAAGCACCGCGTTTTCAAGATACGTAATAAGGTACCTTATTAATAAATCTGCCACAATTTGACCTAGTGTTATTAAACTGGAATTCAACATCTGTTGTGCACATCAGTAGTAGTTTTTTTAATTCTTGGGCTGGTAAAGGTAGATCATAATCTTGACAAAATATATGAATAGTTGGCGAGACTCTAATTTAGCGACGACCTTTAAACGAATCCTAAATGACCTTGACAATTATTAGACAATCAGAAGACAGTTGGTATAGTGAAAATATATTGTAAGTAACTAATGAATTACAGTGGATATTCTTCTTTTACATGATTTAAAAAACTTGTTAAGGTTTGATAGAGGTTCTGAATTCATAATGCATATGGTATAGAAACTCGTCTATAGGGTTAGGGTGAGAGGCTAGGATTAGGGTGCTAACATGCGATCAGTTTACAACGGATTTTAGAGGTTAGGGTTTAGGGTAATGGTAAGGGTCATGGTTTAGGTTAGGGTTGTAACCTGTGAATAAACACCTCTTCTTTAAAGTCCGATGTAAACCGATCACATGTTAGCACTCTAACCTTAACCTAACAAGGGTGCTACATGAAAAGAAACCGTGAACTCATCGGCAACATTCGTACGATTTAGCCTATCAGCAAACTGGAACGAATCTCTTAATTCATATGTTGCTAATCTCCGACGAAACGGTTCTAGGTTTGGGGTGATAATTTTACGGCCGGATAAAGGTCTAGGTATCGTCCTGATGAATACAGCTGGTTATATCACTAAGATGAAGTCAATCCTAGACGACCAACTGAGATCCAAAGTGGATGAATCCAAAAAAGATTTAACTGATTAAAAATAAAGACGAACCCGAGCTCTCAAATTTGGGGACACTTTGGAGAAAAAACCCAAAGTTTTCACAAACTTTGGGGGAAAAAGTTGGGGTTTTCCCTCAAAATTCAGAGCTTGGGCATTTGTTTTTTTTCTTAATCATTCGACCTATTTCCCTGGGTCAGCAAATACTATCTGTGCTTACGGTTACGGGTCAGGGTCATATACTTGATCGAGTTTGGTGATCAATCCAACATCTGGCAGTTTCATACTGTTATTTCCAAGTTTTGGCCCTCTTCCGTTATTGAGGCACGGTATGTTGATCTACTTGTAACTTACGAACTCAAAATAACAATAGAACCAAACTTCGATTCAGCCACCAGGGTATATTTGCAGCTTACAAACAATCGTCCCAAATATCGTTTTAATAATAAGTATAACAATTACGAAGTAGACCTTCAATTTTTTAGGTTCCCTGAACAAAAGCTCCCAAATACCAAACCGAAGACGGAAATATAAACAAACAAGTCCAGGTGTTGAGTAGAACAAAAACATCCAAAAACAAAATGAAAGTATTAGTATTCAATGTAACAGTTTCTGATAAGTCAAATATCTTCATTTCTTCTGCAGGAAACACATTTACATACATTTTCCCTCGTTAAAGAAGTAAATTTCTGTTCAATGCAGTTTCGTGTCCAAGATGTATACAGTGTCTATTCCTTTCCAGATTGCTAATCCGTTATGGAAACCAAATACCTTTGTGGTGTCGAATATACATCGATTCCAATTATGCATTTCCCTTTATTACTTGATTTTTTTACATAAACAGAGGAGGAATTCATCAGGTCGAATTAACGCTGATTTTTTTCTTCATAGTTGTTTTTTCCTTTATTTTTGACTTGAGGGTAACTCAAGAGGCATGTGAGTAAACAATTAATAGCTGGACTGAGCATGGTAAAATCCTGTATCACGAACATGTTGTTGGGAATCCCACTCATGGCATCTTCCCAGATATTCTTGTTTTATTTTCTCACCCTCTATTCTCTTACAAGCTCTGATTACGACTTTAAACTGGTACATACATTTTCTGGTTGTCTTCTATAACGCTTAAGTATCTTGTCTCTCATGTCGTGAAATATCTTGGCGTTGCGATGTCATAGAGTTTAACAATTTCTACGATTGGGAAAAACACTTTATACTTCGCATCCTGCCATAAAACCTGCACTTCCGAGGTGCTCTTTGCACCATAGCCGCATACAATGCGACTTAATGATCAAATCAATTGAGCGGACTCACAAATTTGTCCCTCATGTCTTCTTTCTGAAGACATGTATACAATGTTCTGAGTTCCTATTTGGACGATAAAAGGAACGGCAAACATGACAGCGCGATATCGGATTTTTGAGGATGTTCATGCCCATCAGACTTAGATATGAGCTGCATAATGTTTGCACTCATTTCTGATATAACTAACGACATCTTTTGCAGATAGCATGTAGTCTATTGAAACATGAGCGCTAACTGAAATCGAGAACGTCACTTACTCGACAGCTAACGCACTGCCCATACTTGTTAACTCGCATATTGCTGGTGACACATCCAACTGTGACGAACTGAGTTATTAAAGTCTGTAAGGAAATCGTATAAACATTGCAGTGACTAGCTCAAATTTACTGTACACCATTATAACGTTATCAGGTTCAGACAAAGTTATTCTAGTGTAGCGGTAAATAAATCCCCAGAACAATTGATTTTGTAGGTCTTCAACATTTTATGCTTACTGCATTCGTTTTACCAGACTCACCTGAAGGCGTCCGGTACCGCATCTGTACCACATCACAACCGGGTACGCCGTGCTTCACACCTCCTACAACCGTTAACCACCTTAGATCAAACGTTACTCCACATGCCGACAACCTTTCAAATACATCTTCCAACTCATTCACTTCTGACTTCTGATTTGACTGAGTTGGCATACTTCGATTATAAAGGTGTTACTGGTAAAAGCATTGTCAAACCCCGAATACTTATGTCATCTCTACTAGTGGTTTTAAGTGTCATGATGTGTTTTTTCGGGTCAAACTTGATGGATTTTTGCACAGTAGTAGGTGAAATGCTAGCTTGAAGCCTTCCATTAGGAGTGATCTCCAATTGTATTGGTCCTAACCATACAATCCCCAAAGCTGAACATGAAATAACTTGGGAAATAAACACTCAGCATCTGACACAGAGAGAAAATAAATAAAGGGAAAACGCGGGGACGTTCAATCGATTGGATGGCATGACACAGCTTTGCAGACATTGTCATTCTGTATAACTTGTCTTTATTCATATCAAATGTATTATTCTATCTTTAGCCCAAATATGTTCTTCAAAAGCACTAGACGTTATGTTACTAATTCTTACGACACTATGAGTCAGTGTAGGTAATGATGGGACTTCCACGTAAGGTCTCAAAGATTAGGTAGTTACATTATGACAAATCTATGATTTTAGGATTAGGTCTAATAATGAACTAGACCATAAATCTGCGGATCTCCACATAAACCAAAGCTTCCTGCTTTGTTATAGTGGAAAAAGAATCTAATGCTCCATGTGAATGAACGTCATCTGTAGGGTGCTTCAACAAGTGCACGATATAAACGTAGTTTTCGAGCCCATAACATCATTCATATTCTTTAAGGATATATGAAAAATTATTCCCAACAGGATCTGTTGCACTGCTATGTAATGTGAGATGCGCTAGCAAATAAATCGCTGGTGCTAAGCGCCGTGAAATATACAACAAAGAATTCATCAATCAGTATAAATGCCGCAGAAATCTCCATTATTTTTACAATATATAAGCACATTTTCCTTCTGGTTGCAGTTGTGATCGCGGCATTTCGCACACACACTCTTGTTTAAACAAGTATTATTGCCAAAATCTAAGACTCGTTTTCCGAAATCTGATTGGTTGGTTTATGAATTGTAGTCTCGCTTCAAATGGTTTTGAAAAGAATAAAAGAAGCTTTCGCCTAATAGGAATACGCAATACTTGACTGTCAATGACGCCTAAGTCACTGTGCCTGGAAAACAGACTGTCCAATGTTATTCACCGTGTATATATCTGTTCTTTGGTGACCAGTATGCATTATCATGCACTTGGAAGCGTTTACCGTCAACTGTCAAATTTTAGACCGTTCAGATAATGTCATTTTTAAGCTCTAAACAATCACCTTTACATTTTAGCGCTCTCTATATATCTTGACATCGTCAATATAAGACAAAACCGATGATAGGAGACTAAGAAAGTCATGTATAAACAGGAGGAACATCACTGTACCCTAAGGCATTCCACTAGGCACAGTTTCCCAGCTAGATAATTTTAAGTTCTTAAGTACCCTATCACGCAGGATAGGCTCACAGGTCGATAGTTCTCAGGTTTATGTCTCGTGTCTGTTTTCAAGATAGAACTTACCGTAACATTCTTCCTGTCTTTCGACAATCAATTCGGGGTTACAGATAAATTAAAGCGTATACTGAATGTATTCGCAACAAAATTTGCTCATTCCTTTAGTGACCTATGGTGCCTTTCATCGGGTCCCATGGATTTGCCCGTTTTGCAAACCAAAGACGTCGAGTTTTTTAGTGGTCACAGTGTACAGTGCATGTGAGAGAGAGTTTGTATGATTTTATTTGGAAGGCATCTCTACGCCATTTACATCGCTAAGTAATTTGAGAACACCTGAGTTTTGCCATAATCCTCCACTAGTGAAGCGGTACTACTGTCTCCCCATAATGTTGGAATATTTTATTTTCTCTTGATCCTTTGGTTTATGTTCGAGTATAGGCGTTCAGTGTATTCTATAGACTCCTTGACAGGTTTCTCTTCGTACAATCTTCCAGACTCGCGAACAGTCGAGGCACATATAGTTTAACTTCCCAATATTGAAGTCTTGTCTCGTCAGCACCTATTAGCCTAAATCTCTCTAATTCTTCTCCTCTTACGGAGAAGATTGTGAACATCTCTATTTAACCACGGTGAAGGGCTCAAACGACTGGGTTTAGTCCGTGTTATAATTTGTCTTATTGCTACCCAGCCACTGTTATTGCTTCGTATTGTTAGATACTACATCTCTCGACAAGTCCACAAATCAGCACATGGTTGAACAGACCGAAATCATATTTCATTTAATATGGGTAGATGAAAGCATGAATCACAATAAGAGAAGCGTCAGTATATTTATAGTTTTTACACGAGCAGGATAGTGTTCTCCAAGCTTCTGTTGGTGCTGATTAGCCATTTCCTATCCAATCGGCGTTCCCGTACGAAACGTGCTTCACTCCAATTTATACCCCGTTAACACAGACAATGTGTGGAGCAGTGACTCTTATGCACAAATTTCCGGATACATCCCAAATCAGAACAACACATATAAGCGAACAATTGTTTTCAATTAGATCGTCATCAGGCTTTACTCTAATATACATGAATATTTATACGAAAGTTTTAAACCAATCAAGGCAATATGAGTCAATAATCACAATGAAATAGAATAAGTCACTACACATAATAGGTAAAAGTACAAGTTGATAGTACGAAGACAGGTGAACTGATAATAGTGAGAATAATAAACTACAATAACAAAGCTCTTATCAATAGTTAATCGTTGGAGTCCGTTCCCGTCTCCTATATATAGCTGAAGCCATTGGAATTCGTACATATAACCCCAATCTATGTGTACAGAAGAAATACGTGACTCCCCTATCCCTTCCATGGCCAGTTATAACTTAACTAACAATTTTTATTTTTTATTTTAAATTTTGTTATTATCATTATTTATTTTATTCTGTGTTATTGTTAACCTTATTTCCACATCCATTATTTGTTTGTCATTATCCGCCTCTTTGTATTCTTCACTATCTAATTATTTACACACATCTTATTACGTAATGATTTTTAATGTTTTGTGATTACTATTCCTAGTCTATTTACCCATGTTTATTTGACCTTCTATTTCCAACGATTAACTATTGATAAGAGCTTTGTTATTGTAGTTTATTATTCTCACTATTATCAGTTCACCTGTCTTCGTACTATCACCTTGTACTTTTACCTATTATGTGTAGTGACTTATTCTATTTCATTGTGATTATTGACTCATATTGCCTTGATTGGTTTAAAACTTTCGTATAAATATTCATGTATATTAGAGTAAAGCCTGATGACGATCTAATTGAAAACAATTGTTCGCTTATATGTGTTGTTCTAATTTTCACAATGGGAATCTTTAATATTCTAACATCCCAAATCGTTTCAGTGGCGGACCTTAGTTGTATTGTCCGGTCTACTGAGGATGTCGAGTGTATATTGTCTTATATATGTGCTTTCCAAATGCTAGGATTGGCTTGGGCTAACTCTTCCTCCTTATGGACAAGTATATGGAAATCAAAGACTAGGACTGCATGGTCACTTTTACGTAGGGGTGGCACATAATGGACGTTCGTGACGTTATTTTAATAGTGGGCCAATATGACATTTAATAAGAATGGCTCAGAGTCCTGGTCGTACCTAGTACTCTTTTCACATGTTGCACCAGGGCACATGTGATAACCGCGTCGACTGGTTTCTGTACGACAGAATGTTATTATTACTATTATTATTCACAAACATCTTATGGGTACATAAGTGTTGTGAAGAAACCATTTCAGGTTTCATCAAAAAATGCAATAATACACAATTTTCAATAATGTTAGCATTATACTTGCCATATTTAAAAAAATTAGTCCTCACTTCTTTTTCCTGTCGACTGTAGGTAAATTAAAGTCTTCTATGGTTAAGTATCGACCACTTGGTGACCAAGTGTAGAAACTGTTCAGCAATATCTCACTTCACAGTTTGTGCTGCGGTAGACAAAACCAATCAGCAGCTCATCTAGTTTGCACTTCAAGCGAAAACTAATTAATTTGCATGTCCCATGTTCACGGGATATGTTATTAATAACGGTAAATGGGATAGTGTATCTTATGAAAAGAGCTATTACTCCTTTACATTTCTGGATTTTGTAGACCCTAGCTAATGCGAAATTTTCGAATTCCCCACTATCTACAGACTGCATCAGTCAAGTTTCTGTGACTGCGATCACATCCAGCCTGGTACAGTCTAACTGTACACCAGTCTCCAGTCGCTTGTTGAGCAGGCTTCGAACACTTGTGTAACAGATACGAAGACCATTTAAATGCATTCGTGCTACACTTCAATTGGCTTCAGTATCATTATCTGTCGAAGCCCCACCATCCATACATATACAAATTTAAGGTCATTTTTGCTAGCATCTAAACTTGGTTTTGGGTTTTTTCAGCTTTCCGTCCCTTTATATAGTCCGCGAGCGGCAAGTCTTTACGGATATGAACTCCTGACCCTTTGGTTTGTGTCTATTCTGTGGTATTAGGCCTCTTTCATTGAGAGATTCAAATACTAATTTTCCTAGACTATCAACTTTAAGCTAGGTGACTCCAGAAATATCCTGAGGCATCAAATGGTTATTAGCTCTTTTAGCAACCACATACCGTGCTCAAAACCAGATTTCGGTTATTAGCGTTCACCACCTTTGACTCTATGAAAGACAACTGACCTGTCTCTATTATCAATAGTCAATTTTCCAGCTACTATTTGGTGGACTGGCTTTTCTTCAGCAATATTAGGTCGTTTCTTATTCAAGATCTCTGCCCGCCCATGAACTTTCATTGGAGTAGCAGCCGCAGTCGCACATTGTGGCATCATGGATGATTGTTGATGACTTGAATGCTCAGGCTGCTGTTTTTCCTGCCCGAAACGTACCAAACCAAGAGATGCGCTTTCCTATAAGTTTCCTGTGCGCTGCTATTTGAAGGTCGGGGGACAGAAGAAAATTCAGTGAGAGTATAGCTTATGGACAACCTTTAAGCGACCCTAAAGTCACCTTCAGAATGTCCATCAAACTGATAGTGTTAAATGAGAGTCATAAACCTGCGTGAGGGATTAGAATTATGATTTACAGTTGATGGTTAGGGTTAGGAATTAGATTTGTGGGTTTTTATTACGAAATAACATCAGCTAAAATGCCAAAACGATATTTATCCAAATAGATGAGTTTCGCGCCAAGATCCAATCCCTGTTGTCGTAATTCTAATTGGTTCCTCAATGAGTTATAGTCTCGGCGAAAATTCCTTTCTCCACTTCACTCTCTATATACACACCCTTCTAATAAACCGCTTTTCTTGTATCAGCCTTGACTTCCTTTCCTTCATGTGAGCTTACTACAACTCGTTAAACGACACAACTCATTGTTCATTATTAATACATTCTCTAATATGGAGCCTCTGACTTCATTTCACTCTAACAAGATATAATATGAATTTATTCTAATTTATTATACCTCTGTTCTTTCTACTACACAATGTTAAGCAGCGTTTGGCGTTCATATCCAAGTGCCTTTCTGCTCTTCTGTTTCTCTTTTTTTCCTTCTTCAGAAATTTGCTCTGAGGGCACAGCTATGAAACTTCTGACGTCTGGAACAAACTTGACGTACGTGTCTCCTCAAGGTCACGGTTTACAGCAAGCGCCCTACGAGTACACTTTATAACAACTATAAACTTAATAAGTTGAGAAGCATTTTGTGAACCAACAAGTGTTGTAATTTATAGATCATGCCTGTAAAAATGGCGTGTATCTGCGCATGCAGAAATATATACTATTATTATTTTGAACAGTCCTCTTTATAAGCCGTCCTTCCTCCGTTGGCTCATGTGAGTCAGTCGACTTTAATTTCATTTGAAGTAACTTCTCACAAAATCGTGTATCGACTGGGTGAGTACCGTTTGATGTGTTTCGATTACGCCTGCTAATACTCCTTTTTAGGAGTACTCATCATTGCAATGGATTCGGATAACAAGCTGTCTGTGTCCGAGCATAATTAAGAACACAACCGCTTGAAACTATCTTTATTGAACCTGTAGCGTGGTGTCGAGTCGTTATTGAGTGTGATCATCACTCCAAGAAGTTTGCATACCAGATATCAGAAGGCGATTGGAGATTGTAGCGAGATATATTTGTTGGCAATCTCGTGGTATTGAAAGAGCACCGAGATCGTGCCAAAAGATTACGAGGGAAATCAGTGAGCAAACGCAAGTGCGTGCAAGGTCACAGTCAACGGAAGGAAGAGTGTCTTTATTACAGTTAAACAAAAAAGTACAGTAAAACAATCACTGATACAATTGGTTATATATATAATTGTTTCCATTAAACCAATCGCGTTCTCTTGATAAAAGTAGGTCACTACAGGAGCGCCCCTCTATAAAGGGTTTACACTTTCGATAAGTAGCGGTTTCGTTCTTGGGACTGATCGGCAAACGTGCGATTGTAGGAAGAAAAGGTTGGCGAACAGGACGCGATCGTTGATCCTCGAGTTGCCACCGAAGGTCTTTTACGTAGAACGGTGCCAGGAGAATTGTGCCGTATTTGTTGCTCGATTTAGCGTCTCACACTAGAGTGGTTCGTATCCAGGATCTGAGGATTGCGTCCGTAGTAGTGTGGACCAGAAAACGCTGCAGACGCAGGACGGAACCACGTTGAGCCAAGGGAACAGGAGCGACCATAACAACCAATCGCGAGACCAAATATATGCCAGACATATTCGGAACCAGAACATCAACTGAGTGCGTTGACAAGAGCGTGGGTGATCAGGCCAGCTTTCCGCAAAATTGACTAAAGTCAACGATGCCAAACGGGCAATGGTCGGAGGCGTGGGTTCAGGATACAAAAAAATCCAAAAAAATAAAAGGTGTAGCATCCATGTAGTATGAGAATAGTTCTACACTGTATCCGTTGTTGATTGTGAGGTTAAACGCGAAAGCGTACGGGTAGGCGTACTCGGCGACCGGAACGTGAGACGGTAGTCTCGTTTGTACTTCGTGAGCCTGCAATCTCATCCGAAGTCAAGGGCGGCGTGGTCTGCTGATCTGGACGTGAGACCGAAGTCTCGTCCGTAGATGGTGCAGATGACGCGTGCTGTTGACTGGGATGTGAGAATGAGGTCTCTGATGTATCTAGCGTGGGATCTTTAGTAGATGTAGGGACCCCGCTAGTAGGTTTGATGGGTCTAGCATTGAGTCTCAACTTACCAGGTAGGGCAGTGTCATCGACGTGTGCTGGCTTGAGACGATCATGTAGATCAACCTTGAAGGTCTTTTCATGACTAGAAATCACGTGAACAGGTCCTTCGTGAGGCTGTTGCGAAGGTTTGCGTACCGAACCTACTCGTATGAAAACATACGAACAGGTAGATAACTCTCGAGAGGTAGCGACCTGTCGATGTCGTATTCGAGTTGGCTCCGGAGGCAGTGTTCGCATAAATTCAGACAGTTGTTGGACGCAGTCTGATTTACCGAAATCGTTGCTGCTCCGTGGTGTGAAAAATTCCCCAGGCAGACGCAATGTCGTGCCGTATACAAGTTCAGCGTTGGAACATTGGATATCTGCCTTCAAGCTCGTTCTGATGTCCAAGAGGACGAGCGGTAAGGTTTCGTACCAACTGTCGTTTTTGTGTGCTCGAGGAGCACTTTTAAGTTGGCGATGGAACCGTTCATCTAAACAATTTGATGCTGGGTGGTAGGCGGTAATGCGTATGCGTTCCGTACCAAGCAGCCGGGTCAGTGAGGAGAATATTTCGGACTCGAATTGTTGTCCTCGGTCGGTCGTGACAGTCGAAGGACAACCGTACGGCGTTATCCATAGTTCTACGAAGCGGTGAGCAACTGTCATCGCCGTAATAGACATGATTGGTATAGCTTCGAGCCATCTTGTAAAGCAATCGATGCAAGTGAGTATGTGGTCATACCGTGCGATGGTGGCAATTGTCCCACAATGTCTATATGAACGTGGTCAAAGCGAGCATCAGGCGTAGCGAACGTGCCAATGGGGGCATCTACGTGCCTGTGCACTTTTGATCGTTGACATTGTAAACACTGATTTACCCATATACGAACATCTTTATTCATGGACGGCCAGAGTATCGTGCAGCGATGAGACGTAATGTGGCTGCGGTACCCGGAGGAGACAACATATGCAGGGCATCGAAGACGAGGCGACGGTAAGCAGAGGGTACGATGTGTCGGGGAAGACCGGTAGAAGTGTCACATAGGACAGTACCTGAGCTAGTAGCTAGATGTACTTCCGGGCTTCCAGATACACGAAGCGTGAATCGAGTTGGTTCTTTATTTTGATATGGTGAGGTCAAATGAATGGCGCTACTCGGACCCTGTATGCGCGTTTCGGAGATGCAGCACACATCGATGGCGCGAGATCCCAAAGTTCTAGCTAAGGAAGCCTGTTGTCCTATTTGGCACAGTGTTCGGATGTTCAAAGCTCCTACATGCATTTTAGAGAGTGGTTTCAGGAGACCGGGAATAACGTTCCATGTACTCGAATCGTTTGCACTAGCGGTGCGAGATGATAAAGGGACATAAGAATGATTAGTCGTGATGATAAGAGAGTTATTGGGAGGTGTAGGAAGGGTTTGATTGTGATCAACTTGGTCTCGTGTTTTGTTACGTATATGAGGGCTGACGTCACTTCCGGGATGCCCACACTGTGAAATGGTGTTTCTTGAGCAACCTGTAAAGCAAGTTGGACTAATGTTGGTCTTAACTACTTGGGAGCGTGACTGCGGAGTCCAAGGGACAACTGCTTGGTAGCAATTAATTTGAAAAATTTTATCATTATCAAAATCTGACTCAGAAGTTAAAAGGTACCTTGGACTATGTAAGTCAGATTCCGTCCGATGTGCATACGTTGATGTGCACGATCTTGAACTAGTATGAAACATTCATCTAATGCTTCTCGGATATATTGGTTTTCTAGGTGATGTTAGTCGGGGTGAGAGTAACTATTAAAGTTAACTTTAAAGAAGGAAATGCAAACAATTTTTGTATGGAAATTAGTGTTTTGAATAAATTATTTTTGAGAAATATTTTTTTCAGAAAATCAGCTCATTGAAGAATTTTGAAAAGCAAGAGAGTAATGAGAAGGAGCAAATGTTAAGGATAGGTGATCGTAGAAATAAGATAGTTTTAGGTTAATAAATGCATCATCATTCTCAAGCCGATATTATTTGAATTGTTAATCACAATCAAGTACTAGGCAATCATTGTTTTTTCTTAGGTTTTAACTTATCAGTTTTGGACTTCGCAGATGACCTAGCCCTCCTATCGCATACGCACGAACAGATGCAGACAAGGACAGCCAGTGTGGCAGCAGTCTCTGCATCAGTAGGCCTCAGTATACACAAAGGGAAAACCAAGGTCCTCAAATACAACACGGAAAACAGCAATCCAATCACTCTTGGTGGCGAAACTCTGGAAGATGTAGAATCCTTCACATACCTGGGAAGCAGCATCGATGAACAAGGTGATTCAGATGCATACGTAAAGGCGAGGATTGGCAAAGTAAGGGCTGCATTCCTACTATTTAAGAACATATGGAACTCAAAACAACTTTCAACCAATATCAAAGTGAGAATCTTTAATACCAACGTCAAGGCAGTTCTACTGTATGGAGCTGAAACTTGGAGAACTACAACAACCACCATCAAGAAGGTACAAGTATTTATAAATAGCTTACTACGCAAGATACTCAACATCCATTGGCCGGATACCATCAGCAACAGCCTTTTGTGGGAGAGAACAAACCAGCTTCCAGCTGAAGAAGAAATTAGGAAAAGACGATGGAAATGGATAGGACATACGTTACGCAAATCATCAAACTGTATCACGAGGCAAGCCCTAACTTGGTATCCTGAAGGGAAGCTGAAAAGAGGAAGGCCAAAGAACACATTACGTCGGGAACTAGAAGCAGATATGAAAAAGATGAATAACAACTGGAAGGAGCTGGAAAGGATTGCCCAGGACAGGGTTGGATGGAGAATGCTGGTGAGCGGCCTATGCTCCTTCACGAGGAGTAACAGGCGTTAGTAAGTTATCAGTTTTGTACCCATTTGATTCATCTTACATTACGAACTCAATACTATGTGATCGTCAGGATGAGAATAGGTTTCAACGTAATATTTTTCAGATTACCTGAGGTGGGAGGAAGCGAAACATCAAGATCTATTCTGATGACAACCTACTTGACATGGGACTCTGAGATCTAGTTTAGCATAGAACTAATAGTGCAAGCTATTTAACAAATAATAGCAATAAATTGTGATTTGGTCCAAAATATAACATTATTTGGACTTTGTTGAGGTGACTACTATACTATTAAAATAAAATCTCCCGACTTTGTAAATAGAAATCTTACCAAACAATCAACTGAACATTTGTTCCACAGTTCAACGACTGTTACGCCTTTTGACCTTAAATGCAGACAAAAAACTTTAGTAGACCTTCAAACTGCTTATAAGCAACACAAAAATAATAGGTAATCTACGTTTTCCTGTAGTCTATTACTTCCATTAAATTAACTTATCTGAAAAATGTATATTGACTAACTACAAGACGGTTGTCTACATACACTGGAAATACTGCAGCTTGTTCAAACTTCTGAATACAATATGATTATTACGATTTCACAAAGTGACATTTGTAATTTGTTAAACCTGTTACTCTAGAGTGTGTTCAAATGTTTACACTTTATTGCTATTTGTGAAACTGACTATTTTCTAAATGAAATTTTTTAGTGAATAGTAACATGGTCTAAAACACATGAATATTTGCCAAACAAATTTTTATTGGCTGCTGTAGATTTCGAGTTCAAAATATGAACTGTCTGAGCTCATATTTATGTCTTATTAACTATTAAAATTTATGTGCTTTTTCATTTTTAGACACTTCACTGAAACATGTTTCACCTCAGGTTTAATTACAATAATATTGGGTAAATAACCGAAGTGTAATCCCTTGGACGGCTTTAAGAAGTGTCATATTTAAAAACCTCTGTTGCGTTTATATAAACATCGCGTTGATTACAAATATTACTAACTCTGTGGTGGATCCTAGAAAAAGAGCTTATTCAAGATATAAAAATACGCAAAGTCACCAATAATATGCCAAAAAACGGTTAACACTACAACCATAAGTGTCTGTCTACGAGTAAAGCGAAAGGTAACAAATTACAGTTACAACATAAATGATATATTAAACAACAAAATGATAACAGTTGTCATAAAGTGAACGTTACTTTTAAGCTGCTCTCTGAGATAACAACTACAAATGAGTTCACTTGACTAGCAAAGATTCCTCTGCACGTGGTGGCACCAACGGTGTAATAAAATCGATCAAATCCGATAGTATTGTTTAGTGATAATCCGGGCTAAAACTCAAACGTAGTGTGGAAAGGCTTAAAATATGTTTTAGCACTATTATAACCTTCAATTAAAGGCTATAGCCAATTAAGCAGAAGAACAGACGGTGGATTTAGCGTTTATATTTCAACAATTGGTAGTGTGTGTATATGATCAAACAATTATATGCGTTTCTTTACCATTGATACAGAGAAACAGTAGATATTGATTATAAATGTGGTTACATATAAAGTGTGACAAATTAAAGGGAAAAATGTGGTTTTTATTTTGTCGTTACAAAAACCACTGAATATACACGTCACAATAACTCTTAGTTCTCCACACTTAAAGTGTTTTTAGAACTATAATTTCAGTGTATTTCAGAATTGAATTTGAAGGTATATGAAACGTGTTCTTAAAGACATTTACCTCTCCGTTATACGTGTATCAATTTTAACTAAAATTAGTAATTTTTATTCCTAAATTGATCATTATCTGTATCTTTGTCCAGATATACTCCTATTGTTTGATATTTTCGTCACAGATTTCACTGCTAGCTATTATCAAACAAAATAGCTATCTGACAATAACCAATAAACAATTATTCTTGTAAGAATATCCAGACCGCTTCTATCAAACTCATTGCTATGACTTTATGATAAGAAATTTGAAGCTCAAACACCAAACACATTTCCGTGCAAAACATGGAATCTACTATTTAAACAAAACCTCAGATTTTATTGTAAAAATTTACACCGTTTCTATGCACGCACACTAAAACAGCTAGCACTCATCTGAAAAATACACGTCTACCGTATTCAAAAATGTAAAGACTCAATCATAATCAGGAAAGCTTATAACTGTTAATAAACACGTGTATCTTCTGGATGATAGAACTGTCTTGACATTTGTGGTGAAAATCCTGACTTTGGTGTTGGTTGACAGTTGTCTTGAGTTCCAGATATTTTTCAATTGTGGATATTTTGCTCTTGCTTTGCCGATTCGCGCATTCACATCTGCATCAGGTCCACCGCGTTCATCAATAATGCTGCCCAGAAATGTAAAGGATTTTACATCCCTCAAAGCCTCTCCGTCAAGTGTCATTTGATTGGTGCATGTCGTGTTGTATCGGACAATCTTGCTTTCCCCATTGTGTATGTTAAGACCTACTACTGCTAAGGTTGCTGCTATACTGGTCGTCTTCTCCTGCATTTGTTGTTGCGTGTGCGATAGAAGAACCAGATCATCTGCGAAGCCTAGATCGTCCAGCTGCATTCTGACTGTCCATTGCATCCCGTACTTCCCTTCAAATTTTGACGTCTTCATGATCCAGCCGATCTCCAGGAGGAAGAGAAAGGTTGAGAGTAAGCAACCTTGCCTGATACCGGTCTTTACTTCGATCAAGTCTGTCAGCTGTCCTCCATGAACGTTTTTGCAGTTCAATCCATCATAGGAATTCCTTATGATATTGACTATCTTCTCAGGTACGCCGTAGTGTCGAAGAAGCCTCTATGGTGCTGTCCTGTTTACGCTATCAAATGCGTTTTCGTAGTCAATGAAGTTGATGTAGAGTGATGAATTCCATTCAATTGATTGTTCCACAATGATCCGTAGTGTTGCGATTTGGTCTGTACACGATCGATCCTTAAGAATCCAGCCTGCTGGTCTCGAAGTTTGGCATTTACGGAGTCCTTCATCCTGTTTAACAATACCCTGTTGAAGACTTTCCCTGGCATTGAGAGTAGAGTGATGCCTCTGTAGTTCTCACACTTGCTGAGATCTCCTTTCTTTGATAGCTTGATCAGGCGTCCTTTCCAGTCTGTTCTTACTTGTTCTTCACCCCAAATCTTGCTGAAGAGAATGTGGAGTATCTTTGCAGTTACTGCTATGTTTGCTTTCAGTGCCCCTGCTTGAATATTGTCTGGTCCCTCTGCTTTGACGCTCTTGATTTGTCTGATGGCCATGCTGATCTCTTCAATTGTTGGTGGGCCAACATCTATTGGGACGTCTGTGGGTTCCTTGAGCACCTCTGGGGCTACTGCCGGTCCCAAGCCGGAATAATGGAGGATTGTTGGACATGTGGTTAGCGACCCCATCCCATAGAAAACTAAATCGTTAATAAAACGCTAACCAAAAAAATATTTATGCGATTAACATTTAAGATATGGTGAAGAATTGTACGTAGGCTGTCATATGTGATTAAGCATACACGTTTGTACAGACATGATAGTGATCATAATAATACAAACAAATAAACGAATTATTACTGTTTGAATAACACTATCTGTTAAATAAGTTAATAAAAGGCTCGACAAAATTAACAGCAATCAAAATTAGTTGTAGGACAGTTGCTATGACATGTGTGATACTGTAACGCATATCGAGGACCATCTTGTTTACCAAACTTGGTACACCTCATCCATTATATATGGTTTCAATGAATTGCGAGCTAGAGACTTGTATATCAACTTAATTAGTAAGTTTAGAAGTATTAGCCATAGTAAAGTTCATTGAAACGATAAAATAGGTTGACCGGTTTTTTCATCATGAGATGTAATTCGTGATATTACAGAATATCTCATAAAACATCAAAGAAGTTAAGATGTTAATAAGTATCTAAAAGTGAACCGATTCAATTTTGTTATATCAAATTAACTATTCCAGACTAGTGTCCATAGATTATTCTTTTCTAAATAGAACTCAAATAGATATTAAATCTCAAAATAAAAAAGTGGTTTGGATATAAACTTTTACCAAAACTAAATACGGTTGATGGAAATTAAATTAGTTTATTAAAAATTAAACAACAACAACAACTCACAATCACAATATTACCAAGAAAGTCTGATATCCTGTTCTGATATAAAGACTTCAAGTCACTTTTTACTAATATTATGAACAGAATGCTATATGGAATGTAAATTGAAGTACAGTACACATAATTTGCTTACCCTAGTGAAGAATGTAGCAATTAGCTACAAAGGTACAACATTTCGAATGAGCCTGAAGACAGGTTTCTTGAAAAACTGACTTCATTAGTGAAAATTCCCATTGTAACATTTGGTAAAAAAAATGAATGGAGCGAAGAAATTTCTTTTCACTTAGTTTTACATCATGCCTGTACACTAATAAACATATACAATCCTTTGCTCAAACAAGAGAGGTAGGTCCTAATGTCGAGAAAGCGTCCATATTGTTGTCTTGTCCAAGCTATCAAATGCTTTTTCGTTGTTAATGAAGTTGATGTTGCGTGATGAATTCCATTTAACTGATTGTTACTCAATGATCCTTGTTGTTGCCACTCGGTCTGTCCTGTTTTGGGGAGAGTGATGCCTCTGCGGTTCATACACTTGCTGAGGTCTTCTTTAGTATTTCGATTAGGTGTCTTTCTTTTCAGTCTGTTATCACTAATTTCTGTCAGAATGTAGTGGGAAATTTTAAATGAAGATTTGATGGACGTCGTCTTACTGACATTGTTAATGAATTTGTAAGCTAGGTAGAAGTATGAGATTGAAGCATGGTTACGAAATATCATTGACAATTTCCGAGTTTTTGCTCAACTATCTTCAAATACTAGACGACATCAAACATCAGAAATGTTGCCGAAATCAAGAAGCGGGAACAAAAGAATTAATTGGTTTACAATTGCTCACCAGAAAATTGTTGGGTATATATTGCGTGCGCTAATTAAAATGACAGTGGTATTTTTCCTTGCTGGGTTAATTCTATTGTTTTGATCGTCAACTACGTATCAACACTACTGTTTTATTTCAGTTAAAGTTTTCGACCAGAGTATCGTTTCTGTGTCTAAATTAGTTTGTCGTCGGTACTTTTGAGTACTTTGTTTTCTGTTCTATTTGTTAGTACTTTTGGTTCTATCAATCTATAGTTTTCCACTTTTTTGGTTAAAGATCATTTTTCCTATGAGTATTATAGCATCTAGTTCTTTCCTTAAAAAAACCTCTGTCTGATGACTGGACAGTGCAAAAAAGGCAATTGCCAACGTCCGGGCTGTCGTTACCCCATTGAAAGCGGCATGCTGTGCGATTAGTGCAAGGGCTGGTACCACGACGTTTGCACGAAATTAACTCCTGCGGCTTTCAAACGGTTCAGTAAAAGCGGTTGCGTATGGCTTTGTCAACAGTGCTGTTCGGATGCAAACAGCTTGCTAACCGAGGCCGTCTTGTTTGTAAATGCTGCGAAAAGTGTTTTGGCAAGCGTGGTTGGGACACACTGAACAGTACTCGCTCTGTCGACACGCAAATTGGTATGGAACAAACGCAGGTGAGTTCGAAGACAGGTGACTCACACCGGACAAAGGAGGAAAAACAGTCTTCAAAGAGGTCTGTCTTAACCAAAACGCCTAGAGGCCGCAATCGAAAGGCTCAGTCGGCTTCTAGCGGGAAACATAACCTGACCTCCCAAATCGTCGACAACTCTCCGAAATCCCACAGTATGTTTGACGCAACTGTGGTTGCTTCTCCTAGCAACGTTGACGAATGGGTACAGGTTGTAGGGAAGAAAAAACAACTGTATAAAAGAGAATCCTGCCCCCATAAAAGTAGTCGAGAAATTGAAAGCTAATCACAGTGACAGATCAGTCAGAGTCCTCCATTGAAACGGCTTGGGACGCATTTCGAAGTTTATACTTAAAAATTACCGCACCCACATCGCTTGGACCATATCGGGGGCGCTGAGAAACTCTCTACCATGGTTCAGCAGGGAGGTCCGCATCCTTCTCCGTAAGAGAAGAAAAATGTGGGATAGATTCAGGTTACTGGAGACCGATGAGACAAAATCTCAGTATCGAAAAGCTCGGAATACCTGTGCCTTGACCTTCCGTAAGTCTAGAGAGTTGTACAAAGAAAAAATTGTTGAGGAATACATAGAATGTCCTAAACGCTTGTATTCCTATATAAACCAAAGGACGAAAAGAAGAGGAAATATTCCCGCGCTATGGGGAGACAGTACTGCCGCATCATTAGTGGAGGACGACTTTGGTATGGCTCAAGTGTTCTCGAACTACTTTAGCAATGCATACACCATAGAAGCACCCGTCCCGTCAGCGCATACAAATCCCCCACACATACACTGGATAGCGTGACTATTAAGGAACTCGATGTCTTTGGCCTGCTAAATAAGCCCGATATAGGTAAATCCACGGCGCCTAATGAATTGCATTCTAGGCTTCTGAAGGAATTATCTAACTTCGTTGCGAAACCTTTAAGTATATGCTTTAATCTATCCGTAGCGCAGGGTCGTTTATCAAAAGACTGCAAGGACGCCATAGTAAGTCCTGTCTTCAAAACAGGTACGAAACATAAACTTGAGAATTACCGACCCGTTAGCCTAACTAGTGTGCTTGTTAAAATCTTAGAAAAGATTATTCGGAGGGAGCTGTTTAAGTATCTCGATGGAAACCGGATCCTTTCGGAGAAGCAGTACGGTTTCAAGATAGATTATTCATGTCTCACTAACTTATTAGTCGCTCGTGAAGGCTGGTGCGCTCTTAAGGACCAAAAGTTACCGGTAGACGTAGCTTTCATTGATTTAAGGAAAGGTTTTGACAAGTTTCCACACAACCGGCAGTTATATATGTTAAGAAATGTCGGGATTGGAGGCAATATATTGATGTGGATAAAATACTTCCTAGTTGGGCACCAACAAAGAGTACGGGTGAACTCAAAGTCATCTATCTGGGAAGCCATGCTTAGTGGATTGCCCCAGGTTAGAGCTTTGGGGCCAGTGCTATTCCCCTTGTATATAAATGACCTTCCTCGCCTCCTATCATCATCGGTCTTGCTATATGCTGACGATGTCAAGATATGGAGAACGATACGATGTGAGGGTGATAACTTAAAACTCCAAAATGACCTGACGAAATTATCTGAATGGTCTCAAACCTGGCAGTAGCCGACAAATACTTCCAAGTGTGTTGTGATGCATATCGGTCATCAAGGTACAGATAAATACACGACGAATAACACTGAGCTACCTGTCGTCCAGACACATAATGGCTTAGGAGCCATCGTTAGCCAAGACTTAAAAACTACTGCGCACTGCCATGCAATAGACACCAAAGGTTTTAGAACCCTATGATCAATACGTAGGGCTTTTAGTCATGTCGACGCTAAAACGTTTTTGGCTTTGTATGCAGACTTTGTACGTCTCAAACTTGAGCACTGCGTACACGCAGCTAACCCCTGCTTAGAATAAGACAGTGAGCTTCTGGAAAAGGTCCAGAGAACAGCGACTAAGCTTAGTCCCGGAATAGCAAAGCTTCTTTATGATGCACGACTGGCCAAGCTAAACCTTTTCCCGTTGTCACATCGTAGAACTAGAGGCGACTTGATTACGGTCTTCAAATTGCTTAGTGATAAATTTGCACCTGATATGCCCTCATTTTTCTGTTCTTTCAAAACAGAGAATTTAAGAGGACACTCCAAAATAGTTCACAAGCCTAGAACAAATTACTTGTCAGGTGACTATCGGCTTTCCCATCGAACCCTCAACAAGTGGAATTCATTACCTCGGCACGTGGTTGAGGATCCATCCGTCAACGCTTTCAAAAGAAAGTTGGGTCAATCGAGAGACCACTATTACCAGGACTAACACAGGCCATCAAGCGTTCTGACCTTTCCAAACTGAAACGGAATTGGATATTGAATTGTCCGGGTGTTTTAAGGCCTAGGACTGAAGCGCGTTTGGTTTCGTTTGAGTCCATTTTGGATCCACGTTTGTTCGGGGTTATAAAGTCTTTACTGTTATTGTGCTTGCGCTTGCTGACTTTAACGCTGAAGCGTTTTGTTATTCTCTGTTCCAAATCATCAAGGAGGGTTTTTTGGATCTGTTCTTTTCGCGTTTTCCATCCCTCATCAACAGATCGTGCTCAAGCCTACTGACGATTAGACGTTCCAGAATATTCATTGCCAGCCAAGGTTAACTTTGTGATGTTGAGGTTGCTCGTTGTGTTTGTGTCCACTGTCTTAACTGGCGTGTTTCCGGATGAACATAGTCATGTAGTGAGTTTCTTGGGTCATAAATTCTTGTGTATATTATTACCTTGCTTATCTAAATTCGTAGATCATACTTCAGGACTTCCGTTTTACTGGCCAACGGTCCTGTTGAAAGAAAAGAAACGTTACTGGTCAGTGTAGGTTTGTTCGACTTAGTCTTGTAAGCGCCCTTCACATATTTATAACCATTCAAGTTACTTTGGCGATCCTGTTCGCTAGTGAAGGTTCTGTACCGTCAGTTTTTATGACTAACGGCCTGTATTGAGTCAAGCAGTCATTTTCAAGAGTGGCGAATAAGTTGTATTTGGAGAACTATCACCTGTCGAACTGTCTTCAGTAATAAGGATAGGAGGACTATCGACCTATATTAATCCTTTCAGTTTGTAACACTGTGGAGGTCAAATCTCGTTTTGAATATATTAACTAAAGGTGCCTAATGACGAGTCATTTGATTGGGACTGTCCGTTGTAATCTACTAGGTGTTTGCTACCTATCTTGTTCCGAAGGGTTCTGCAGTCTTTTTACTGTGTTTAATCATAATTAAACTGGGGAATGTGATACTTTCGCATAACCAGGACACAAACAGACTCGGAACTATTACGTTCTCATTTCTTTGGACGAAAAATGTGCAGATATTAGTCAGGATATAGTGATTGTTATTACAACACATTATATATTAAGGTCCCCACCATTCTCTGGGAAAATATTGAAAACAAAATGGTGACGCTCAAGTTAACTCAGAATATAGTTCTCCCCTATAATTCCCCGAAAGTTCCCTTATACGTTTCCAAAGTTGGTCGTTTGACGGCAATCTAATACATTGAACAATCGACCACGCCACCACAGCCGTTGTTTTAATGTATACGCTAGTATTCGACAGTAAACATTGTTAGCTGTCATTTTTGGACTCTTGTGATGCAGTGATGTATAGAGACTACCGAAGATTCGCTGTTCGCGACTCTATTTCCCTTTTGCCTACATATACCATCAGTAAAGATTTGCTATACAGGGAAAGTGAACCGAGTCTAAAAATATCTCAATAACTTAATCTTTCACTGTGATATCTTGTTGATTGTATATCACTGTTTGTATGTAAAGCAAATATCAGCAAAGCTTTGTTCTTTCCATATTCAACTTCGAACTTGAAATAAATGCTTTTCGACCCAAGATACCATACACACCAACGTATCGATACGCAACGAACAACGAAATAGTCAAAGCAACAGTCATATCATTGATAGCGAACAAGACAAGAATTTTACTATCACGAAACCTGATAAAGGAACAGATACTGTCCATGTAGCTGACTGAACTGTCTGCGTCAATGTAACTGCTTCGTTAGGGTGAAATTACGACTATTATTCCAAAGTCCGCTTGTTACAGTAGATATACTTGATTAGATGAATTGGCGGTGGGTCCAGATTTTATCTATAAGGTCCACAAAATGACCGTGAATTACTTTTGTATATATCTTAGGTGGTGTGGTTGGGTGTGGCCCAGATGTAGTCATCATTAATATCCCTTTAAGGCCAGGGTTTTAATAACATTTCATACTTTTCATTTATTATTTTTGTACTCTGTTTTGTATATTTTTATGCTACTGATATTATTATATCTGGGTAGTGGCCCCCTAAGAAAACCACCTGTTTCGGTTTGGGCACCCAGGCAGTATCACAGCCCTCACACATGTCGAATGAGATGTGTGTGGCGCATATATATTTGGTGCCTCCTTGTACCAATATCTTTGTGTTAAAATAAATAAATAAGATATTATTATTTCTATTCATGTTAAAATCTTTTGTGGGGATTATTTGGACAATGGGAATTTGGACCTTTTTTCCCTTTTTTGTATTTGTTAGTTTTTTTTTTTGCATAAGTAACTTGTTGAAATACCCTGTGTTGAGAATTCTATATTGTACCAAAATATAATACTGAATAAAGCCATTAATTAGTAATTAATAATAATAATGAACATTCGTGTAAGATAATTTGTTGATAGTGAATGACTGTCGTGGATCACCGAGATGTCAGTTGCATTTAATGGCGGGTAGCTACTTTAGAAATGTTTGCTCTTATCATAACTGTTGATGTTTGCCTGCATTTTCAACCTTAATTTCCATGCAGTTGAACCAAATGCTAACTAAACCGTTTTCTTACTAAGGAATTTATCACAATTCAGACATGCCAAAATATGTGTTGGATTTTATTAATTGCTGCATTTTTGATGAGTCATTCTAATTGTATGACTTCATTCTTAGTATGATGTTGCAGAAGAAGTGGTTCTATGGATGAACACTATTGGACCATATCATAATCGTCAAGAAACTTACGGATACTTTACCTTGCCGTTTTGTCGTGGACCTAAAATTTCAATTGAACATACCCATGAAACTTTGGGTGAAGCTTTACAGGGGACAGAACTTCAATATAGCGGGATAGATATTCGATTTAAAAGTGGGTATATGTTTTTATAAACTTCTGAATTAGTTAACAAACCTAAATCAACGATGTGTGAAGTTGATGTCAATTCAGATGCTTACATAGCTTTTAGTAAAGCTGTTGAGCAACAATATTGGTATCAAATGTATTTGGATGATCTACCGATTTGGGCTGTTGTTGGGGAGGTAAGCAAAGACGGTCATCCTAGTATTTGGACTCATAAAGAACTGGAAATCGGATATAATGAGAATCAGATAGTTTTTGTCAATTTAATCAACGGTGACTTGACTCCTTTAAAACTGAACACCAAAATTACATTCTCGTATAAGGTAAGCTGTCTACTTTTCCGTCTCAAATTTCTAAGTATTACAAACTTCAGTATATTTACTTACAATTTAAAGTCTACGATATTTAATAGAGTGAAACTTTATGACGTTGCACATTATTTTTATTCCTGTCTGTTAACCGTCATCCTATTAGTTGGTTATCTTAGAATATACAATATAAATCAAGGGAATTCAAATTACTACCAAGTACACCTTCGTATTAAATAAGTTAGAACGTTTATTTGTCTTCATGTCCACTCTTATTAAGGTTACGAACATTATTTAATTAAGTAACATTTAGCTAATAGTAGTATTTGATCAAATAATATTTGTAACCTTCCTAATACTATTCAAGTGAATCCATTAACAAACAAGACCGGAGGTAACATCTGTTCCAAAGAAGTTGCTGTTCTTGGAGCTATAGTTCTAGATTGGTGTTACCGGTAAAGTAATAACAAAAAGGTTAAGAAAAGTTGTTCAGAAAAGATTTATTATTCCCAATCGTCACGCAATGAGAATCGCCAATAAAGATAAACTGTCTGAATTCGCTAAATTCATGTGTGTTTATTAATTAAACTGCTCCTGCTGAGCTAGTTATATGATCGTTTTGGTTAACCAAAAGACATTTAAGAGCATTTAGGTGTTTTATTCTCCCATGTTTAGTCGACACAGTTCACCACATTGACCCGAATAAAGCTTTTACGGTCATCCACCATATTCCATCAGATTCACCGCATGGTTTGCGGGCTCATCTTTTGTATATTGTTGATGCTATAGAAATTCACATTTAAAGACCCGACCTTAGTACTAAAAAGTATGTACAACTCTATCTTGATTATCAATATGAAAGTGAGTTTTAGCTGAATTTCGATTCACTCCATTCATTCATGATAAGTCAGCTAATTGAACGCTAGGTCCAATTTCCTAGCTGTTTCTAATGACTTCTGGTTGAATTCACTTGGCAAATTAAGCACAATAGAAAGCAGCGAAGTGCAAACCAAAGACTGGTGATAAGAATTTATTTGACTGTCAAAATAAATCAATGGTTTATTGATTCACCACTTTTTATATGATTCATTTAGTTACATTTAAAGTCAGATTTGTCTTAAGTGAGCTGAATTGTATTTAAAAATGATAATTCAGTAAGTTACTGTGTGAACACGTATTTACGATGTTACGCAATTAAGCATCTATAATCCTACTTGAGATGTAATTATATTCCACGTATGATTGGAAAAAAATCAATTTCATATATCATTCGCGCTCCAGCTGATTTTTCGCCACTTATAAAAAATAGAAAATTTTATAATCTCTCACGTTTGTGTTCTTACATAGTATCGATATCTGTTCGTTGATAATCGACTTTTTCAAAATACTTTGTTAATTGTTATTAAATATTATGTAATCTAGCGACCGTTCAATTTGGTTTTTTCGATTTATGCAAACCATTACATTCTTTCAATTACACAGTTAATCACTCAATATTTTTGTAATCACATTAAGATTATATAATTATGTGACACGACTACTCGACCAGTATTATTTTATTGTAGTAAATCATATTATATATATATATATATATATATATATATATATATATATATATATATATATATATATATCATAGAGCCATGATGAGACATTAATAAAAAAGGAATTTCTTCGATCTATTCATCTTTTTACTAGTTATTTAAATTGGGATTTGCACTATATTAAAGTATTTGTGTTCAGGCTGTTGTTAGGGAAACAAACCAAATATCATCTATAATATGATGATAAGCTATAGCTATGAGAAGCAATGGATCGAGCAGTGTAGCCATCCTACCCTTTCACTTCTGCATGAGCATCAGCTAGCTGTTATACGTCACAACATAGCCTCGTTCATATCAATTTATATAGATATTTATAGACGTGCGCTCGACTTAGAGGACAGATATTTAACAGGAGAAATATGAAGAAAACTAAAGAGTATTTTCAAAGCCGAACACCCCAATCATGCATCAGTCGACCCAGTCTATCAGCTATTAAGGAAAAGTCTAAATAACTCTAAAATAAAAGATCGGAATGGAGGAAAAGGCAATCAAAATATATGTCTTAACAATAACCGTCCATATTACATAAATATCTCCAAGTAGATAAGTAATCTCGTAACTGAACGGTGCATTAAAAATGTTTGACATCTCTGAAATAAACGTTCACTGGTTCAATTTTGATTTTTCTAAGGTTATATGAATATATGACATGATATTTAAGTATTAGTAAATGACTCTGAATCTGTTGGTTGATTTTCGGTGCTGACGTATAATTTATTTAATCAAATTCAATGTTTTTTCTACATTCAAAAAAGGTTAGATGGGTTCCATCAGAGATAGACTTTGCTGATCGATTTGATAAGTATTTGGATTACGAATTCTTTGGACACAAGGTAAGAAGGTATTATATTACTCTTTATGATGAAGTATTGGTATTTTAATCTAAGTTAGATCTGTCTAAACCTGATCGATATTATTATCATTATTTAGTGGCTGAGAAATTGATATTACACAAATTTATTTGTACAAGTTAGTAAATTAGTTTGCCTATAAACATTCCACACATATTTTCTATTAGGTTGGATAATAAAATGTAGTTTTAAATACCTTTGTCGCATATCCGTAGTCATTATTTAATCACCCACTGTAATTACACCAGTAAATCGAATCCCTCAGTTTGAGGCTGAAAATTTCTCTTTCTCTAACAAGCTATGAAATAATTTGAAAACCACTATCGTTTCTAATTACAATGGGATTGTTAAATAATTCCTCACTGAATATGCACACAGTCAAAAAAGATAGTTGAAGCCATCTACGATGTTAAAAGACTCCAGCGACTGGTATATTCTTTAGCGCTTCATGGCAGAAATGTTACCGTTTTTTGAGCGGTTTGTTCGTTTAGCAAAGGAGCTTTCCTATTTAGTTGACACAGTTTATTTATAGCAGAGTTTATGCTCACTGTTAGTCTGTTTCGTATGTTTATTCGAAGAAATTAATGAGTATAAAACCGTTTATCACTTAACTTGATTCATTTTTTTATCCATTAATTTTGTCTAAAAGGTAGCAGTGTGAATAATCGTATTCGCTTATTGCTTCCATGATCTTTTGCGCGTCTTTCTACCCTTTCAACAAGTACTTACTATTTCATATGATTGGACAGCCTATTAATAGTTGTCTGGCAAACAATATCGCTATTACACCTAAGTTGAATACTTCGCTTAATTTAAGGCGTTTTGTGGACTAGTAAATAATAATAATTTTTTGATTCACTGCTCCCAATAAAAAAAACTGTATAGCTGGAAAGCATCAGTCGCTTGAACGCATGCAGCACGTAAGGTCTGACAGTACATCAAAAACTATTCTCACAAGAGCTATGTGTGAGCGCCCTGTGACTCGAGCTCTGCATTCACGCTGCAAGGTCATCGTCCCTGCCCACACCTCCACTGACTGTAGCACGAATAAAGTACAAAATGAGTTCTACAGGACACTGATCTCCAGAAAGTCAGACGTTCATATGTATTAATCGTAGTTACCAATCCTAAGGCCAAAGCACAGTATGCTACTTCGAACTGAAACATTTAAGTGGGTCGCTTGGCATCACAGCTCAACAAACAGATAATGGCAACAGTCTGATGCAATTATGCTCAGACAACCGACTATTTTATTTTTATTTATTTATTTAAACACATGAATATTGGTACAAAGAATCACCTTCCACAGTGTGGGCAGCCCGGAAGTGACGTCAGCCCTCATATACGTAACAAAACACGAGACCAAGTTGATCACAATCAAACCCTTCCTACACCTCCCAATAACTCTCTTATCATCACGACTAATCATTCTTATGTCCCTTTATCATCTCGCACCGCTAGTGCAAACGATTCGAGTACATGGAACGTTATTCCCGGTCTCCTGAAACCACTCTCTAAAATGCATGTAGGAGCTTTGAACATCCGAACACTGTGCCAAATAGGACAACAGGCTTCCTTAGCTAGAACTTTGGGATCTCGCGCCATCGATGTGTGCTGCATCTCCGAAACGCGCATACAGGGTCCGAGTAGCGCCATTCATTTGACCTCACCATATCAAAATAAAGAACCAACTCGATTCACGCTTCGTGTATCTGGAAGCCCGGATGCTACTTCCTGTAGCCTCGCCGGTGTAGGTATAGCATTGAGTCCTAGGGTAGAACTTGCTCTCCTAGACTGGATCCCAGTAGACAGTCGTTTGTGCGCTGTCCGACTAAATGGAACAGCAAGGACTCGGAAAGATAGGGACACAGGTTGTTGCCTCTTCGTCGTCTCTGCCTACTCTCCTACTGACTGCAGCTCACATGATGTGAAAGACGAATATTACAGAAAGCTTTCCGACCTTCACCGAAAAGCTAGGCGCTCTGATATAGTAATAATGGCTGGTGACTTTAATGTTCAAGTAGATAAACTAAGCGAAAACGAAGGATACTTGGGTGGATCTTATGGTGTCGTGGCTCAAAGAACAGATAATGGCGATCGTCTGTTCCAGCTATGCTCAGATAACTGTCTGTTTCTAGCAAATACTAACTTTACGCATAAGGAAAAAACATCTTTTGACATGGCGACCCGCGGAATCTTCCCAACGTTAGACCCAAATAGATCACATCACTATCAGCCACCGATGGAGGGGCTCGATAGAAGACTGTCACTCATCCTGGAGCACATGCTTAGATTCAGACCATGCTCTAGCGCGAGCGCGTATTTGTCTGCATCTTACTGGACGTAGAAAAGACTCTGCAAGGAAACCTCTTAGGGTTCTACTTAATGATAGCCAAGCTAAGAATATTTTTCAGGAACAACTAGAAAAACAGTTAGACAGCCACGTAAGTGATGCCCACCCCGAGGCAGCGTGGAATGATATCCGAAAAGCTGTGAAAACACCAGTGACATCTGCTAGTAAGGTCAACCATAAGGTTAGGGAGAAACGCTGGATCGCAGCAGCACTTACCGTACCGACAGATGCTCGAAAACTCATGCCATCTGGCTCTGAACATAACAAAGAGCGGAGTCAGTTTATGCGCAGGCTGATAAGTAGCCTACGCAGTGATCGCGAACAGTAGTAGGTAGCGAAAGCAAGAGAGGTGGAAAAGGCAGCGGCAAAAGTTAACAGCAGACAACTGTTCAGACTTGAAAAGAAAACCGGTATTATAAATCTAACTGCTAGTGAAACTATCTCCGAAAACGACGGACATATTGTTCACTCTCAATCCATGAGATTGGATCGATGGGCAGAACACTTTAGGGATCAGTTCAACTGGCCTTCAGTCACACTTCCGTATCCCACGATCTCCAGTCGACCTGAACGGCAAGTTGATGTAAGTCCTTCAACTCTTTACAAAGTTAAAAAAGCTATAGGAAATCTGAAGTGTGGGAGAGCAGCAGGCCCTGACAGGTTTGCCCCTGAGATTTTCAAGGATAGCGATCCAGTATTAGCAGCGAGATTGAATGAGGTCTTAGCTAGAATCTGGGGACTGGACGTAATCCCATCTGACTGCTCTCAATCTCTGATTGTGCCAGTCCATGAGAAAGGACAAAAGTCCTCTTGTGATAATCACAGAGGAATCAGTTTGACTAATATAGTGTCTAAAATATTAGCTTCAATAATACTTTGACACCTAACTAAAGCTTGTGAAGAGCAGACTAGAGAAAACCAGGCTGGTTTTCGACCTGGACGTGGTTGTATAGACCAGATATTCATACTACGTCAGGTCCTAGAACATAGACACACATTCATACGTCCCACAATCGTAGTATTTCTCGATGTTAAGGTGGCATTTGACTCTGTTGATCGTGAGGTTCTATGGCAGTGTTTTTCACTGAAAGGAGTACCAAAATGTACATCAATCTTATAATGGCTCTCTACTTGAACACAACTGGTCGAGTGAGAGCTTATGGCGAACTGTCATCATAATTGATTACCTCAAGTGATGTTCGTCAGTGTTGTCTACTCTCTCCATTCTTGTTTAACTTTATCGTTGACGTGCTTTTAGAGATAACACTTTCCTCATTTAAATTTCCAGAGGTTGAACTTTTACCGGGAGATTGACTTGTTGACTTAGAATATGCCGATGACATAGTTCTATTTAGTGAAAACGCTGACAAAATGCAGAGTCTTCAAAACAAAGAAAGAGATCACAATGGATGTCGTCCGATGTTACCCACCTACCAACGATAGCAGTGGAGAAGATTAGAATTAATTTGATAGGGGGGTTTCAGTCCATAGTAAACAAATGTTCAGAAAAACACCTGACCATCCTGATGGGGAACTTAAACTTCGAGGTTGGTATATACAATACCGGGTATAAAAATATCACGGGATGACATGGAGTGGGAGAAAAGACGGGAATGGTGCAAGAATGATAAATCTACATGTTTTAAACAAATTGGCTATATGTGGTAGCATTTTTGCTCACAAAAGTTATATGGGTTTCCACCGACTACGTTATAGAAAACCAGATCGATCGCATCTGCATCAGCAGGCAATTCAGAAAATCTGTGTGAAACATAAGGACAAAGAGAGGAACTAACACAGCTGCAGACCACCACCTGATCGTGACAATACAAAAACTAAGGCTAGAGAAGAACCGGAAAAGTGGACGAACAGAACTACAAAATTTCGACGCAACCTTCATTTGAAATGTTGACAAACTCAGCGACTTCAATATAACTCTCAAAATTAAGTTCTAAACATATAGAGAACTTTATACATACCGATACCTAGGTAAATCTAAACAGAGAAAGAACAACAAAAACGAAAATAATTCTTTCTATTTCACAGTTTCTCATCAACTGCGTACAACCCAGAATTATAATTACCTATATTATTAACAAATGTTAAACAAACTTTAGTTTTTGAAGTTTACATAAATGTTCGAAACGTTACTAAAATCATAATGATAAAAAGAACACGGATACGAAAAACTGGATGATGTGCCACGAAGAAGCCAATAAATTGTATCAACAATTAGTTTTCACTTTGAATTTACAATATCCAAAAACAACCTTTGCGACTGTATTACCGCTGATAATCTGTCAAGAACAAGTATTGCCAGTGGCGTATACAGGTCACAACAGCTACTTAGACATCCATTACTTGCTCTGAACAAACGTATGTATATATGTATTTCTACCATGTTTAAGTTACATGGAACCAGAGAACAACAAACACGAATGAGAGCTTCGTGTACAAAAGAACTCCCGTCGCTCGTACTTAAACCATCGCTTTGTGGAGCCGAAGTCACATACCTAGACAATAGACCATATTCACCAAGAAGCAACCTAATAGTCATTTTCTCGAAAAAAATGATTTTGACGGTCGACTTACTTTGACTCGTTTATTTTGGAAAATATTGGTCGAATGCTGGGGACAGCTCGTTGCTATCACATCGCAATAGATTTGAAATATGACCTTAGATATATTACCTTTGATTTTACCATTCTTTATTAGACCTTCCCATCATAAAAGGGCATCGTAGAAAAAGTATTTGAGCTAATATGCTTCAAATGAATCATCGCAATAGACCACCATAATCACGCAGACCTTAACCAGTTAGTATGCACCTAACTACACAGCTCATTCCTTTAATCGCGGTTGTCATGGTCTGATCCTATTTCTTGGCTTAACCACCCTTAGCTTTTTCTAGCCTACTTCTATACCAATCATCATCTTGCGTCAAGGTCGTCGGTGAATGGTTGTAAATATTGTGTATCCTACCCATCCCAGTCGATAAAGATCCACTACCTCATCAACGGGTTCGCCATCCTTACCTAATACTGTGTCGAGCTTCAGAGTTGCTAACCCGATGGTCCCAAAATACATGAGCAATTGTTCAAAGACACCTATTGTCGAGTACTAGTATTTATTTATTTATTTGAACACATGAATATTGGTACAAGAGAGCGCCAATATATATGCGCCACACAAAACAATGAGAATTCGAAGAGAAGTAGAAAAAAAAACTAAGGAGCGCAAAAGAAAAAGAGAACAATGACGAAGAGATTGGAGTAAGGTAGTGTGGTAGTAACGACGGAACGAAAAGGTACAATCAGAAGAAATCTTTCAGGTAAAGGAGACACAACCACTTTTTATGAAGAAAGTAAAAGAAGGTTACAGCAGGATCGCCACTGGCTTCTATTCTGAGCCATATCTGATAACGTCTCTAGCCACTGTGTAGCACCATCTCTCGGACCCCAACCAGGGAGTCGTGAAGGACCAACACAAGCCAGTCCTTTGCAGCTTTCTTTCATGCCACGACACCATGTCATGCACTGACCACCTCTCCGCTTTTTCCAACCAGTCCCAGAGTCGGCAAATAATGCACGACGTGGAATTCTCTGGGACGACATTCGGAGAACATGTCCAAGCCACCGAAGTCGGTGTTTCAAGATGGTGACACCAATTGAATTATCATCTCTGTGCCCGAACACACGATGCCGAACCTCTGCATTACTGACATGGTGTTGCCACTGAATGTCAGCAATCCTTCGGAGACAGCGATGATCGAACACAGAGAGTCGTCTAACGTCCTCAACTCGGAGAGGCCAGGTTTCACAAGCATAGAGCAAAACTGCTCTCACCGACGCGTTGTAGATCCGACCTTTTACAGCCAGACTAACATCACGAAGGCGCCAAAGGTGGCCCAGATTGGCATAAGCCGCTCTGGCTTTCACTATTCGTGCATTGATCTCATCACTCACACCCCCACCAGCACTTATGCAGCTACCCAGATACACGAACTTCTCAACTACGTCTATCTGCTCACCATCCAGGGTGAGTACAGGATTAGAATCCTGCCAGTCTTGTAGAAGTACTTTGCACTTCGAAGGTGCAAAGCACATACCATACCTACGGACACTGATTGCCAACTGATTAAGTGCGGATTGCATGCCTTGGGCATTATCGCACAGTAAGACAATATCGTCCGCATACTCAAGGTCGAGAAGTCTTTCTCCAGGCAACAGATCCACACCACCATTACTTACATTCATCAGAGCTGTTTCCAGAATGTCATCGATGGCAAAGTTGAAGAGGAATGGTGAGATTGGGCAACCCTGCCTAACCCCACTGCTCGAATGGAACAATGGAGAGAGGTGGTTGTATGCCCTCACTCTGCCTGAGGTGTTTTTATATAGGGCTTTTAGGATGTTAATAAACTTCTCAGGCACACCCTTCTTCAATAGACAATCCCAGAGAACAGTCCTGTCCAACGAATCGAAGGCAGCCCTGATGTCAAGAAACACTACGATTGTTGGCCTTTGAAAAGTATGGCGGTGTTCTAACATTTGGCGGAGGGTGAAGATATGATCAATACATCCTCGACCAGAACGAAACCCAGCCTGCTCCTCGCGAGTCAATCTTTCTCGGGTTTTGAACAACCTACGAAGAATGACGGAAGCCAATAGCTTGGACGCAATCGGAAGTAAACTTATCCCCCGATAGTTGTTACAGGAACGACGTGAACCCTTTTTAAAGATAGGGACAACTATCGACTCATTCCATGACGTTGGTACACACTCTAGTTCCCAAACCTTTGTAAACAACGTCGTCAATTCCTTAGTCAAAAAGTCACCACCATCTTTAAAAAGAGCCGGAGGTAAGTCATCTGGGCCAGGTGATTTGTAACGCTTCAAGAGTTGGAGTTCCTTGCGGACTTCCTCCTCATTTGGTGGATCAGTCGTCACCGGCCATGGAGGGCAGGACAGTCTGACCGATGTTGCCGGAGCAGCAGGCCAGTTGAACTGCCCTTCGAAAAATTCTGCCCATCGTCCAAGACGTCGATGGATGTTAGTGATTGGCATCCCATCATCCTCGCAGATTGTTTCACTCACACCAGACTTCTTGCTGCCAGTGGCTCGGATGAGCTGGAAGAGCTTCCGGTAGTTACCAGATGCAGCTGCTGCTTCCAGCTCATTAGCACGCATCGACCACCAGGCTTCTCGGTCCTTACGCAAGCTTTGCCCAATTTCCTTACGTAACATCCTTCGTTTATGGTCAAACTCACGGTCACCCGGAGTAGACCGACGGGCTTCAATGAGTTGTAAGGAACCAGAAGAAACCCAGTGCTTAAAGCGGGACGTTTCGCAAACCCACAACTGACTGTTCCCGCCATTTTCATGGCGTCATGCAATTGCAACCAATGCTCATCTATACTTTTCGGTGGAGTGGTAGCTAGCCTAGAGGCTAGCTCGGTTCGATACTTACTTGCAACAGAAGTTGCAACCAGCTTGCTAACATCAATCCGTTGATGGGGTCACTTCGTTGTCCACTGAAAAGTAAGGCAAGATTGGCGCAGACCAAGGCATGGTCAGAGTCCAGATAGGTACTCCAAAAGGAGCGGCAGTCTTTTACACAACCACGCCAGCGGTAGCTGATCGCGATGTGATCAATCTGAGTCCAGGCTTGAGATGCAGAGGGAGGACGCCAGGTGGCACATCGGCGATGACTGTGCCGAAAGTTAGTGCTAGCCAGAAACAGGTTGTGGTCTGTGCAAAGTTGCAGTAGACGGTCCCCGTTATCTGACCTGCGACCAACGAGTCCCCATCGGCCACCTAAACGACTCTCTTCTGTGCCTAGACGCCCGACCTGAGCATTCAAGTCTCCGGCTAGTACTACAATATCTGTCGAACGCACTTTCTGGAGAAGAACTGATAACTGGTGGTAAAACTCATCCTTGATTGCATCCGGGCTGCAATCTGTCGGGGCATAGGCGGAGATGACGAAAAGACATCGTTTCTCACGCCGATTTCTTCTCACTTTGATGGAACTTTCTAATCTAACAGCACATAACCGACTGTTAATGGGGATCCAATCGACTAGTGCTGCCTCAGCTCTAGCGCTTAGTGCGACACCAACGCCAGCAAGACCAGACGAAGATGCCACAGGGTCCCCGGATAAGCGCACGTAAAACAAGCTTTTCGAAGCGACAGATGGAGATCGAATTTGTAGTACTTCGCCAGAGTCTTGAATACGGGTCTCGGATAGACAACAAACATCGATATTAAGACTTTCCAAAGACATAGCCAGCCCTATCTGTTGTCCGACCTGCATAAATGTGCGAACGTTGAAGGCAGCCAGTTTGAATGGTGCACGTGGTTTCAGAAAATCTGCTTCAGTCCTCGTATTCGGTGGTAACATACAATTTTCAACCGGACAGTGACTCGAGAACGTTTAGATACAGTCGAATTTCCACCAAAGACGAGCCGCTGTATAAGTATAAAAGAGGGTGAATAATGTGGAAAATAATAATAATAATAATAATAATAATAATAATAATAATAATAATAATAATAATAATAATAATAATAATAATAATAATAATAATAATAATAATAATAATGACAATAATTGTAATGATAATAATCTGAATCAATTGTTTGTTTTTCAAAGCGAGAAAGGTAATTTCCATAGGCATAAAGAGTTCATCAATTTGTGTGTGGGCTGTGATACTGCCCGGGTGCCCAAACCGAAGCAGGTGGTTATCTTAGGGGGCCACTCCCCGAGCCTTTGACCTAAAGGTCTAACCCACAAGGCAGTGGAGCATCGTAAGGAGATGCAGTCCCATGGTAGCCGGTGACCAACGATTGGTTCATACGCCATTCGTTCCCGCAGGATACTGGAGCCCATGTGCACCATTGATTTGGAATCCGGTTAAAGCGCCGGACATTCGCTTTTCGTCCTCTCATTTTCGTAAACAACACCCCCGCCACGAGAAGGCAATGAGTAGGACTTCCCTGGCAGAGGCTGTATACGCGTGGCCGTGTGAGAGTATTTCGAGAGGGAGAGCGAACTCTCCTCACTCTCGGCCGTACCAGGGCATTCAGGGGGCCGAGTACATTTCACATCCAGGAATTCGAACAAGGCGAACTGCTACCCTGTAAACTCGTTATCTGGTTGGTAGATGAATATGTCACCTACACCATAAGTGACGCAGGTTGGAAAAATCCAAACTGGCCTTCTCTATTTGTACTGAGATTTCAACAGATACCACCCTACCAGAGCTGATGAGATCTCTGTCAGTATTTTGAAGGTTCTATGTACAAATACATCAGGTAGAACGAGGATATACAACCACCTTTTCTAACACTTATTTGGTAGTGGAAAGGCAGCATTACTAGAAAAGCTGGTTGACTGAATGAAACGCTTTACTACACTACAGCCTAGTACAATAGGCGATAAAGCTTAGTTCATGAACTTTATATTTTCTGCTTCTGATAATACCCTCAAAATGACTTTCCTGGTATGGTCGAGCATCAAGGAACAAACATTCTAGCCAATATATCCTGTATCCACGTAAGGAACGTAAATTTCTACATATATAAATTATATTCAATTAGCTCAATGATAGGAAATCTTGGTAGTTGGAAACTGCTGTCGACTTTGAAACATCTGCATCTAGTAACTTCTGGAATAAAAACCAATGGTGACCGCGCTGTAACTTTATTTCACTTTACTTCATGAATGAAATTTATTTACTTAGAAGAATTGTTGTACTTTTTCAACCGAACTATTTCTCCCACTGTATATTAAGCTCATGCACTTATTTTTTCATTTAATTGTTTTTTAAGTATATTCACCCTTTTCATATCTCTTCATAACTTCATCCATTTATTTGTGTGGTGCATATTTATTTTGATATCCATTTGTGCCAATATTTATACCTTCAAATAGATAACCCTCCAAATACCCAGTGTTTCCAAGCAATGTGAATGGGAAATTCACACAAGTTTCCTAAATTTTATTTAAGTTGTAAAGGTTGTATTTTTCTTGTCCGAAATCTCACAATCCCGAATGACATATAAGCAGTGTTTCAATCGAGCACGTTAACCAGCCAAATATAAATATTTATTCGTCTCTTCTAATCAGTACAGCAAACGAACAAGCTAAATAATTTCGGTTTCCGGAGTTGTGATGTCATCTTATTGTCGTCTCAGGTGTGTATGTATGTCAACATTTTCGAAAGTGGAACGAGGGAGGCTAAACTTTTTTTTCGATATACGTCTGTATGTTGTTCGTCTTAATGGAAGTAATATTTTCCCATAGAGATATTCCAAGCACTCTTTTTACGTGTAGTGCTATGGTCAGTCGAAGAGTTCTAAGCATTTATTCAACGTAATATTTTACCTTTTTAATATCACAAGGAGTTCGTCTCATCGTTAATATACCTCATAAATTAGAAGGCCGATTCGTAAGTTCACATTGTCTGTTAGATAGACACAATTAGTAATTACATTTTTATTCGCTATTACTTTTTCTTAATTATTCAAACTGATTCATTATTATCTCGTGTAAATTCTAGAAGATTACTCGCTTCTAAAAGTTTACTGCTTTGATCGATATTTTTGTTGTTCTTTGTTCGTGTTCTTGTCATAGATTCATTGGTTTTCAATTTTTAATTCATTTATGATGGTATTGTTCCTTGTCGCATTGGTCTGCATGATTTTAATGCGAACATTACGGCGTGATTATGCAAGATATAATAAAGAAGATGGTCTAAGCGATTTGGTAAGTCTCCCAGTACTTTTATGCTTAGTGTAGCGAAACAATTGAAATACTGTTGTTTATTCTCTCAATTTTACATTACACAGAGCTCACAGGTCTTATTGTAAGGCTTTTTGGTTTCTGACTTTTCCAAACAAGGGTTCGTTTTGCTTCTAGTACTCACACGTTCGTTTGTGTAGTTTTATGTGTATCTGGGACCTTACATTAAAAGTATTAGTTCATTCGAAGATTTACTACGGATAGTCAGGGCTAAAGAACTGTCAGTTTTTAATCCGTATCTGAATTTTTTTCAATGTATATCGATTAGTATCAAGTACAGTTTCATCCATTTTTCTGACAACTATATGTGTATTCTGAGGCTTCGTTATCTTCTGTTGGGTTCATATTTGTATCTTACTAATTGAAAGTCGATGGCAGTTTGATATTCCTCATAAGTACCTACATTCGACTAATTAAACGAATAAACCGAGAATCCAGTTTCCATTGCGATTTGACAGTCGTCTTGCAGGTTCATCAATAACATAGGAAGTTAGATTCTCTTTTCACAGTAGCCGAATAGTTCGATCATTCAGTTTGCTTGGTATCTTGTTACATGAACTTGAGTCTTGAAAAAAAGTATTTTAGTGGCCCGGGATCTGACTCCAGTTACATCGGACATTTATTTATATTTTATTTATTTTAAAACATAGATATTGGTACAAGGAGGCACCAAATACATATGCGCCACACAAATCTCATTTGATATGTGTGAGGGCTATGATACTGCCCGGGTCCCAAACCGAAGCAGGTGGTTTTCTTAGGAGGCCACACCCGATCCTTCGACCTGAAGGTCTGATCCACAAGGCAGTGGAGCATCGTAAGGAGATGCAGTCCCATGGAAGCCGGTGACCAACGATTGGTTCATACGCCATTTGTTCCTGCAGGATACTGGAGCCCATGTGCACCATTGGTTTGGGATCAGGGTTTTCCAACTCCCCCAAGTGGACTCTCCATGTCCACCAACCCGGTTAAAGCGCCGGACATTCGCTTATTGTCTTCTCGATTTCGTAAACAACCCCGCCTCGAGAAGGCAGAGAGTAGAACTTCCCTGGCAGAGGCTATATACCCTTGGCCATGTGAGAGCATTTTGAGAGGGACAGCGGACTCTCCCTACTCTCGGCCGTACCAGGGCATTTGGGGGCTAGATCTGACAAGTGATCGTTATTGAATGATTGCTGTCGAAATATACATCATGGTTATTCTCGTTTATTGTTATTGACTTACTCCGTGTTAGTGTATAACGGAATTAAAATAAGCCGAGTACGAGAATGGATTTTTGAATGCGTGTATTTTGTACACTTGTCGATTTAAACAGACAATTAGAGGAGTGAAGCGAAGAGAGCGAAGCAAAATGACGCGCAGTGGAGATGGCGTGCGAGCCAACTCGATTTAATCAAGCGTTAATCAATATTTATAGTCACACAAAAATAACCTACAAACATGTGATGAGTATGATAAGACATGCACACACATAAGCTCATATAGAAACAGTCAGTGTTGATAAGTGAATAACTAACAAGGTCAAGACATGGCTCAAGAAGAATGAATAGACCGGCCTGTTCAGAAGCTAGAGTAAAATGTGTGGGCTTAACATATCAACGGACACTACAGCATGATACACGTAGACAACTGTGTGTCCATGTTTCAATCTCCGGTAAGTTAGTTATTTATCCGAGAGGCGAATTACTTCCGGTTTTACTCGTTACATTGACCTAAATGATCGTATGTAAGAAAAATTAGTAAGCTTAGAGAAAACGTTTAATGATAAATAGAAGTGAGTTGAATGTGTAGGTCCATTAATGGCTTTATAGTTATATTTCACCAACATTCAGAGAGTAATACTGATAACTTAAACATGTACACAGAGTCATGGTGATGTATTTTGATCGTTCGTTTAATTCTTTTATCAGTTTGTTCAGTTCTTGGTTTTTAATTAACCATTTGATTATCTCCGAATATGGACTTTCTCAAGTCTATTTGAGCATAGTTCTAGATTGGGAAGTCATAGTGATTGCGTTTCATTCACCACTAAGGTATGTTTGACTTATGCTAATACTCGATTCAGTTATCTTAATACATAACTTTATAAATATGACGTTATGTATTATCAATAGTCTTTCAGCGAACCAATACTATTTAACTAGTTTAACTTTTTCGAGTTTTCTCGATGATTGAATATCCGTTACAAAGTTATTTCTAATAAGTATGAAGACTTCTGATATGGTGAGCCAAAATGAAGTAACCGAATGAGGCCAATCAATGGGAATCAGTGACCTAAAGAACAAGTGTATATAATCGGCTGAGAGATGAACTGACTTCCTAAGGGATATATATATGTATTTGTACCTTTATTCGGTAACCCAATATACTTTCTCGCCCAAGTAATCATTTGGGGGGTTAGCGCGTATCATGTCGTGTCATGGCGTCACACTTCGTACACCAACCGTCGCAGCACTCAACATTAAAATACTCATGAATATCCGTTTTCAGGACATAAGCGTCTCTTTTTTCACATTATAGAGGAGAAAAATGTAGGGAAATTCAATGATGACTTTTATTTTTCATAAGATACATATATTTATAAAGACGGTTAAAAATAAGTAGCCGAATTTCTTGGTATTTTTTTTTCAGGATCGTGAATTAGGCGATGAATACGGTTGGAAACAGGTGCATGGAGATGTTTTCCGCTCACCGCCTCATTCATCTTTATTAGCTAGTTTGGTTGGAACAGGGATTCATATTGCCGTGGTCTCATCCATAGTATTATTTTTGGCACTAACTAATAAATTATACACCGAACGTGGAAGTTTCATTTCTACTGCCATATTTGTTTTCGCTTCTACTTCTCCGGTAAATGGATTGGTTGGTGGCAGTCTATATGCACGCATGTCTGGTAAGTCAGTTGTTTGTATTATCTTTGTATGTTATCATCGCCAATCGTTTCGTTCTCTAGTGGTAGTGTCGTAAATCCTAAGTGAATTAGTGAAACTTAGACGGTTTTTAGTGTTTGTTTTCACTGGCTTTAAGTCAATTGGATGGAATGCTATAATGAATGAACACTCAAGGCTGACTTTGTATAAAGAACCCACACTGTTATAAACCTTTTAAATGTTTTATATCCTATGAATATAACGAACAGAGAAAGAATATGGGATTCAACGTAACTGGTGACTAGAAAAGTTTTATGAAATATTGTAATTGCTGCTGGTAGTCTCTATAAAATTTAATGCCCGTTTCCTTGATACATCTGAAAAGTTTATTGTCCTCGCTTCTAGCTGCTACCTTGATTTCGTGATTGGGCTTGGATACCATGATAACCCTTTCGAGATATATTGGCCGGAACACTTTCTTTTTAGCTCTACTATGCCAGGCAGGTCGTTTGGAAAACGGCAAGATTAAGAGCAGCAAACTCGTGGTTCGTGAGCAAAGTCTTACTGCCAACTATGTACGGGTATAATAGTGTTTCCCTGAAACGACCAGCATCTACAGTGTTTCTGCAGCCTAACAACGGAGGGAAGGAGTTATTTATTTTATTTATTTGAACACATAAATATTGGTACAAAGGGGAACCAGATACATTTGCGCCACACAATAATAATGAGAATATGGAGAGATAAAGAATGTAAGGTGCGTATAAGAAAAAAAGGTGGACATTAAAGAACAGAAATTAGTGTATGATAGTGAAATAATAATGATGGAAGAAGCAGTTCAGTTAGAAAAGGTACAGCCAGAAAGAATTCCTCCAGTTACAGAAGTTACGTCCTTTTTTATGAAGAAAGTAAAATAATGTTACAGCATTACCGCCACTGGCTTCTATTCTGAGCCATATCTGATAATGTCTCTAGCGACTGTGTTACACCATCTCTAGGACCCCAACAAGGGAGTTGTGAAGGACCGACAGAAGCCAGTCCTTTGCAGCTTTCTTTCATACCACGACACCATGTCATACACTGACCACCTCTCCGCTTTTTCCAACCAGTCCCAGAGTCGGCAAATAATGCACGACGTGGAATTCTCTGGGACGACATTCGGAAAACATGTCCAAGCCACCGAAGTCGGTGTTTCAAGATGGTGACACCAATTGAATTATCATCTCTGTGCCCGAACACACGATGCCGAACCTCTGCATTACTGACATGGTGTTGCCACTGAATGTCAGCAATCCTTCGGAGACAGCGATGATCGAACACAGAGAGTCGTCTAACGTCCTCAACTCGGAGAGGCCAGGTTTCACAAGCATAGAGCAAAACTGCTCTCACCGACGTGTTGTAGATCCGGCCTTTTACAGCCAGACTAACATCACGAAGGCGCCAAAGGTGGCCCAGATTGGCATAAGCCGCTCTGGCTTTCACTATTCGTGCATTGATCCTATCACCCACGCCACCACCAGTACTTATACAGCCTCCCAGATACACGGACTTCTCGACTACGTCTATCTGCTCACTACCCAGGGTGAGTGCAGGATCGGGGTCCTGTTAGTCTTGTGAAAGTACTTTGCACTTAGAAGGTGAGAAGCACATACCATACCTACGGACACTAATTTCCAACTGGTTAAGTGCGGATAACATGGCTTAAGTATTATTGCACAGTAAGAAAATATCATCCGCATGCTCATGTCTAGAAGTCTCTCCAGGCAACAGATTCACACCGTCATTAATTACATTCATCAGAACTGTTTCCAGAACGTCGTCAATTTGCAAAGTTGAGGAATGGTGAGCTTGAACAACCCCGTCTAACTTCACTGCTTGAATGGAACGATAGAGAGAGGTGGTTGTATGCCCTCACTCTGCTTGGGGTGCAAACTTTTCAGGCTCACACTTCTTCAATAGACAATCCCACTGAACCGTCCTGTCCATCCTGTCATCTGGGCCCAGTGATTTGTAGCGCTCCAAGAGTTGTAGTTCCTCGAGGACTTCCGCATCATTCAATGGATCAGTCGTCACAGGACACTGAGGACAGGACAGTCTGATAGATGTTAACGGGGTACAGACCAGTTGAACTGTTCGTCGTCCAAGACATCGATAGATGTTAGTGGTCGGCATCCCGTCATCTTCACAGATTGTTTCGCTCACAACAAAATTTCTGTCAGTGGTTTGGATAAGTTGAAAGAGCCTCTGATATGCTGTACTATTCTAAGGTCACAAAATAAGTAATACCTGTGTAAGAGATATAGTACTATGTAGTAATAACAGACCGATTGATGAGGTAGTAAGTCTTCATCAATTGAGGTGGTTGGGACGCGTGTTACGTATGCTTAATCTCTGCTTACTTCAACGGGCGATGTTTCCTAGTGTAGGAGTAGACCGGAAGAAATTTAGTGGCAACCTAACCAAAACATGACGTTGACCACGAAGTCACAGACAATTGGATTGGCCCATGTTAAAAAGTATAGATAACCTGGTTGGGATCCGCGTGATTATCGTAACCGTTTTTGATTTCGCTTCACTAAATTATATTTTTTTCGAATAGTATCTTCGATGCCCATTCTTCCCCATTACCACTGATACTTACTACCTCTACTATTCTGTGATTTGGCCTGACAATTCCATACCTCTGTGCTACTGGGGTATGACAACTTGAACTGATGTACTTACGTACCGGGTTCTAGTTCTACCTTATGACTGACTGACTGACAAGTCCCCCAAATTTGATCGAAGTTGAAAAGGTCATAACTAATTTGAGGCAGGTCAGAGTAGCAGAATCCAGAGTCCTGTAAGAATGGTGGATTAGTTTACCAATTAGGTGAAATGAGATACCAAAATCTGGACGTATTTTCTCCTGACTAGTATCATTCGACGATCTCCTCAGTTTAAAAAAAGAACGGAAACTCCTATGTGGTAACAACAGAGGAATTAATTCGAGCAAAGTAGCGTCTAAAACACTAGTCTCAATAGTCATCCGACGCGTAATCAGGGCTTGTGAAATGGAAAATCGAAAACCCAGGTTGGTTTGAGATCTGTGTGTGAGTGTAGGTCAAATACCCTTTTCTATTCGCATTTTCTAGACTCTACTTTCTAACTATCTGACTGTTAGCGGGACATAGACTAGATTAAAGCATGCTCAATGCATGATTGCTTTGGTGCACGCTGATTGGCTAATTCTTATCCAATCAGCACTAGTCGATAGTTGGAGAATATTCTAGAATCTTCCTATGTAAAAACTATAAATATACTGACGTTTTCCCTATTGTGCTTCTGACTTGCTATTTGGAATATAATCTCTTTCCTGTTCAACCGTGTTCTGATTTGGGGACTTGTCAAGTGAATCGGTGTCCGAGAATACTAAGCAATAGGAATAGCTGGGTCATAACCGTAAGAAGAAAAAACAGATTATAACACTGACCGACTGATAAATTTGTGGTTCAAACGTGCACATACGACTACCCGATCTCTAAGCACCAGCTAATTTCCTTTCCGTTTAATGACAATGGCACATTTACTTTCTAGTTTCGGAGCATCATTTTGTCTAGGTAATTCATCCACCTGACCAAACTAGGCTGTCTATTTTTATTTAATTATAAATCATGTACAGGTATTGTGATGTTGTTAATGAGTCACAATATAAAATGGAATGCCTCTTTCGCATGCAAAAATGAAAATGCGTGGTATGTGGTCTACAGATAAATTAAATTAGGGACTAAATCATTTTGTGCAATTTCTTGAATGAAAAGAATAACCCTAAAACGTTTTATATCTGACTGTATTTGGTTTTAGTAGGGTTAAGTTCTGAGTGTACGTGCTATTGATTTTGAGTTTACATCTGGAAAACGTTATTTGATAATTAGAAGTATCGGCGCATTCAGTTATATCTAGTTTAGGATTATAGTACATCAACAGTAAATTAGTGGATAAAAATCGATTCTCCGTGGATAATCTATTCGTCGAATTTACAAAATACTATACTATCATAATCATATCAAGAAATGACTCTAGGTTAGTTAAATATAAAGGTGTCGATATTTGTTTGGTATGACTTATGTAATTTGGATTCTTCCGATGATCATTTTTATGAAAAATAAATCCAGGATACTTAACAGATTAAAAGAAAATATTACAAATTAAACAGATAATAGCAGTACATGTTATTTTCAGTAACCACTAAATCGGTATTAAAAACATCAAAATAATTCGAAAATGTTTTTCCAACTATAAAAAAGACAAGTAGCCGAAACGTTTCATGCAATACAAAATCCTTCTGCCCTCAATAGAAAGAAAGGTCTGAATACTCATCCAACTTGGATTGTTTATCCAAACAACCACATTTAACTCCATTCATTCCCGACCCAATCTCCACTTACACTCAAATTCTAACTGCATTCTTTCATATTACAAATTGGACATTTTTCATAACCACCATCATACACAGAATGACGTCTCATACAGAAGCACCTTAACCAAAAATTCCACATGACATTGATGTAATCAAACCTATTTCCGGTGGAACTCAATACTTCGTCCTTTTCCTGTTTTATTTAAAGTGTGTTAATTTGATTGCATTATCTATTTATTTTCTCTGAAGAATTGGGTTACATTAAGTCATCAATTTACTCGTGTATCTTTTTACACTAATCTGAATCAGGAACCAGATCGGAATTGAGAATAAATCGAGTAGTGTTCCAGTTGATTTGTCTTCTCTCGCTTGAGCGCTTGTCAACCCATCAGATGATAGAACAGTTTTCGTCTCTCTATGCCAAGCAGTCGCAAGACGTCGAGAATTTTAATGGTCATTCTTTAAAATATTACAAATATATTTTAGTGAAGATTGAAAAATTTCAAATGTTTACTTATGTACATCTTAAATATATGAACGTATCACAGAAAAAGAGACAAATTGGAGCATGAAAATAGAATTTTTCCTCATAATCATAGATTTACGTGATAGAATGTGATATGTGAGAAATCATGAACAGCTGAATGAGGCTCAGAAGTATAAAATAGGACATTAGAAATGACATAAAGCTATGGGAAAATTCCTCATAACTCACAAAAACCTGACCAACAAGATTCATTTAGAAGGATTTAGCAAAGCTTAATAAATTTGAAGTCTTCTTTTGTTTTTGTTGAGGGATTTTAAACAATCAACATCATCCTCTCCAGCAGTCGCAAACATTTTCCATCTAGTTACACTTTGTTGATGGTGTCAGAAATTGTTAACACTAATTATCCTTTCTGTTCTTCCTACGTATGTGCTCCGCAGGTACATGTAAACTAGTAAAATCATTAAGAGGTTACAGAAGTGGGAATTCATTCAATTTGGATTATCTGAATGAATATTTCACTTGGTACATGCAGACAAATTAATCCGATGGATTTATCATTTTTAGTATTAGCTGTAGTTTAAAATCAATCTTTCCATCCATTTCATAGCTCTTGAACAAAGTTTTAGAAAAATATGTTTTTTCCAACCCTAGTCCTTTTGCTTTCCTATGTTCTAGTAGTTCCATATTTAGTTATGACTGCGTAAAACCGAGCTCTCATAGCTAATCCAGTCACTTATCAACTTTCTCAGTTTAAAAACATTACACTTGTGTTTTTGAAAAAAAATCAGATCTTGCCACAAATATGTTTTCGCTCTCAATTGTGTAACGGTCATACATGATCTTGAATACAGTTATATGTTTTTCGTATAGGTCTGCTAAAGTCAATGGTTTGATCTCGGTAGTTACATCCGAAGTAAACAGTCAGTGTATTAGTTAACGCCTGTTTGCCCACGCAACAAATCTTTCATTTGAAACTGCAACTAAACATTATAAAGCTCTTTGTACTATTATTAAACTTGAAAATCACGTGGCAATATAAATAGAAGTCCTCAATGCATTATAAGTAACAAATCCCAATATGTGTATAATTAGGAACTTTTTCATTCAGTCTCAGTAAAATATTTGTGAATTTGAAAAGATTCGGTAATAGTTAGTGGGTCAAACGAAGCTTAGTATTCGAACAAAGCCGAAACGTCATAAGTCATCTATCAATTGCTATAGAGTTCCAAAGTATTCCTCGTAAAAGTTCTTAGAGGTCCGGGAAACTTTGCGAAACATTTTTTCAAATCGACGTCGAGTAGAAGCTTTTCAAAAACATGTAGAAAGTGAGGAGTGTTGTGCCACGTTTCTGATTGGATAACTATCCACGCTGCTACTACATTTAGTATTGTACTAGAAGCCTAAAGCCTTCTGTAATGCTATAAATACCCTCGTTTTTCTGTACATTAACTAACCTTAGAGTAAAGTGTTTTTTGTTCTTCACGCCTTTTCTCTTATATCCAAGTTACCTTGTAGATTTAACCTAGGGTCATTAGAAGGAGCTAGCAAGTTGAATCGAGCGTTCAACTAGAAGTCTTATGATCAATAAATTTGCTTTAAAAATGTTGTTTGATTCATTGAAGAATAGCTTCTATAGCTTTCCGTTTTTCATTTATTCGCCGATACACTACACTTTCATTGTAAAATTACCTATACCTTTGTTCGTTTTGAAATTTTCGTCTATTTCCATCCAATGTATTTTCCTGCCGTTTCAAAATGTAGTATCAAGAACCGATGTATTGTAAAACACTCAGCAGATGTTTTTTGTCTCTTAAAGCTCTTTATTAGAAAATGTTTATGAAGTGACTGGAAGTTATTGAGTTGCACAGTAAACTCAGTACCGTAGGTGTGATGGTTAACATCTTGTTTTAATCGCAAACTGACTGAAATGTGAAACTACGTGCAATTATACTTGTACTTATTGGTTAGTACGATCCTCATCGCGAAATTCGGAGATTTTTATACTCAGAAAATTATGTTGTTATCTGTCTTCATTTGATATCCATTCTAAACTAGAATCAAACGTATGCCTAGTGTTTTCGAATTGAAAACCATATTCAAATTGAACAATATGTTAGTCGAATCTTGGTGCCAAAAAAGATTAATTACCAGTTAATTATTCTTTTTCAGTTAGTGACTTATCACCTATGTAAGGTACTGAAATAACTAAATGATGTAAAATCTTAGGGGTTTCAATTTAAGTTACATTATTTAGGGTTAATTAATCTGGAAAGTATCTGTATTAATAATGAAATGAAGAAAGTTTTCGAAAACCAATTACTATTGTTGTTTTTATGGGTCGTTCTCAGATAATTACATTTTGTTTACTATGGTGAGATGTTATCTGTATCTCAAACGCTTATCTTATTCTAATTGTTTTTCCTTCTGGTGACTCTTTTCTCTATCTTTTCTGGGCTACAGAGTGTGTGGTGCAACGCTTTATCGCTTATTTAAGCTCAAAATTCCAATAGGTTTTCAAACATTTAAGGGAATTTGTAAAAGTAATTATTTTATTGCCTAAAATTTTGTGTAGTTATTGTTTTCTTTCTTATCAGCGTTGTTATTCAAAATTTTTGTTTCTAATTTGAAGTAATTAGTTCACTAGAGTGTTCCCTTTAGTTATCTTTTGGGTTCAAACGTTTCATTTTCTCTCAGGCAAACGCTGGATTCGTCAATTCCTTATGGGTGCTACGTTACTGCCTTTCCTAATATGTTGTTTCACTTTTCTGGTAGATCTTGTTGCCATATACTACCGTACAAGTCGATCTATCCCATTCTTCACAATGCTCTCCATCACTTCCATTATCTTATTCGTAGTCATTCCATTAAATTTAGTCGGTACTGTGTTAGGTCGTAATTTATTTGGTATATCGAATTTTCCATGTCGAGTGAATCCTGTTCCTAAAGCAATACCGGAAAAGAAATGGTTTATGGAACCGTCATTTCTCATTATTGCAAGTGGATTATTACCGTTTGGATCAATTTTTATTGAACTGTAAGTCTATATACTAGTTGTATACAGCCAGATCTGTACTTATATTTACCAGCCACTGTTGATTTAATCCTTCTATTATATTGAAGAGGTCTTAGAAACTGACATTTTACGAATCATTAACCAATATACATGGCATCAAATAAATGCTGCTTTTCTTTTTGTAGTCATATCATAAGCAACTTAGGGCCTGGAGCGATTTTTTCGACTGCCCAAGTTGTTATGCTTCATAGAACAATGGGATGAAATGAAAAAGAAATAATAGTGACGAAATTAAGCATTGGCGAACATATTTCAAAAAGAGGGTGTGCATAATAACATTTGCTGTTACCTTGATATGGTGGTCTATTACGATGACTCATTTGAACCATATTAACTCGAATACTTTTTCTTCGATGCCCTTTTATGATGGGATTATTTATTTATTTATTTGAACACATGAATATTGGTACAAGAGAGCGCCAATATATATGCGCCACACAAAACAATGAGAATTCGAAGAGAAATGAAAAAAAAACTAAGGAGCGCAAAAGAAAAAGAGAACAATGACGAAGAGATTGGAGTAAGGTAGTGTGGTAGTAACGACGGAACGAAAAGGTACAATCAGAAGAAATCTTTCAGGTAAAGGAGACACAACCACTTTTTATGAAGAAAGTAAAAGAAGGTTACAGCAGGATCGCCACTGGCTTCTATTCTGAGCCATATCTGATAACGTCTCTAGCCACTGTGTAGCACCATCTCTCAGACCCCAACCAGGGAGTCGTGAAGGACCAACACAAGCCAGTCCTTTGCAGCTTTCTTTCATACCACGACACCATGTCATGCACTGACCACCTCTCCGCTTCTTCCAACCAGTCCCAGAGTCGGCAAATAATGCACGACGTGGAATTCTCTGGGACGACATTCGGAGAACATGTCCAAGCCACCGAAGTCGGTGTTTCAAGATGGTGACACCAATTGAATTATCATCTCTGTGCCCGAACACACGATGCCGAACCTCTGCATTACTGACATGGTGTTGCCACTGAATGTCAGCAATCCTTCGGAGACAGCGATGATCGAACACAGAGAGTCGTCTAACGTCCTCAACTCGGAGAGGCCAGGTTTCACAAGCATAGAGCAAAACTGCTCTCACCGACGCGTTGTAGATCCGACCTTTTACAGCCAGACTAACATCACGAAGGCGCCAAAGGTGGCCCAGATTGGCATAAGCCGCTCTGGCTTTCACTATTCGTGCATTGATCTCATCACTCACACCCCCACCAGCACTTATGCAGCTACCCAGATACACGAACTTCTCGACTACGTCTATCTGCTCACCATCCAGGGTGAGTACAGGATTAGAATCCTGCCAGTCTTGTAGAAGTACTTTGCACTTCGAAGGTGCAAAGCACATACCATACCTACGGACACTGATTGCCAACTGATTAAGTGCGGATTGCATGCCTTGGGCATTATCGCACAGTAAGACAATATCGTCCGCATACTCAAGGTCGAGAAGTCTTTCTCCAGGCAACAGATCCACACCACCATTACTTACATTCATCAGAGCTGTTTCCAGAATGTCATCGATGGCAAAGTTGAAGAGGAATGGTGAGATTGGGCAACCCTGCCTAACCCCACTGCTCGAATGGAACAATGGAGAGAGGTGGTTGTATGCCCTCACTCTGCCTGAGGTGTTTTTATATAGGGCTTTTAGGATGTTAATAAACTTCTCAGGCACACCCTTCTTCAATAGACAATCCCAGAGAACAGTCCTGTCCAACGAATCGAAGGCAGCCCTGATGTCAAGAAACACTACGATTGTTGGCCTTTGAAAAGTATGGCGGTGTTCTAACATTTGGCGGAGGGTGAAGATATGATCAATACATCCTCGACCAGAACGAAACCCAGCCTGCTCCTCGCGAGTCAATCTTTCTCGGGTTTTGAACAACCTACGAAGAATGACGGAAGCCAATAGCTTGGACGCAATCGGAAGTAAACTTATCCCCCGATAGTTGTTACAGGAACGACGTGAACCCTTTTTAAAGATAGGGACAACTATCGACTCATTCCATGACGTTGGTACACACTCTAGTTCCCAAACCTTTGTAAACAACGTCGTCAATTCCTTAGTCAAAAAGTCACCACCATCTTTAAAAAGAGCCGGAGGTAAGTCATCTGGGCCAGGTGATTTGTAACGCTTCAAGAGTTGGAGTTCCTTGCGGACTTCCTCCTCATTTGGTGGATCAGTCGTCACCGGCCATGGAGGGCAGGACAGTCTGACCGATGTTGCCGGAGCAGCAGGCCAGTTGAACTGCCCTTCGAAAAATTCTGCCCATCGTCCAAGACGTCGATGGATGTTAGTGATTGGCATCCCATCATCCTCGCAGATTGTTTCACTCACACCAGACTTCTTGCTGCCAGTGGCTCGGATGAGCTGGAAGAGCTTCCGGTAGTTACCAGATGCAGCTGCTGCTTCCAGCTCATTAGCACGCATCGACCACCAGGCTTCTCGGTCCTTACGCAAGATTTGCCCAATTTACTTACGTAACAACCTTCGTTTGTCGTCTAATAAAGAACGGTAAAACCAAAGGTAATATATCTAAGGTCATATTTCAAATCTATTGCGATGTGATAGCAACGAGCTGTCCCCAGCATTCGACCAATATTTTCCAAAATAAACGAGTCAAAGTAAGTCGACCGTCAAAATCATTTTTTTTGAGTAAATGACTATTTGGTTGCTTCTTGGTGAATATGGTCTATTGTCTAGGTATGTGACTTCGGCTCCACAAAGCGATGGTTTAAGTACGAGCGACGGGAGTTCTTTTGTACACGAAGCTCTCATTCGTGTTTGTTGTTCTCTGGTTCCATGTAACTTAAACATGGTAGAAATACATATATACATACGTTTGTTCAGAGCAAGTAATGGATGTCTAAGTAGCTGTTGTGACCTGTATACGCCACTGGCAATACTTGTTCCTGACAGATTATCAGCGGTAATACAGTCGCAAAGGTTGTTTTTGGATATTGTAAATTCAAAGTGAAAACTAATTGTTGATACAATTTATTGGCTTCTTCGTGGCACATCATCCAGTTTTTCGTATCCGTGTTCTTTTTATCATTATGATTTTAGTAACGTTTCGAACATTTATGTAAACTTCAAAAACTAAAGTTTGTTTAACATTTGTTAATAATATAGGTAATTATAATTCTGGGTTGTACGCAGTTGATGAGAAACTGTGAAATAGAAAGAATTATTTTCGTTTTTGTTGTTCTTTCTCTGTTTAGATTTACCTAGGTATCGGTATGTATAAAGTTCTCTATATGTTTAGAACTTAATTTTGAGAGTTATATTGAAGTCGCTGAGTTTGTCAACATTTCAAATGAAGGTTGCGTCGAAATTTTGTAGTTCTGTTCGTCCACTTTTCCGGTTCTTCTCTAGCCTTAGTTTTTGTATTGTCACGATCAGGTGGTGGTCTGCAGCTGTGTTAGTTCCTCTCTTTGTCCTTATGTTTCACACAGATTTTCTGAATTGCCTGCTGATGCAGATGCGATCGATCTGGTTTTCTATAACGTAGTCGGTGGAAACCCATATAACTTTTGTGAGCAAAAATGCTACCACATATAGCCAATTTGTTTAAAACATGTAGATTTATCATTCTTGCACCATTCCCGTCTTTTCTCCCACTCCATGTCATCCCGTGATATTTTTATACCCGGTATTGTATATACCAACCTCGAAGTTTAAGTTCCCCATCAGGATGGTCAGGTGTTTTTCTGAACATTTGTTTACTATGGACTGAAACCCCCCTATCAAATTAATTCTAATCTTCTCCACTGCTATCGTTGGTAGGTGGGTAACATCGGACGACATCCATTGTGATCTCTTTCTTTGTTTTGAAGACTCTGCATTTTGTCAGCGTTTTCACTAAATAGAACTATGTCATCGGCATATTCTAAGTCAACAAGTCAATCTCCCGGTAAAAGTTCAACCTCTGGAAATTTAAATGAGGAAAGTGTTATCTCTAAAAGCACGTCAACGATAAAGTTAAACAAGAATGGAGAGAGTAGACAACACTGACGAACATCACTTGAGGTAATCAATTATGATGACAGTTCGCCATAAGCTCTCACTCGACCAGTTGTGTTCAAGTAGAGAGCCATTATAAGATTGATGTACATTTTGGTACTCCTTTCAGTGAAAAACACTGCCATAGAACCTCACGATCAACAGAGTCAAATGCCACCTTAACATCGAGAAATACTACGATTGTGGGACGTATGAATGTGTGTCTATGTTCTAGGACCTGACGTAGTATGAATATCTGGTCTATACAACCACGTCCAGGTCGAAAACCAGCCTGGTTTTCTCTAGTCTGCTCTTCACAAGCTTTAGTTAGGTGTCAAAGTATTATTGAAGCTAATATTTTAGACACTATATTAGTCAAACTGATTCCTCTGTGATTATCACAAGAGGACTTTTGTCCTTTCTCATGGACTGGCACAATCAGAGATTGAGAGCAGTCAGATGGGATTACGTCCAGTCCCCAGATTCTAGCTAAGACCTCATTCAATCTCGCTGCTAATACTGGATCGCTATCCTTGAAAATCTCAGGGGCAAACCTGTCAGGGCCTGCTGCTCTCCCACACTTCAGATTTCCTATAGCTTTTTTAACTTTGTAAAGAGTTGAAGGACTTACATCAACTTGCCGTTCAGGTCGACTGGAGATCGTGGGATACGGAAGTGTGACTGAAGGCCAGTTGAACTGATCCCTAAAGTGTTCTGCCCATCGATCCAATCTCATGGATTGAGAGTGAACAATATGTCCGTCGTTTTCGGAGATAGTTTCACTAGCAGTTAGATTTATAATACCGGTTTTCTTTTCAAGTCTGAACAGTTGTCTGCTGTTAACTTTTGCCGCTGCCTTTTCCACCTCTCTTGCTTTCGCTACCTACTACTGTTCGCGATCACTGCGTAGGCTACTTATCAGCCTGCGCATAAACTGACTCCGCTCTTTGTTATGTTCAGAGCCAGATGGCATGAGTTTTCGAGCATCTGTCGGTACGGTAAGTGCTGCTGCGATCCAGCGTTTCTCCCTAACCTTATGGTTGACCTTACTAGCAGATGTCACTGGTGTTTTCACAGCTTTTCGGATATCATTCCACGCTGCCTCGGGGTGGGCATCACTTACGTGGCTGTCTAACTGTTTTTCTAGTTGTTCCTGAAAAATATTCTTAGCTTGGCTATCATTAAGTAGAACCCTAAGAGGTTTCCTTGCAGAGTCTTTTCTACGTCCAGTAAGATGCAGACAAATACGCGCTCGCGCTAGAGCATGGTCTGAATCTAAGCATGTGCTCCAGGATGAGTGACAGTCTTCTATCGAGCCCCTCCATCGGTGGCTGATAGTGATGTGATCTATTTGGGTCTAACGTTGGGAAGATTCCGCGGGTCGCCATGTCAAAAGATGTTTTTTCCTTATGCGTAAAGTTAGTATTTGCTAGAAACAGACAGTTATCTGAGCATAGCTGGAACAGACGATCGCCATTATCTGTTCTTTGAGCCACGACACCATAAGATCCACCCAAGTATCCTTCGTTTTCGCTTAGTTTATCTACTTGAACATTAAAGTCACCAGCCATTATTACTATATCAGAGCGCCTAGCTTTTCGGTGAAGGTCGGAAAGCTTTCTGTAATATTCGTCTTTCACATCATGTGAGCTGCAGTCAGTAGGAGAGTAGGCAGAGACGACGAAGAGGCAACAACCTGTGTCCCTATCTTTCCGAGTCCTTGCTGTTCCATTTAGTCGGACAGCGCACAAACGACTGTCTACTGGGATCCAGTCTAGGAGAGCAAGTTCTACCCTAGGACTCAATGCTATACCTACACCGGCGAGGCTACAGGAAGTAGCATCCGGGCTTCCAGATACACGAAGCGTGAATCGAGTTGGTTCTTTATTTTGATATGGTGAGGTCAAATGAATGGCGCTACTCGGACCCTGTATGCGCGTTTCGGAGATGCAGCACACATCGATGGCGCGAGATCCCAAAGTTCTAGCTAAGGAAGCCTGTTGTCCTATTTGGCACAGTGTTCGGATGTTCAAAGCTCCTACATGCATTTTAGAGAGTGGTTTCAGGAGACCGGGAATAACGTTCCATGTACTCGAATCGTTTGCACTAGCGGTGCGAGATGATAAAGGGACATAAGAATGATTAGTCGTGATGATAAGAGAGTTATTGGGAGGTGTAGGAAGGGTTTGATTGTGATCAACATGGTCTCGTGTTTTGTTACGTATATGAGGGCTGACGTCACTTCCGGGCTGCCCACACTGTGGAAGGTGATTCTTTGTACCAATATTCATGTGTTTAAATAAATAAATAAAAATAAAATAGTCGGTTGTCTGAGCATAATTGCATCAGACTGTTGCCATTATCTGTTTGTTGAGCTGTGATGCCAAGCGACCCACTTAAATGTTTCAGTTCGAAGTAGCATACTGTGCTTTGGCCTTAGGATTGGTAACTACGATTAATACATATGAACGTCTGACTTTCTGGAGATCAGTGTCCTGTAGAACTCATTTTGTACACTGTGTGAAGTTTGTATTTTATATTACATAGTCCTATTGTTTTCCGTTTTTAATTTGGGTAAATAAATGTTTAGTATTCTACACGTCTGTTCGAAAATATGCGGTGAAATAAGCTACCTAGAAATCTGTATTTCTTTGAAAGCATAACTCGAATCACTGATTTTAGCAATGTCGGTGGAATTTCAAATATTTCGTATTTTACTTTCACTCTACGCAACGTATCGAAATAGTTTGGACCAAAAACGAACATATAATTCTTCTTGTAGTATTTTAATGCTGATAGTGAAGTCGGTCAGTAATATGCAACATGGAATCTGCGGCGCATTTATATGGGTTCCACTTGTCAGATCATATCACCACAATGAGATAAAATCATCAAATCTGATCCCATAGTAGTAGAAGTAGTATCATTTACATATGTAGTAGAAAAGATTAAACATGGAAAGAAATAAAACAACTGTAAATGAGTTTCAGAACTCAGTAAAGTGAATTCATCTGATAGACAAATGTCAACTAAACTCCAACATCGTTTCATCACTTTTCTTTTAGCTATCGTCGAGTGACCAGCTACTATACTTCAACTGAATGTTGGTATCAATAAATGAGAATATACATCAAACTTAATTTAACATAATCAGAAGACAATATTTTGTATTTTATAACTAGGAAATTCATACTTCAACTTTTCATCTTTTCTCTTTCTAATTGATTAATTGTAGATATTTTGTCTTCACATCATTCTGGGCGTATAAAATTTACTTTGTTTTTGGCTTCACTTTGCTTGTTTTATTTCTCCTAATTGCTGTGACAACATCTGTTACTGTTGTGGGCACATATTTCTTGTTGAATTCTGAGGATTATCGTTGGTAAGTGAGATTAACTCAATTATTTTGTAGTTTTACTATGAAAACTTGTTTAGAGTCGGGTTACTGACCAATCCACTTAACTTTCTGACAGGTCTCAAGTTTGAGTCCTCTCCGCTGACCGAGGTTCGGGTATCCTGAATACAGAAATTTCTACTTTATATCTGATCTATTTCTTCTCTGTCTAATTATGAAAAATGCATATGAGAATGGTTTTACTTAATAGCAGTATAAAATATTATACTCAAGATTTGCGATTATTGTTAAGATAACTAACGCAACTCTACTTTGTGGCCTTTTTTCCAACTCAAATTCTTGTTAAAAGTGTATTTTCTCCTGTGATGTTGATAGGTCTTTAAGATTGTCATTGATCTGGATGCAACTCATGGTAAAGTTAATATCACATTTCGCTAGCATAAGTTTAGGGATGTAACGTAAAAGCCCATTAAGTCCTTCTATATATTTCTTCAACAGATTCACAATTCCCATCTAAGCATTCTTATCGGGATTAATCCACATACATATATCCTTACGCGTTAGTATTTTTGGTAGCTTAGTTTATTTTGAAATTAACTTGTCCATAATTTAACATTAGCTATTGAGTGACTAGAAGGAGATAACAATGCCTAACTGTTTCATTTTAGTTTAAGACATATACTGTAACGCATTTACCTAAGTTTCGGCTTTATGGCACTTTCTGTGTAAGTATCACTGGTACTGTTTTGTTGGTCATAAAAAGGTTGTTGAAGCAAGATTCAGGTCTGTAATACGATGGTAAAAAAATCAAGAGATCTAACCACTTAGCCTCCACAAATCGTTGTACCGTCAAATCTTTATAACATCTTCGATTCCATTCCTTGAAGCTATTTAAAACTGCATACTTTAATAACATTATCAGACTATGTTGTTCATTGGAAAACTAGTTTCTGAATTTCTTAGCAAATTATTTTTAATGAATTGGAAAAACCACCGATTTAAACTGGAACAATGTACACTTAAACACCAAGGTTTCTTTGCATTAAAATAGTAATAATCGCACTGTCATATATTGATGAATATTCTTGTATTCCTTTTCTTATGTTTTTATTGGATGACCTTTATTATTATTGTTATTATTGTTAATATCCTGCTTTATTAGGCAATGGACAAGTTTTCTTTCTGGTGCATCGATCACGTTTTATGCATATTTATATTCGATTTACTACTACTTCTTCAAAACCAAGTGAGTATCTGTCAACATATGTTTCCTTGTATTTCAGCTTTGGACTGCTATTTTAGTATATAACGTGTCATCGATATCTTCAATAAATTGCCTATATTCAGTGGTGTCACTTTCTAAGTGATCCTGATGTCCATGATTGTGTTTGCACTTTTCAAACAGGGTAGTTCCACTCTGTCCCGATGGGTCGCGTAACTTACATGTTTCCCCAGCTGGATCTGAATGGCTCACCATTTAGCGATATAGGACTAGGTAGAGGCGGAATAGTGGTAAATTTGAGAAGTGTTGAGAAATGAAGGATAGTCGTATCGGATTTGTGTATATTCATTTATCACGACACGGTGGGTTCTAAATTGTCATGCAACTTATTATCTTAAGACATTTATGAGACCTGACTTAAAACGAAAATCAGTGATGACCTCGCTGTAGTTTTCTACATTATACTTCATAAACAGTAAAACATAATTTCCAACTAAATGAAATCCATCTTTTTATGTCTCGTTTTGCTACGTAAAACACATTTTTCAAGGCACTATTTAACCAAACATTTAATGTTACAATTAAAAGTAGGTAGTATGGTGTGTAGTAGAGATGACTGAAATGTGAAATCCTCACTATTAATATTCTTCTTTGTTTCAATTTCAGAATGTTTGGTCTATTCCAAACTACTTTCTATTTCGGTTATATGGCATTGTTTTGCCTATGTATAGGGTTACTTTGTGGTAAGTCCCTTTGGTCGCACACTTTTAGACTTATTCGAATATGAGGTAACGCGAAATTCTTTGTTCTTAAAAAAAAAATACTGGTGCATTGAGTGGTGATTTCAGAATTTTGAATTTTAAGTACTTTTCAGCAGACAAGTTCATTTCTAGTCTGCACTGTCACGTTTACAAATAAAGGCTTAACTGTTCGAGCCCTTACTTATAATTAGGTCATCGACAAAGTCTCAGTAGGAATATGAAAGGCTTATTCGTGATCTAACACCCTGCACCATGGAAAGGGACTGATGAGGTATCTACCTGTGTTACGTCATTGATCTGTCTACCCACTTCTATAGATTAAGACCTTGATGCGCGATAGGTTGACTGGTTTAACCTTGAGGCTAGCATGCATGAGTTCGGAGTGAGACCAACTGCTTGGCATAGAGAGACGAAAACTGTTCTATCATCTGATGGGTTGACAAGCGCTCAAGCGAGAGAAGACAAATCAACTGGAACACTACTCGATTTATTCTCAATTCCGATCTGGTTCCTGATTCAGATTAGTGTAAAAAGATACACGAGTAAATTGATGACTTAATGTAACCCAATTCTTCAGAGAAAATAAATAGATAATGCAATCAAATTAACACACTTTAAATAAAACAGGAAAAGGACGAAGTATTGAGTTCCACCGGAAATAGGTTTGATTACATCAATGTCATGTGGAATTTTTGGTTAAGGTGCTTCTGTATGAGACGTCATTCTGTGTATGATGGTGGTTATGAAAAATGTCCAATTTGTAATATGAAAGAATGCAGTTAGAATTTGAGTGTAAGTGGAGATTGGGTCGGGAATGAATGGAGTTAAATGTGGTTGTTTGGATAAACAATCCAAGTTGGATGAGTATTCAGACCTTTCTTTCTATTGAGGGCAGAAGGATTTTGTATTGCATGAAACGTTTCGGCTACTTGTCTTTTTTATAGTTGGAAAAACATTTTCGAATTATTTTGATGTTTTTAATACCGATTTAGTGGTTACTGAAAATAACATGTACTGCTATTATCTGTTTAATTTGTAATATTTTCTTTTAATCTGTTAAGTATCCTGGATTTATTTTTCATAAAAATGATCATCGGAAGAATCCAAATTACATAAGTCATACCAAACAAATATCGACACCTTTATATTTAACTAACCTAGAGTCATTTCTTGATATGATTATGATAGTATAGTATTTTGTAAATTCGACGAATAGATTATCCACGGAGAATCGATTTTTATCCACTAATTTACTGTTGATGTACTATAATCCTAAACTAGATATAACTGAATCCGCCGATACTTCTAATTATCAAATAACGTTTTCCAGATGTAAACTCAAAATCAATAGCACGTACACTCAGAACTTAACCCTACTAAAACCAAATACAGTCAGATATAAAACGTTTTAGGGTTATTCTTTTCATTCAAGAAATTGCACAAAATGATTTAGTCCCTAATTTAATTTATCTGTAGACCACATACCACGCATTTTCATTTTTGCATGCGAAAGAGGCATTCCATTTTATATTGTGACTCATTAACAACATCACAATACCTGTACATGATTTATAATTAAATAAAAATAGACAGCCTAGTTTGGTCAGGTGGATGAATTACCTAGACAAAATGATGCTCCGAAACTAGAAAGTAAATGTGCCATTGTCATTAAACGGAAAGGAAATTAGCTGGTGCTTAGAGATCGGGTAGTCGTATGTGCACGTTTGAACCACAAATTTATCAGTCGGTCAGATAGTTAGAAAGTAGAGTCTAGAAAATGCGAATAGAAAAGGGTATTTGACCTACACTCACACACAGATCTCAAACCAACCTGGGTTTTCGATTTTCCATTTCACAAGCCCTGATTACGCGTCGGATGACTATTGAGACTAGTGTTTTAGACGCTACTTTGCTCGAATTAATTCCTCTGTTGTTACCACATAGGAGTTTCCGTTCTTTTTTTAAACTGAGGAGATCGTCGAATGATACTAGTCAGGAGAAAATACGTCCAGATTTTGGTATCTCATTTCACCTAATTGGTAAACTAATCCACCATTCTTACAGGACTCTGGATTCTGCTACTCTGACCTGCCTCAAATTAGTTATGACCTTTTCAACTTCGATCAAATTTGGGGGACTTGTCAGTCAGTCAGTCATAAGGTAGAACTAGAACCCGGTACGTAAGTACATCAGTTCAAGTTGTCATACCCCAGTAGCACAGAGGTATGGAATTGTCAGGCCAAATCACAGAATAGTAGAGGTAGTAAGTATCAGTGGTAATGGGGAAGAATGGGCATCGAAGATACTATTCGAAAAAAAAATATAATTTAGTGAGGCAAAATCATAAACGTTTACGGTGAATTTAGAGGAAGATATAGAACGAATGCACTGCGCCACTTCAAACGATTTTAAGCCGTGTCTTCCAAAGTCTTTAACCATTGGTTACGATAATCACGCGGATCCCAACCAGGTTATCTATACTTTTTAACATGGGCCAATCCAATTGTCTGTGACTTCGTGGGCCAACGTCATGTTTTGGTTAGGTTGCCACTAAATTTCTTCCGGTCTACTCCTACACTAGGAAACATCGCCCGTTGAAGTAAGCAGAGATTAAGCATACGTAACACGCGTCCCAACCACCTCAATTGATGAAGACTTACTACCTCATCAATCGGTCTGTTATTACTACATAGTACTATATCTCTTACACAGGTATTACTTATTTTGTGACCTTAGAATAGTACAGCATGTACTGGTGTTGTCAGCTCCTGATGTTTATTATGTTTTTTCATGCGACATTTATTATTCCGGGAGCTGTGTTGTAGGTAAGTGACATTCATTTTGTTTGTGGTTGATGTGAGTGGAACATAACCAACAAGTTGACGACTGTTAAGTATATAATAAAGTATATATAGTGTCTCCATTCGGTTAGTATTCATTTATTTTTTATTCACTCACACTTCATCTTTTGTGATTATTTACATTTGTTGTTGCTTAGTCACAATATTGAGTGTTAACTTATGATCATCGTAGAAAATTGTTTTTCTCTAAAAATTATCTGGATCTGTGGTTATTATAGATGCTTAATCTGGTTTACGTATAAAGTTATATATATATATATATATATATATATATATATATATATATATATATATATATATATATATATATATATATATATATATATATATATATATATATATGCCAATCCGTTTTTCTATATGTTTACTTTCTAATATAACCAGCTGTGCATGAAAACTTAAACATTTATCTCTCTCTTTTTCAAGGTTCAGTTGGATACATTGCTGCTAATAGATTCGTTCGTAAAATATACTCGGTTGTCAAGGTGGATTGAAATGCCTAATCACGTCCAGATATTGTTACTCTTTGTTTTTATATGAAATTCTTAAGCTGTGATTATTGTCAACGTTTTTTCCTCTTCCTCACCTTCTGTACTTTGTGTATGTTTTTTCCACTATTCTGTGTGACTTCGATTTTGGTGTAAGTTGTTTGAGGATTTTCATCTATGGTCAGTATTTTATTTCTTAAATTAGCGTTGTTCATATAAGGACACGTCAATACTTCATTTGTGTTTGAGAAATTGAGTTTTTATTCTTACATTACCATTAATTATAATTACGTTTCGTTATAGTTTTTGATTTTTTTTTCTCTTCACTCATAGTTTTCACTGTTGCTTCCTGTCAAATGTAACGAACTGTACTTTGTTACCCATTGTGAACAGTGACATGATATAAAGAGTAATTTGTATCCATCCTTTTATTGTCACATAGTATGTTTATCTTGATAAATAGCTTCACATGTGAGTGATATTCTAAAATGATTAGAAGTAGTTGAATTGATGTGCTGACTAAGAATTCCCCAAATTGCCCAATCTATGACAAGTTAAAATAGATCAGCACAATTGAACGTGGTATATTTGGAATTGGTAATAAGCCCGGAGTCAAGTACAAAGAAGTCATCAGTTAGTACAAATACCACGTGTTCTTGAATGATAGTGTCTTGCTTAACCGTGCCATTCATGTATCTGAATGAGGATAGTCCAGTCAGTCGCTACGTAGAACCCGGTACGCATATACAGTCGACCCCATTTGCCATACCTCGCTAGTGCAGGAAAATAAACTAGTGAAATAAAAACAAACGAACAGTTACAAAAAAGCCTAGAACGTGCACCATCGCAATTGATTTTGAGCCATGCTATTCATGTCTCTGAAGAGAACCGGTGAGACTTAAGTGAAGTGGTCGATGCGCTCAACAAACTTACTCACTATGATTTATTCAGACACCGCGGCAAAGTAATCTCGGGGCGACATTTTGCATCTGGATGGGGACAGCCGCATCCCAAAGATGTCTGGATTGTTGCTTAGTATGGTCAAAAGACTAGTTTGTTAGCGTCTTCATCAAACGGAACTACATCATCTGGTAGGAGTTCTATCCCTGAAAAGCCAGACGATGGAAGTGTTATTTCCAAAGGCATGTCTATGACAAAATGGGTAAATCGGGCAACCCTGACAAACACCACTTGCAGTAACCGATTCCGACGAAAGTTCTCCACAAACTCCGACTCAATCAATACTGTTCGAGTAGGGCTTCAAAAGGGTTAATGTACTTTCTTGGTACGGCTTTTAATGACAGAGACTGCCACAAGACCTCACGATCAACGGGGTCGGACGTCGACTCAAGGTCAAAGGACACGCCTGTAGTCGGACATCGGAAGATATATCCGTGTTTCATGACCAGACGGACTTTGAGTATTTAGTCTACACATCCGGGTCTGAAACCACCCATGTTTTCTCAGATTTGCTCTTCATGAGCTCTAGTTAGACATGGAAGTACTGTTGGGGATTATGTTTCAGACTCTATACTAGTCAAACTAATTCTTCTGTGATTGTCACAAGATGTATCTCAATTCCGCTGCTGCGGTCGAAATTAATTGTAATGGTCCACCTTAACTCCCAAATACTGTATAGTCGTCAGGTTCTAACGTGATTTGTGTATTCCGTATATCTCAGATGTTAATCTTTGTGGGAGTCAGTGTGTTTAGAAAGTGTGATCTAAATCAATGGTTTTTGATAACGGATTTCACTGAGATGCAGATATTTTAACTAAGTTTAACCAAGAATTTGGAGACTCAATACTTCGCGATTTCGTTCAGAACCTTAGATGTTATTTAACCACCACAGTTTACCGCATTTAACACATTGAAACATCCAGAATAAAACAATAATATCACCCTCATATTACCAGCCAGGATGTATGGACTATTAATGACTTAAAATTTCAATGGAATATGATTCTGTCTGGATTTATTGATTTTGCACAAGAATAAATTTCCCGCGACTGGGTACACATGCTTGTCAGGTATGAGATCATAAGTAAGAACTAACCACTCATCGTTTTGCCATTTTCTTGACGGCTGTGACTATTAAGTGAGTAGTAATCTATTTTATAAATTATCACAGCTCAGTCCGTCTATCAACTAAGGGACGAGTATACTGCGCGGCAGTTCGTTCTGTTTTACTTTACCGCTGCGAAAGGTGGTCTTTAAGGGTAGAAGATATTCGTAAGCTACTAGTATTTGAATAGGAATATTGCTCACATCTGTAATCACCGGGTAAATAATAGTGGGGTTAGCTGCAGGGTATTTGGGAATGATGCTTGGGCCACGTGTTGTGTATGCCTGAACACCAATTACCATGACGCTCAATGCTGACTAGTGTTGGCGATGGTTGAAAAGAAGTTAAGTGCAGCCAAACCAAAACGCGGCATCAGTGCTTGAAGTCACTAACTCCTAGTCTTAGTCATGTTGGTAGATGCAAACTACTCAGTTGGGGTTCGCGTGACTATCGTAACCAATGTTTGGAGACTGGGTGACATGGCTCAGAATCGATCACAATGGGGTAGGTGTATACACTTTCTGTCTTCCCTTAAACTATGAGAATAAAATTGCTTTATGTCTTTCATTCTGTAATATATCCTTATATTCAATCCTTTTATATATTACCACGATTGAATTAACTACTATGAATTTGGTGTTCATCTTGTTGTGCTAATGAGGTATGGCAACTTGGACTGTTGCACATATGTGCTTCGTCCTACGTTGTAGCTCACTGCTCACTCGATGTAATCGATCAACAAATCTTGTTCATGTCCCTTGAATGTTTCACTTCGTATTGATTGTCAACCAATAGCTTACCCTGTTGGGTTTGAAAAGTATTTCTATAGTTAGTAAAGTGAAGCTGAAGATGTTTTCTTGGTTGCCATCCAAACTTTCGTCAAATATAATTCATAGTAAGTCAGTGATTCAGTTGTAAAGTCAAATGGGTGGCCTAAACGTCATTACAATATAAGTGATTTGAACTGATTGAGCATATCTTTTTTTAGATAGTTTGAAACTGGATTCATTTTATAAACTATCATGTGACCATCCACTGTTTTTACTGTCCTCTAGAGGCGAAAAGTCTTCTGAATACTTGTATTTCCCCCATTAAGGGACTTATTGAAAATAAAAGTAATATATTATTTTTATTACAACTGGAGATTCGATTCTTTAATATGAAACAGGTTAGTGACGGAGTCACAAGGAAATATATATAATAACGAGCATGTTGCGACTGATACACGGACAAACAATAATGGGCCTTTGAGTACGCCTCAATTCATAAAACCAATGAATTTCCCAAGGTTCCACTTCAATAGTGGCCACGAGAAAACTGCTTTTCAATTAATAAATTACAGCTTAGTGTCTATAATAAAAAACATTGTTACTGCTCCTCTTGAAGTGTAAGCTTGGACTCAACAAATGTAATTTTGAATATCAAAGATTCCAATTGTGAAAATTAGAACAACACATACAAGCGAACAATTGTTTTCAATTAGATCGTCATCAGGCTTTAGTTTATTTTCCAGGCTGAAGGTACATTGTGAAGGGAGTTTGGAAAGTTTTGTTAGAGAATTCTGTAGGGAAGGAAGCAGTCTTTGAGAATCTGTGCTGACATGGGCGTACAACTGAGAATCGAAACTGGTTGGTGGTGTAATATTTTGAATACCAAAACATTTTGGGAAGATTGAAGGTCTCATTATGTCGTCTACGTGTTTGTGCAGGACTGTGGGAAGCGTCAGCACATGAGCCGTTGAGTTTAGGTCTGAATGGTTCGACATTGTGACTTCCATTATCACTAACTTAGCATTTTGAATCATCAGCTGGAAAACAGGAACTCTGACTCATCTTTCCTCACTATTATTATTATTTTATAGAGGATCTAGCGTTTCAGCAGTTAGACAAGAATTCGAACACTATGCATGGCCAGAAGACGTAACATCTTTGAGGAGTCAGATTTATACTATGATCTGGGATGGGGTATTTGCTTTCCCTCTCGAAATGCTCTCATAGAGCCACATATATATAGCATAAGCTAGAGGATTCTCATTGTCTTCTCCCGGTTGGGGTGTTGTTTGCCAAAATGAGCGGATAAGGAGTAAACATTCAGACTTTTACCTGGACTGGTACGAACGATCAGTCTAAGGGGTTAAGAGGTCCTGTTTACGAAACAGTCGTGCATATAAACACATTGTTTAGGAACGTATTTTGGTTATCAGCTATCAAGGGAATGAATCCCCTTGATGTTTGCCTCTGCCTGAGGATTAAATTTTAATCGATGGACCACGTGGTAACTTTAAATATACCATCTGCGTCGATCTGGGCGCACAGGCATCCTAGTCCACACAATGAATTTACTATTCGCACAAACGATATTCACAAATATTTCGTTATGATTCACATTTAGCTACTTAACACTTTTTTATTCCCATTTTGTGTACGTTTTCCCAATTTACTCTGAGGCTTATCGATTATGGAAGTTTCGTCCTGTCTTAGGTCATCGACTGTGGGCCAGTTGCTATTGTTATATCCTAGAGGAGATTAAATTACAGGTAACTTCTGAGGACTATTAATGTATAATTATTCAATAGTTAGATTATGTATATTTATATCCCTCTTATTATAAGCTTCATTTTGACCCATAGTTTATTATTATACGATTTACTGTCCCTAAATTATGCCTCCCACCTTCGCAGCAACTTTTTGGCTTTATTGCGCACAAATGTTATTTCCTATTGTATGGTGCATTGCGGTCTGTTTGTTTGATATATAAACACAGTATGTTTGAAATATGTGATTCGCATAGTGGAAGCTGGTATTGTTGTTCTGGACTCAACTAGACGGGCTAGGTGAACATAGGACCAATAAGGACGCTAGGCTGCTCATACCGGTCGAACGTCATTGGTTAGGCACAGTGCTGAGATTGTGTAAGTCGTATTTTGATTGGTGCATAAATCACGTGATAAAAAGCCGGACATAAAGTCATAACAGCTATAAAAATCGATAACTACGATCATTATTATATTTCGTATTTGATAATATTCTCGTTCTTTAGTGTTTTCTCATATCGATAATTGTTTCTAACATCATTTCATTTAACCCCGCTATTACTTTTAATTATAGTAACACGAACGTTTTAATTATCTTACTCCTTTCAGATTAAAATCTAATGTTAACGTGCAAGCCTTTCTATTTGCATACACAATCTTAGATCTTTACTGCTTACATTATATAATCCAGTATTATAACTTTTCTATTACATCATCATATGTATTCTTTGCTCATACGTCCTTAATCTTGCAAGTTTTTTTTACACATATACGATTTTACATGATAAATCCATTCACTGAACTTCATGTTCTTTTAATTCATAAGATAATACTAACTGCTTTATCGTTTCTATTTGTCTAACATCCATTGTGCGTTCAAAATTGTCTCTTATTCTAGTGGTAAAAATTCGACAATATTATTAAGTCGGAAAAGACGAAGACCAAAGAACACATTGAGTCAGGAATCGGAGGCAGACATCTAAAGAACGAATAGATACTGGATATATAACTGGGAAGGGGTTACCCAGGACAGAGTTGGATGGAGAATGTTGTTGAGCGGCCTATGCTCCTCCACGAGTAACAGGTGTAAGTAAGTAAAACCAAAACAGTGGATTATTGTGTTCTAATATGAGATATAATTTTGGAGGTTAGTTTTAACAATATGTTTTTATAGGCATCAATCAAATTAATGTTCTTTTTTATTCAAGTGATTTAGAATGAAAGGTATTTGTTATTACATACTAATTATTAGTTTATTGCTTCATAGATAATTTAAATGATGATATGTGCACTGGTTCGCCAGATATTTCAATCAACTTTTTCAGTAAGTTAACTTTTTTCAATGTGGCCAGATCTGATTCTACCTCATATAATACAGCTAAATTTGAAATCATTACATCATGTAGACAAAATCGACGACATCGTGCATTGAACGTGAATGGTGTAGAAAATCCTGTAGTTGTTGAAGCAGTTGTAATAACGTCTGAATTGTTTATTGGTTGACTAGTTAGTCCAGTTGTTGTTAGATTCTCCAACACTTTAATTGATTCTGATAGTCGTCCAACATATAAAGAACAAATAGCTAAATTATTGGCCGCCTGAATTGTGGTATATGAATGAAATGAGGAAGATTGTATAGCAAAAAACTGAACACAGACAACTTACGGTAAAGTGACTGTTAACTTCAATTTTCGACTTTAAATGGGAATGTCAATTTTATAAACTATTTATATATTCACCTAAGGTGATGAGACTGATTGAAAACAGCAATTTAGTAGAAGAAATGTATATCCATTTCTTTGAGGCCAAATGATTACTTGGATGCCATCGTACAACGTTAAAATCGGCATATAGAAAGTAATGGTCAATAAAATTATCGATCACTGTCAACTAGCAGGAACACATGCTGGAAGCTTCCTACATTCGATCGATCTATTTCGAACGTAGCTTTATTGATTGAAAACAAGTGGCACAGTCAGTCCGGCAAATGCAGTGTAAAACGTTGGATATATGTACATCAGTCCAAATATATGCTTCAGAATGAGTCGGTCTTCTATTGAGCTTCTCTAACAGAGGCTGATTGCAATGTATTCTATTCGGGTCTACCGTTGAGTCGGTTGCTGTATCAGACGAATGCGTATATTGTGCTCATAGTTGGTGCTTGCTAGAAATAAACAATTGTCCGAGGATAGCTGCAGCAACCAGTCACCATTATATGTTTGGTTTACTCACTCAATCTTTCCTATTTTTTTCACGGAATTTCCTCCGATTAGCCCTTTTATTTGACTACTTAGTTATCAATGTGCTTATACAGTTTCTAGTTCTTGTTTTAGTGTTAATGATACTGGGGCTTATAGGAAAGGGAAACAACAAATATTTGTTACATAGTATTAAAGTTTACTCGTATACAGACATGTATACGCTATGATTTCTCTCCACCTATCTAACAGCTTTACGCCATTTTCATAGCCCAAATCACCTAGCAATCTTGGTATATCAAAGTTCGACGTAAGTTCTAACTTGACCAGTAGTGATCGAGTAGAGAACTGTCTATTCGGTACGTTTGTCAGTGACAGAGGTTGGCATAGAATATCACGATCTGCAGAGTAGAACTCCACCATAATATAAAGGAACACAACTGTAGTCGGACATCGAAAACTATATCTATGTGTCAAGAATCTGCTGAAGGTTGAGTATTGTCTATAAATCGAGGTCTACGTCTGAAACCAGTCTAACTTTATCACATTCGCTCTTTATAAGCTCTAGTTAGGCGTCAAAGTATCATTGTAGATAATATTATAGACATTAAATTAGTCAAACTGATTTTGCTGTAATTGTCACAAAAGGATTTTTCCTTTCTTTTAAATTGGGACGATCTGCGATCGAAACCTGTCAGATGAGATTACGCACAATTCACAGATTTTAGTTAAGGGCTCAGATCATTTGACTGCTAAGACTGGACCACCATCCCTAAAAATCTCACGCTAGTCTATCGGGCTTCCGCTTGTTATAGATTGCTTATTGTTTCATTAAGTGTTGGAGGACTTGCATCAATTCGCCAGTAAGATCGTTAGGATACAGTGGCTAACTGAAATGCGGTTGAAAGCCAATTAAACTGTTTCCTAAAGTGTTATGTCCATCGGTCCAGGCTCGTAAACTGAGAGTGAGTAGTACTACCATCATTTTCCGAGATAGTTTCGCTATCGAAAACTGCATCTCTGTGCTAATAAGGTATGACAACTAGAACTGATGTACGTACGTACGAAGTTCTACGTTGTTACTGACTGAAGACGTGGACAATGCATGCTCCAGAATGGGTGAGTCTTATATCGAGCCTCTTCAACGATGGCTAACGGCAACGTGGGCGGCAATTTAAGTCAATTGTTGAGTCAATTATATGGGTCGCAAATTCAGATGATGCTTTTCCTTATAATTAAAGTTTGTGCTTGCCGAAAAACGGCTATCTGAGCACAATGACAGCAGGCAGTCACCATTATCAGTGTGCTGAGACGCGGCATCGTAAGTGCTTTTCAGTTTGCTTAAGTTTACATATTTCGGTACAAAATCACCTACCACTATCACTATATCCAAGCGTTTAGATTTTTGACGGAGTCTAGAAAGCTTCTAATAAAATTCGTCTTTTATTTCATCCGAGCTGTGATTAGTGGGGTCGTAGGCAAAGATGACGAGGAAAGTGTGATATCTTCTTATCTTTCAGAGTCCCGACTATCCTGCTCAGTCAGACAGACCACCAGTCTAGTAGAGTCTGTTCTACTTTTCAACTTAATGCTATACCTACACCAGTTAGTTCATAGGAAGTAGCAATGGAGTCGCGGCGTACATCGATTGCGCAGGGTTCAGGAGTCCTAGACAAGGAAGCTTGTTGTTCTATCTAACACAGGGTCCGAACATCAAGAGCTCCAACATGTGATCTAAAGACCGGCTTCTAGAAACCAAGATCAACATTTCGTTAACTCAAATCATTAGCATTGGTGGCACGTAGTGATAAAGATAAGTGAGAAGGGTTATATTTAAGGATATAGCAGCTCACGTGCAATTGAGTTCGTTCACATTTAATTTGATTAAGCCCTTTTGTTAACTTATTTAACGGACAGAGTCATCCGTACTATAAAAACTTATATAATTGTACCTTTATTATTGTTGCACTTGTATGAATATGTATGCCTGAACATTGCTTACTGCCTACGCATATATATTCATTCTGCTAGCCTTACTATTAGTCGCTTAATTGATTCGATGATTAATTCATTTCACTATGTATATATATGTACACTTTTATCATGTTCATTGACTCGCTGTAGATACTGGCTGTTCTGGAGGAACAAATAACTTCTACCACACTCTTATAGAGTCGGTAGAACAACTTCATCCACACAGCTGAGTTTGCTGCTTTTAGTCTTACCGTTCTCCAAACAACCTGTCTGGAAAAGTAGGAGCTGCGGTTATGGAAAGACCATACTGTCAATTATAGGTCTAGCCACATGAGTTTTCGTTTTAATAATTTGCATAAGATTACTGAATTAACGACAGATCTATGCCATTTTTACTATAAATGTTCTAAACAGCAGAGGAGTGAAATTTGGTCGTCATAAACAATCACGGAATCAGTTTGGTACGATGACAGTGTCCTGTTGATGCTAATTTAAAACACAATGGTCCAGAAAACACAAGTCTTTAGACATCAGATACGTGGTTTTACTCACAGGTTACATGACTTAGAGTCTTCCCTAAGAAATATTTATCTTTATTGCAGATTTATACTTTCACATAGTACGAAATTGACAATTAACACAAGTCTGACTTAATGTGTTTTCCATAAAAGTGAAAACACATTTACTACCACAATATGGTTTGAAGTACAGTGGCACTCATCCATGAGATTTGAAAAACTACGGAGAGTGAAGTTTGGATGTGTCCTAGTTTCTACTGATGCGGAAGCTAGATGCATACCAATCAATTAACTGAGTTCCCAAATGTGAACCGCAGTGTTCAGTAGCTGATATGAAAGTATCATAGACTAGAGAGCTCTGTCTTCGATGCCGCGATGTCTTGTTGATGTGTACTTCAAAGGACTCCTAAGTTTGTCATAAAAACTTTATATTTATCAACGTAAAAGATCGCACATATAACCTAGGATACCAAATCACTGATTTATTCTCTTTAATTGGTCTCTCAGGACAATAACATCCTTTAGATGCGTAAGTAAATATGAAAACAGTAAAAATTGTTCAAGATGATGAATTAGTTTAGTTTTTATTAATTAGCAAAATGATATATTTCGTCGGAGGAATTTCAGTCACATGACTTTAGACACACAGATTTGGGACAACAGGTCTTGGATTGTGGCGCATAATTCGTCCATCTATTTGGCTAAATAGAGTTTTGGTATTTCAGCTTATGTCAGTTCGTGATGAAAACTCTAAATCTAATTCCTCACACTGGTTTATAACCGTCATTTAGTTCTAGTTAATAGTTGGACATCCTCAAGGTCACTTTGGCGTCGCTCAAAGGTCGTCAATAAATTATAGTCTCAACGAACGCTCAAACAAGTGAATTATTTAACCGTATCTACATGATTTATTCTAGTTTATCTATCCCAAAGCTTTAATTTTTAAAGTCATGGGTACTACGTTTGGGCCTCAGTAAGGATAACAACAACTTACTATGGTTTAACGTAAATTCTGCTGGAGAGTCTCAAACAAGAAGAAACACGCATTGTGGGTTTTACTATAACACAAGTATCAAATGAAAAAGATAAAAATAAACGAAAACAGGCACTCACTGCCACATTTGTAGGATCTAATCGTAGAACAGTTTCAAAGAACGTTCTCGCTTCTTCATATTCCCCTTTACCAATCGATAACAACGCACTAAAAAATAAATATATACCACCATCGTATGGCTATTTAACGAAGAGAAATATATACTTTACAGCAATTATCTAAAGTATAAATTAACATCGCCTGAAGCCCGTCAAGCGTTATTCATGATTCAAAGTCTGAGTAAATAAAAAGTGTTGAGTGTTAAGTTAGAAATCTCACTTTGTAAACCAGAATCTCACTATAAGGAAGCTAATCAGAAAAATATGTAATCCAATTAAACTTAACACTGAAGAGTATTTATACAGAAGAATTATTACGTCTTAGGGTAAAAGCTGAGACTCTTCGGAAACTAATGGGTCGACGACTTTTTTAATAACCAGGTCAACAATAAACATACAGATAAAAATATAATAACAGTGTGGAAGACCGTAATGATCACTCAAACAGTGACGGAAATCATGAGATAGAAATTGGCTCTCCTTAGAATAAGTGAAACCTATTGGGCATAATCTGTACAGAGATATGTGTCGTGAGAGATGAAGCTGTATTATAGTAATGAAGGAAAAAACGTGCTACACATATAGATGGTTGTACTAATAATCTTCAAAGAAGCACAAAAAGTGAGCATGGAATAAGAAATCCTAGGAACCTGGATCATCGATGCCTGTTATGAAACAAAACGGGAAAAAAATAATGAATCTCGTGCAACGTTACGCTTCCACGGATGATAGCAGCAAAGATAGTAAACACCAGTTTTATGAGCCTAAAGTTACTAGTACAGAAAACGGCTGAGGAAAAAGCTTCACAATGTTGATAGAGGACTGAAAAGTTGAGATCTGGATGGACAATACTGAGTGAGAATGAATTAAGAAATGATATAGACTGGTATAAATATTAGAATAACAAAGAACCATCAAACCAATAGACTTTCAAATACAAAACTACAACAAAATTTTCCAACGCACGCTTAAATTGTAAATTTTTATCTGGATATCCATACTTTATACTCTGATTTATTCACCACGTCAAGTTTGACATGCATGTTGTCGTAAAAAGTAGCGAATAGGAAAGTTCAAACTTTTCATGTAATGGGTCATAAACAGTACTGTTGTATAATTAGCTCAGCCAAATTGTTATTTCATTTAATCAGTCTAGTGCTATCCAATTAACTGTGGTTCTAATTGGTAGATACACGTACATATTCATGAATTTTATAAAAATGCTTAATTGTATTTTTTTTACAACCCGCATATCGAATGTTTATAACTGTGTAGTTTCAACAGAAGTCCAAGAGGATTTTTAACGTGAACTGAGGCAGATCCTTTGCCAAGATTGACCTAGCTGATACATATCTACAGATCGAGGTAGATGAATCATCCTGAAAATCAATTACAATTAATGCACATTGAGGTCTATGTCATTATGCTCGCCTTCCATTTGAAGTCAAGTGAGACCTCGGCACTTTTCAGCGAATTGTGGATGTAATGCATACAGATATATCAGGTATCTTTAGCTTACGGGAATGATATTATAATTTTTGGTACAACCGCAGAATTATTTAACCGTCTGGATATGGTACTCTTACATATTAAAGATAATGGTTCTAAACTAAAACAAGATAAACGTAACTTTTCCACCAATCAATCGCAACGAAAAATGATGTGATCCGGAGAATATTAAATCTGTAAAGCAAAGAACATCATCATTCGGTCTTAACTCCTTACACCCATTCATGGGATCAGTTAATCATTATGCATCGCTTAATAAACTCTTGAGCGAAGAGACGAAATGGAACTGGTCTCCTTAGTGTCAAAACACCATTAAATATATTAAGGAAGTGCTGCCAATCAATATGCTTCTAAAATACTTTAGCCCTAACTTCGAAATAATTGTTGCCTCAAATGCATCGAACTGGGGACTCAAAGCTGGTATTTTTCACATTTCCCAGGATATCTACCCAAAGGATATTGATTATGCATCCGAAAAAAACAGCCAAATAGAATAAATACTAGTAATCATTTTTTTCAGTCGAAAAGTTTTGTATTATCTATGGGTGACATTTCATAAGCCTGTTCTATCAATCTGGTTCACACAATGCATTCCAGTGGTAGACTACATTTTTTCTTAGTAATAATTTTACTATAAAATATACGTCAACGACCAGTCTTGGACAGACTGACGGATTATCAAAACTAATAGACCCGTCGATAAAAGTTGTGTTGTTGCCGCAATATTAGTTGAAGCAGAAGTAAACCGAGTTGTATCACATTTGACCTGTGTCTTGCTAGTAACGGTGAATATGCTCGATGCTACACTGGCAGATTGTGAACTATAGCAGGTGCGTTAAGTGCACGATGGTCGAGTAAACAAAGTCAACAATGATTTATTAGAGAATTTTCGACGGCGTGATGCATTATCTATTACCAATTCATGCTCGCTGTTTGGAGGGCGTCTAGCTGTCCAGACCACCCTCAGATGGCAAGTATTAAAGCAACTCCACCAATGTCATCCTGGCGTGGGACACATGAATATGTTATCACTCAGCTATGTATACTGGCCAATGATAGATAGGGTCATTGAGAATGTAGTAAACAAGTGTCTGCAATATGTTCAAGCAGTGTGCAAGGAAGAAATAAATGGACACGATAAGGCTTCATTGATAAATATCAGAAAATTTACTTATGAAAATTCTGTAGAATCAGTAATTGAAGTTTATAGTCCAGTGGAAATTCCGCACTAGGTAACGATCTGTCGAAAAGTGCTTTAGCCGTTTGCAAATCCCCAAACTAATAAAACATGAAGAAAACAAGGCGTAAAAATGGAAGAACATTGTATGAGAACCAATTATTGACTTATATGTGTGATCATTTGTAAATAACAATGAACATTTTCTGAACAAAAAACATTTCTTTGTATTACTTGATACGAATTCGTTAATCTTTAAACTAATGTCCATCAGTGAAGACTGGACCTACTATCGCCTAAATGAGACAAGTTTACATCATTATGGATTAATGTTTTTAAGACGTGAATTAGTAGTTGAGAAAAGATGTGGTTTTTGTTTACTTGTTTTAGCTCATGAACATGGAATAGTGATGTATGTTACACAAGTGGAATATGAGAAACATTCAGACAACTGAAAATGTCAGGCTAATCACAATAGAAGACTAACCGATTAGTGACAACATACTATATATAACAATAGTAAATATGAAGAGAATTCTTTATCATCCTTATGGGTAATGGAAAGATGCTGATAAAAAGTGTGATTCACTTTAGCAAGTTACCATAGCTGGATCGCTCAGTATAGAAGGTAAATTATTTCACAAACTACTATAATAACACAAGGGCATAAGTGAACAATTTAACCAACATATCTTAGAAGAAATGGTTAAAACTGTATCTATTCAATGGCTGATCTTCAAAAAGTAAGTTTAAACGTATCATATGGCAGACACCACATAGTACTGGATTCTGTAATGCTTGGAACGTATTTATGATAGTTGAAACATCTGTTCTTTGTTTTTGTTTTGAACAAATGCCAGTTAAATGTACCTTTGTTCTGAGTATCTGGGTCCCACTTCCGTCAACCAAGATATAGAAGAAACGATTTAATAAAAACGTTTTACTTAACTAGAATAAATAGGGTTTTTTCTACAGCTGGGTTATTTCATGGCGCTTATCATTTTAAGGTTGCAGATCTCCTCATAGAGCTAAGAGCCCTTTTATTTTCTACTAATTTATTTATCACCAATCTTCATTTAGCATGTCATGTTGGCGGGACATTCCTAGGGTTATGAGAATCTGAAATCTGGAGACAATTTAACAACGAGCGTTTTGTGATAAGAATGTCAAAAGGCTGTAGTATGCCTTAATCAAAATAAGTCAGTAATAAATGACGTTTCTCAATCTTTCCTGTCTTTTATTCGAGAATATAGTGGGCTTTCGGAACATTCCAATCAATTTCAAAAGCAACTACTCTATTTGCCCATTTTTGAATGAGATTATAGCTAAAGCTGCTTAACCCTCAGTACAACAGTCCTAATGGTAGGCAGAGTCGATACTGCAAATGCTCTCCTTATTAAAAAAAACACCTACCTGCAAATGAACACGACCAAGTAAACTACAGAATCCTCTAAGCACAACCTGATTATCACTGCATAGATGTGTTAATTGACGTACTATATTTAGTGCTGATTGATAATCTAACTTATGTAGAAATATTGATAAACAGCTGGAAAGTACCCGAATTTTACGAGCAGTCCATAAATTTAATGAGGCTAGATACAAAAGGAAACAATCATATTCTGAGATAAAGTTCGACAATTACTCTTTAATGGTACACAAGTGACAACAGGAGCCCTAATTAGAAATTTACAAGTTAAACTGATGATCAATGAGGTAGAAGTTTACCTAACTCAGATTATTCTGTCACGTAGTTTGATCCAGGCTGTATTTCGAAGTACAATATCGTTGAGTAGTTAGGCCAAAGTTAAAAATCATCGTCACTGTATAACTAGAGCCCATTTATGATATAACTTACATTTGTTGTTTAATTTAATCTCTATGAATTCGAATGGTAAGGTCATAACATAACAGTAACAATTAAACAACGAAAAATAAGAATGTTTGAAAATATGGACTACTGAAATTTAACTCATTAAGTGAATAAGGTAGTGTTCACTGCAAAACTTGGAGTTCCTGAGTTCAAGATCATGTGCACTCGTTAGTGCTCACCATTAAGGAGTTTGAAGCTCGGATGAAAGATTTTTTTATCTCTCCCATTGTTTCTCGCTGATTCTCCGGTGTAATGTGTCAGTCCGTTACGAAAACTGGCTTCAAGATTGTACATAAATCAATAGGATAATTACCACACTCTTGAATCCATTAAAAACTGTTTTACAATAATGTGACAGGTGACTATAAATCACAATCAATATATAGTATCATAGCTGAGTATAATATATGACGATATATACATATATACAGTTCATTGTAGTATAAAATATTCATACCTTGTCGGTAAACAAGATCTGGTTCACTTATCGAACCATCCTCTCTAAAGCCTTTCTCTAAATTGCTTTGAATCTAGAGTTGGAAAAAAGAAACTAAACTGAAAATTAATTTCTAAAAAAAATATGACAAATAATGGGGTAAATCGCACAAAACTACACTAGTTAGACTGCATAATTTCCATCATTTACACCACCTCACTCAGGAAGTAAATAATTCCTAATACGTCGAACCAATAACTCAACAACTTAACAGGTTTTAACGTCACAACTGGGTCTAGCTTTTCCCCTAACTATTCACGATCCTAATGCTTGAAAGTGTCTAGACTGATTAAACCCCACAGACTTTAAATTAATGGATAATAAAAACTGCTTTGATTACTGTTCGTGAAAGAAGAGACGAAACAAACAGTTTTTAATAGTAGCGATCTTAGATAGGGGATCCCAAGATCATAAGCTGATCAGATTATAAGTATTCAACTTGAAAAAATCCTGTTACACACTTAATTTAGTTTTAACAGAAAGGTTGTATTCTCAAACGTCACACATGCATGATTCTAAAGTGAGCACATAAACGCAAGTTGGATGAGGACAGAATACCATTATAGAAATTCTCAGAAGGGTAACGTAATGAACAACACTATAGAAATTTTCAGTCAAGTGAACGTGGGTTATCCATAGAATGAAGATATGGTTAAGATTGATAGTGGCTAGCAGTGGAATCCGGGACTCGAGTTTCTTCCTATTTGGGACCTGGTAGCTGGATGTACCTGCATTCAAGAGTTAATGTTTACTCTGGGACTCGAACCCAGTATCGTTCGCTTCAAACGCCATCGCGTTATCCACTTAGCTACTGAGTCCAGATAGCCACTTGCTTGTGCAATGGAGCGAAGTTTAAATTCACTTGGTATTGTTTACTTGAATCTTACCATTGATGTTTAGGACTGAAACTGATCAGTAGCTAAGTGGGTAACGCGATAGTGTTTGAAACGAACGGTACTAGGTTCGAGTCCCAGAGTGAACATCAACTCTGGAATGCAGGTATACCCAGCTGACGAGTCCCAAATAGGACGAAACGCGAGTCATGCGTTCCACTACTAGCCACTAACCATCTTTGCTTATAATATTTGTGTATTAAGGCAATACACACAGTATGGATATATGCCAATAAGAGACTGGTCAATTGCACTCTTAAACATCAATGGGAAGACTCAGGTAAACAATACCAAGTGAATTTGAAGATGTGGTTGTAATATATTTAGCCAGCAAGGTTCAACAGAGTGAATTTTTGATGAACTTATACTCTTCCTTCAGTAAAATCATTTCTCACTAACCAAGATTCTAAATCGTGTCAAAGACTAAATGCCGGCCAAGTGTACAACTTTTTAATAAAAAGACTTAGTCATTCAAACTAAACTGGTAGTGATTCAAATACATACTTGACGGTTTGAGAAAATGAATTACTTAAGTGATTAATACCAATAGGTTTACACGCATACATTTAAACAGTATAAACCTTTTTATAATTTGGACATTGCTCCAGTTAGATCACAAATGACTTCTAACAATGGGTGGGTATTTTGACTGCTTGTGGACAAATTTAGTGGTCACATTCTCGGAAATAATCAACAAATCATGTAGTAAACAGGGTTGCAAGGTCTATATCAAAATTTTCGATAGTCTAGCTAATGAGAGCAATTTCGTATTATGATTCGGACAACTAGACTCTTTGAGATGATTTTCGGCGAGTATTCTGTAATCAGTCATCGTTATCTTCGAAGGACTATATATATACGATTTCACTACTGTGTAAGTAATGCCGAGATCCAGTAACATTTATAGTATACCATATATAATTTCTCAAATAATTATAATCTTGAAACACCCTATTCGGCCGCCTAGATACGTTTCATGCATGCTGCCCCTCCAAATGTTATTCAAACCACACATTATTTTCCTGACACTAAAAACCTGAAACAACCAGTTTACGATAGAGAACCGCAGGAAGAAAGGTTGATGTACTGGGCCGATACTTATAGATTTATCGTGAATACATAGGCAAGGTCTTAGATACCGTGCAACTCAGTGACTTGAGGTGTCATCAGGTATGACTCAAAATGAACCTGACGAGTTTCCTGAAGGTTTCTGCTAGTCTTATTACAAACAGTAAGACTTGTAAATAAATGAAATCTACCTTGGTTTTGTTCTTTATCGAATTCGATTATTCGGTATATCTTATTTACGTTTTTGAATTGTATCTCTCTAATTCGTCATGATATTGTAAGTTCCTTTGACGTGGTGTATTTCTGACACAGTAATTATATACACACGTATGTGTACTTATCCATCTAATGTATGAGGAATGTAGAGATACTGCACGGTGAAATAAAAGTAAATACGGTTGTTATTACTAGACTTTAAGTCGAAGCATGGTTAAGGGGTCAACAATAAAGACTAAAATAAGTAGCACTTTATCAAACAATTTCCACCAATTGCAAATAAACGTACTCGACCAATAATAGCTAATAAGTAATATAGACGATCTAATGCTTCATTTGTACGATTTAAATTAAATGGTAATTCAGCATGAAGTAGTCTTAAAGAAAATGGAATGATAGAACCTAAGAGGAGGGAAAACAAAAATGATCAAAAGTGCAGTTTTAAAGTAATAAAAAGTACAAAAGCACAAGTGATATAGATTCACTTCAACAGCACTAGTCTTTGCGTTCAAGCGAATGATAACGATCTATGAACTCTGTTCACAATCGCGTCTAGAACGTGAGTAGTACAATATTTTCAAAACATTTCCGCAAATTGACATTTGGTAATATTTTGTATTTGATTAATATTGTGTGAGTTAGAATTAGAGTTAATTAAGTGATTACAATTTACTCATGACTGAGCAAACAATCAAGAACGTACCACGAGAATAATTCAAACTCATATGGTAAAACATGAAGATGACTGGAATTATTAGGATTACAACTGATATGATTCATCAACCAGACTATTAAAATCAAACCAAATTATTCAAGTACCAAACGTAGTATCGCTCATGCTCAACAGCAATTTCATGTTAGTAGCACTAAGGGTGAGTAAGGTGTTTTTGACTAGAACCAAAGACATCATTGAACGTACAGGGTCCAAATAAAACAATAGTTCCGAAAGAGTGAGTACAATTAAAAAATACTACTTTAACAGCATTGATAGCGGATATAGTCTGTTGATACATCAACGAGCTAAAAAGACTGAGATTATCTCATAATGTGGTACAGTATGCTGAAATACAATTATTTTAGATAAGCACCAAATGATAACAATTTTAACCTGCAGATGAGTTGAGAAATCATGCCAGTTACTTACCTGTTATGAATTGAATAGGGAGTGGTAACCTATTTATTAAAGCACTTAGATTTCAGTTAACAAACTAAAGGTTCGAACTTCACCCCAGCTACCCCACTGGACAGTTGGATAGCGTTATATAGAAACTGTGACAGAAAAACCCTTTACGTGAATATGTGCCTCGTTAATGAGCTACATTAATTGCCATTGTGCAGATTTGAAACCGATAAAAATTCATTCCTATCGAATTTAAACGGCAAAATAATATAAAACGAAAAACAACGCAAATGTAGCATACACATATATATTGGAATGACGGAGATTCGCAGCTCAGGTCAGTGGTTTTGGTGGAGTTGTGTTCTCTGAGCTTATTGTTAACAAGATCTTTAGTGTCCACTTCATGTAGAGGTGAGCTAGTCCAAAAATTTCATATCAGCTTAACTCCACACATATTACAGAGAAGCAAAAAGTTTAAAAAAAGACTGAAAAGAACATCTTCATCGTACCAGGAGACAAACGATGGACAACAGTATTTATGAATGTAGAAAATTACATTCAGAAAGCTGAGGACCTAATCAAAGATAACAATGCATACGAAGCACTAGTGTAAAATTCTATTAAAGAATAGACAGTCTAATGAATAAAACTCTAGGAGAACTCGTCAAAGGCGGATAAACTACAAACCAACACCAGTGACGAAGAAGATATGATGGACTTATTTTCCTTGATTTTACAGAAGACCGAAGTTGCACAAACCCAATGTACAATCTATGTCAACACCAGAGACACCAACCTACCATATGCTAAAAAAACTCTACACGATAGTAGAACATCTGACTGGATTGTACAATCATTCGGTCAACTTCTCAACACAGTTCTGAAACAAGATAAAAAATTTACAACTGACCAACGACGAAGTAACAATGCTCTTGGATTTTGCGGTTCATTTCACTTTAATAAGAGCGAAGCTCATTACAAATACAATATCAGGACTTCTCAGCAACGATGAACAACTCATAGAACACGAAAATATAGTGCTCAAAATTGACAGAATTCAGAGATCTGTTTCTTGAACATACTTCCAATTCAGTAGTCAGATTTACTGAAAAATAAAAAGACTACCATGAAGTGCCTTATATCAGGACCAATCACAGATTATTATTATTATTTTAACACATAGATATTGGTACAAGGAGGCACCAAATACATATGTGCCACACAAATCTCATTCGATATGTGTGAGGGCTGTGATACTGCCCGAGTGCCCAAACCGAAGCAGGTGGTTTTCTTAGGGGGCCACTCCCCGAGCCTTAGACCTGAAGGCCTGATCCACAAGGCAGTGGAGCATCGTGAGGAGATGCAGTCCCATGGAAGCCGGTGACCAACAATTGGTTCATACGCCATTTGTTCCTGCAGGATACTGGAGCCCATGTGCACTATTGGTTTGGAATCCGGTTAAAGCACCGGAGATTTGCTTCACAAATCACAGAAGCTGTAGTGAAAAGATTTGAAGCTACAACTTTGTCAATGATCAAGCCAAAGATTTGAATACGTTATACAGATAACAAATTTGTTATCTTCAAAAGTAACAAACCTAAGAATACTCATAAGTTAACCGACAACATATTCGATAATGTTACAATTACAAAGGATATGGGAAACAAAATATTATTCCTGGACGTTCTAATCAACAGAGAAAAACAAGTATACAGGGAACCAAGTCATACAATTCGAAAATTAAGCTACAACAGTAACAATCTGGCAGCATGCTAACAGTTGTATCCAGACACTGACCAAAAGAGTCTAAGCCAACTGCAGCACTCTCAACACATGAAAAATTTAGGAAAAGCACACACTATGGACGCCAAAAGACAACAGTAAAAGGAGGAAAACTCAATACCTTCTACAATATAAGTTATACTGTGAAGAATATATTAAAGAAAGTGGACGCCCCCTTCACCTACGCATAAATAAACAGTAAGGTGATACGATATATTATTGATAATATCAGTGCATGCAAATGATTATGTATATAGAGACTATTAGAGAAACGACGAAATCAATCACAAGGTTAGAGATCAACGGCAAAGATAGTCGAACAGAAAACCGAGAGCAAGTGAAAACAGAAAAATCAACCAAGACAGCCAATCACAAACAAAGCCATCAGGACGAGCTGACATAGCACCTGTGAAGTAACTTCCACATGAAATAGGCGCTTAAGATGTCAAGAATGGAATTGAAAGCTCTGCGACTGAATCATTTATATATATATATATATATATATATATATATATATATATATATATATATATATATATACTTCAGTACCTGTCCGTCCAGGATATCTTTGGGGAGAATATTCAAAATAGAAATTCGGTGCTTCCATGTTATGAAAAGTAGCGAATTCATGTTCAGCCAATTTATAATTTTGTGTACGAACTAATAAGGCCAGTCGACACAACCAAATCTAAAACAAGCAATCAACAAGAACAGTAGTGGTTAATTATTATTTTCATAAAATTAATACATAAAGAAAAATATGCGATCTATCTTGTAATTCAAGAATTCCCAAGTCATATGTCGTTATTTATTCACAACACATTGGCTTGTTACACAACTATCAGTCGTTCAGCTGAACCAAGTCACTAGCCCCAATCAGTAGACAACGCATAGTATGGCAGTAATTTGAACAAAATGAGTGACACGCGCTCAGGTCATCACCGTAAGCATATAAAAATGAATTAATCAGATGAATGATGGACTAAATTGACTCCAAACACATGTCATACCTCATGATTTTTTATACATTATTATCACTGAATGAAATAAATTCTTCGGAGATAGTGATCACATACACCGCTATCAAAGGCTTTCAGCCAAAAGAGACCATATTTGCAAGTATGAAATATAACTGAACATTCCGTAGTAATACACACCATATCTTTTACGACCATACAACAAAAATGATGATGCAATATATGGTTCAGATTGCAAAAAGAAGTCTTAAAATGTTTTAGAATGATTGAATTTGTTCTCCTTACTATTATTGACAGTCAAACGACTATCCAGATATATGAACCTTTACATTATTTTCATAGCCCCACTATCGAAGATGATTGAAGGCAAATGTTCTCGCCAGGTTGGTGGAAATAACAGCTTTCGACAGTGTTTCATCGGAAGAATTGTCAATAAAGTGAGTCAATCTATTAAAGATCCTTTATGAAAATGATATAAGTCGTACCAGTGGAATTGCTTGCATCAAGTGTTATTTGTCATGGCTGTCCAACTTATCTATTTTAACCTAACTGTCAGAAACTCTTGAAGGAGACTCATTAAATCTAAAACTTCATTGAAATTATGAACCGATAAATGTTAGAACACTCATTGAAAACTTGGAAGCACTCGACGGCTGTGTCAATGACCTCAACCCCATACTGTAAATCTAAAATATTGGTTCAGAAGGAACTTGTGTTCATGCTTAACCTGAAAACAAGTAGTGAAATTGTTAATTTGATAACTTTGGTTATCGTTGGAGCCTCAATTGAGTACATGGTACTAATCTATAAAATCGGAGACCGCTGGTTTGAGATGTGTGAAATATACACTTCGTGAAATAATAGTAAACTGTAGTGGAAATCCCTAAATAATTGCTTAAAATCAGTCAACGCGGCATAGTTGTCCTCACTCTCTATCTTCCTCTCTACATATTGGGTTTTAATATTATTTCATTTCATTGAGTCTTTAAATCAAGTAGTTTCTTGTTAACTATACTTCATACACTTAGTATTCACTAGCAATGATATTATCTCAACTTTTATACCATAAATTTTGTTAATTCCATTTGAATATGTTCACTTGAGATATGGTGACTTGCACCGATACATAATTGTATCACGTCCCACATTGCCTATGGCTGACTAAAAATATATTTCGATTGTGCAAATGCAATTTTTGCGGGCGGCGATTATCAGCTGATGACGTGGAGTTTGGGTGACTTGTACGCCAAAGAACAATAAAGCGATATTATCTATCAACTCAAGACTATAAATATGTCTATTTAGTCAAGGGTTTTGAGTTGAGATTATTTACTTTGATACTAGATTAATGTTGTGTAACGAAGGTTTTCTGTAACAAACTTAGAATCCACTCGTTAATAAGAGTGGCATATGGCACATAAAAAATCAAATAACTTTCCGAAGACCAAAGATACTACTAGACAGCCGAAATCAAATGTTTGATAGGCTCAAATCTGAAGTCTAGTGCCTGATAATAGTGTCTTTTATCCACAAAACTACCACACCATTATCTAACCATAAGAAGGAAAAACATGAAAAAACAAACAAGCAAAAAATACGGCCCCAAAGAGTGAAAAGATACAAGGAAGATTGAACTAAGCATATGCTAGCTAAGAATGCATGTAAATTTATGAGATAAAGAAGCATACAGATTTCTAAAGAGGTGGATGGTGGCTAGCAGTGGGGTTCGAGATGCGTATTTCGTTCCATTTGGGACTCGTCAGAGGGATGTTCATGTTCATCCCGTGACTCGAACCGGTGCCTTTCGCTTCCATCGCTATCGTGTTATCATCCAGTTGACGACTGAGTCCAGATAGCCTATGGTTTGAGCAATGGGGTGAATTTTGATTCTCATTCATATATACATTGGTTGTTTCGATCTTCCCATCGATGTTCAGCACTGCAATTGATCAGTCCTGAAAGTGATGGGTTCGAGTCTTGGAGCGAACACCGACTCTAACATGCAGGTACACCCAGCTGACGAGTCCCAAATAGGACAAAACACGCGTCCTGGGTTCCACTGCTAGTCGCCATCCATCTCCGTTTATGCTTTGTATGTTTATGACTTCCCAGGAATATAAAGGCAACCCGCACAGGATGCACATATGTTGTGAACGAGAACACAAATAGGGAACAACTAATCGTGTTTCAATAAGAAATTACAAAATGTCTTTGTAAAATATGATTCTTACTATTCGTAACTCCTTTCTATTTCCCTTTTTTTATTCTCTTCAGCTTGATCTTCTTAGTCTTCTACTGCCAGGGCTTCCACTTCAGATTGGTGTTATATAATACTTATGTCGATGGACATAAGTAGCATACACCGAAAAGATTGATCAACTTAAGTCTTAAACATCAATAGGAAGATTTAGACAACCAATATATATATATATATATATATATATATATATATATATATATATATATATATATATATATATATATATATTAAATATACAAATTTCTATTTCAATAATATGAAAAAGCACACTTATATAATTAATCGGCTATTATATGATCCAGTTGACAGAGAGGAGGCAAAATAAAAGGGAATGTTAGTTGAAACTTATAATAAATAAAAATGATAAATTGAGTTATTCGGTGAATATGCAATGAAACAAAACCATATATCAGAGGAAATAAAAAACTAGTCATTAACGATCAATCTAAATTGAAGCCGAATTGATCAAGAATAAACAAAATACATACAATAAATATATTTTAATCCAGTGATATTTTACAATTCAAATAATTTTTAATAGATGATATATTTACACGTTAAAGTAATCTATGGTACAACAATAGCACAACGTTTACCTGAGCAGTATATGGAGATAAAACGGCTTCACTTTCGTCATTTTTAAAACCAGCAGCTGAAAGAATACGATAAGTAAGATTCAGTGCACAAGTATACCATCCATTGTTCTAAGAGAGAAAAGAAACAGATGGAGATGGTGGATTCTTGAATTTTCAATGTTATAAACACCTAGTGTATTATACGTTAAGACAATAAAGAACTTCGATTTAATTTAGTAATGAGACAGAAGTACGTGTATGCAGTTTTGAGTTATCTACTGTGAGCCAGGGCTAATAATACTATGAGGTCACCCAAACATAAGTATGTGGGATGAAGTTTAGGCCCAGAAGTCAACCAAATGTTCCACAAACAGAAAGCTGAAACATAGCGATTAGCTGGAGAGGAATTTCATTCAAATTAAAACCTCACCCAAATACATATAATATTATATATGAGCATATATACATAAAGTCATTTGAAACCAAACAGTTTGTGGACGAAAAATTCGTTTTTGTTTGTAGCGACGTCAAAGTATTCTTATTTTTGTTGAGACGCATGAAATATTGTTGTCGGATAAATACTACGACAGGAATTGCATGATAAATAACGATAATCTGTTCCCACCGAGAAGTCCTACAACAGAACTAGCAAAGAATTATTAGCAGTTTATTTAGCTACTAAACACTAAGTATACCTTACAAGGAAACGCATTCACAGAGCTTCTGGAACACGTAGCCCTTTGTAAAGAATATCTACAAGCCAGGGTAACTACTGTCAATAAAGCAGAATGATAACTCAATGATATAGTATAGTTCGCTTTTGATAGGTGACACATTAAAAGTAGTAGATATCAAGTTGTTAATAAATCTTAATTATCAAATATCAGATCCACTCTTGATATAATAGATGTAGGAATCAGACAAACTTATTAGAGGTAGACTAGCGTCATAGAAAGATCAAAATGTGCATATAGGCTATCCTTAAGATAATGCAATTGCTAACTGAATTGTTTATACGAAAATGTTAAATCAATCAAGGCAATATGGGTCAATAATCACAATGAAATATAATAGGTCACCACACATAATAAGTAAAAATACAAGTTGATAGTAGGAAGACAGGTGTACTGATAATAGTAAGAATAATCTTAAATACGATAACAAAAGTCTTATTAATAGTTAAAAATTGGAAATAGAAGGTCAAACGTGGGTAAATAGACTTGGAATAGTAATCACAAAACATTAAAATCATTACGTAATAAGAAATGTGTAAATAATTAGATAGTGAAGAATACAAACGGCAAGAATCGGAAAATTACAAACAAATACTAGATGTGAAAATAAGGCTAATGATAACAAAGATAGAATAAAATAAATAAATAAGAACAATAATAATTAGAAAAAATCGTTAACTGGTCATGGAAGGGGTAGGGGGGTTACGAATTTCTTCAGTACACATAAATTGGGGTTATATGTACGAAATCCTATGGCTTCAGCTATATGTAGGAGGAGGGAATGAACTTCGTTGGGAAATGATGGAGGTATACGATAGATCACTCGAAATGGGTTTTTTTTATTATTATCGCTTATTTATTTATTTTATTCTATCTTTGTTATCATTAGCCTTATTTTCACATCTAGTATTTGTTTGTAATTTTCCGATTCTTGCCGTTTGTATTCTTCACTATCTAATTATTTACACACTTCTTAATACGTAATGATTTTAATGTTTTGTGATTACTATTCCTAGTCTATTTACCCATGTTTGACATTCTATTTCCAACGTTTAACTATTGATAAGAGTTTTGTTATTGTATTTTATTATTCTCACTATTATCAGTTCACCTGTCTTCCTACTATCAACTTGTACTTTTACCTATTATGTGTAGAGTTATTATATTTCATTGTGATTATTGACCCATATTGCCTTGATTGATTTAACATTTTCGTATAAATATTCATGTATATTAGAGTAAAGCCTGATGACGATCTAATTGAAAACAATTGTTGGCTTATATGTGTTGTTCTGATTTTCACAATGGGAATCTTTAATAACTGAATTGTGATATGTACCCCATTGAAGAGTTAACAACTTACAATTAATTTTTTGAGATCATCACCACTTTGACTCCTCAGTTCAACAGATGGAACCCGTTGGACTGCATTAACGTTTGGTTCATCACCCGTATACTGAGCCAACAAATAATGGAATGGATCAAAAGCAGAAGTGCTATCATTACTGCCAATCTCGTAATCTTTGCCCATGAGAATAGGTTTTACCTCAACTAACTTGTTTTCGGGACTCGGGCTCAATAATGCTTTTTGAGTAGATTCAGAGGGTAACCAAGCATCTCGTTGCCTTAGACGGTTCAAACTCGTTACATCTTGTTTAGAATCCAACTGAGAGCACTTTGATAGGTCAGTATTGATAGATGATTTGGGCTATGAAAATAGCGTAAAGCTGTTAGATAGGTGGAGAGAAATCATGGCGTATACATGTCTGTATACGAGTAAACTTTAATACTATGTAACAAATATTTGTTGTTTCCCTTTCCTATAAGCCCCAGTATCATTAACACTAAAACAAGAATTAGAAACTGCATAAGCACATTGATAACTAAGTAGTCAAATAAAAGGGCTAATCTGAGGAAATTCCGTGAAAAAAATAGGAAAGATTGAGTGAGTAAACCAAACATATAATGGTGACTGGTTGCTGCAGCTATCCTCGGACAATTGTTTATTTCTAGCAAGCACCAACTATGAGCACGATATACGCATTCGTCTGATACGGCAACCGACCCAACGGTAGACCCGAATAGAATACATTGCAATCAGCCTCTGTTAGAGAAGCTCAATAGAAGACCGACTCATTCTGAAGCATATATTTGGACTTTAATCATACTCTAGTGCATTTTACGGTACGCAGTAGTCTCAAAAGAAGGACTGATCACAGTTCAGTTTAACGACGATACCCGCAAAGTATATTTCAGAGACAACTAGAAAAACAGCTAGTGAATTATGAGAGTAATGATCATTCAGATGTGGCTTAGCATGATATACAAACAGCAGTGATATCTACCAGTGACTTAAACAAATGGGTTGAAAAACCACTGGATACTGATGGGATCTACTTAATTGATAGATACTGGAAAACGTATCCTTATAGGTTTCAAACACGATGAGGAGCTATTAAGAACAAGGGATATTCGTAGGGTACTAGCATTCGATCATAGGTATTCCTGAAGCATTATCTGTGCACTTTGGGACCACCGAGTAAGCAACGCTGAGGTTAGACGCAGAGTACCAGGTAGCGATAACAAACTGATTGATAAGGTAGTGAATCTTTGCCAACCGAAGCGGTTGGGATATGCATTACGTATTCCCGACCACTCACTGCATACCTTAACATGTTTACTCAGTCAGTCAGTAACAACGTAGAACTTCTTACGTACGTACATCAGTTCAAGTCGCCATACCACATTAGCACACAGACACAATTGTCGATTCAAGTCCTAAAGTGGTGGAGGTAGTAAAAGTATAAGCAGTAATCGGAAACATTAGGATTTGAAGATGTCATCCAAGGAGTACAATTCAGTGAAATAAATTTGGGAAGAGAAAAAAGAAAGGGACATGAAGAATTCAGGAGATTAGACTTTGGGTGAACACAAAGAGTGGGTGCACCTGCGCCATTGCAAACGATTTTGAGCTATGTCACTCAGGATCTTTAACCATCGGTTGCTATCATCTCGCGGACCCCAATCAAGTAGTCTACACCTATGAACATGGCTCAGCCCACTTGTCAGTGTCTTCACGGATTTGTGCCATGTTTTGGTCTGGCCGCCCTTAGCTTTCTTCCAATCTACTCCTACACCATAAAACATCGCACTTCGGGCAGTCGGTGGTCGGGCATACGTAAGACGTGTCCCAGCCATCTCAACTGATGAAGTTCCACTACTTCATCAATTGATTCGTCATCCTTACCTAGTACCCGTTTCCTAACAACTACATTAGTTATCAGGTGGTCTCAGGATATACGAGCAATGCCTCGATGACATTTATGATCGAATACTAGTAACCTACGAATATCCTCTACTCTTACCGGCCATGTTTCATAGCCATAAAGTAGGACAGAACGAACTGCTGCGCAGTAAACCCATCCTTTGGTTAGTGGGCGGATATCTCGCCTATGCTATAAATGACACAAGTTGGCAAAAGCTAGTCGAGTCTTCTGTATCCGTGCTGAGATTTCGTCACACACCAGACCACAAAGGCTGATGAGACTCCCAAGATAAGTGAAGCGGTCGACACGCCTGACTACTTCACTCGCTATCATTAGTTCGGGTGTCGATGCAACCCAATCCTGAAGCAACATTCTGCATTTCGAGGGAGATAATCGCATCCCAACCATGCTTGCATTGTTGCTTAGATTGGTCAGAAGATTCTGTATTTTGTCGGCGTCTTCAACAAACAGAACTATGTCATCGGTATATTCTAAGTCAACAAGTGAATCTCCTGGTAGAAGTTCAACCCCTGGAAATTCGGATGAGGAAAGTGTTACCTCTAAAAGCATGACATATTTACTGGTGTAACAGTAGGTTGGAAGAATGCTAGGGGTGGCCAAACCAAGATATAAGACCAGTCCATGAAGTCGCTGACTGTCAGATTGAGCTTTGTAGGTAGATGTAGAGTACCTGGTTGAGATCCGAGTGAATGTAGTAACCAATACTTAGATACTTTGGGTTTTGTGGCTTCAAATAGTTTGTAGTGACTCAGATGCATTCACTCTGTTCTCTCTCAGGCCCTAGGACCTGAGACTTCCTTAGATGTTTTTCTTTGTGGGGATGCTTAATCTTTTCTATTGCTACTAATACGACTACCACTAATATTACTTATACTGTCACTTTTTCTACTACAGTAAGATGTCTTGATCACTCTAACACGCTGTGCTAATGTTGTGTGGCGACTTCGACCGATGCATATATGTGTCGGGTTCTATGTTGTATATGACTGACTTACCGATTTGAACCATGTTCGTAGACTCAGATTACCTGTTTGGGGTGCGCGAGACATCTGAAACTAGTTGTTGATGTTTCATGATATTATCAAATGCATTCATTCTTTATCCTACTCTAGATCTCGATTTTAAGTACTCTCGTATCGAGTCTATCCAAACCATATATTTAGTATCTAGTTTCTATGATTAGCGCTGTTATTTTTATTTATTTATTTAAACACACAAACATTAGTACAAAGAGGCATCAAACAGATATGCGCCACATAAACCATTCGATGTGTGAGGGCTGGGATACTGTCCGAGTGCCCAAACCGAAGCAGGTGGCTTTCTTTAGGAAACACTCCCCGAGCCCTTGATCCGACGGTCTAATTCACAAGGCAGTGGGACGTCAGATGAAGTTCCATGGTAGCCGGTAATCAACAATAGGTTCATACGTCGTTTGTTTCCTTAGGATCCTAGAGCCCGTATGCACCACTGATTTGAAATCAGGATTTTCCAACTTCTCTGGGTGAATCCTCCGTACCCACCAACCCCGTTAAAGCGCCGGACATTCGCTACTACACTACTTGAACTCTTGTTATCCATCTTTCAAATTTTATCTTGTACTAATGTGGTATGACAATCCAAGCTGACACAGTTGCCACGTTGGTAGTTGTTTAGTAACTTTGGTGGATATGTGCTTCCCTAAAACAGGTAATGATCACAATTTTTTAAAAAGTATTGGCAAAAGTTGAAGACCCAATAAAAAAAAGACCAGTAAAAAAGTTCCATTTATCCAGTTTCCAAATCGTTATAATGAATTAAGAGCCCGGAGATAAACACCTTTATTGTTGAGATACCTTTCCTAATTGTTGACTTTAAGTTCTCATAAAAACACCTTATATTGTACATTGCTACCTCACAAAACTTTTTAGTGAGTGACTTGGATATTTTATCTGTGATATGTTGATAAACAAACTATAGAGTCCAGCCAAGTAGTATATGGGATTGAAGCTGAGTTGAGATGGTTCAAAAACAGCTGATGTAGCCAAGTTTTTAATACGTTTCCACCCAAATTAATGGAAACCCTTTTACAAGAACCCAAAATTCAAGAGAAAGTAAAAAATCATCAAGAGCTGGTTTTGAATGTCGATAAATTTACCTCAGATTATTATTGAGTTTCTACAAAAAACATAGTGGTCGATAAAGCTGCTGTTACCTCATGACCTACACTTGGAAGAAAGACCATGTTCCCGTTTTTTAATTACTGATTACCAGGTTCAGAATTTTTCCCATGTAACCGAATACCAGTAACCAGGTCAAGTTACTAGTTATTATACAACAGTAATGAACTGTTGTTCATTATACAAGTCTGTCCGCAAATGCCAAAATCAAAAATTGAAAACCCCATTGTAATAACTTTTCAACGAAGTGTAAAAATGAATTACGAAACTGACCCCTCTTACCAACTCATTAGGACTTGAGCCACAAACAGAACCGAATGGATCGTCCGAATTTATTTCTTCAGTGAAATAATTACTCAAAATACTGTGACTTTGGGCTTGAGAATCTTGAGAATTTGGAAAATATTTAAATTTAATGAGCAGAATGTAAACATACCCTTTCCGACCTTCTGACCATTAATAAGCTGAAGACAAACATCTTGATTAAATTCAGATAATAGCGAGTGATCTTAATGTTTTTTCAAAATGATTCATAGAAAAATGTTTGGCATACATTAATACTTACCACTAACCTCGACTTTCCCTTGCCTACAATTTGTACTCATTTTTACGAACAATGTTTTAAATATTTAGCAACTTCCAGTGAGGCTAATCTAACCACCAGGCTACTGAAAGTTATAGTGTGCGAATGACGTGACACGACGTGTTGAATTCAGCAAAAGGCTTGGAATTACTTGTCACAACAAGAAAGGAACGACTGCCAAGGTCAGACAGGTAAAACGAATAAGCCAGGCAAAAGGTGTCCAATATTCAGTCTACAGTAATACTGTGGAAGTCCAATCTGAATTTGGATATATCAACAGAAGGTGTTGATATTACGTGTTCCGGTAGAGAATTCCAGTAATTCACTACTCGATGAAAGAAACGAAACTCCAGACGTAAACGATTTGATCTCGGTTTTTGAACTTTCTTCGAATGTCTCTCAAATAACCAGTCCTAGACGGAAGTAAAAGATAAGACATGTTCATATCAAGGTCGTCGTCCAGTATACGACAAGCCAATATTATTCTATTATTATTCTACTATATTCTACGGTAAGATAACGGAAATAAGTTAGGGTGTCTCAGTCTGTCATTATAAGATAGGCTAGGTAGACCTTTTACCATCTTATTACCTCGTCGTTGGACTCTTTCTAGCATATCTGCTTTATACTCGAAACAAGGACTCGCTGCTTGAATCCGATTAACGTAAAATCGGGTATAATAACCTAAACATTTCATCATCTAAATACTGGAAAGTCCTACGAATAGACCATAATACCCTATAACCTTTCACATCAGCAGCCTTAAAGTGACTAGTGGTTTTATAGGTCACTGCTTAATATGACTCCTAAATCTTTCTATTGTGAAGATAGGCCTGGCAAGCCTATTTTGTAAATAGTTTTTAATATTATTTGTATTTATTTCTCCAATCTTTCATTGTATGTATATTTAACATGAAATGACTGTAACTGTTGTTTTAGTGAATGACCTTGAACACACTTTCCATTGTGTAACTACATAACGTGACACACTTGTGGTTGTTCTTAAATGCACTGCCATACACGCACACTCCTTGTTCTACTCTCACTCGTTATTGAGCTAATTGCATCCTAAATTGAACATTATTCACATTTATAGACTGTGAGCTGAGACACATCGCACATAACAGTGGTGTAGCGGTAAATAAATCCCCAAAATAAATAGCCCTGTAAGTTTTCGACATTGGATGCTGACCATATGTTTTAGTGGACTCATGTAGCTGAAGGCGCTCGGTCAGGCATCCGCACCAGATCACGTGTGGCAACGCCGTGTTCAACATCAACCGCAATCGCTAGCCAGATTAGATCAGAGAATTCCGATATTTTGGTTATCGCCAAATACACTCTTCCGATCTCCTCGACTCTGTCTTTAGATTTCTCTCGGTGGGTACAAATCATATTAGAAGGTGTTACTGGTAGAAGCGTTGTCAAACACTGAATACCTGTGACATCATCAGTGGATTACATTATTGGAGAGTTCAATAACCTGTACGGAATTATCGGACATTATAATTGTGGATTTACAATACCAGACCCCATCAGAACACGCAACACTTGGTGAATTTAAGTAAAGTCCATATTCTTATGTTGTATCAATAACTATTAACATTATTATTTACTCTTTATAATTTGATTAATACTTTTTCACGTTCATATTTATCTGGTCCACCACACTAGTTCCTTACTTTGGGTAGCACAAATCCACATATTGTATAGTGATACGATTCATCATAGTTATTTCATTGCATCACCACACTTATTAGGATTTACTTCTAGTGACCACCTGTACAACCATGCCATCAATGAGCTACGATCATCCTGTTATACTATTCTATCCGACATACTGTGTATGGGTCTCCAAATCTTTATGTCATCAGCGAAGAGTAGAACGGAGGATTTCGCTATCGTTGGTAATTCATTTACATAAAGTAAAAAGAGAAGAGGACCGAGGGAACTCCATTTTTTACCCCTACCCTTTGTCTCCTGTCATGGAAAAAGTTACTTATCCAATCTACGACTGTACAATGGATTCCAAAACGTTCCAGTTTGAATTTAAGACCAGAGTGGGAGATTTTATCGAAGGCCTTACTTATGTCTATGAAGATCACATCCACAGGAATATTCTGATCTTTTGCAGCAGCCCAATCTTCTCTTGCAATGAGATGATTTGTCAAGCATGATAGGCCTCTCCGAAAACCATGTCGTTCCCTGGAGAAAAGATTATGCCCTTCAACATAGTTTATAACAGATATCCGAGTGATTCTCTCCATCAGTTTTACAACTGCACTAGTTAAGCTAACGGGCCTATAGTTACTAACTAAATCCCTACTCCCAGCCTTATACACCGGACTTATTATGGCATCTTTCCAGTCTCTAGGAAGTCTGGACTGTCTCAGAGACATGTCGAATAGTATCGTTAGTGCTTCAGCAATTTCATCTGATATGGCTTTCATAATCCTAGGATGAATATCATCAGGACCACTGGACTTATCAGGTTTGAGATGCTGAAGTAGCCTTAAAACAGTATTTTTCTCAATGACTACAGGATCCATCAGCGAGCCGTCACGGTCGCGATGAATCATTGGTCGTTCCTCATTACCGATAGAAAACACTTTACTAAAATATTCCGATAAAACTTCAGCTTTTTCGGCATCATTCTCTGCTAAGATTAATGGATTATCTCGTATCAAAAGTGATGGAATTCGATCGCTTCTCTTAGTTCGCCTTTTTATATACGAGAATAACCGTTTCGGACTATATCTAGAATCCCTAACCAATTGTTTTTCGTATGATAGTCTAGTCTTACTTATTAACGCTTTACAGGCATTCCTAATCTCACAATAACTAGACCTGTATTGTTCTAAGCCAGTGGAAATGAACATATCTCAGTGCTTCTTCCTTCTTCTAAGAAGTTTCCTGACTGGTTTAGCTATCCATGGTGGACTGTTATTCGGTCTTCGCAGTACCAGGTATGGTATGAATGAGGACGTAACTAAACTAAACTTACCTTTTGATACAGACCATGCTTCTTCAACTGATAAGCTAGTATATACTAACCAACCTGTCTTAGCAGTGCATTCCTGAATGGCTGATATGTTAGCTTTCCATACATTTGGGCGGGGTGTAACCGATTGTATATCATGTCCCTAGTTCTAAACGTGAATAACAAAACAGCGTGATCGCTGTTCACTAACGGTGAAAAAATATTTAGGTCGACAATATCCTCAGTCTCATGAGTGATTACCAAGTCCGACAGAGAAGAGCCTTGGTTAGCACCAAAACGTGTGGGTTTGGATACATGTTGCACTAACGTATGCTCTATTATTGTTATCAGAAACCTGCTGTCAAAGGAGTTTATAGATCCTTCCCTGGTCATCTCAGCCCAACTAATGTCAGGTGCATTAAAGTTTCCTATTATCAAGTATCTGTTATTTGCACTCCATAGTTGAATGTGCTCTAAAGTAAAGTCATCAGCTAAGTAGATTAGGCTGCGATAGATGACACCGAGCATACATGTAATATATCCGATAGCCAATTTACAGCTGATGATTTCACAAGTACCGCTATCATGGGATTCGCTAGCAGAGGAGCGGATATTTATATTATTGGCTATATATAAAAGGAGGCCACCCTTTCTACATCTATATCTATCACTCCTTAGGTAATGGTATCCCGATATTTCTGGAGTAATGTCTAAGTCATGGACTAACCAAGTTTCTGTCACTGCTACAATGAGTGACATTAATTTGTCCACCAATTCTTCTGGTTCATAGAACTTATTTCTTAGACCACGAGCGTTAGCATATAAAACTCCTAGGTAGAACGGCCTATCCACACAGACCTAGGTAGCATTCGCTTCCAAGACCTGACTTTTCGAAAACCCACTAACCGGAGATTTTCCTCACCGCTTTGTCGACTGGTTTGTAGTTCAGCTAGTGCTTTCTTCCTTTTTATTCTATCTTCAAGAGACATATCAGGTCTAACTCGGATGTCGGAATTGTCGTGACTACGAGCGCTGCATAACAAGAGATCATGTTGCTTCTCCGATCCTAGGATTACCTTAAGGAGTCTGCACGGTCGGGGTTCAACGTTGTCCTCGGTCCTCTTATCTATTCTAACCAGTTTTTCGACCCGAACTCTTTTATCTGGTAAGATAGCACGAATATATTCTCCCGGCTTCTCTAAGTCATGAGCGCGTCTAGTTTTGGGATCAGGTCGTCTGACTCCAGCAATTTGCTCACAGTAATATCCGATGAGATTAAACTCTCCTTCTCAGTCACGTCAGGGTGTGTTTCTCTCTTACTATTAGACTTTGGCAGTCCACCAATGGCTTGCTAACTACCTACGTACTGCCTACAGCCTTTTTCTTTTCGTTTCGTCTTCTCCGTACTTTAGTCCATTTTTTTATCCCTCAGGACACTAGAACTATTTGGAACGGTGACAATTTTATCCGAATCTTCAATTCTCATTTGAGGTGCATGATTATCAATGTCGATTTCAGGTGGTACTTTCCTTCTCGTTAATGTGAATGGAGATTTCGCCTTTCCGTCAACCACAGTCGTTAGTTTGAAGCGTCTTGCGGCAGCACGTACACTGACACACTCTTAAATGTCAGTGAGCGTGTTTTCAGCGTAACCGCTATCGTTCTTCCTACAAGCCAAAGCCAATGGGCTAATAGCCTCCTGTATTAGTAACGTCTTGTTTACACAGCGAAATATGCAAAGCCAATGCGAGTTATGCTTCCAGCATCTTTTGTATGTGGTGGGACTTAAACGGGTGCACATCTTATGGAACCACTTTTTGCATTCATCACACTGCATTCCTTCCTCCACAGAGAACAAACAGTTTGGTTGTCCATATTTGTAAGTACTATCAACCATTGTAGTCAGATGAAGATTTATAGCATAATATGACCATAGTATGAACACAAGTGTCAGTCAATAAGTAAAAGGGTACCACAAAACAAACTTTAGCGAGATTTCAAACTTTAACTAAAGTACTTTAATATAATGTAGACCCAGAATGCTTTTAATGCAACAATTACACAAAGGCAAGAGTAATCGCAATAAGTACAAAATCACCGCCCTTTTTGAAACGCGTGCGTCAACATCGTCTTGGTAAGCTATGATTAACCGGTTGACGCTTTCCCTAAGTAGGGTTTTCAGATTCAATACTTGCTTCCACCAAATGTTTCTGGCCCTCTCACTACGGTAGTCTTGGTGAAATATAGTTAGATGTTTGAATTCAGTTATTTGCGATTATTTCCGAGTCAATCATGTTCTACTATCGTTTCTCTCATTTATTAGATGTTTTTGTGCGAAACAAAACGACTGTCGTCGACGATGGATGTACTTTCACTTGGTTAATCCTTGCGGAGGTAGTTAGCACAAACTTATTTTGTGGACAGTTTTTTTCATCACTCATATTTTCGATTGCAGATCATAACGTAGGTGATCTACGTTAATGATTGGAGAACCCACTTGATTTAGACGGGAGCGGTGTGGTCAACCAACCAAAGGCGAAATCACCCAACGTGGATTATTTTTTCGTCATATCTAGGTGCCACGGTTACTTCGAAATTCAGCCTGGAGACCCGTCGGGATATTACCAGTCTCAAGCCCGGATAAAAGAGGAGCATTGGTATGGGGTTAGCGACCACATCTCGTAGAAAACCAACTCGCTGAAAGAACGCTAACAAAAAAAATAATACAAGCCATTTAAACTCTGCCCTGGGAGTTAGAATGTCTTCATTTAGAAGAGTTACGCCACCTCAAGGTGAAAGCCGAATTCCTTCGAAAGCCATGAGACTGATGCCTCTTCTGACAACCAGAGAAACCATTACTTTGGGTACATGGGGCATTCGTACAATGGGGGAAAACCGGGAGAGTCTTCCAAATTCTGCAGAAATGAGGAGATACAACCTTGAGGTACTTGGGATCAGTGAAATACATTGGACGAAAGTTGGACAACAAAGACCAGCTTCAGTGGAGCTGCTGTTATACTTCGGCCATGAAGGAGAAAATGCCCCACACACACAAGGATTTGCATTGATGCTGTCCGAACAAGCACAAAATACATTTATAGGATGGGAATCTAATGGACCAAGGATCATCAAAGCCTCCTTCAAAATAAAGAAAGAGGGCATTTCAGTGAACGTCATCCAATTTTATGCGCCTACAAACGACTACTTTGAAGACGTTAAAGATCAATTCTATAATAGTCTGCAGTCGATCGTCGAGAAGTGCCCAACAAAGGACCTAACCATTCTGATGGGAGACCTAAATGCCAGGGTTGGAATGAACACCACTGGATATGAAGAAATCATGGTACAACATTATCTGTGAGAAGGTAACGAAAATGGTGAAAGATTTGCAAACATATGTGCCCTCAATAAACTGGCCATATGTGGCACCATATTCCCACACAAACACAAACAGAAAGCCATATGGATTTCACCGGACCACACAACACAGAATCATTTCTTGTTTTTGACACCACTAATCCTCACGATGCACTCACTCTTGGTTAAAACCTAGGTTTTGATTTCTAGACTAACTTGAGCCCTCGGAATTGATTTTTCACCTATTTCTATTTCCAACATTCTGTTCAATCCACTTGCTATACGTCACTTTCTCATCATACCACAAAAGAAAATTAAGACCCCCGCTTCTAGACGTCCAGCCAGACGTAGGAAAGTGAACAATCTAACACAACTACTGACACGATTTCCGACAGTTTCAACGAGACGAGCCACTCCGTTCATCCGGAAGCAGACAAGCTTTTACCAGTTGTCTCCATTCCAGACATGTTGAAAACTCTGCTGGTAAACAGTGATGATAATCGCAACTGCAACCATATGGATGCTATAAAAAAGTTGCAAGTAGACATAAACATTCTCAATCCGCTTAAATATCTCATAAACCCCAACTTCACAGAGACTCCAGACCAAATGAATGACATAAATATTTTCCTAGATCGTTTTGCATCAGAGGTATTTGAAAGAATAAGACGATCTAGCAATGCAATTGTGTTTAATATACCGGATACACATGCCCTTAAAAATATCAAATCTAGTCTGCTTAGAGCCAGCAATATGACACACGTACCATGTGTATGCACAAGATTAAAAATAAGTCATCCTGGTATGCACTCACCGATCTTATTCAAATTCACCTCATCTGTAGACGCCAGTGAATTTTTAACTTCCTCCAATTCATTGAGACCAAAACAGATTTTCAGGGATATTAAGACTCTTCCGGATAAAACACCATGCCAGCGAAAAGCAGGAAGAGATAGCTACAGACCACCAGCGTCAAACTCTCAAACGCATCATAATCCTAATGGTCGTAAAGTTAAGTCCGATTCTAAGAGGACGTCTAGCTTTACAAGTATACCGCCACCGAAAACTCTTCTGAATCTCCTAAAGTTCAAAACCCAGAAGAAAGTAATCCCGATGTAGGTGGTGTCCATCCTCTTAAGAATGTTGACTTAGATTCAACCCGAAGTAGTTGTGCTCATGACGAATGGGATAACACAGTCCAAACCCCTGTTAGTGCAACACCCAGTTACAGTAACTGTGCAACGGATAACAGGAAAACTAATCATAACATTCATATAACTGACCACGCACTTAACGTTGATATATTCGAACCTCGCAAACCATCGCAAGTATGTTTAACAGCACACAATCCTCTCCAAATTATGAAGAAGCCGAAATTAACCACAAACCTTGGAAATAAACGTCTAAACATGTTACTCGTACATCAGGTATAAATAGTAATCTGAATTGTAATTGGCCACTTGGTCGCACACATAGACCTGATAGCCTTCTTGGTCCGGCTCCCAATATGTACACTATGCCTTATCAGATGTTATATCCAATAGCAATGAGAAGACATTTTTTGTAATTCCGCCGGCAATGGTAAACATACTTCAAATGATTACAAAGTGGTTGAATCTATTTCCCCTCGCAACACAACTCTTACCTTAACCAATCCTACGAGTATTCATGGAACTACCAATTGCGATTTATACTCTAACCTGCTTCACTATGATAACTCTGAGTTTCTTATTCTTTCGTTCAATGCCCGCCCTCTGTCTAATAAAATTATTCATCTTAAAACTCTTTTATTCCTTGTAAATCCAATCATTGTACTCATTACGGAAACGTGGTGCAATTCATCTATATCCGATCATTCCTCGAATGTAGATAACTACGTTTTCTTTAGAACCGATGGATGTTATGGATTAGGAGGCAGTACAATTATTTATCTGTCTATCTATCTATCAGACATTCAAGCGTGCAAATGTGAGGATAAATCTCCACTTGTGTTACTGTAAACTGTGGATCTCAAAATTATCTACGGGTGGGATGCATATATAGACCACCTCACGCGGATACTAAGTTTGACAGAATACTAACAAACATCTTTTCCATTGCTTCGCACCAACCGCATACTTTTAAAATCATCGGAGGTGATTTTAATCTGCCAAAAATTACATGGGGCTTGACTCCGGTACCAGGTCGATATAACAAGCTAGTTGAAACATTAGAAATTTGTGGATGGGTTCAACAGGTCCGAAAACCAACCAGGGGGAATAATACACTTGATTTAATGTTCACAATCAACATAGACTCTATCTCAGTACATACCAGTCATGAGTTTTTTATGAGTGACCATAGAGTTGTATTGAGTATTATTCACTCTTTAAACGCCATACAATTGAACTCTAAAGCTTCATTGATGTACCAAAGCAGACATTTTGATCAACAAACATGGAAACGGACTGGAACTCTCATTCAATGTTTACCATGGGAAACTTATTTTACCACAAATAATGTTGACATTGCGCTTTCCAATCTATACCACAACCTGATATATTGTCTTGACTGCACTGCTCCAGTTATTGGCCGTGTGGCTTATAATGCTAATAGGGGCCAAAATACTTTTAAAAGAAAGCTGAGGAAATTAAAATGCCGCTACTACGAGCAGAATGATGTGTATGCACTTCAGAGTATACTTAAATTAATCAACAGAAATGCTTCATCTAAACGTAAGTATTTTATGAATATAGAAAATAAAGCTCTACGTAGTAAAAGCCCAGAATTATCAATACTTCGGCTTTTTAAATCCCGTGTAAAGTCAAATTCCCTTGGCACGACTAAATTCTTCATAGTTAACGGAAGCATTGTTAACGACCCGAATACTATATGCGAACAATTCAGCAAGCACTTCTCGCAGTGCTACAAAACTGGAACTGAAAACTCCATCATTACATTTCCAATGCTGACATCCAGACATCTGTCGAAAATTGATTTTACACCCTCCAACATCAAGCAGGCCATAGCTGCCCTGAAAAAGTCTTATGATGGTGGACCTGACGGGATACCTTCATCATTTGTGAAATATGGAAGTAGAGAATTTCCACTATTTTGTTTGAAACTTTTCAATCTATCTATGGAATATGGGACCTATCCATCTGTATGGAAAACATCCCTTATCACCCCTAGATTCAAAACAGGACCACGTAGTGATATTATTAACTATAGGCCAATTAATTTGACATCCGTGCTCTCAAGAACCATGGAAAAAATCATCCACAAACAGCTACTATCATTTTTACTTTCGGCTAGTCTGATCAGCCCATCCCAACACGGGTTTATGACTAAACGCTCATGTTTCACATCGCACCTGGAGTTTTTTGATCAAATTACCCAGAAGAGAGATGTTGGTCAGTCAGTGATAATTCTTTACTTCGATTTTAGTAAGGCTTTCGACAGTGTCTCACACAAACTTCTTCTTTTAAAACTCTCTTCATTTGGCATACAGAATCCCCTTTTATCTTGGCTCAAATCTTTTTTAGAAGAACGTAGCCAAATCGTTCGCTTTGGATCTTGCTACTCTAAACCTGTGAATGTAACCAGTGGGGTTATACAAGGAAGTGTGGTTGGTCCATTACTCTTTCTCCTTTTTATCAATGACGTGTGTTCCCTCTTTCAGTATGGTAAAACTTTACATTTTGACGATGACCCAAAAAAAGCTTATTATAATGTTTCCAATTATTTGAATTATAGTATGAACTATGAATCCCAGAAATAACGTAACTGAATTGGGGTGTTTCCCAGAAAAAGGAGCTTATACAAGATATATCGATTCACTAGAATAATAATAATATACCAAGAGAGTTAACAGTAAAAACCCTTGGTGTCTGTCTGTTAATGAAACCAAGGGTAACAAAATACAGTCAGGATACAAATGCTATATTAAACAAACAGATAATAACAGTTATTATGGAATGAATGTTACTTGTAAGCTGCCTCGTGAGATAACAACCACAAATTGAGTTCACTTGATTGACGAAGAGATTCCTCTGCTAGTGACTGCACCAACGGCGTAATGAGAAAGACGGAGTCCAATGGTATTATATAATAATAATCCGTGCCAAAAGTCCAACGTAGTGTCGGAAGGCCTAAAAGAATGTTATAACACTATTATAGTCTTCGATCAAAACTGTGGCCACAAAGCAGAAGAACAAACGGCGTAGATAGCGTTTTCTTATTTTTTAACCGACACGGTAGTAAATTTGTATATTACTCATCGAAAGAATTATCGTTGTTTTTTAACAAGTGATACAGAAAAACAACAGATATTGAATATGTTGGGATATTCAGGAAAATATCCCAGAAAGTATTCTATTAAGTCTAATACTATTCTTGGACTTGGAGATGGTATTATTTACTTATTGGTCAGTACATATTTTACGTGTCATTTTCCTACTGGTCAATATTGTACAATGTTATTTTCTATTTTATCGTACGATGTGGTCTGCTTGATTAGTATATAAACAAGGTATGTTTGAAATATAATGATTCATATATCCGAGGCTGTGACTTGTGTTCTGGACTCAACTGACTGGGTTAGACAGGGAAGCGGGACCAATCAGAACCCTAGGACGTTCCACGTGTTTGTGCGTCTTTGGTCCGACCAATAATTCGCTACCCCTTAATCCCCAGCATTATTTTTCACAGCTATAACAGGTTCACAGTTCCAATCTCACCTCTTCAATGAATTTACCCGCATTTTAGGAATCCATCACATCACTACAACAGCATACCATCCAGCAGCGAATGGACTAGTGGAACGATTTCACCAATCAGAACCCTAGGACGTTCCACGTGTTTGTGCGTCTTTGGTCCGATCAATAATTCGCTGTCCTCTAATAAGCAGCATTTTCAAGTCATAGCAGAATAATTATGTTGTTACAAATAAAGTGTGACAAATTAGAGAAAAAATGTGGTTTTTATTTTGTTGTTACAAAAATCATGGAATATATGTCACCATATAACTCCCCCCCCTAGGGCATGCGTCGATGGAAGTATTTAGATGGTGGTTGGAGGTAGTCAACAGGAAACCAGCCACCATCTAAATCTCAATACATAGTGCCCGCAGTGTCGAGTCACCTAGACTGGTGGCCACATTGCAACATGATCGATAGTATTCGATCTGCACTAATAAGGACTAGACAAGCATGACATTGATCACCACCCAGTGATCAATCAATCGGCGGAAGTATGCTCGACGTAAAACTCTCAATGCTTTGGAGGGAAGAAGAAATTACACAACGAAAAGGATAAACACATGTCATCAAAAAAATTCATACGTGTATACATATTTATGAACAAAATGTTTTTCTTGTAGTAAAGAGAAAAAAATATTGTGTATCTTGTTTTTAATGTATATAAAAGGTTTAACAACAGTAACGGATTGTATAATAATAATAATAGTATCATTAGTAATAACGGTAATTGAATTGAGAGTTCACCGAAAAATATAAATACATGTATAAAGTGTGTAAACAGTTAGTGGTAAACTGAACGAGTCCAACGAAGTTGGATATATTTGCACAATTAATAATAAACATCATACGAAACGCATACACATGTAGAGAAAAACATAATGAATTTATCGATATTAGTAGTACACACGAAATGTTTTTTTAAGAAAAAAGATGCTTGCATAAAAAATGTTATTAGTAACTCTGCTAATATAGATATTTAATCACATTACAGGTAATGACAGAATAAAGATTAAGTAATTAATTCAACATAACGTTTGGGAAAATGTACGTGTCTTCCTGAACGAGTTGTTTTCATAGAAAGTAAAGTGGCGGAACTAGGATTTAAATTTGTGGGAGCTGTAACTTTAGAATTGTCTGTTTCACGAAGTATTGATTTCGTAGAAGTTGGTGAAGAATTATTTGGAAACACTAGAAGCTGCGTTGTGTGATTGCCGCTGTCTTTAGACGGCTTTCGGCTGTCATGTGTTTCGGACTCTACAAAAGCAGGTTTTATCCTGTCGATTGAAACTGTTTCTTTTTTTCCGTTCTTATTGATTTTGAAATATTTTGTTTGCCTCTCAACTACTTCATATGGTCCTTCATAAGGATGTTGTAAAGGACGTCTTACGGAGTCAACACGAACGAATACAAAGTTACACGTATCTAGATGCTTGCTAACTTGCTCTTTTAAGACAACTGGCCGAGGTTCAGCAGGCTTAATGTTATTCATATGGCTCATTAGTCTTTCGCAAAAAGAAGTGGGATCCGTACATACGGGTTTGCCATTATGCGTCACTAGCTGACCCGGTAAGGTTAAATTAGATCCATAGGCGAGCTGTGCAGGAGTACATTGTAGGTCTTCTTTAATTGTGGAACGTATGCTTAGTAAAATAAGAGGTCGGGATTCACTCCATCTAGAAACATCAGGTTTTACCATCAGTGAGCTTTTCAGTTGTCTGTGAAATCGTTCCACTAGTCCATTCGCTGCTGGATGGTATGCTGTTGTAGTGATGTGATGGATTCCTAAAATGCGGGTAAATTCATTGAAGAGGTGAGATTGGAACTGTGAACCTGTTATAGCTGTGAAAAATAATGCTGGGATTAAGGGGTAGCGAATTATTGGTCGGACCAAAGACGCACAAACACGTGGAACGTCCTAGGGTTCTGATTGGTCCCGCTTCCCTGTCTAACCCAGTCAGTTGAGTCCAGAACACAAGTCACAGCCTCGGATATATGAATCATTATATTTCAAACATACCTTGTTTATATACTAATCAAGCAGACCACATCGTACGATAAAATAGAAAATAACATTGTACAATATTGACCAGTAGGAAAATGACACGTAAAATATGTACTGACCAATAAGTAAATAATACCATCTTCAAGTCCAAGAATAGTATTAGACTTAATAGAATACTTTCTGGGATATTTTCCTGTATATCCCAACAGAACCTCTGTCAGAAATAACTGTAGAAGGTACACCAAAATTAGCGATCCATCTGTTGAGGAATACAGCAGCAACATTTTCCACGGAGATATCTTTTATTAGGCATGCAATTGGCCATCTAGTGAAACGGTCCACTGCAGTAAAAATGTAAGTGAATCCGTTAGATGGAGGCAAAGGACCAAATAAATAAACATGAACATGTTGAAAACGATGTTCGGGTAGACTAAGTGTTGACAGTGTTGTAATCGTATGTCTTTATATTTTACTGCGCTGACATTGTGCACAAGTCCTGGTCCATTTTTTATATTTGCATTCATCTTTGGCCAAACAAATCTTTCGGCAATCAGTTTCACAGTAGCACGAATCCCTGGATGAGATAGTGAGTGAAGACAATCAAAAACTCTTTTTCTGTACACTATTGGCACAAAAGGTCTGTGCTTTCCAGTAGAAGTATCACAAATGATAGTAGAGTCAGAATGCGGTATAGGAACACTTTTTAAGGACAAGCTCGAACTTTGTTTACAAGCATCAAGGTCAGGATCATCTCACTGCAAACGTGCCATGTCTAATAAATCGATTCCTTTGGTGAAGGAAATTGCATCGACGTTGAAACGTGACAAAGTATCCGCAACAACATTTGACTCACCTTTTATAAACTGTATGTTGGTCGAAAATTGGGAAATATAATCCAATTGTCGCATTTCTCTAGGGGAATAACGGTTTGTGATCGGTGATTATCACAAAGTCTCTGCCTTGCAGTAAATGGTTAAAATGTTTAACAGCTAGATAAATAGCCAATAGTTCTCTACCGAAAGTGCTATATCGAGTTTGGGTTGGTTCTAGCTTCTTTGAAAAGAAGGCAAGTGGTTTGACCTCATTATTAACTCGCTGTTGTAGTACTGCACCTACTGCTGCCTGTGATGCATCTGTACACAGAATTAGTGTTGCTTCCGGATCAGGGCTTAAGTAGGTCAGCATGGTAGTAGAAGCGATTGCTGTTTTAGCTGCAGAAAAGGCATCTTTCGCTTGGGAGGGTAATGTGAACTTTTTGACTTTACCTTTTAACACCTCCGTCAAAGGTTGTAGGATGGCTGAGCAATGTGGAATAAAGCGACGATAAAAATTTATCATCCCCAAGAAACGTCGAAGTTTATTCCATGAGTCTGGTTCTGGAAAATTCTTGATGGCTTCTATTTTTGTATCCAAAGGTTTAATTCCACGTTTGTCGATCAAGTGACCTAAAAACTCTCATCTCCGAAAATACATTTGGATGGGTTAATCACTATGCCATATTTCTGAAATCTTTCGAATAATTGATGTAGGTGATCAGCGTGTTCATGGAGCGAACTGCTAGCTATTAATACATCATCAATATACACGAAAACAAAATCTAGGCCTTTAGTGACCTCATCCATAAATCGTTGAAATGTTTGTGCGGCGTTCTTTAATCCAAAAGGCATTCTTAGAATTCAAACAAACCAAATGGAGTAATGATGGCTGTTTTTGCAATGTCCTCGGATGCTACTGGTATCTGGTGGTACGCTCGCACAAGATCGATTTTAGAAAAAATTTGCTTGCCATGTAAAGTGAGAGAAAAATCATGTAAATGAGGGATTGGGTACGATCCGGTAATGTTAGGTTGTTCAATGATCTATAATCACCACAAGGTCGCCAATCTTGGTCTCGCTTGGGCACCATGTGGAGTGGGGATGCCCAGGGGCTACTTGACGGACGTATTATACCTAGCTGCATCATATGATCAAACTCAGCCTTTGCAACATTCAGTTTGTCCGGTGGTAATCGGCGTGGACGTGCCGAAGTTGGTTGGCCTTTTGTGATGATCCCGTGTACTACAGAATGTTGGACAGTGTTTTCACTGTAGTCTGGTTTCGTTATTTTGGGAAATTTAGATAAAATGGTGGCGAATATGTCGTTTCTTGGAGTGTCAATTTTAATACTATGTATGTGGTAGTCCGACTGAATTCCCTGGACTTGAAGGTTCGTGCAGGAATCGATAAGTTTTCTTCTCTTAACGTCAACTAGTAAGTTGTAGAAACTTAGAAAATCTGAACCTAGTATAGGGTGGCGGACATCAGCAATAATGAACACCCAAGTTAAATGACGTCTAATTCCCAAGTCTAATGTTAGAGATTGTTCGCCAAATGTCTTTATTTCGGTTTTATTAGCTGCCCTTAGAGTATATTTTCCACTCTTAGCAATGGGTTTATTGGCTAAGGTAACTGGGATGACACTGACTTCAGCTCCAGTATCTACTAAGAATTTGTGCCCTGAAGTTTTATCAAGAACATGGAAAAGGCGAGTAGGCGCATGATCAGAAACATTTGTCGCTACCATGGTTTGGTTGACACGTTTTGGTGAGCAAACTGACCTGAAAAATTTACTAGACGTAACACATTTCCTAGAACTGTCTATGGTACCAACATATGTCCTTACTCCCCTGAGAACTGGAGTAAAGCCTTCGAGATGTGCAATTGGAAATTAATAATTGTAATGCATCTAGTTTATTTTGGAGACTGGCAACAGTTCGTTCGTGGTGTGCTCGTAGTTCGCCAAACTTATCTGTTAACGACGCTATGGTAGGAGTTTGCTTGTCGTTCGAAGTTTCTGATATTGTTCTTACATAAGGTGTAGTACAAGGTGTAACTTCTAAAATTTTGTCAGCCATGCCAGCAGGACTCTCTAAATCCAAGGGTTGGCTAGAAGCAGAAAGAATTTGCCTAACCACTGTTGGCAAACGTTGTAGCCAAATTTCCTTGAGAAAAGCATCATCAACTTTATAAGGTTCAGCCAATTGCCTCATGTGAGATAATAATTGGAAAGGTGACGTCGCCTAACTCACATTCGTGCAGTAATTTTTGTAACCTCTTTTATTCTGATAGTAGGGTACGTTGGATAATGGCCTGCTTCAATTGATATATGCATTAGATGCAAGAATGTTATCTATCAAATCTGATACATCAGATGCTACTTCAGTAGGCGGTAATCCAAGCACGAAAGAGTATTTTGATGCCTGTGAGCGTATGTTGCGACGCTGAAATTGTACTTCCACTTGTGCACACCAAATGCGAGGGTTTAATCGACTGAATGGAGGCACATTTATCAAGTTTAGAGCGTGTAGCTCTGCTGAAATGCTATTCTGTCTCGTGCCTTCAGTTTCGGATGAGTACATTACAAACATACAAAAAATTAAATACTACCAAGGGTAAAATAACGCCGTAATGTATGTGAGTGAACTCAAAATTAGTTTCGAGAGAAAAAATTTACGGGCTCACTAGATTTGTGGTGGTTCCCAGAAAAAGGAGCTTATACAAGATATATCGATTCACTAGAATAATAATAATATACCAAGAGAGTTAACAGTAAAAACCCTTGGTGTCTGTCTGTTAATGAAACCAAGGGTAACAAAATACAGTCAGGATACAAATGCTATATTAAACAAACAGATAATAACAGTTATTATGGAATGAATGTTACTTGTAAGCTGCCTCGTGAGATAACAACCACAAATTGAGTTCACTTGATTGACGAAGAGATTCCTCTGCTAGTGACTGCACCAACGGCGTAATGAGAAAGACGGAGTCCAATGGTATTATATAATAATAATCCGTGCCAAAAGTCCAACGTAGTGTCGGAAGGCCTAAAAGAATGTTATAACACTATTATAGTCTTCGATCAAAACTGTGGCCACAAAGCAGAAGAACAAACGGCGTAGATAGCGTTTCCTTATTTTTTAACCGACACGGTAGTAAATTTGTATATTACTCATCGAAAGAATTATCGTTGTTTTTTAACAAGTGATACAGAAAAACAACAGATATTGAATAAAAATGTGGTTACAAATAAAGTGTGACAAATTAGAGAAAAAATGTGGTTTTTATTTTGTTATTACAAAAATCACTGAATATATGTCACCATAGAATCAAGAAGTACTAGACAAGCACGAACAAATGTATTGTATTTAGAATTCGAAATCAAGCATTCAACAAGTATGAAGGTATTGTAAATTCATTCAAACACCACATCCGCCACAGCTTAATTTAGAGTCCAAGTGTTTGTTATCGATTGTACGTCCTCTTCTTAAGTTCATCCTGTGTCTGTCCGACATTGTATGGGATAAAAACTCTATTATCTAGAATGCACTCATTAGTATTAGAATTAACAACCGAAATTGGAACAGGCTCACCTGCTTCCTAGGATTGTATACAATCACCGTGTCAGTTGTATGCCGAAACCACTATCTAGAATTTTAAGCACAGATTTCTCAACACTGTCCTCCCCCCACGAAATAATGTTGGATCTTTATATCCCTAAGTTATGAATGATATGGCTTCATTTGAAACATATCTCCCACATTGACTAGAGTAAACATTAGAAGTGACTTTGTGACAAGGATAAACAGCAGTTGATATGGAATTATCCGAATTGTAATTAAAATCGAGCTCATTTAGTACTTGTGTTTCTCCCTGAAAAAGTTTTTCACAAGAATCAAATGAATTATGAGGATAGGTAATATATGATTTGACATAAGAATTTGATTCTTCTGAAATATTTTCATGAAATTTATTAAGAATGTCATTGCAGAGTAATGGATCATTAAAAAAATCAGCATCTATCAAAACTACATCAAGTTTTCGATCATAATTATGTTCACTCAACATATTTTCTTCAGATTTGTAAGAAACTTCATCAGAAATATGTGAATCGTTAGGAAAAGCCATATTTGGTGCAATAACATGAGAAATCTGATAAATCGATTGGTTAGAAACTGCTGTCCCGCAAGAATTCTGAGTTTCATTTAACTCTGAACTACTATATGACTCTACACTGTCTATTGCAATCGTTGATAAAGATAAATCTTCATTATAAATACTCGACTTAGGAGAATCAGAATTATAGGACTTAATATCAGTTGCAATAAGATGAACAAGCACTGACCAGACTTGCGCCCATCTTCGTGAACTACATCGCAACTCCCCACTGAATTATCTGCATAACTTTGAGCATGGACTGGGTTGGGGTAACGTAATGTAATGGAATTTTTTGTATCCTCATGAATCGTTTTACGAAATCTTCCTCCTTAACGACATTCGGAATTTGTATACTGAACATAGTCTAGTAGTAGATCCTTGAGAGCTGTATAAGAAAGCGAAGTGGGCTTTTCCGGTAAAGCCAGAGTTTTTAATAAGCTGTATGCTTCTTTTCCAATGAATGTGAGGAAATGTGCTTCAATATTAACATCCTCATCATCTTCCTTGGTCAAAGCCCGAATTTCTAAGCTTTCAAAATAATCCTCAAAAGCTTGAGAAGTTAAATGAATATCTAACTTTTCCATCACAGGCTCCATCGCGACGCCAATATAATGTTCCGAATTATTTGAATTATAGTATGAACTAGGAATCCCAGAATTAAGGTAATTGAATCAAGAATTACTAGACAAGCACGAACAAATGTATTGCATTTAGGATTCAAAATCAGGCATTCAACAAGTACAAAGGAATCATTAGTTCATTCAAACACCACACTTATTCATTCTTTTCTCCCACGAAAGAAAGTTATATTTCAGCGGTAATCCAAGAGGAAATAAACGAGTTATACGAGTGGACTGTTTCGTGGAATTTGCCAGTTAATGTTGACAAAAGTGGATTTATTCACATTGGCCGCTGCCTTAACCTAAATCTGACTATATACAAACATACACTCAAACCTCTCAACACCATTTGTGACTTGGGTTTAAGATATAGCAACCGTCTGAACTTTTCTGAGCACATTGTATCTCAAGTGTCCAAAGCTAGAAAGCTCATCGGATTCATGATGATAAACTTCAATAATATCGAATCAAGATTCTTATTATACAGAAAATGTATCTTACCCATTCTCGAATATGGTATTTTAGTTTACAGTAATTGCAGACATAATGACATGATTAAAATTGAAGGTGTTCAAAGAAAGTTCACCAAAGCTGTTCCGGGGTATTTCGATAACAAAGACTATCACCAAAGATGTCAACAACTCAACTTAGAACCTCTTTGGATCAGACGTATTGAATTAAATCTTGTCTTTATCTACCGGCTTATTAACGGTATTTCCTACTCTTCGGCATCCACCCCTTCATACTTTATGATATCATCCCACAATCTGCGCAATAAGGAGAATGTTGGAGCGATTTCAAGAACCCACACAAAATTACGCCAGAATTTTTTCATTATTTGCTACTCAACCATGTGGAACAGACTGTCAGTGAACCTCCATTGCAGTGAAACTACAATCCGGTTCAGAAGTCGCCTTGATGATCTTCTTCCCGAAAGTGGATTATGTCACCCATTGAATATCAATGTATTCAATAATGATTTATACAAACAAGGTCCGTCATCTATCTAATTGTCTGAAAAGCAAAATGAAACCTTTGAAACTTCACGTCTAATTATTTTATTTCTATTCATCTTACTATATGAAGTCTGCTTATGCTCGTATTTATCATTATTACTGTTATTAATATCATTATTGGTCTCCCATACATTGGATATAATTTTTATCTCTTCTTATCCTTCTAAACACATTTTATTCCAGATTGTCCTTTGAAATCAATGGTGAATTTCATAGCATCATTCTTAATTATTATTGCACAAATATTTATACTAATATCCGGTTTCACTCCGTATACCATTACATAAATCTAAATGTATTTGTCCGAGTGCACTGAAGGAACTTTTCCTTTTTTTTCTTTCCATCTCTTTTTTTCAAATTGTTGGTCTACTTCAGAGGTCGATATTGATCACACTATTATTATTATTATTATCATGGTTGAACTCTTTCACTAGATGTCCATTTCTTTTCTCTCTTTTTTCCATATAAATAAATATTATTCTTAAGTTTAGGAAGTTTGTAATTAAGACAACAAATTGTGTTACACTTAAATTAATTTCTCAGACTCGTTTTACCTTCACTATGCATATATGACTCATACATATTGATATTTCGTTATCCTTTTCACTGAATTGAGACTTTCATAGCATCACTCCAAACTATAACTGCACAAACATTTATTCTAGCGGCATATCTTACTGCGATAATAAGTTATTTTTTCTTAATCATCTTTTGTTACTAATTTGACGATATATACACAGTCGTTTATTATTGTTCTGTGTTCATAAACACGCTTATTAAACTATTTGCGTATTTCACATCTCCTTTATTTATATCTCTTATTTTCAACTTTTCCTTCTCAAACTTAATTCAATATTCTTCTCAATTACACATACCCGATTTACTATTCTTATTATTCTATTATTATTACTTTTTTTAATTATGGCAAATATAATTCTAACGTTATCGAAAATTGTGTATTATTGCATTTTTTGAAGAAACCGGAAATGGTTTCTTCACAACACTTATGTACCCATAAAATGTTTGTGACTAATAATAATAATAAATCGACCATACACGTTTCAAAAAAAGGTTCAGAAGGTCGATGGAGGATGTGAAAATGAAGAGAGGAGCTGATATAGCATCAGATCATCACTTGACGGTCGCCAATTCTGGAAACATCGGTCAACGGGGCGAACAAAAGCACAAAAGTTTAATACGGACTTTCTTCAGGATACCGACAAACTCAACAAATTCAAGATCGTCCTCAGAAATAGATTCTAGGCCTTTCATGATCTACTCAATGGAGAGGGAGCTACTATGGAGAGCGACTGGAAAGGGATGAAATAGACAATCACTCCAACATGTCATGAGGTCCTGGGTCTCAAGAAGCACCATTATAAAGAATAGATCACTTTTGATGCACTGGATAAGATTCAAGAAAGGAGGAACAAGAAGGCAGTAATCAATACCAGCCGAACAAGAGCTGAGAAAGCATAGGTACAAGCTGAATACACAGAAGTAAACAAGCGAGTGAACAGGAGCTCCAGAACCGACAAACTCAAATATGTGCAGGATTTAGCAATGACGGCGGAAAAGACTGCAAGAGGAGGAAACATGAGAAAACTATATGAATCAACAAAGAAACTCGCTGAAAATTATCGGAAACCAGAACGACCGCTGAAAAGAAGGGAAGGAAAAGTAATCACCAACATCGAAGAACAGCAACTTACGTGAGTAGAACACTTCAAAGAACTTTTGAATCGACCAGCTCCACTGAACCCACACAACGGTGAAGCAGAACCCACGGATCTCCCAATCGATGTTGGTTCACCAACAACTGAAGAGATCAGCATGGCCATCAGACAAATCAAGAGCGTCAAAGCAGATGGGCCAGACAATATTCCAGCAGGGGCACTGAAAGCAGACGCAGCATTAACTGCAAAGATACCCCACATTCCCTTCAAGATGATTTTGGGATCTTAGCAAGTGTGAGAACTACAGAGGCATCACTCTTCTCTCAACACATGGGAAAGTCTTCAACAGAGTATTGTTAAACAGAATGAAAGACTCCGTAGATGCCCAACTTCGAGACCAACAGTATGGATTCCTAAGGAACGATCGTGTACTCAACTCTGGCTATAAACCATGACAGTCTGCTTAGTTACGAATCAAAGAAAAGCGAATTGTTTTGCATGATGTGGAGCATGCACTGGGTTGCGATAACTAAGTTATCGTGGTAGTCGATTCCATGGATTGCCCCATAATTAATGAGATCAGTAATAAATCATCCAAACTCTTGATTGTCTCAACGAGTAATTTTATTAAATACTGCTACCTCATGACATCAGAAATTGGTACACTTAACATGATATAACAGTAGTTCTTTGGGAGCTGCATAAACAAGTGAAATAGATTTATCCAAGAATATAAAAGTTTTGGTAGTCTGTACGCATTATTTCCTATGAATGTAAGTAAATTAGCAAAAGATGTATCATAATAAGCATCCTTCCCGGTCATAATACAGACAGAAAATCTCTTCATTTAATCTTTGGAAACTTCAGAGTTCAAATGTATATCCAACTTTCCAAACACAGTGTAGGGGCTGGAGCCGTTTTAAGCCCACATCGAACATTCTAGACTCTGGAAAGAACAGTCTGTTTATTTTTCTCAAGCCATATTCTTACCCCGTCACTTATTCGCCTAATAATCCTGACTGATTTTTACTGTCATATGTGTGCTAATTACTAACCTTATTATGTGTCCGTAACTTCTTTTTGTGAGACTATAAATATCGATCTACGCTTGGCTCAATGAAGTTGGCTTACTCACCTTCCCCATTGCACGTCATTTTGTCTTGCTTGATTTTACGACCGAAGATTGTATGAAATGTACGCATTCGAAATTTATTCTCGTGTTTGACTAATTTAATTCCTTTATCAATTAACGCGATCTAAGTTGATGATTATGTACGAGGATTGGTGACATGTACATTTATATAACAAGCCACTTTTTCAGAGAGTAAATGACCAAACCAAAATTATTACAAGTTTAAATAATACAAATAAACAGCGCAAGAATAATATTCGTACTCCTTTATTCCTTGCTTCTGATTTAAATGGGTTGTCATATTTTGATTATAAAGGTTTCGTTAGTTAAAACATGTTCAAACTCCGAATGCTTGTGATATTTTTAAAGTTTATGACATATTAATGTACGTAAGATTTTATTAGTTGGTAGTAGTTTAACTCACAGTAAAATTCAAGGGAAGTAAGCCAATGCATTTGCCGATAATGTTCATACAGCTCCAAAATACTGCGATAATAACGGCAATGGAAGTCCAAAATTCTTGATATGACCAGTAACTGAAAAGACAGTTAGTTTCAAGAAAAAATATTTTGTCAAAAAAATATTTCACATCTAAAATAGATATCAACTTACCCACCATGCTAATATGTTATGATTATCCGCAATTTGGAACTAGCCCTTCAGTTCGTAGGAGCCACGGTTATGTCGTATCATCCGTTGATGGAGGGTACTGTGCACTCAACAGTCACATTGTCGTAAAACGATTGGTTTGTCACCCCGACAATTCACAAGGTGTTGCGAAAACAGTTAACTCAAGACGATTTTAGATTTGATTTGCGTTCGGCCACGCTGTCTGATAAAACTCATTCTTCACTTGATGAAAGTGATGCCACCGTAATGATGCATGATATTGGACAAATCTTCAGTGATACTGTGTTACTGCGACGAGGATTTTGAGATCTGCTTGAAAGAAGTACATGTGATATTAGGACTTCTGTGATCGGTTACTTTTCGTATAATATAAGCACACACGAAGTATGTCATGCCAGTATGTAAAAAAATAAAGATGACCAAACTCAAAAGTATTTTTTCGTCAGATATGTGAACGCAGTACATCGGAATCAGATGCTCGCCCTCAGAACGTAGAGGACAATGGTGGTCAACATTCTTCCGGAGAAAATCCACCATCTGATTCAGCACTATAACCTAGATAAACATATTGACGTCGGTTATCTAGGTACGCTTCATTTCAAACGAGTTTATCCTTCGGGTTTAAATACTGTGTAGTGACTCACTTTTATCACGAGAACACGATTGGTTTAATGAAAACAATTATTATTATAACCAATTGTACGAGTGACTGTTTTAATATGTTCTTTGTTTGACTGTGCTAAAAACATCTATTATACTTACTTCGATTGTGACCTCGCGCGAATCCGGTTACGCTCAGTAACCAAGCCTGTATCCTGGCACGATCTCGGTATTCTTTCGATACCGCGCGATCGCCAGCAAATATATCTCGACTTGGTCCATTAACTACCTTCTGATATTTGGCTTCCGAGGGATTTTATGGATATCCTGGCACGTGTTCCTCCGTAGTGGTGTTCATAGTCTACCGCGACACGACCCCACACTACAACTGTCACCACAAATCTGGATTCTGGGCACGTGCAGTAAATGATGAGCTAAAGGTCTCCGTAATTAAAACCGTGCACAACTACTCTTGCACAGAAGGATATATTTCTGTAGGTCTTTCAGGACGACATTTGTCTTCAAGGGGATGATTATATATGGGACCAAAGCGTGGCATTTGGCATATGGCTTATTCGAAGTTTCACAACCAGCTTACCAAAGACGACTGCAGTTGTATCTAGGTTGTTAAAATTCAAATTACAATTAATTGGGTTTATACATTAAACATGTCAACATGATTTTACAGCGCGTCTACCTAAACACAGAAGTAAATGTTATCGACGAAAATGGGAACATATCTCTGAGCTTACGGACTACTCAGGTAAAACTGTAGCTCTAAATTATAAACGAGTTAGGAGGATGAAACATGAAGTAACAGCAGAAGAATACATCCACTGCTATAACAAGGTCATAATGTAAGTTGTTGATACCTGACGTGGACGATATACTTGTGAACGTTTCAATGAATACATGTTTTGTGCGCATATGCCAAAGACCTCATTCGTGGAGGCAAGTGTGTGTTTCTTCGTCTTCATAATCATTAGAGATCTATTTCGGCAAATCAGTCAGTGAGTAAGGAACTACATAGTGGGCTCGGTTCGTCGTGCATTTAATAACTTGTCAAGCTCTACAGAGAGATCTGTTTGAGAAGTTCACGAATAACTACCAACTAATCCATGTTCCTAGTAAACCGCTGGACAGTAAACGTATTTTCTCGTGCTTTGAAGCATAAGAAGACATATGTACACAAGTTATTACTATTAGTCACAAGCAGATTATGGGTAGATAACTGTTATGAAAAAACTATTTTGGGTTTCCTCAGAAATGCGATAACACACAACTTTCAATAATGTTAGCATAATATTTGCCATATTTAACTAAAACAGGTTCTATGTAATTAAGAATAATGTTGAGTTGACTTTAAAGAACGAAAGGAAGAAAATAAAGGAGTGGAAATTAAAGAAACGCGAAATGTGTAGCTAGTTTATCAGGCATGCTTGTAAATACAGAACAAAAACAAAAGACCACGTATCGCCAAGTGAACAATTAAAAAGAAAACATATTTTTAAAAAATGAGAAAATAAGTCCTTATTGAGGTAAGATTTGACCCTGAGGGCGGGTAGAGTTAGCTCTCCCTTTCTAAATGCTCCCACACGGCGACGTGTATACAGCCACTGCCAGTTTTTTCTTCCTGAAGTCCTACACACTGCCTTCTCGCGTCATTACTGTTGTTTACGAAACTGAGTGGACAAAAGCCAGTGTCCGGAGCTTTAGATGGATTGGTGGGTAAAGAGAAACCACCTAAGAGAGCTGGAAAACCCTGATTCCTAATCAATGGTGCACAGTGGCTTCAGTATCGTGAGGGAAAAATGGTGTATGAATCAATTGTTGGTCACCGGTTTTCATGGGAACTCATCTCCCGACGGTGCTCTACTGCCTTGTGGATAAGACCTCCAGATCAGAGGCTTCGTGTATGGTTCCCTAAGGAAACCGTCTGCTTCGGTCTGGGCACCCGGGCTGTGTCACAGCCCAAGCAGCATTCAGGTGACTTGTGTGGCGCTTATGTATTCGGTGCCCCTTTGTTCCAATATTCATATGTTCAAATAAATATACTCAACGGTAGAAGTGCTTGCACAGTAATAGCTTGGAATGGTGTTATGAAAGTCACAATTAATTGCGAAGGATAATCAAATATAATATATATGAATTATATGTAAGTGATGAAGATGAAATGAATCTGAAAAAAGTAATTTATTTAAGTGTAACGCAAGATATTGTCCTATTTAAAAACTCTGGATGCCTAAGAATAATATGTATTTAGATAGAAAAGAGTAAGAGAGAAAAGAAATGAACATCTGTTGTAAGGTTTCAACCACTATAATAAGCGTAATGTATATTAGGCTCTGAGGCAAGACACCAATATTTTCAATTTTTTAGTACACTCTGGTGAATACATGTTAATTTTTGTGGTAGAATTCAGAGTAAATGTTGATATTAATATAAAATTTTGTGCAATAGTAATTTAGAATGCCTGCATGAAAGTCACGATTAATTGCAGAGGATAATCAAATATCGATTTCTCTGTTATATATGTATGTGATGAAGATAGGATGAATCTGAAAAGTTAATTAGTAAGTTCAGCCTGTGGTAATGAAGAGATATAAATGTTGGTTTGCGTTGATGAGTAAGGAGTACCAGGTTGGCGCCCACGCAATTAGTCGTCGAGACCATTAACCAAATATTGCAACCCTAAACTTTAAGTATTAAACTACTAGTTTAATTTCGGTACCATTGTACAGCTTAGAAATCACACGGTAGTAATTTTTTACCTCCATTAAGTTGATTTCATTAAGCTTTTGTTTTGATATGCATGAATAAGGTCAGCTGTTTGAAATCTGTTGGCCTTATTATTAGAGAAATCATTGATTCACGATTTTTATCCATGCTCTTTCGTCAAAGACCAGAGGCTCCATCTATTCTTTGCACTTAGTGATCTACTATTCGCAACTTAGCATCCCTTTCTTCACTTCTTCATGTTTGTTCATATAATGAGTTAAAATAATTTTTTCAGTTATATACAGTTATATAATATACCCTTGTGGGCCAGGGTAATTTTACATTGGTTTTCAGGAGAACCAGACACCATCCGGACTTTCACGTAAAAACCCAAACAGTGCAGCTCAACCCCGTTTAGCGGAGGAACCAGACACCGTACAGGCTTTAACGCTACAATCTGAATAGTACAGCTCAATCCTGTGGCGCAACCACACAGGTACCAAGCACCCTGGTGGACCATTCGCACCATTCATATACACGCTCACATCACATGTATAGTTATTCCGATCAATGATCGCGTGAATCAATTATGCACAGCACGAACAGGCCAAAGTTGACCTATTCCGCTTACACGACAGTCAAACTCGTTAATATTAGCAATGGCGGCATGCCTTACAATGTCCCAATGACAATGGCCCTCGGGAACACTGAAAAGCAACCACCAGTATGAATGAAATCGGTTAACCAGCAAACCAATTTTTGCATGAACAGTCAGCAAAACTTGCCAAAGCAATGCCGAACCGTCCACAATAACAATGGCGAACCTCCAGCCTCATATGAGACCTTCAGCTCTAAATAGCCATATAGCTTATATTGCATACAACACATGTATAGGGTAGTAAGCGAAGTAGCCCAGCCTGAAGCGTTAGGGCTTAAATAACGCTTAAAACCCACTGTCTGATGTCGGAATGCTATAATTACACCACCAAGATCATTTTTATCGCATTTGCGAAATTTTCATTTTTCCGACTTTTCAGACCCTGAGTTAGGGGTAGTATCCCTATATAACATGGCGAGTAAGAGCATGTGTAAATCGTCAAACACAAATCTCAATGTATGTGTACATATTATACATCATTGAATAGAACTCAATGAGATAAGCAAAATAAAAAAAACCCCATTGAAAAATAATGATTCGTTCAAAAGTTATGATGGAAAATGTGACCCAAAAATTCCTATAGAAAGTCCGAGCGGACTCCGAACCTTGTTACTTTTACCTGAAGTCATTAACATGGATAAATGATATGCACTAGCTGTTTGATTCTAACATATTGGTTGATCGGACGATGAATAAGAGTGAATGGTGGGGAGTTATTTGTGAGATATTCATGTTACATCAGATTTGTAGTACATGGTTGTGCATTTTCCGACATAGTTCCATCGTCACTACCCCAGACAGATACCGTGGTATATGTAAAATGTATAAAAATGTATTGGTAGTTATGAACAACAGTATGAATACAAGTTACCTACTGTGTAAGGTCCATTTTGAATGTTTTGTGTGTGAAAATTCCTCCATGTATACACTTTTAGTTTGTTCCTATTGATTCATTTAGTTGTACATTCGGTTAGTCTTTTTGATTCCATTTGAGTTGTGAATATTTGTATTTTATTGTGGTTTTATTTTTCTTACGCCTTCACTAAGTTTCCGTGTTTCTTCTTGAAATGCATTTATGTTGTTTTGCTTGATACTTAGTCGTGGCGACAGCCATATTGATTTGTTCCTCCTTTTGGTTATGTTGCTTGCATTGACAGAAATTGTGCATTTTTGATTCTGATTTCAACTAAAATGTCATAAATTTCAATGAACGTTCTGAATCGCTTTATATTAGTACTTATTTCTGCTAACGGCTATCTTCACAAGAATGTTGGCAACTCAAAGACTGAAACTTCTTTAGTCTCTGGTGGAAGCTAAACCTAACTGTCCCTTTCTAACATGCGTCTGGTTTATTTCCTGGAATATACTGAATCGGCAACTCATATGTCCAACCAGAAAAGGTAGTATTAACAGTTCAGTAAACGTTATTATCAACTAAAACAGATACTTAACAACTGTAACCCTAAGAACAGCTAAGTTTACACCGTTAGTATATTTCTGATGTAAAAATAGAACAAAATGGTGAAGATTAGCCAAAATCGTTACCTTTTGCGTAGCTTTGATAGCCCTAACAACAGTACAGTTTTTATGACGACGTATGCCTTACGTTATTTCATATAAAACCAAATCATCTGTCTACTTTTAGTGTGTGGCTTAGCGGAAATCAACGCCAGTCTGAGATGCGATTGTAAAAATATATTGTAGCAGCACCTGAATAATGAATTTTCAAAGACTTTGAGACAACATGTACCGCAAAATGTAAAATCCTTTTTCACTTACTTTTGAAATCTGAAAATATATTTGAACATCTAAAATTAATTTAGATGTCTAACTGAAAGTATAACTAAAAAGTAGCACAAAAAGCGTCGCAATACAAGCGTCGTTGCCTAGTGTAGGTATCTAAGGGGTTTCAATTTTTCCGCCGGCCAGAGTGCAATTTTGTGTTAAGGTGATTTAATCATTGACAAAATAACCCCAAGGGAGTTGTCCCGTCCATGAACCTTTGGTTGATCGTACAAATGCGATAAATGGAATCAGTGGGACCTTAGACCATTTAAGGCAGAATTATTAAATGGTTCGAATGGTTGTGGACGGAATAGAAGAGGCTTTCGCTTCACGGACTTCCGTATTCAGAAGCTGTGGATCACTAATACTTTTTACAGCATTTCCTGATTCCACCGGTAATTCGTCTTTCAATTGAACCAGTTAAGTCTTCGTTCTTTATATGAAACTTGAATCTCGTATTTTCTTGATAAAGAACCATAATTTGGTAATATAACTGGTTATGTTTTTTAGTGCGACAATCGGGTCTATGTAGTCGTAATGTCACCAATTTATTCGTTTACCTAAGGTTTCGTTCCTTAGGTAGAAATCTCGATATTACTGTGAGCAAGGTCTCTTACTAGTTAACCTAATCAACCAGCTGGTATATGAATTGGCCATTGCTCTCTTCACTCACCGGATGCAATTCTTTTAAATGATCTTATAAATTTTTGAACTGAGCCCCTGTATCAATCTTGTCGATACTTGGAACATGAAATTTGAATCGCATAGACAGTGTTCCACTTTTCTATGGTACTCACCTTCACACTTTTTAGGTTATAAATGAGTTTCGCACAAGTCCCTTAAAAACCTTCGTATAAATGTTCTTTTAACATGGTCTTCAGATAACAGATATGTAGAATTATGGTCTACTATGATATTAGTACTGCTACAATAATATACCTAATCCTTAAATTGTACACTTGTCATGATGTAACTGCCTAATCCATAAGATCTTAGGTGGAAGTCACATCATTGTCTATACTGACTCACCGTATCGTAACAATCATCAATATATTATGGAGAACACATTCAGACTGGAGATAGAACAATATATTTGATATGAGTAAAAAATATAAGGTAACATTCAACAGGGATCACGCGTGCAATGCCGAGTCATGCCATCCAACCAAATCAAATTAATTCAATTCATTCTTACCGCTTTCTCCATCGTTAGGTTTTTCTCCGCGCTAAATATTTAACATCTATTTTCCCAGTTCTCTCGTGTTCAGCTTTGAGGATTGTGTGGTTAGGGCCCAATGCCAATACAGAGTTACTAGTACCACAAATACTTTTATCTGCCACTAGTTCCCTACTCAACGCTTAAGATATTGATTAGCGAAGAATATTATATTCTAATACTTTTTAATAATTTGACACTGCATTCAACTTCGTACCTTTTGACCGTTAAGTTTTAGGCGATACTCTCCGTTTCGTCCGTTTACGTACATATATATATATATATATATATATATATATATATATATATATATTGAACACGAAATTACCGAGTTTCTAGGTAAAATAGAAAAACCATACTATAATATTAAATTCGCAAAATGTTCTTGCATTTCCATACTGATTGCTTTCTACTCCCGTTCTTCCTTTCTTGACCTTCCCAATCTTCTGCTGCCAGACATTCTATTCCTTAATCGCGTTATATACTACTTATGTCAATATAAGTAGCACACGCCGCACTCGTCCCCCTCTTTTAATAAGGTGTCCTCGTAATCTTCCTGATCACCGTAACACTGTCTTCTTTGGTGTTGTTCGTAGCTTACACTCCTGATGACCTTGAAACCATCTCCGCAGTTGGCTGGCATTTACGCGCTTCTACTTGTCATCTCTCAGGATGGTGTAAACCGAACCATGTCTCTCCATGATAACATACGGTCCCTCCCACTTTGAGACCACTTTTCCCGACCCTGATCCCCCTGCTCTTTTGCTTTTCTGTTCTCTGCGCTTTACCGGGTCATCCTTGTTGTCGTCCACTTTTGTTGTTGTGGCCAGACCATATTATGAATTGGAAGTCGTGGCTATCTGCCACACACGAGCAAGAAATGTGACTTCTTGGTTGTTCCTTGTATGGAGAAACGATGCGCCAGCAATGGTAACTCTTTCTCCCGACTTCCTCATTTAGATGCTAACCATTCCTTCAACGTCCGGTTGTTTCTCTCTGTAGGCCAGTTTGTCTGAGGATGATGAGGTGTAGTTTGTATCCTCTTAGTGCCGAACTGTTTTATACAGGCTTCAAACTCGTCACTTTCAAAACAGGGACCCTGGTCAGTTAATGTCTTCCTCGGTATTCCGTAACACGCTACGATATGCCGGATTATCACTTCGTTCACTTTTTGCCCGTCGGTCTGCGCTGGGTATGGCGTCTACCGGACGTGCAGCATGTTCCGTCATCACTAGCAGGTACTGGTTGCCGCTCACCGTCTATGGAAACGGTCCCATCCACCTACCGAAGATCGCTGACTGCGGTTACTCATATTGACTGTAATGACGGTTGTGTGAATCGATCGCTTTTCATTAGTGGACACTGCTGCCAAGTTAACACGTACTTAGCCACATCGTCACTAGTACCTGGCCAGTATGCACTTTGTCGTAGTAAATCTGTCATTCTTGAGATACCTGCATGTGCTATTTGGTGACACTCGTGCATCACCGTACGCCGCCAGTCTCTCGTAATCACAGACACCCAATTCTCGTCATCGTCCTGCCAGGTCAGGACTCTATGTGCGTTCACTCTCAGTCGTTCCTTTTGCCGAGGCAGCATTATTACCTCCTTGTCCATTGTTGGTTTATTGATGTCTGCTCCCTCTTTTATCGCTCTGTTTACCTCTCAAAGGTTGGGGTCAGCTTTCTGCTGCCGAACGAGTTCTAGCGGGTCTGCCTCTAAACTATTCACTGCGTATGCTATCAATGGAAGCCCGGCTTCCATGTCTGGTTTTGACAAATAATCCGCCATTACGTTTTCCTTTCCTAGAACATGGCCGATACTGAAGCCACACTTTTGCAGACGTATCATCCGTCTCGCCAACTTCCCTTCGGGATCTCTTGCTGTTTTCAACCACTGTGGGGGTTTGTGGTCAGTCTCAATGTGGAATCGTTTACCCGAAAGGCCCGGTCTCCATTTGTCTAGTGCTCACACAATTGCTAAACACTCCTTTTTGATCGCTGAATACTTTTGTTCAGCGGGTGTGAGAACGCGAATCGCGTATTCCACCACTCTATCAGACCGACTGAAGGCAGCACCTATACCATGATCACTTGCGTCTGTGGCCACTGTAAACGTTTCTTGAGTTCAGGCAGTCTGAACGTCACTCGACGGTCGTCTAGCATGTTTCCGATCCGGCTGAACGTTTGTTCGGCAGCCTTAGTCCACGTAAACTTAGTGTTGCTCAACAACTTATATAGGGGTGCTGCCATTTCGTTGAAATTCTTGACAAACCGACTGTAGAACGCCGCTCATCCCAGGAACTGTCTCAACTTCCTTTTTGAATTAGGTACTGCAATGTTGTTTATGGTAAGGATTTTCTCCGGCAGCGGTTTTGTTTCTCCATTTTCTACTTCATGTCTCAACAATGTGACTCTACTTTTCGATATCTGCGACTCGTCCTTATTTATTCGAAATCCAAATTCGTCAATTCGCTTCAAGACTGCTTACACATGCTTGACGTGATCTATTTCTGACTGGCTGCACACAACTTCATTGTCGCCAAATGCCTAGACGTTATCTAGATCCCTGAGCAGTAGCATCATTGATCTTCTGATTGCAAACGGTGCACCAGCCAATCCGAACGTCATTCGTTTATCACGTAAAGCAAATTCTGTCTTGCTTCGATCGCTCTTTTTTATGGGCAGTTGCCAATAACCTGACCGTAAAATACTGAAGCATTCTGTAGCTCATCTAATGTTTCCACCACTGTTGGCATTGCACAAGGTTTCAGGTCTGTTATATTATTCAGTTCTCTAAAATCGACACAAAATCTATGCTTTCCATTCCGTTTCTTTACCAAGAGTACCGGCGAGCTATACGGGATGTCTGCTTCCTTAATTATACCTTCTTTCAACATCTCCTGGGCATGTCGGTTTACCTCGGCCTCTAAATGCACCGGAACACGACGTGTTGCAAGTATATTTACCCGATCGTTCTTTATTGGGATTTCGTGCTTTACTTTGTCACAAAATACACACGGCTCTGCATCTCCAGTGAACAGTTTCTCATACTTTGTGCATAACTCGTTAATGTTTGGTTTCTTCGTCGAGACGTTCGTTTCAACTCTTATATCAGCCACTTCGCTACTGTTGTGTACTGATAATGAACCGTACTTTGCGACCACCTTACCGCTTCTTAAGTCAACTACCGCTTTTGCTTCTCTTAGGATATCTACTCCCAACATCAGTCTCGATAAGCTAGTGGTTACTACGAGCAAAAAAGTTATCTCAGCTTCACCTACTTCCACAATGCTGTTAGACACCCCAACACTTCTAACATGTGTCAATATAAACTCTATTCATATTTAAATTTCTTCAAACTATGTCCAGCTCATCTCCCCCTATGCTTTTAAAGCCCGAACAAAAGTGAATGATGTAAAGCTACATAAACACACTGAGCAATCCATATCGTACTCAGACCTTTCTGAATATACACTAAACGTGCACTAATTACTTAGTCATGACCTTTCCCTGCCCTGCATCTAACGTATAAATTCTAAAAACCAAGCACAAACTGTGTGACAAGACATTATTTGGCACTTCTTACAGTTTACCCGGAAGTATCACTAGCTGCGAGCAGTTTTTAGAATGTGTGGCTGGCCTCAAACACTCAACAAACCCACAATCGAACACCTTGTATAGAATCTCACAGATTCCAAGTAAGTCTGCCTGCAATAAACAGCACAGTGATGTGGATCTTGACTGCTCGCCCGAACACATATTTTTAATTCCTCAACTACGTATTCACAAGTTGACCACGTAATAGAAACATTCAACAAATCTGTATGCAACCATGCCGATCACGACAAACTCAATATAAACTCCAGTACTTTTTTCAGTGGCCATTCTAAGAGTACTCAAATGGAACATGACCTCACCCAAACTATTCACGATTTATTACCATATAAGTATCTAACCACTGTTCTAAACAATCTTTATCTCAAACTTTTTAAGAACAAGGAAAATAGAAATGACCATATATTACCAGAAGTGTAGAATTATGGTTTGTTTCTTTATTGATACCATTATTACAATAGACGTAATCCTAAAATTGTAGGTGTGTCATGATGTGACTGCCTAATTCGTAAGATCTTACGTGGAAGTCACATCATTGTCTATTCTAACTCATCGTACCATAAGAATAAGGTATATAACGTCTAGTGCTTTCGAAGAACACATTGAGGCTGAGAATAAAAATAATACATTTGATAAGAGTAAAGACAAGTTATGCAAAATGACCACTTCTGCAAGGCTGAGCCATGCCATCCGATTGAATAACTGAATTCATTCTTCCCTCCTTCTCTATTGTTGATCATCTCTCAGTATCAATTGTTGAATATAAAACTTTTCAGTAATTCTATGGTCAGCCTAAAAGGTCGTGTGGTTACGGTCTAATGCCATTACACTACTCTCGCACCAGAATTAATGTGACGTTAGTTCGATACAAAATGGAATGGGATTGCTGCGCGCGGGAAGTTACCAAGAAAAATAATTATACTTCGGGTAACGATAAGCTGAAAGATAAGTCAAAAAGTATGCGACAGCAACTGATCGAGATATACATGTTATAATTCCGACATTTTGGTTTAATTCATAGCACGCGCGAAATGGAAATCTACGTGAAGATTATATAGGAGTTGAACCAGTGAGGTTATAACAACTAAGCATGATTCTGTGTAAAGATATTTTAATAAGTCGCCGTAAGATGCGTAATAATAGCCGTTGGTCAATATCTTAACTTATGGGCAGTACAAGCATTTATGTTTAGAAGTGCAAATACAATCAATATTATAGATAAAGCCAAAACAAAAACAGATACAGAATAATATGAATTCATTACATTTCGTGGTTTCGCGTCAGCTGCTTACAACCAAATATGTATTGGAATTTTACACTGAGATAAGAAATAGTATGAAACAATTGACATAAGTGAATGTAAAGGATTGGAATGACAAAATTTATCAAAGATAACTATATATATGCAAGAACAGGTCAAAGATTATTTGTTGAGAAGCGATCGCGATAAAAAGCTCAAGCCGTATCTATGTACTCAAAAAGAGACAGTAATAAACTTATTACTGCCCTGGTAATCCGGTTATTAGTTATTATTTTTATTTTGTTCATGTTTAGTATGTGTTATTTTCCTCTTTCATTGCCGAATTCTTAAATCACCCTTTCACTCACACATTTCCGCTCACTTCATTCTCTTAAATTATGTGAACTCCTCGAAATCTATTCAATTATTACGTAACCCATTTTTTCAGTTTTTAATTCCATGAATCCTTCATTACCTCTGAAATTATCACACAATTTATCTTATCTGTCTCTGAACTCCACTCAATTACTACATCATCCATTCTTAATGTTTCCTTCATTCTAACACCAAATAACCTCTGACCTGCTTTTGATATATATATATATATATATATATATATATATATATATATATATATATGTATAGTTATCTTTGATAAATTTTGTCATTTTAATCCTTTACATTCACTTATGTCAATTGTTTCATACTATTTCTTATCTCAATGTAAAATTCCAATACATATTTGGCTGTAAACAGCTGACGCGAAACCACGAAATGTAATGAATTCATATTATTTTGCATCTATATTTGTTCTGGCTTTATTTAAATTCATAAAGGGAACTAATCACACAATATTGTATAAATGCTGATATTGGTATTATTTTTGGTTCAACTTAAAAAGTCAAATAACGTAAGCTTTCTGTATGGTTGATTTCCAAGGGCACCTGCATTAGTAGGCCAATTGAAAGAACAAAAGTATAACCGAGGAAAAGAACAACTTCAACTAGTGTTCTAGTCAGCTTGTCAAATTTAATACGATTTATTTAGTCTTGGGGAGATTTTCTCGACCTCATCATTGTTTACTCGAGATAGGACAATAAAAATACTGACACATATTATTGGTTATCAAAAGTTCTTTTACGTGAAAATAGTAATAATCGTGTGTATTTTTGACAGATAGCCAGGCGAAATACGTTAAACATGAGTGTATCCGTGTGAGATATGCTCTAGACTCAATGTTCTGATTTGCAAAATACTAATTTTTAATATTCATACCTATCGGCTGTTGGTGCATAAACGTTAGTTGCAAGTATGAAATTTATCATAAAGTAGAAAAAGGATTATTTGAAATAGAGTGATTATAGGTTGTTAAAGTCAACACAGTCAATGTGCCACAAATGTGTGATTTGATATTATGAGATAATTCCGGCTAAATAAATGTTTACAAGATGATAAACAGTAAGTGATGCTCTTGTGATAATCAGGGAGAAAATAAGTTGTAATCAAGGGAGGTAACATTCCCAATTCATGTATATGATAATGGCTTGAATCTTAGTCAGTGTTGGCGTAAATTTAACAGTGTTTTCAGTTTGCAGGAGAGTTACTTGACTGCTAATACTGATTATTTGTATGCACGATTGTGTCGCTAAACCGCCAATTAGACTGACAAGGTTTTAAGATATTTATTGATTGTGTAACCGATAGAGAAACAAACTGAAATAATCTTTGATAGACAGAGATAACCGCAACGAAACAATACTATTTAGAGGTAATTACAAATCATTATGTTGACAGACTTTTTAATAGTTTCACCGAATTTATCAATCATATTACGTAATTGTCAAGTCATGACAATGCTTTGTGACGATATCCTGAAACCATTATGTTTAACTAGTTGTATTATTGATCGAGGATTGGTCATTGGAAAATATGTATTGCTGCTTTGGGTGATTCCAAAATGGCAGAAGTTCGTAGCGTCAACTAATCCGAGCTGCCTGATTATATTACTAATTCCAATCCAGAAATATTCATCTACATAATGTCAATTTTAATACTAGGCACAGGTGTTTTTTGAACGCTTACGTGACTAACAATTACGTGATAGGTTAGTTATTACACCAGCGTAATACGTTACCTTAGTGAGGTCACCTTATTACCTTACCTATGTTAAACGTCTTTTTAGACTCAAACACGTATAGCAATAACAACTCTGATGGGTCTATTGGAAAACGTAAAAGGCTGTTCAAATAATTATTAAATTCAAATGACATAGAGAAGATATAATACAACGCATGTACCGGCCACGTTAACATACAGATTGGTGAAGTAGATGACGTTTTAAAAATAATGAGCTTGACTAGAAAAATTATTTTAAAGTTAAGACTACTTATAGAACTTCAGTTAGAAATATGACGAGTTATAAACTCACCATAAGATGTTACTGTAGTTAGTCTAGTGACGTTCACTAACGTATGACAAAAGTAATGGAACTAAGAAATTCCAAACAATTTTTTCAATATGATATGCTTCGTTTGTAGACAAAGCACTTTTTACAGCAGCATGTTGTAGTATAAAACTGTTAAATACATCTTATGCCAAAAACGTTTTGAGAGTGGTTTGTATGGAATATATGCTGTTAGTCCGAATGAAAATATATACAAGTACAAAAACAGTAAATCATCAAGTAAAATAGTTAAAATCGCCCGAACTAATTCCAGTGTAGCGGTAAATAAATCCCCAAAATAAATAGCTCTATAAGTTTTCGACATTGGATGCTGACCACATTAGTTTTAATGGAATCACCTAGTTGAAGGCGCTTGTTCATGCATCCTCACCAGATCACGAGTTGGAACGCAGTGTTCAACAACCCCTGACATCGCTAGCCAGATTAGATCAGACGATCCTCAATATATTGATAGCCTATCAAATATATCTTTGAACCTCCTCACTTCTGTCCTTTGATTTCACTTGGTGGGTACGATTCATATTAGGTGTTACTCGTTAAAGCGTTGTCAAGCTCCGAATACCTGTGGCATCTTCATTGGTGAGCTCAACGTGATCCGTTACACCAAATTGAAAACTGTATGTTCCTTTCTGGGATTTTATATATCATTGCCTTATTTTAATGTTTTATACATTGTGATATTTTTTCCTTATTTTTCGATATATATATATACATATTTTTCACTCATTCATTCTCGTACTTGATATTTCACCATAACTGAGCAGACACCCAAGGTACTCAAGCTAAAGACGATGTCCCCACCTTCGTTCCAACTAAAGCCTGGTTTTATTACGCAGAAGCCGACTTCTACGAGCACGGCGTCAAAGACACACGTGCACGATTCTTCGCAGTAGTAAAGGCACTACCGCGCAAATTCAAGAGGTACGTAACATCTAATATGCTTGCTAGTGATGTTTCCGAACCCTAAGAAACACTTAAACGCGGAGACTTAACCGATCCACAAAGGTTAGACCAACTACTAAATAAAAATCGACCTGCAACACGGTTCTGCGATAGACATGTTGCAAAGAATGAGGGAGATTATCGGCCAAAGAACCTTCCATGATGGCCTATTCAAACAGCATTTCTTATCCAAACTTCCTCAACAGGTGCAAGCTGTGTTGGTCTCCTTTAAAAACAACACCTCAGACAAGCTGGCTGCATCTGCCGACCACATCTTAAAAATCACAAACTCTAATGCCGAGGTTTTTTTAGTCAAAGAAAAGCCCCATAGGACAGAATGACACGACAGAGTTATGTCATGCCCTTACACGTCATCTTCAATTTCGTAACGACCATAAACGGTCTGTTATACGTCACAGATGTGATAACGAGGGTTCGCTACCTCGTCGATACTGGCGCAGAAGTTAGCGTTCTTTCTGCAAATTCTAACGACCGGTTTCACGGATCCGCTTGAACCTCCTCACTTCTGTCCTTTGATTTCACTTGGTGGGTACGATTCATATTAGGTGTTACTCGTTAAAGCGTTGTCAAGCTCCGAATACCTGTGGCATCTTCATTGGTGAGCTCAACGTGATCCGTTACACCAAATTGAAAACTGTATGTTCCTTTCTGGGATTTTATATATCATTGCCTTATTTTAATGTTTTATACATTGTGATATTTTTTCCTTATTTTTCGATATATATATATACATATTTTTCACTCATTCATTCTCGTACTTGATATTTCACCATAACTGAGCAGACACCCAAGGTACTCAAGCTAAAGACGATGTCCCCACCTTCGTTCCAACTAAAGCCTGGTTTTATTACGCAGAAGCCGACTTCTACGAGCACGGCGTCAAAGACACACGTGCACGATTCTTCGCAGTAGTAAAGGCACTACCGCGCAAATTCAAGAGGTACGTAACATCTAATATGCTTGCTAGTGATGTTTCCGAACCCTAAGAAACACTTAAACGCGGAGACTTAACCGATCCACAAAGGTTAGACCAACTACTAAATAAAAATCGACCTGCAACACGGTTCTGCGATAGACATGTTGCAAAGAATGAGGGAGATTATCGGCCAAAGAACCTTCCATGATGGCCTATTCAAACAGCATTTCTTATCCAAACTTCCTCAACAGGTGCAAGCTGTGTTGGTCTCCTTTAAAAACAACACCTCAGACAAGCTGGCTGCATCTGCCGACCACATCTTAAAAATCACAAACTCTAATGCCGAGGTTTTTTTAGTCAAAGAAAAGCCCCATAGGACAGAATGACACGACAGAGTTATGTCATGCCCTTACACGTCATCTTCAATTTCGTAACGACCATAAACGGTCTGTTATACGTCACAGATGTGATAACGAGGGTTCGCTACCTCGTCGATACTGGCGCAGAAGTTAGCGTTCTTTCTGCAAATTCTAACGACCGGTTTCACGGATCGGTTTGAAATCTACAGGTGGCAAACGGAAAGCCTATCGCCGCATATTGTAAAAGGTACGTTTACCTTAACGTAGGTTTACGCAAACCCGTACACTGGATCTTTGTTGTTGCAGAAGTTTCTATGCCAATTATTGATATAGACTTACTACAACACCACAATCTAATGAACGATACGCGCAAACGAAGGCTAGTAGACGGAAACGCTAGTTTATCTGTTTGCGTGACTTCTGGTTGCAGGTTATCGCCAGTCGCAATTAGGCACACGATAGACCCATTCTATCAACCACTACACGATAAGTATTCTGGGAATCGCCGTGTGTAATCAGCAACGTCACAGATCACATCACGACTACAGGACCACCTGTATTCTCAAAAGCTCGCCCGCCCAATTCTTCACTTGTTCTGGTAACAGGGAGTTGCCTGTCCTCCGATGTCAAGGGCTCATACCTTCAAGTAGACAACTATGAGCTCTTCGTCTGTGATCTAGTCATTAAAAAGGGTGATGGTCGTCCAATGTGTGCATCTAAAAATATGAGGGCGGAAATCTATAGAAACGCTGAACTCGGCAAAGTACCGGGTTCAATATGGGTTACTGTTGTGACTTTGTGTCCGGCTTTTTATCACATGATTTATCCACCAATTAAAATGCGACTTATACAATCTTAGCACTGTGCCAAACCAATGATGTTTGACCAGTGTGAGCAGCCTAGCGTCCTTATTGGTCCTATGTTCGCCTAGCCCGTCCACTTGAATCCAGGACAACGATACGAGCTTCCACCATGCGAATCATATATTTCAAACATACTGTGTTTATATATCAAACAAACAGACCGCAACGCACCATAAAATAGGAAATAACATTTGTGCGCAATAAAGCCAAAAAGTGGCTGTGAACGTGGGAGGCACTAGTTAATAAACTGAGCATAATTTAGGGACAGTAAATCGTATAATAATAAATTATAGGTCGAAATGAAGCTTATAATAAGAGGGATATAAATATACATAATCTAACTATTGAATAATTATACAATAACAATATTTAAAGAATATCAGTCCATTATTAGTCCTCGAAAGTAACCCGTGATTTAATCTTCACCAGGATGTAACAGTTACTATACAAGCTCATGAGTGTAAAATACTAATTGAATGTACAGTTCAAGCTCCAAACACTCCTAGTTCAACTGGCACTAATATAAGTGAGTCATTTGTTGAAGCTGCCTCCCTTGATGTCGCTTGCGAAACTATTTGTAGGGATTTAAATATCGACTGGTAGACATCCTGCAGCTCTGGGAGCACACTTGATTCCCTAAGCATACATGGTTAGCAGCATCATGAACACCTGCCCTATACAGAACCTCAGCATTATCGACTCGATATTCCGTAAAAATGTCACATCACCATCATTAGTGGTAAGCAAAATGTTTCACAACAGCGACCATTATAAAATCCTCTGCATTATAGTGTTTTTTTTGCAAAACGCAACAAACCCAAGACAACAGCTACGCGTTCTCAGTATAGAGACTATACACACTCTGGGGAAACTTTCAATATCTAATAGAACACTCTGGTTGGAGTTGTTTTTTACTGATGATAGGCTATCAAAAACCATAGAAATGCTCAGTAACACCACTGAATTCCCTCCAAAATAACTTAAATCAATGAGTCTCTATATCAACAGGAAATCCAGAGCTAAGCTATGAATACTCTACACTCAAGGAATCATAAGGTCAGCATAAAAATATAAACAAGCAGAGGAGCGTGGTGCCCTCACTATCGCATGTAAATCTCAAAACTTATGTCATCTCTTGGAAGCCGAATAAGAAATAGTGTGGATCACGGTGTTCACTCCATACTGTACAAAGGTGTGACGTATTATGACCAGACTGTATTTTGTGAACTACTAAGTTAATGGTTTACTCACAATGAGAATCAATCTCATGTCTCAGAGATTAACAACAAGTGAATGAGAAAAAACAATTCTAGTCCCATTAATTTTGGTCTTAGTAATATGTACACTGACATCAAAACCCTTAAGCCAAATTCAAGATCTGGTGCAGATAACATCCCATCAATCTTTTACAAAATGGAAGAACCGGATATACGAACACTATTACTGGAAATATTCACATTATACTTGGAGGCATGTACATAACGCGAAACCTGGAAGGTATGTATGTTGTCCTCAAACACAAATCACGACCGAAAAACTGATCGACAATAACGGACCTATAAATATAACCACATTTATATCACGCATGATGCCGAGAGTGATACAAGATCAATTATCTGATCAACTACTTAGAAAAGACCTTATCGACCCGTTGCAACACCGCTTCATTAGTACAAAATCCTACAGTACATATATGATAGACTTCTTTAACGAGGCTACTCACATGTGCGATCATAAGCAACTAGTGGTTGTATTATTCGATACCAAGAAAGCTTTAGATAAGGTATCTCCTAATCAACAGACTAATCCCCTATAGGAGTGGATTAAGCCCCTTCTCATGAACAGATACCAAGTAACCAAGATTAGCTCTACATCTACACTCCGACTAATAAGTTGTGAAGGGTAGTGTCTTGGCCCATTGCGTTTTACCACCTACATCAACAATACATGCAATTGCTTCCGCACAGGTGTTAGCGGAATATAAATTTGATTAAAGCACGTTCCATGCGGGATTATGTTGGGGTATGCTGACTGGCTATTTCCTAACCAATCCGAGCTAGTGGATGCTAGGAGAAAATTTTAGAATCTTCACGTGTAAAAACTATATATATGCTAACGTTTTTCTCATTGTAATTCCTACTTTCATCTACCTTTGTTACTTGGATTACAATGCCGTTCCTATTTAACCGTGTTCTGATCTGGGAACTTGTCTAGTAAATTGGTGTCCAAAAATACTAAGCAATAGGAGTAGCTGGGTGGTAATAAAGGAAAATTATAATAACAGATAAGACCCACCTTTACGCTGATGAGTGAAGCGTGATCTATAAAACTAAGGCTTGCAATGTACATATTACTATGCAAGTAATCAGGCATGAACTTAACGGGGTAGATAACTGGTGTAGGCGCTAAAGTTTAGAACCCAACACAGAGAAAAGCGGTTGGCTATGTATTGAATAGATCTTTTTCAATAGAACTGGCACAATGGGAACGAACTGTTCAAGCTTGCATCAGTAACTGGAGTGCATTACTCTCAGTGTCCAAACGTCCCTGAAAATACCTGCACTAAAGCACCTAAAATGAGAAACCTGACAAGCTTCGTCCTTCGTAACTTCTTTCAACATGGATCTAGAATAATTCTTTTACAAGACGCGTAAGATTCATAGTTGCGTAATGTTCGTTCTTATTTTTCAACTTGCTCCTATTGAGTACACTGAAGGTGGAAGAAATGCGACGTCATTTCACTAGCACAACGCCATGTCCCAGAACTTGAACCCCTCTGTAAATTAAGGCTTAGGTCCGATTAGATCCTGTACTTCAAGCGCTTCATAAATTTAACCTACTCCACTCGCAATGTAGTTCTTACCAAAGCCCCACAGATATAAACGTCGACATAAAGTATCTACGGTCAACGTCCAAAAGTACAAATCACAAACTCCGTGTAGGGTCCAAACCACGTTTGGACTGCTGGACAGCTGGCTGGATAAGTTCGATACGCGCCCTCGCCCGTTTGAAACCAAAACAAGGTAATTGGGTAAGATAGCGGTTCTATAATTTATCATGAATTTAAGTATACATTATTACCTAAACAAATATAACCACACAGCTATCCAACCAATAATTGTTTAATTGATCAAATCTAAACAATCACCACAAATAAATGTTATTCTATCCTGTCTGGATAGATCACGTACAGATTCGTTCAAAAGGTAATAATTGGTCGCTCTATAACACAGAGTGTTTTCAATTCTGGAAGAGTGCTTCAATTCACAACCAAAATGCACAATTCCAGTCAACACAGGTCAAGCAATCCAAAGCAAGGATAAACCAAAATGGCTGCCGCCCAGACTTAGTATAAAGTAAAACAACATAAGTGCAGTTCGGGAAGAAACATGGGGAATTGGTGAAGGTGTAGTAAAAACGAAACTATAATAAAATACAAGTATTAACAATTCAAATGTAGTCAAAATGTTAACAATGTACAATTAAAAGAATCAATAGGAACAAAGTGTAAGTATATACATGGAGGGAGGAGGTATACAAAAAATGACTGATCTTGAGCTTTGGTTCAAATGTCCTACCTTAATGCATGGCGAGGTTTGTACAGCAATCACTGACTGTCCGGAACCTACTCCTGACGATATTGAGTTTAGAAAAACTGCTGTGGTTAACTTGAGTAGTATAAAGTACAACAGGACACCTGTTCTCTCTTATTATTCCGAGTGGTTGAAATTAGTCAGAGCTGTAACCTGGTCTAGAAGGTTCGTCGAATTCCTGATGGTACTTCGTTTACCGAGTTGTGAAGGATCCGTTCATCTAGGATGTTTAAAGGTCAAGGAGCCTGACATCGCTGAGGGTAAGAATTTATTGATGGTTCAAAAGGAAGTGTGTGGAGAATTATTTAGTGAATTTAGAAACAGAAGTAAGGTAGTAAGTCATGATGATCTGAAAGGCTTATCACCGATAATGCTTGATGGATTGCTCTGTGTTACAGGTCGTCTAAGCTACTCAGAATTCTTAAATGCTTTTAAACATCCAATAATATTGCCCAGTCGACACTTAGTGACAGAAATGATAATTAGACATTATCATAAGGAACAAGGGCACACAGGAACGTCACAAGTACTGGCCACGATTCGAAAAAGGTATTTTATAATAAAAGGAACCAGCACGGTTAGGAGAGTGATAGGAAAGTGTGTGACATGCCGGCGGTATACGATGGTTACAGGGCAACAATTGATGGCACCACTTCCAGCTTGTAGAGTGCAACAAGGATGGTATAGCTTCTCAGCCGTGGGAGTAGACTACTTTGGACCCATTTTTGTCAAAAGAGGAAGATCACTAGAAAAAAGATATGGATGTGTATTTACTTGCTTGCAAACCCGAGCAGTACATATTGAAATGACACATAGTTTGAATACTGATTCGTTTATAATGGCCTTGCTACGTTTCATTGGAAGAAGAGGGAAACCTGCCAAATTTACAGTGACGATGGATCAAATTTCGTGGGTGCGGTCTCTGAATTAAGGAGATTTGTGCAACAGTTGAATCAACAGAAAATAGACAAAGAACTGTCAGCTAGACAAATTCAATGGCATTTTAACCCGCCCTCATCCAACAGCATGGGTGTAATTTGGGGAAGAGTGATTAGGCATATACCAAGACTGTTATTGTTGATCACAAGAGAACAGGTGAAGCAGGTCTCCTTGAAGCTTTGGATTAGTCTTTGTTGTTATTGATGTAGTTAGGTCGAGTAGGCGTACTGTTGTAAGTCCTACTCGTTCCTATGGTGTGATATGTTATATAATGAATCATGACCATAGGCATCAAGGTAGCTTGTGTGAGATGGAGGGATTTTGGGGGCCGGTGTAAGATCCATTTTGAATGCCTTGTGTGTTTGTGAAAATCCCTCCATGTATATACTTACACTTTGTTCCTATTGATTCTTTTAATTGTACATTGTTAACATTTTGACTACATTTGAATTGTTAATACTTGTATTTTATTATAGTTTCGTTTTTACTACACCTTCACCAATTCCCCATGTTTCTTCCCGAACTGCACTTATGTTGTTTTACTTTATACTAAGTCTGGGCGGCAGCCATTTTGGTTTATCCTTGCTTTGGATTGCTTGACCTGTGTTGACTGGAATTGTGCATTTTGGTTGTGAATTGAAGCACTCTTCCAGAATTGAAAACACTCTGTGTTATAGAGCGACCAATTATTACCTTTTGAACGAATCTGTACGTGATCTATCCAGACAGGATAGAATAACATTTATTTGTGGTGATTGTTTAGATTTGATCAATTAAACAATTATTGGTTGGATAGCTGTGTGGTTATATTTGTTTAGGTAATAATGTATACTTAAATTCATGATAAATTATAGAACCGCTATCTTACCCAATTACCTTGTTTTGGTTTCAAACGGGCGAGGGCGCGTATCGAACTTATCCAGCCAGCTGTCCAGCAGTCCAAACGTGGTTTGGACCCTACACGGAGTTTGTGATTTGTACTTTTGGACGTTGACCGTAGATACTTTATGTCGACGTTTATATCTGTGGGGCTTTGGTAAGAACTACATTGCGAGTGGAGTAGGTTAAATTTATGAAGCGCTTGAAGTACAGGATCTAATCGGACCTAAGCCTTAATTTACAGAGGGGTTCAAGTTCTGGGACATGGCGTTGTGCTAGTGAAATGACGTCGCATTTCTTCCACCTTCAGTGTACTCAATAGGAGCAAGTTGAAAAATAAGAACGAACATTACGCAACTATGAATCTTACGCGTCTTGTAAAAGAATTATTCTAGATCCATGTTGAAAGAAGTTACGAAGGACGAAGCTTGTCAGGTTTCTCATTTTAGGTGCTTTAGTGCAGGTATTTTCAGGGACGTTTGGACACTGAGAGTAATGCACTCCAGTTACTGATGCAAGCTTGAACAGTTCGTTCCCATTGTGCCAGTTCTATTGAAAAAGATCTATTCAATACATAGCCAACCGCTTTTCTCTGTGTTGGGTTCTAAACTTTAGCGCCTACACCAGTTATCTACCCCGTTAAGTTCATGCCTGATTACTTGCATAGTAATATGTACATTGCAAGCCTTAGTTTTATAGATCACGCTTCACTCATCAGCGTAAAGGTGGGTCTTATCTGTTATTATAATTTTCCTTTATTACCACCCAGCTACTCCTATTGCTTAGTATTTTTGGACACCAATTTACTAGACAAGTTCCCAGATCAGAACACGGTTAAATAGGAACGGCATTGTAATCCAAGTAACAAAGGTAGATGAAAGTAGGAATTACAATGAGAAAAACGTTAGCATATATATAGTTTTTACACGTGAAGATTCTAAAATTTTCTCCTAGCATCCACTAGCTCGGATTGGTTAGGAAATAGCCAGTCAGCATACCCCAACATAATCCCGCATGGAACGTGCTTTAATCAAATTTATATTCCGCTAACACCTGTGCGGAAGCAATTGCATGTATTGTTGATGTAGGTGGTAAAACGCAATGGGCCAAGACACTACCCTTCACAACTTATTAGTCGGAGTGTAGATGTAGAGCTAATCTTGGTTACTTGGTATCTGTTCATGAGAAGGGGCTTAATCCACTCCTATAGGGGATTAGTCTGTTGATTAGGAGATACCTTATCTAAAGCTTTCTTGGTATCGAATAATACAACCACTAGTTGCTTATGATCGCACATGTGAGTAGCCTCGTTAAAGAAGTCTATCATATATGTACTGTAGGATTTTGTACTAATGAAGCGGTGTTGCAACGGGTCGATAAGGTCTTTTCTAAGTAGTTGATCAGATAATTGATCTTGTATCACTCTCGGCATCATGCGTGATATAAATGTGGTTATATTTATAGGTCCGTTATTGTCGATCAGTTTTTCGGTCGTGATTTGTGTTTGAGGACAACATACATACCTTCCAGGTTTCGCGTTATGTACATGCCTCCAAGTATAATGTGAATATTTCCAGTAATAGTGTTCGTATATCCGGTTCTTCCATTTTGTAAAAGATTGATGGGATGTTATCTGCACCAGATCTTGAATTTGGCTTAAGGGTTTTGATGTCAGTGTACATATTACTAAGACCAAAATTAATGGGACTAGAATTGTTTTTTCTCATTCACTTGTTGTTAATCTCTGAGACATGAGATTGATTCTCATTGTGAGTAAACCATTAACTTAGTAGTTCACAAAATACAGTCTGGTCATAATACGTCACACCTTTGTACAGTATGGAGTGAACACCGTGATCCACACTATTTCTTATTCGGCTTCCAAGAGATGACATAAGTTTTGAGATTTACATGCGATAGTGAGGGCACCACGCTCCTCTGCTTGTTTATATTTTTATGCTGACCTTATGATTCCTTGAGTGTAGAGTATTCATAGCTTAGCTCTGGATTTCCTGTTGATATAGAGACTCATTGATTTAAGTTATTTTGGAGGGAATTCAGTGGTGTTACTGAGCATTTCTATGGTTTTTGATAGCCTATCATCAGTAAAAAACAACTCCAACCAGAGTGTTCTATTAGATATTGAAAGTTTCCCCAGAGTGTGTATAGTCTCTATACTGAGAACGCGTAGCTGTTGTCTTGGGTTTGTTGCGTTTTGCAAAAAAAACACTATAATGCAGAGGATTTTATAATGGTCGCTGTTGTGAAACATTTTGCTTACCACTAATGATGGTGATGTGACATTTTTACGGAATATCGAGTCGATAATGCTGAGGTTCTGTATAGGGCAGGTGTTCATGATGCTGCTAACCATGTATGCTTAGGGAATCAAGTGTGCTCCCAGAGCTGCAGGATGTCTACCAGTCGATATTTAAATCCCTACAAATAGTTTCGCAAGCGACATCAAGGGAGGCAGCTTCAACAAATGACTCACTTATATTAGTGCCAGTTGAACTAGGAGTGTTTGGAGCTTGAACTGTACATCCAATTAGTATTTTACACTCATGAGCTTGTATAGTAACTGTTACATCCTGGTGAAGATTAAATCACGGGTTACTTTCGAGGACTAATAATGGACTGATATTCTTTAAATATTGTTATTGTATAATTATTCAATAGTTAGATTATGTATATTTATATCCCTCTTATTATAAGCTTCATTTCGACCTATAATTTATTATTATACGATTTACTGTCCCTAAATTATGCTCAGTTTATTAACTAGTGCCTCCCACGTTCACAGCCACTTTTTGGCTTTATTGCGCACAAATGTTATTTCCTATTTTATGGTGCGTTGCGGTCTGTTTGTTTGATATATAAACACAGTATGTTTGAAATATATGATTCGCATGGTGGAAGCTCGTATCGTTGTCCTGGATTCAAGTGGACGGGCTAGGCGAACATAGGACCAATAAGGACGCTAGGCTGCTCACACTGGTCAAACATCATTGGTTTGGCACAGTGCTAAGATTGTATAAGTCGCATTTTAATTGGTGGATAAATCATGTGATAAAAAGCCGGACACAAAGTCACAACAGTAACCCATATTGAACCCGGTACTTTGCCGAGTTCAGCGTTTCTATAGATTTCCGCCCTCATATTTTTAGATGCACACATTGGACGACCATCACCCTTTTTAATGACTAGATCACAGACGAAGAGCTCATAGTTGTCTACTTGAAGGTATGAGCCCTTGACATCGGAGGACAGGCAACTCCCTGTTACCAGAACAAGTGAAGAATTGGGCGGGCGAGCTTTTGAGAATACAGGTGGTCCTGTAGTCGTGATGTGATCTGTGACGTTGCTGATTACACACGGCGATTCCCAGAATACTTATCGTGTAGTGGTTGATAGAATGGGTCTATCGTGTGCCTAATTGCGACTGGCGATAACCTGCAACCAGAAGTCACGCAAACAGATAAACTAGCGTTTCCGTCTACTAGCCTTCGTTTGCGCGTATCGTTCATTAGATTGTGGTGTTGTAGTAAGTCTATATCAATAATTGGCATAGAAACTTCTGCAACAACAAAGATCCAGTGTACGGGTTTGCGTAAACCTACGTTAAGGTAAACGTACCTTTTACAATATGCGGCGATAGGCTTTCCGTTTGCCACCTGTAGATTTCAAACCGATCCGTGAAACCGGTCGTTAGAATTTGCAGAAAGAACGCTAACTTCTGCGCCAGTATCGACGAGGTAGCGAACCCTCGTTATCACATCTGTGACGTATAACAGACCGTTTATGGTCGTTACGAAATTGAAGATGACGTGTAAGGGCATGACATAACTCTGTCGTGTCATTCTGTCCTATGGGGCTTTTCTTTGACTAAAAAAACCTCGGCATTAGAGTTTGTGATTTTTAAGATGTGGTCGGCAGATGCAGCCAGCTTGTCTGAGGTGTTGTTTTTAAAGGAGACCAACACAGCTTGCACCTGTTGAGGAAGTTTGGATAAGAAATGCTGTTTGAATAGGCCATCATGGAAGGTTCTTTGGCCGATAATCTCCCTCATTCTTTGCAACATGTCTATCGCAGAACCGTGTTGCAGGTCGATTTTTATTTAGTAGTTGGTCTAACCTTTGTGGATCGGTTAAGTCTCCGCGTTTAAGTGTTTCTTAGGGTTCGGAAACATCACTAGCAAGCATATTAGATGTTACGTACCTCTTGAATTTGCGCGGTAGTGCCTTTACTACTGCGAAGAATCGTGCACGTGTGTCTTTGACGCCGTGCTCGTAGAAGTCGGCTTCTGCGTAATAAAACCAGGCTTTAGTTGGAACGAAGGTGGGGACATCGTCTTTAGCTTGAGTACCTTGGGTGTCTGCTCAGTTATGGTGAAATATCAAGTACGAGAATGAATGAGTGAAAAATATGTATATATATATATCGAAAAATAAGGAAAAAATATCACAATGTATAAAACATTAAAATAAGGCAATGATATATAAAATCCCAGAAAGGAACATACAGTTTTCAATTTGGTGTAACGGATCACGTTGAGCTCACCAATGAAGATGCCACAGGTATTCGGAGCTTGACAACGCTTTAACGAGTAACACCTAATATGAATCGTACCCACCAAGTGAAATCAAAGGACAGAAGTGAGGAGGTTCAAAGATATATTTGATAGGCTATCAATATATTGAGGATCGTCTGATCTAATCTGGCTAGCGATGTCAGGGGTTGTTGAACACTGCGTTCCAACTCGTGATCTGGTGAGGATGCATGAACAAGCGCCTTCAACTAGGTGATTCCATTAAAACTAATGTGGTCAGCATCCAATGTCGAAAACTTATAGAGCTATTTATTTTGGGGATTTATTTACCGCTACACTGGAATTAGTTCGGGCGATTTTAACTATTTTACTTGATGATTTACTGTTTTTGTACTTGTATATATTTTCATTCGGACTAACAGCATATATTCCATACAAACCACTCTCAAAACGTTTTTGGCATAAGATGTATTTAACAGTTTTATACTACAACATGCTGCTGTAAAAAGTGCTTTGTCTACAAACGAAGCATATCATATTGAAAAAATTGTTTGGAATTTCTTAGTTCCATTACTTTTGTCATACGTTAGTGAACGTCACTAGACTAACTACAGTAACATCTTATGGTGAGTTTATAACTCGTCATATTTCTAACTGAAGTTCTATAAGTAGTCTTAACTTTAAAATAATTTTTCTAGTCAAGCTCATTATTTTTAAAACGTCATCTACTTCACCAATCTGTATGTTAACGTGGCCGGTACATGCGTTGTATTATATCTTCTCTATGTCATTTGAATTTAATAATTATTTGAACAGCCTTTTACGTTTTCCAATAGACCCATCAGAGTTGTTATTGCTATACGTGTTTGAGTCTAAAAAGACGTTTAACATAGGTAAGGTAATAAGGTGACCTCACTAAGGTAACGTATTACGCTGGTGTAATAACTAACCTATCACGTAATTGTTAGTCACGTAAGCGTTCAAAAAACACCTGTGCCTAGTATTAAAATTGACATTATGTAGATGAATATTTCTGGATTGGAATTAGTAATATAATCAGGCAGCTCGGATTAGTTGACGCTACGAACTTCTGCCATTTTGGAATCACCCAAAGCAGCAATACATATTTTCCAATGACCAATCCTCGATCAATAATACAACTAGTTAAACATAATGGTTTCAGGATATCGTCACAAAGCATTGTCATGACTTGACAATTACGTAATATGATTGATAAATTCGGTGAAACTATTAAAAAGTCTGTCAACATAATGATTTGTAATTACCTCTAAATAGTATTGTTTCGTTGCGGTTATCTCTGTCTATCAAAGATTATTTCAGTTTGTTTCTCTATCGGTTACACAATCAATAAATATCTTAAAACCTTGTCAGTCTAATTGGCGGTTTAGCGACACAATCGTGCATACAAATAATCAGTATTAGCAGTCAAGTAACTCTCCTGCAAACTGAAAACACTGTTAAATTTACGCCAACACTGACTAAGATTCAAGCCATTATCATATACATGAATTGGGAATGTTACCTCCCTTGATTACAACTTATTTTCTCCCTGATTATCACAAGAGCATCACTTACTGTTTATCATCTTGTAAACATTTATTTAGCCGGAATTATCTCATAATATCAAATCACACATTTGTGGCACATTGACTGTGTTGACTTTAACAACCTATAATCACTCTATTTCAAATAATCCTTTTTCTACTTTATGATAAATTTCATACTTGCAACTAACGTTTATGCACCAACAGCCGATAGGTATGAATATTAAAAATTAGTATTTTGCAAATCAGAACATTGAGTCTAGAGCATATCTCACACGGATACACTCATGTTTAACGTATTTCGCCTGGCTATCTGTCAAAAATACACACGATTATTACTATTTTCACGTAAAAGAACTTTTGATAACCAATAATATGTGTCAGTATTTTTATTGTCCTATCTCGAGTAAACAATGATGAGGTCGAGAAAATCTCCCCAAGACTAAATAAATCGTATTAAATTTGACAAGCTGACTAGAACACTAGTTGAAGTTGTTCTTTTCCTCGGTTATACTTTTGTTCTTTCAATTGGCCTACTAATGCAGGTGCCCTTGGAAATCAACCATACAGAAAGCTTACGTTATTTGACTTTTTAAGTTGAACCAAAAATAATACCAATATCAGCATTTATACAATATTGTGTGATTAGTTCCCTTTATGAATTTAAATAAAGCCAGAACAAATATAGATGCAAAATAATATGAATTCATTACATTTCGTGGTTTCGCGTCAGCTGTTTACAGCCAAATATGTATTGGAATTTTACATTGAGATAAGAAATAGTATGAAACAATTGACATAAGTGAATGTAAAGGATTAAAATGACAAAATTTATCAAAGATAACTATACATATATATATATATATATATATATATATATATATACAAAAGCAGGTCAGAGGTTATTTGGTGTTAGAATGAAGGAAACATTAAGAATGGATGATGTAGTAATTGAGTGGAGTTCAGAGACAGATAAGATAAATTGTGTGATAATTTCAGAGGTAATGAAGGATTCATGGAATTAAAAACTGAAAAAATGGGTTACGTAATAATTGAATAGATTTCGAGGAGTTCACATAATTTAAGAGAATGAAGTGAGCGGAAATGTGTGAGTGAAAGGGTGATTTAAGAATTCGGCAATGAAAGAGGAAAATAACACATACTAAACATGAACAAAATAAAAATAATAACTAATAACCGGATTACCAGGGCAGTAATAAGTTTATTACTGTCTCTTTTTGAGTACATAGATACGGCTTGAGCTTTTTATCGCGATCGCTTCTCAACAAATAATCTTTGACCTGTTCTTGCATATATATAGTTATCTTTGATAAATTTTGTCATTCCAATCCTTTACATTCACTTATGTCAATTGTTTCATACTATTTCTTATCTCAGTGTAAAATTCCAATACATATTTGGTTGTAAGCAGCTGACGCGAAACCACGAAATGTAATGAATTCATATTATTCTGTATCTGTTTTTGTTTTGGCTTTATCTATAATATTGATTGTATTTGCACTTCTAAACATAAATGCTTGTACTGCCCATAAGTTAAGATATTGACCAACGGCTATTATTACGCATCTTACGGCGACTTATTAAAATATCTTTACACAGAATCATGCTTAGTTGTTATAACCTCACTGGTTCAACTCCTATATAATCTTCACGTAGATTTCCATTTCGCGCGTGCTATGAATTAAACCAAAATGTCGGAATTATAACATGTATATCTCGATCAGTTGCTGTCGCATACTTTTTGACTTATCTTTCAGCTTATCGTTACCCGAAGTATAATTATTTTTCTTGGTAACTTCCCGCGCGCAGCAATCCCATTCCATTTTGTATCGAACTAACGTCACATTAATTCTGGTGCGAGAGTAGTGTAATGGCATTAGACCGTAACCACACGACCTTTTAGGCTGACCATAGAATTACTGAAAAGTTTTATATTCAACAATTGATACTGAGAGATGATCAACAATAGAGAAGGAGGGAAGAATGAATTCAGTTATTCAATCGGATGGCATGGCTCAGCCTTGCAGAAGTGGTCATTTTGCATAACTTGTCTTTACTCTTATCAAATGTATTATTTTTATTCTCAGCCTCAATGTGTTCTTCGAAAGCACTAGACGTTATATACCTTATTCTTATGGTACGATGAGTTAGAATAGACAATGATGTGACTTCCACGTAAGATCTTACGAATTAGGCAGTCACATCATGACACACCTACAATTTTAGGATTACGTCTATTGTAATAATGGTATCAATAAAGAAACAAACCATAATTCTACACTTCTGGTAATATATGGTCATTTCTATTTTCCTTGTTCTTAAAAAGTTTGAGATAAAGATTGTTTAGAACAGTGGTTAGATACTTATATGGTAATAAATCGTGAATAGTTTGGGTGAGGTCATGTTCCATTTGAGTACTCTTAGAATGGCCACTGAAAAAAGTACTGGAGTTTATATTGAGTTTGTCGTGATCGGCATGGTTGCATACAGATTTGTTGAATGTTTCTATTACGTGGTCAACTTGTGAATACGTAGTTGAGGAATTAAAAATATGTGTTCGGGCGAGCAGTCAAGATCCACATCACTGTGCTGTTTATTGCAGGCAGACTTACTTGGAATCTGTGAGATTCTATACAAGGTGTTCGATTGTGGGTTTGTTGAGTGTTTGAGGCCAGCCACACATTCTAAAAACTGCTCGCAGCTAGTGATACTTCCGGGTAAACTGTAAGAAGTGCCAAATAATGTCTTGTCACACAGTTTGTGCTTGGTTTTTAGAATTTATACGTTAGATGCAGGGCAGGGAAAGGTCATGACTAAGTAATTAGTGCACGTTTAGTGTATATTCAGAAAGGTCTGAGTACGATATGGATTGCTCAGTGTGTTTATGTAGCTTTACATCATTCACTTTTGTTCGGGCTTTAAAAGCATAGGGGGAGATGAGCTGGACATAGTTTGAAGAAATTTAAATATGAATAGAGTTTATATTGACACATGTTAGAAGTGTTGGGGTGTCTAACAGCATTGTGGAAGTAGGTGAAGCTGAGATAACTTTTTTGCTCGTAGTAACCACTAGCTTATCGAGACTGATGTTGGGAGTAGATATCCTAAGAGAAGCAAAAGCGGTAGTTGACTTAAGAAGCGGTAAGGTGGTCGCAAAGTACGGTTCATTATCAGTACACAACAGTAGCGAAGTGGCTGATATAAGAGTTGAAACGAACGTCTCGACGAAGAAACCAAACATTAACGAGTTATGCACAAAGTATGAGAAACTGTTCACTGGAGATGCAGAGCCGTGTGTATTTTGTGACAAAGTAAAGCACGAAATCCCAATAAAGAACGATCGGGTAAATATACTTGCAACACGTCGTGTTCCGGTGCATTTAGAGGCCGAGGTAAACCGACATGCCCAGGAGATGTTGAAAGAAGGTATAATTAAGGAAGCAGACATCCCGTATAGCTCGCCGGTACTCTTGGTAAAGAAACGGAATGGAAAGCATAGATTTTGTGTCGATTTTAGAGAACTGAATAATATAACAGACCTGAAACCTTGTGCAATGCCAACAGTGGTGGAAACATTAGATGAGCTACAGAATGCTTCAGTATTTTACGGTCAGGTTATTGGCAACTGCCCATAAAAAAGAGCGATCGAAGCAAGACAGAATTTGCTTTACGTGATAAACGAATGACGTTCGGATTGGCTGGTGCACCGTTTGCAATCAGAAGATCAATGATGCTACTGCTCAGGGATCTAGATAACGTCTAGGCATTTGGCGACAATGAAGTTGTGTGCAGCCAGTCAGAAATAGATCACGTCAAGCATGTATAAGCAGCCTTGAAGCGAATTGACGAATTTGGATTTCGAATTAAAAAGGACCACCCAGTCCGCCCACTGGGCTTGCAAAGGTTGCGGCAAGAGTCTCACTATTCTTTCCAAGGTAACTAAGGAATTTAGATCAGAAGTATAATTCATCTGTTCCAAGACCATGGCACAGTTTTCCATTTTAATAGCCAAGTTGGATAGTTGGTCCCCATCAATATACTCAAAATTCACAGCACTGAATAAGTCCTCTAGTGTTTCTCTAGCAATTACGTGAGACTGTCCGAAAGAACGTTTTAAAATCTCCCTTGCTCTTTTATAGCCAGAGGATGCCTCCATCATGACGCAACCTTCAATAGCTGCTTTAGCCTTGCCCTTACAGTAGTGTATCAAATAGAGCAAGCGCTGGCTATCATCCGTGACTCTCGATGCTACATACGTCTCAAATTGCCTTATAAATTTCCAATAACCTCTTGGCTCTCGATCGAAATAACTCAGTTCAACCTTTGGTAGCTCTGGGCCAACAACATGAACTATAGGCGACATGCTCTTTCCTAGTGATTCAGGCCTTTGCTCCTCCTTTAAACTAAGATTTTTTACATCATCTGACATCGAATTAAGGCTAGAATCACTGCCATGATAATTAACCCTATTTAAGTCTGAACCATGACCCTTAAGGACATCAAAAGGTACTTGCTTGACGATAGGGGATTCTTCGTTAACATCGACGAACTTTGAGCCTGATCTCCGACGACGATTAACTGGCATTATAAGCGACACGACCACTTATTTCCAGAAAATCCGTGAACGATTACCAAAGGATTTCGGCCAAGTAATATTTGTTTAGAACTGTAGGGAAACGACCAAATATTTTCAAGAAGGATAACCAAAATCGACGAAACGATTGCCAAACGCCTTTGACCAATTAATATTTGTTTAGAACTGTAGGGTCCAAACCACGTTTGGACTGCTGGACAGCTGGCTGGATAAGTTCGATACGCGCCCTCGCCCGTTTGAAACCAAAACAAGGTAATTGGGTAAGATAGCGGTTCTATAATTTATCATGAATTTAAGTATACATTATTACCTAAACAAATATAACCACACAGCTATCCAACCAATAATTGTTTAATTGATCAAATCTAAACAATCACCACAAATAAATGTTATTCTATCCTGTCTGGATAGATCACGTACAGATTCGTTCAAAAGGTAATAATTGGTCGCTCTATAACACAGAGTGTTTTCAATTCTGGAAGAGTGCTTCAATTCACAACCAAAATGCACAATTCCAGTCAACACAGGTCAAGCAATCCAAAGCAAGGATAAACCAAAATGGCTGCCGCCCAGACTTAGTATAAAGTAAAACAACATAAGTGCAGTTCGGGAAGAAACATGGGGAATTGGTGAAGGTGTAGTAAAAACGAAACTATAATAAAATACAAGTATTAACAATTCAAATGTAGTCAAAATGTTAACAATGTACAATTAAAAGAATCAATAGGAACAAAGTGTAAGTATATACATGGAGGGATTTTCACAAACACACAAGGCATTCAAAATGGATCTTACACCGGCCCCCAAAATCCCTCCATCTCACACAAGCTACCTTGATGCCTATGGTCATGATTCATTATATAACATATCACACCATAGGAACGAGTAGGACTTACAACAGTACGCCTACTCGACCTAACTACATCAATAACAACAAAGACTAATCCAAAGCTTCAAGGAGACCTGCTTCACCTGTTCTCTTGTGATCAACAATAACAGTCTTGGTATATGCCTAATCACTCTTCCCCAAATTACACCCATGCTGTTGGATGAGGGCGGGTTAAAATGCCATTGAATTTGTCTAGCTGACAGTTCTTTGTCTATTTTCTGTTGATTCAACTGTTGCACAAATCTCCTTAATTCAGAGACCGCACCCACGAAATTTGATCCATCGTCACTGTAAATTTTGGCAGGTTTCCCTCTTCTTCCAATGAAACGTAGCAAGGCCATTATAAACGAATCAGTATTCAAACTATGTGTCATTTCAATATGTACTGCTCGGGTTTGCAAGCAAGTAAATACACATCCATATCTTTTTTCTAGTGATCTTCCTCTTTTGACAAAAATGGGTCCAAAGTAGTCTACTCCCACGGCTGAGAAGCTATACCATCCTTGTTGCACTCTACAAGCTGGAAGTGGTGCCATCAATTGTTGCCCTGTAACCATCGTATACCGCCGGCATGTCACACACTTTCCTATCACTCTCCTAACCGTGCTGGTTCCTTTTATTATAAAATACCTTTTTCGAATCGTGGCCAGTACTTGTGACGTTCCTGTGTGCCCTTGTTCCTTATGATAATGTCTAATTATCATTTCTGTCACTAAGTGTCGACTGGGCAATATTATTGGATGTTTAAAAGCATTTAAGAATTCTGAGTAGCTTAGACGACCTGTAACACAGAGCAATCCATCAAGCATTATCGGTGATAAGCCTTTCAGATCATCATGACTTACTACCTTACTTCTGTTTCTAAATTCACTAAATAATTCTCCACACACTTCCTTTTGAACCATCAATAAATTCTTACCCTCGGCGATGTCAGGCTCCTTGACCTTTAAACATCCTAGATGAACGGATCCTTCACAACTCGGTAAACGAAGTACCATCAGGAATTCGATGAACCTTCTAGACCAGGTTACAGCTCTGACTAATTTCAACCACTCGGAATAATAAGAGAGAATAGGTGTCATGTTGTACTTTATACTACTCAAGTTAACCACAGCAGTTTTTCTAAACTCAATATCGTCAGGAGTAGGTTCCGGACAGTCAGTGATTGCTGTACAAAACTCGCCATGCATTAAAGTAGGACATTTGAACCAAAGCTCAAGATCAGTCATTTTTTGTATACCTCCTCTACATAATAATTCACCTATCTGCTTAACGAAACTCTTTGCTTGATCACAACGTGGAAAGGATATCAAGCAATCATCAACATAGAAATTATTCTTGACAGCACTTACGACATAACCATCATAACCGTCAGAGAATATTTGAGCCGTCTTATTCAAGGTAAAGTTCGCACGAAACGGCGATGATATGGCACTAAATGGATGAGATGTCATTTGAAACTCAGATGGTTCCCTCGACATGTCTCCCTCCTGCCACCACAGAAATCTTGAAGCTCCTCGATCAGACTCAGAGACCAATTGCATGAACATTTCTTCAACATCTGCAGGGATTGTAACTGCCTCCTTGCGAAAACTTAATAATATACACATTAACTCATCAGTGGTATCGGGTTCTTGATAAATCATATCATTTGTGGAAAACCCTGCAAACTCGGCGGCACAATCAAGGACCACTCTAAGTTCCTCTGGTTTTTTCATGTTTAACACTGCATGATGAGGTAAATACCCTCGAGGGCGATAATTAGGCTGCAAATATATTTCAAGGACCCTCTCCGCATAAGTCTTAGTAAAATTACTTTCAATACTTTTGATGTACCTGATGTTCAGGCTGACGTCCTTCGACAACATACCTTTCAAACTTTGTAATCTACGGTTTGCTACTTCATAATTATCCACTTTCATATTTGGATTCTTTTTCCACGGTATAGAAACTACAAAATGACCGTTGCCGAAGTGCGTGCCCCCTTCCACAATCTTTATAGCCGCCTTGTCGTCTACTGATAATGATTTATCACTTGAATAAGCATCTGAAAACTCATCATAAAGCTTACGTATTTCGTTCTCCAGTGTCTGTACCTTACTGATATGATTAACAACTCTTTTCCTATATTCCGAGCATGATGGCTTATCATTTACGACGTTGCTTGTCGAGTCAGTGTGCAGCAGAACGTGATGTCTCTTCTTACAACTGTCAACGTTACAGAGCCTTGTCATCTTACATTCATTAACCTTATGTCCTTGTCTAAGACAAACAAAACAGATACCCTTGCTTTTAGCGTGAGACCATCGGTCTTGAACTGTAAGCGCTAAGAACTGTGGACATTTATCAATAGCATGGTCGTAGGAACACATACTGCATTTAGTTTTCGTTGTCGAACTATTCCCTTGCTCTGATTGCACGTGACAGTTCGTCTTTACGTTATGTCCTTTTCTTGAACGGTTTGCTAACCGTCCAAATCTACTACAAGCCACTCTCGCACGCGATGCGATAAACTGAGTGAGCTCGTCGAAGGTCGGTTCCCTGTTATCTTCAGTCAATTTATCCACCCAGTCCGCCCACTGGGCTTGCAAAGGTTGCGGCAAGAGTCTCACTATTCTTTCCAAGGTAACTAAGGAATTTAGATCAGAAGTATAATTCATCTGTTCCAAGACCATGGCACAGTTTTCCATTTTAATAGCCAAGTTTGATAGTTGGTCCCCGTCAATATACTCAAAATTCACAGCACTGAATAAGTCCTCTAGTGTTTCTCGAGCAATTACGTGAGACTGTCCGAAAAAACGTTTTAAAATCTCCCTTGCTCTTTTATAGCCAGAGGATGCCTCCATCATGACGCAACCTTCAATAGCTGCTTTAGCCTTGCCCTTACAGTAGTGTATCAAATAGAGTAAGCGCTGGCTATCATCCGTGACTCTCGACGCTACATACGTCTCAAATTGCCTTATAAATTTCCAATAACCTCTTGGCTCTCCATCGAAATAACTCAGTTCAACCTTTGGTAGCTCTGGGCCAACAACATGAACTATAGGCGACATGCTCTTTCCTAGTAATTCAGGCCTTTGCTCCTCCTTTAAACTAAGATTTTTTACATCATCTGACATCGAATTAAGGCTAGAATCACTGCCATGATAATTAACCCTATTTAAGTCTGAACCATGACCCTTAAGGACATCAAAAGGTACTTGCTTGACAATAGGGGATTCTTCGTTAACATCGACGAACTTTGAGCCTGATCTCCGACGACGATTAACTGGCATTATAAGCGACACGACCAATTATTTCCAGAAAATCCGTGAACGATTACCAAAGGATTTCGGCCAAGTAATATTTGTTTAGAACTGTAGGAAACGACCAAATATTTTCAAGAAGGATAACCAAAATCCACGAAACGATTGCCAAACGCCTTTGACCAATTAATATTTGTTTAGAACTGTAGGATCCAAACCACGTTTGGACTGCTGGACAGCTGCCTGGATAAGTTCGATACGCGCCCTCGCCCGTTTGAAACCAAAACAAGGTAATTGGGTAAGATAGCGGTTCTATAATTTATCATGAATTTAAGTATACATTATTACCTAAACAAATATAACCACACAGCTATCCAACCAATAATTGTTTAATTGATCAAATCTAAACAATCACCACAAATAAATGTTATTCTATCCTGTCTGGATAGATCACGTACAGATTCGTTCAAAAGGTAATAATTGGTCGCTCTATAACACAGAGTGTTTTCAATTCTGGAAGAGTGCTTCAATTCACAACCAAAATGCACAATTCCAGTCAACACAGGTCAAGCAATCCAAAGCAAGGATAAACCAAAATGGCTGCCGCCCAGACTTAGTATAAAGTAAAACAACATAAGTGCAGTTCGGGAAGAAACATGGGGAATTGGTGAAGGTGTAGTAAAAACGAAACTATAATAAAATACAAGTATTAACAATTCAAATGTAGTCAAAATGTTAACAATGTACAATTAAAAGAATCAATAGGAACAAAGTGTAAGTATATACATGGAGGGATTTTCACAAACACACAAGGCATTCAAAATGGATCTTACACTCCCGAAATCATCCTCACCAAGTATGCACTATTATAAAACAGTATTCCTTCAGAAATACGCATGGTGGATAGACTACATGCGTTTTTAAGACTTCTTGATGAAGCCCCTAATTACACTGATCTCTTAGCATGCACAAACACATCTGCGCTATCACTAGCCCTCTGCATGTCGTAATCGTATCAGTATCTAACTTTCGTTCCTCTTTCTCTTCTTCTTTGAAATTGTATCAGACACGTTGCAACAGCTTTACGTCTCTTTAATTTTTACTTGAAGCAAACAGATGACCCACGGACCTATTGATAATGCTTAGTTATAGCTGGTCGCAAGGGATGCTCACCACTATCCTCAAGGGTTGCCAAGTGAGCCCCATGATTTCTTCACTTCTACTGTAGTGAACAGAACAGGGGTGGGGAAAACCGGATGTATTTAGTACAAAATTACGGAGTTACTTGGTAAAATAGAAAAACCAAATAGTAAATCGTTAATTTGCAAAATATCATTCCATCATATCAAACCGGACTGCTGCCGTTGCAAACATCAATTCCTTGTCTTACATTTCATGGTTCATACGATTTCTTACAAATTCCATTGTGTTCTCGCTCTTCCTTCCCTGACCTTCCCCCGTCTTCTGCTGCCAGATATCACGTTCTTTAACTCGCGTTATATACTACTTATATTAATACAAGTAGCACGCACCTCACACCGAGCGGTCTTGTGTCTATAGATTCCGTCATCCATGACTCCGTTTGATAGCACAAAGGGCCATTAACTTCACTTGCATGTGAGTTCCTTCTTATCTGGTGTTCATCAGTTTAGCATTTTGCGCCAAAAGCTCCTTTTTTTACCCCAAATATCATTGGTTTGTTTCCTATTTCAGTACGCTATTTTGTGACGCTTGCTAAGGATACATACATGAGTTGCGTGCTTGTTCGTCTGTGCACCCCAGCTGCTTGTGAAGTATGTACTTTTCCGGTTTAATATGATCTCCTGCTAGTTAACTGGGCTGAGGCGCAACCGAATAGCTTGTGAAGTCCTGTTAATGCGTGTTGAGACAGCACTAATCGATTAGATCCCCATTAAAAGTCGGTTATGTGCTGTTAGATTAGACAGTTCCATCAAAGTAAGAACAGATCAGTGTGAGAAACGATGCATTTTCGTCATCTCCCATACTACGACAGATTGCAGCCCGGATGCGATAAAGGATGAGCTTTAACATCAGCTATCAGTTCTTCTCCATAAAGTGCGTTCGACAGATATTGTAGTACTAGCTGGAGACTTGAATGCTCGGGTCGGGCATCTAGGCACTGAAGAGGATCGTCTACGTGGCCAATGGGGACTTGTTGATCGCAGGACAGATAACGAGGACCGTCTACTGCAACTGTGCACAGACCACAACCTGTTTCTGGCTAGCACTAACTTTCGGCACAGTCATCGCCGATGTGCCACCTGGCGTCCTCCCTCTGCATCTCAAGCCTGGACTCAGATTGATCACATCGCGATCAGCTATCGCTGCCGTGGTTGTGTACAAGACTGCCGCTCCTTTTGGAGTACCTATCTGGACTCTGACCATGCCTTGGTCTGCGCCAATCTTGCCTTACTTTTCAGTGGCCAACGAAGTGACCACCACCAAAAGATTGATGTTAGCAAGCTGGTTGCAACTTCTGTTGCAAGTAAGTATCGAACCGAGCTAGCCTCTAGGCTAGCTACCACTCCACCGAAAAGTATAGATGAGCATTGGTTGCAATTGCATGACGCCATGAAAATGGCGGGAACAGTCAGTTGTGGGTTTGCGAAACGTCCCGCTTATAAGCACTGGGTTTCTCCAGGTTCCTTACAACTCATTGAAGCCCGTCGGTCTACTCCGGGTGACCGTGAGTTTGACCATAAACGAAGGATGTTACGTAAGGAAATTGGGCAAAGCTTGCGTAAGGACCGAGAAGCCTGGTGGTCGATGCGTGCTAATGAGCTGGAAGCAGCAGCTGCATCTGGTAACTGTCGAAGGGTCTTTGAATTCATCCGAGCCACTGGCAGCAAGAAGCTTGGTTTGAACGAAACAATCTGTGGAGATGACAGGATGCCAATCACCAACATCTGTCGACGTCTTGGACGATGGACTGATTGCGTTGTTCACAAACGTTCGGCAGTTAGAGTGTTCTAACATCATGGACTGAGTCGATCGCTGTCCCAACCGTTAAAAATGGATCACATCGTTTTTGTAACGACTATCGGGGGGCAAGCCTACTTCCAATTGCGTCCAAATTATTGGCTCCCGTCACACTTTGTAAATTGTTCAAAACCCCAGAAAGATTGACTCAGGCTGTTTTTCGTTCTGGTCGAGGATGTATTGACCATATCTCACCCCCTGCCAAATGTTATAACACCCCCATACCCATCACAGGCGAAAAATTGTAGTGTTTCTTGACATCAAGGACAGGAAGGTTCTCTGGGATTTTCTATTGAAGAAGTGTGTGCCTGAAAAGTTTGCACCCCGAGCAGAATGAGGGCATACAACCACCTCTCTCCATCGTTCCATTCAGGCTGTGGGGTTAGACGGGGTTGCTCAAGCTCACCATTCCTCAACTTTGCAAATTGACGACGTTCTGGAAACAGTTCTGATGAATGTAATTAATGACGGTGTGAATCTGTTGCCTGGAGAGACTACTAGACATGAGCATGCGGATGGTATTTCCTACTGTGCAATAATACTTAAGCTATGTTATCCGCACTTAACCAGTTGGCAATTAGTGTTCGTAGGTATGGTATGTGCTTCTCACCCTCTAAGTGCAAAGTACTTTCACAAGACTGACAAGACCCCGTGTAGAATCCAAACTACGGTTTGGATGTTGAAGAATAGCCTTCTGTGACTTTAGACACGCGCCCTTCCCCGTCGAAATCAGAACAAGTAATCGGGTAAATAGCGGCTCTATAATTCATCATAAATTTAAATGTAAATCGTTACCTAAACAAATATTACCACCCGGCTATTCAACCAATAATTGTTCAATCGATCAAATCTAAATTACAATAAATAAAGAAGTTGATAGAAGATGAGGAAAAATTACCAGTTACAACAAATGAACGTTATTCTATCCTGACTGGATAGATCACACACAACAGGAGGAGCAAATCAATATGGCTACCGCCAAGAACAAGTGTCAAGTAAAACAACACAGATGCAGTTCAGGAAGAAACGCAAACTTAGTGAATGCGTAATAAAAACAAAACTATAATAAAAAATACAAGTATAAACAATTCAAATGTAACCAAAATACAACAATGTACAACTAAGGGGATCAATAGGAACAAAGTACAAGTATATACATGGAGGGATTTTCACCAACACACAAAACATCCAAAATGGATCTTACACCCCGATCCTGCACTCACCCTGGGTAGTGAGCAGACAGAACTCGTCGAGAAGTCCGTGTATCTGGGAGGCTGCATAAGTACTGGTGGTGGCGTGGGTGATAAGATCAATGCACGAATAGTGAAAGCCAGATCGGCTTATGCCAATCTGAGCCATCTTTGGCGCCTTCGTGATGTTAGTCTGGCTGTAAAAGGCCGGATCTACAACACGTCGGTGAGAGCAGTTTTGCTCTATGCTTGTGAAACCTGGCCTCTCCGAGTTGAGGACGTTAGACGACTCTCTGTGTTCGATCATCGCTGTCTCCGAAGGATTGCTGACATTCAGTGGCAACACCATGTCAGTAATGCAGAGGTTCGGCATCGTGTGTTCGGGCACAGAGATGATAATTCAATTGGTGTCACCATCTTGAAACACCGACTTCGGTGGCTTGGACATGTTCTACGAATGTCGTCCCAGAGAATTCCGCGTCGTGCATTATTTGCCGACTCTGGGACTGGTTGGAAAAAGCGGAGAGGTGGTCAGTTTTTGACATGGTGTCGTGGTATGAAACAAAGCTGTACAGGACTGGCTTCCGTCGGTCCTTCACAACTCCCTTGTTGGGGTCCTAGAGATGGTGTAACACAGTGGCTAGAGACATTATCAGATATGGCTCAGAATAGAAGCCAGTGGCGATCGTGCTGTAACCTTCTTTTACTATCTCCATAAAAAGTGGTTGTATCTTCTTTACCTGAAAGATTTCTTCTGATTGTACCTTTCCGTTCCCTCATTACTACCACACTACCTTACACCAACCTCTTCGTTATTGTTCTCTTTTTTCTTTTTCTTGCGCTCCTTACCTTCTTTTTTCTTTTTCTCTTCGATTTCTCATTGTTTTGAACCTTGCTACTCTAAACCTATGAATATAGACAGTGGGGTCATAAAAAAGAAGTGGGAATGATCCATTAATCTTTCTCCCTTTCATTGATGACGTGTGCTGACCTTTCCAAGTTGGTAAACCTATCCTTTTTGCCGATGACCTTGAAGTGGTTTATCCATTCTCGTCTATCAAAAAAGCTTTATTTCAGCGATAATCCAAGAAGGCACAAACAAACTATACAAATTTGCTATGGAATCTGTCAATGAATGTTGATAAAAGTGGATTTATTTACATTGGCCACAGCCATAACCTGAATATTATTATTATTCACAAATATCTTATGGGTACATAAGTTTTGTGAAGAAACCATTTCCGATTTCTTCAAAAATGCGTTCATATACAAGTTTCAGTAATGTCAGCATTGTATTTGCGATTTTTGAAAAAGGGAATAATTATAATACAATAATAAGAATAGTAAATCGGGTCTGTGTAATTGAGAAGAATATTGAATTAAGTTTGAGAAGGAAAAGTTGAAAATAAGAGATATAAATAAAGGAGATGTGAAATACGCAAATAGTTTAATAAGCGTGTTTATGAACACAGAACAATAATAAACGACTGTGTATATATCGTCAAATTAGTAACAAAAGATGATTAAGAAAAAATAACTTATTATCGCAGTAAGATATGCCGCTAGAATAAATGTTTGTGCAGTTATAGTTTGGAGTGATGCTATGAAAGTCTCAATTCAGTGAAAAGGATAACGAAATATCAATATGTATGAGTCATATATGCATAGTGAAGGTAAAACGAGTCTGAGAAATTAATTTAAGTGTAACACAATTTGTTGTCTTAATTACAAACTTCCTAAACTTAAGAATAATATTTATTTATATGGAAAAAAGAGAGAAAAGAAATGGACATCTAGTGAAAGAGTTCAACTTTTGTGCGATAACAATTTAGAATGATGCTATGAAAGTCACAATTAGTTCCAAGGGATAGTCAATTATAAATTTCTTTGTGTTATATGTATGTGTGGTGAAAATAAAAAATATGGCTTTACACAAGCACTTAATGAAACCTTCTGACACTGTTCATGGTTCGGGTTTCAGATATAGCAACAATATGAAATTTTCCGAGGATACTTCATCTCTAGTGTGCAAAGCATGAAAGTTTGTTCATAAAGAACATTCTCGATAACATCATATCTAGATAATTATATGAAAAATGCATCATACCCTTGAATATAGTATTCTAGTTTACAGTAATTACAGGCATAATGATTTGGTGAAAATTTAAACGTGTTCAACGAAAATTCACTAAAGCGGTTTTAGGGTATTCCAACAACAAATATTCTGTTAAAATACGGCTCCTTATGATCCCGTGGGGTGCTCTTGATTAAAGAGTACCTTAATAATAGAAGATTAGACCGAATAGTCACACCTTCACTATTTCACCACAAATGACCCAAATTCGATATGCATGAATATTGTTTGCTTTGCTTCTCTTTCTTTCTTTTTCTTGCTCTCGTTTTCATCCCTCTCAAAATATACCACAGATAGCGCATATGGGACGGGTGGCTTTGTCCTGTGCCATCAATAATGCCTCAGATGTTCCAGAGGGATATGAGGTCGCAATTTACAGAAGCTCTCAAATTTACGTGGATTTACTCCCAACTGTCAGTTGCACGTCGCAACGCGATCTCCATAGGGCGTGCCGGCTGTCATTTTTAATCATACAGATCTTACTAATATTACTTGAATTCATATATGAGAAGTATTATCCTCCATACTTTTATGGTCAGTGTACCTCATAAAATATCAAACTAAGTAACACATCACAACGAAGACTGTATTTTGTGTAAGAATTTGATCTTGCCTGTAAACTGACATGCTTCATGTAACGGACTGTTATTCGAGAATAAATTTTTGTTATTATTATTAACAAAGAATACTGCTTAAGATCTCAACAATTCACGTTAGAACCTTTTTGTATCAGGCGCATTACATCTTTATCTACCGGATTATAAATTATATTCCTTAATCATCGGTATCCACCCATCCGTTCTCTATCATATCATCTCACGACCTGGACAATAATGAGAACATTCTGTCGATTCCGAGAACCCATACAAACATATGACAGAATTTCTTCGCTGTTCTCTTTTGAACCAGAAAACCTCCGTTATGAAAATAACATAACATGGCCGAAAAGTTTGCTTGATAAAATTCTGAAAGTTATTTTTGTCGCCTATTAAATGACAGTGTGATTACCACTTATTTATACAAACAAGGTTAGATATCTATTTATTTATTTGTAAAACAATATACGACCTTTGAAATTATGTTTGTTTGTCCATTTTATTATCCACTTTCTCTCCATTTATATACTTGAAGTTCGCTTATGTTTATATTTATTCTTATAAGCGTTGAAACCTTGACACATTAAACATTCTCTTCTTTCTTCCTCTTATCCCGTCCGTCACTCTTCCTTGAGCACAAACTTTGTCCCCAAACATCCAAAGTCTATAGCCAAAAACACGGTATCTTGTGTTGAACTTAAATAAGTTAACATTTTGGGTTCAGTTTATCCTCACTGCGTGCATGCGACACATGTAAATTGGTATTTGATTTTTTTGCAATTATTAGGAACTTTCACTGCATCATCCTAAATTATTACTGAGTGAACCATTATATTACCATTATGTCCTACCGCATTGATGATTTATCTTCCTATTTTTCTGATTCACTTTGTAATGCATGTATTACCGTTTATTCTTATTCAGGCTCACGAACTTATTGAATCATCTACGTATCTCACTGTTCTTTTTTATTCATCCATTTCCCTATTTTTCTTTAAAATTATTCTTCAAACTTCTACAGAACCTGTTTAAATATGTCAAATATCGCACAAACATTATTGAACATCGTGTATAATAGCATTTCAAATCAAACCCGTTTGTGAGTGGTAATAATAATAATTTTGTTCTAGATGCTTATACTTTCTTTAGAAACACATAATTTATACTCGACTTATCTAAAGCAGTTCATCCATGTCTTATCTACATTCCATAATTTGTAACTGCTTGATGGCATTTATAGAATTAGTATTTTTCGACAGAATATGAAACACAATATTTTATCTTTCAGTAGATTTAAAAGAACCCAATATAACAGGAAGGGGTTGGAGTTACTGACCAGCAGGCATTGATGCTAAGGGCGATGACTCTATTCCACCCAAGTTTGTTGGGCAGAATATTTTGTTTCGGACTCTTTATGTTTATGTCTGTGAACTACGTAATCGATCGATGATACTGAGGTTGTTTCTCAACGCTTGTTACTCAAATTCATGTTTCCAATATTAAGAGAGTTGTATGAGGATTCAAAACCACTAAAAATATTCTCCTGGGCTTATCGTTTTCTCAGTTACCTTGCAATCACATCCTTTCATGAGTGCTGTTCTGACACAGACGTATATCTAAGACAAGTAGAACTCTGGTCCTATCAGGTAACGTTTAAGGTTTGAAATTGTTTTGCCAGATGATGGTCTGAGCGATACTCAACTAACTCGTTGGTTACAATTAGGTAGACCAAAATCCCTGCTTCCTGGAAGGTCATCAGGATGCGACAACTTTCAACGACAGCTACACTCTCTACTATTTGCAAAGGTGAAGACAGAAAGTATACAGTCTTTTGGACCAGTTGCATCACTCCTAATACTGTCAAACGTGATAGATGGACTGATCAACTGACAAATGAGGGGATACATGGATAAAACAACATCCTTCGTGAAGCGCAACACGAATTCGGAAACGACAGGTTCTATGCGTCCGATCAACGAATAGTATGAAAAAGCTGGATGACCTAATGTTACCATAGGATACTGGTTCATTTAGTATTTCACGATTTGTTTCAAAGCCCTCGACACAATAATCTATGCAGTTCTCATAGAGAAGGCTGGAACAATGGGTTTTACAGAACCAATTTTATCCGGGATTAGAAAGTAGTTAGATAATAGGATGTTTTGTACTAAGGTAAATTGAATGCACATCAGTCGAAAGATCTCATCATCAAGAATTCCACAAGTAACGTATTTGAGTCCATTCCTGTTCTTTATCCATATCATCGACGGCTTAACAGATTAGTGCGCACGACGCAAGGTTCCAGAGGCCAGAAAAGCAAGAACTATTCACTTGAGCTTTAAAAGGACCTTACAAGTATTAAAGAATGGGCATTGGACAATCAATTAGCACATAGTGTTATGTTACAAACATTCTTCCTCACTTGACACATAACACTCACGCTCTCCACTAAAACCGGCTTCCGATTGCCTCTTGAGAAAGTGATCCCAGGCTTGTAACCACGGAGAGCTCAGTCATCAGCTCAAACTATTTAGGGGATGCAACCAAGAGAAACACAACTCTCTACTTTGTGCGTAGACATTTTGACGCAATCACCCCACAGTTGTTCCTGACACTATTTAAAACGTATTCACGGCTCCACCTTGAAGTCCTCAACGTCGTTACGCCTTTTCTTTTCGAAAGAGATTCGATTCTCTTAGACAAGTGTAACTACAGGAAGTCAAGTGAATGATAGGTCTGAAACATAAATTTTACGAGGGAAGACTCCAACACTTGGGGTTATTCTCGTTGGGCCACAGGATAATAAGAGGTGATCTGACAATGCAATACAACATATTAAGTTAGCCAAGCCACCCTAATACGAGCATCTTGCCAGAACATCGTCACCACGTTCCTCGAAGCAGCCCTCGAAGGACTGAACACCAAAGAACAAACATACGGGTACACTCCCATTAGAGAATACATTAGAGTTCTGTTATCGTAGCGGCGGACAATTATGAACAAGAAGTATATGTGTGTAGCAGTATATTTGCGAGCGATAATCAATGGGTGTTCAAAAACAGAACGGAACAAACATCAGGTATTTTAGACAACAATTCTATAGTCAGTTCTGGTAACTGTACAAATTATGGGAATTGATTAAAAAATCCAAATAATAGCAAGAAATAATCACAAATAAGTTTACCCTAACTATCCCCACAGACGCACTCACTCAACTATAAAATGTACAAATCCATGAAAAAACTACCAAACTGACTAGATTTAGTACGCTGAAGTAGATAGACTGTCACCCATTGTACATCACCAAATGCCTGAGACCTTATAGAAACAACAAGAAACGAGCACATGGGAATCGACCGGTTTAATCATGCTCTTGACTTGGATATTGGATAATGGATGCGGTCAAAACATCTTCAAGGTCGCCTGGTCTATTACGTTAGTTTGTTCTCATAGTTGAAACATACGACTCAAGCTGTTTATTTTCCATTAGCGTCTGCAATGAATTACCAGCTTCGTTTGCAAAGTCTTTCGTCGAATCTTTTGAAGGAAGCACAAAAGTTCACTGATTATAATATGCGCACATATTTTATGCGAAAGATCAACAAGATATTCAAAAACCTTAGTCAAGTCGAGGATCCAAACATTTTGGAAACCGGACTAAAGAAGAATGAAGAATTGCTAGGAGTTCTCACGAGACAGGTTACTCTAAACAACATATACCCGTCGGGTAAAAGTGTGATTGAGTAAACTTCCTGCTTTTTATCTAAATACATTGTACTCAATTAAATATTTATTTTTTGACACATCTATTAGCCTAATAAAACCGAACTGTGTATTTTCCGGCGTAAAATAGCTAAATAGTTGAACTAGTCCTAACCTTCAAAAAAGTTCTTTCCAAGATTTTAATAACATTCAAAGCATATCCAGAAAATTCGATCTGGATTATTCCGGTTAAAGTCTGGATGCTTTGTATATTTTACGGCTTTAATGTACTCTCTACTGTCACCTGGTAGTAATTCGGGCATATTGTTGTCTTTCGCCAGTCTACTGGATTTCACACTTTTTTAAGTCCAAGTTCTAATCTCCGGTAATAGTTGGTCACTTCCATCAGTATCCATGGACCAATTAAGCTTTTAGTTCTACCTTGGAAAGAAAGCGCAGTATAATCACCATAGTTTATGGTCCCAGAAGATGTATACCTAGCCAGTACCTGTTGCATATAAGTGTTATTCTTAACTAAATCTTCATTGTTCATGTTCTGCTGTTTAAATGACACATTGTGGGTTCACGAGGCCACTGTCCCGTATTTCACAGCGAGGGAAAAACGAACGATGTTAGTACCAAATATCCTAGTACTGGGAACGAAGATCATGTATGACATTAGTGTACTTACAGCGAACACACTGGGTAATCTGACTGCACAACAGAAGTCTTCGGTAAGTCACACAACCGATGAACCTCCACAGGATGCCAGACTGATCCTTAGTGAAGTTAGTTCTCAAGTTATTTCATTTGAAATCAGTCAGTCACAACGTAGAACCTGTACGTATATACATCGGTTTAGGTTGCTGTGCCTTATTAACACAGGTGTGAAGTTGTCAGGCTGAATCCCAGAATAGTAGAGGTACTAACACTGTCATTGATCTGTAGATTCATTGTACGTAATTACTAATTGCACGGGAGTGAGAGTTAGTCGGTAGAAAATTATAGAAAAAGCCTACTCCGGCGGGCGCCTCATCACTTCAGGTAAAAAAGAATCCTCGGTGGTCCCTTTACTCAGTCGCAAAATTCTACAGTTAGATAAATCAACTAATTGTAAGGGAAAGAAATTAAATCTTCCCAGTGTCATTGGATAACATAGAGTGATGAAAAATCGGATCTTTAATCCAGGCTAGTTTGAGATAACTTGTTGATATTAATTCGTAGCGTATTACCATATAATTCATCGAGAAATCATGTTAGACAGACAAAAGTTACCAAGAGAATGGATGGGAATACCGATCTTTGGGCATGTACACTCCCTAAGATGATCTTAGGGTTGGGTAAGCAAAGAAATCTCAGAACTAGTGCTTGAACTCAGGATGATATTAGCATTTTCATTAGATGTGTGATGCTACTGGATGCCCGATTTGAAAGGAAGGCGAATCTGGATGAGGCATTAGCCTGGAGTAAAACAGTGAAGGGAGCTTCTGACTGACGGGCTTCCAGGTAGTCAGGACTTGGTAGAGAACGTTGTCAAGGCCTGTATGAATAAATCGTTCGCTCTACCACTACTCGTAATCTAGGAAATAAATTCCACGAAATTGGGGTGTAAGTGGATGAATCAATAACATCTATCATAGCTGAGACTGGGACATAGTCACCACATAACCATTGCATTACTCCAAAATTACTGAGTTATTTCTTCATAAAAAATGATGCAAGTAGATGCCTCAAGGAGAGTAGAGTACTACTATACATTAAATGTTGTTCACCTTTGTCCTGTTTGTGAGTCATGAAATTGAGCCTTATGAAGTCGTTAGTTTTGAACTTAGTACTTAAGGTCACATACAGTAGATGTTATCTATCGTAAACCAATCTACTCGATCAGCGAGTTAAAAGAACACAAGCTATGGAAGAAAAGTAATATATTTGATATTAGGGGATTTCAGTGTACATGGTGTAGGTTGGACAAATGTCTCCTTGATCGGATCCGACAATACATTCGATACCAGGCTCCTTGTGATCGTGATAGAAGATTTAATTTGTAATGTTCTGGATCATCCCTTTGTTACTGTTTTGAATGAATTCTGACCAGTCTTAGTTGGCATATTTGCATTCTGTGCAGATTGCATAGATACGGAACTCTTGTTTCATATACGAAGCGGATATTCTGGAACGGTTTTAGGAGGCAGTAACTAAACTGGTGACATGTCTTTTGTCGTATGAAGACAAGCTGAGATGTCTAAACCTGTTCCGATTTTCTGATACAAGTTAAGAGGTGACCTAATATTGGCTTACCACATGATGAAGGTAGTTTTAGTATTGGTCTCCTTTTACTTTCATCTAGGGTTGATCATACAAGTTGTCAGAAAGTACAGAATTCAAGATCCGGTCGAGAAGTTCCAGAATTCTCAACTAGAACATGTAGTATCAGTACCTTATATTGATATATTTAAAGCGAGCCTAGATCTTCATGCTATTACAAATCAAAAAGATTGACATCGGTCACTCGACCTTCTGCCCTTTTCAGCGGAAAGCCTATCATCACACACTAAGAACCCTAGCTGCATGTAAACTTTCATTTAATGAAGTCCAGTACTCATGGATATGGTGGCTAAATAATTAAGTATCCGAGGAACATCCTGAAAGGTTATGGTCACAAGAATCTTGGTAAATTAGAGTTTCTCGAAAGATGTGCTAACATCATTCAGCATAAGGAAATACCCAAGTAGACCGTTTTTGTGTATCTCCCAACATCTAATGATTGTCTCTAAAATCCTAATTTTAAATCTAAATTGTATATATATATATATATATATATATATATATATATATATATATATATATATATATATATATATATACGGGCGTGGGAACGGAAGTAACAATATAAGGGCTCGAGGCGAAATTCATAGGGAAGAATAATCGTTACTTACAATTTAGGGTACATGAGCATGTATCAAAATGGCTGCAGAGACAAATAACGTCAAATGATCTAATAAGATCAGGCAAAGATTTTGTCTTCGTCCATTGTTCAAGATATAATTGAAACGGGTCATAAGATTGCTCTTAAGTCAGCCTTTATGGTTTTGTACAAAAGTTATCTAGGATGAATACTTAGGTTTATTGGAGTCTTAGCCATACAGAACTTCAAGTCTCTCTTGTGTGTGCGAAAACAATCTATCTTTACGCTAAGCCTACCCTAGCAATGTTCATTCGCCACTCATTGGTGTGATTCACATAATTTTCCTTATTATCTTGGTTTTCTGTTATTTGTCAGTGTCTAGTTGACCTTTATTTATTGTATGAAATGCCTCAACAAGGAAATTCGTGGTTAGATCTTCCGATATGTATACGTTTAACATATTTTGTACTTTTGATAATCTTCATTTCATTGCGGTATCTGATTATCGATTCATTAGATAACTCTCCTGGGAATATTAAATATAATTTATTGATAATAATAACCTTGGTGCTTATAATTTATCGATCTTCGGTAAAGGGAGTGACTTTTTATCTACCCCATTTGTTTCCCTTTTTGGCAGAAATCTTATGTATTTATGTGAATAGTAAATACGTAGAAGAAATTTCCGCGTTGTAACAATGCTTTGTAAATAAAGTGCAAGCCTGTTTCAATACTTTGCATACTCAGAATATTTTGTAGCTAGAAATTGGTTACTCATTAGTAGTCACATTCTATTGCTCAATGTTTTGTACATAATAATAATTACCTAAAAGTACTTACAATCATCGGGAAGTAAAACGGACACGAAGTATTTTGAATATGAATGTATATCATTCACATAAGCGAATAAATACGTTCACATCTGATTCGAGAACCATTTCTTAATTAAAAGATCGGTCACTTTGAGTGACATTCAAATATATAAGGGTTGAACATTTTAAATTTAACTTAGAGAATTATTCATCATGATCTTTTTTTAACCAGATGCAGGACAATCCATTTAATAAGAATTCATTAAAATCCTAAAACAACATTTACCGTAGATACCTAATTGGAAAACAAAAACATATATGCCCTTTTTGATTAGTCAAATAATTAAAATTATATTTCATTTAATCCAAACGTATTAGTTATTTGATTCTTTCCAGTGATATTTAAGACTGTTATTGATCATTCTCTTTTGGTATGTGTGCATCCTGTGCGAGTTGCCTCGATATTTCTACTAAGTCACAAGAATGTTTAAGCAAAAATTTATCATAAATATTCTGTAAGTGGAAATAACTATGACATTTTATGCCATGTTTGGAATTTATGTACTCAACAAACAGTCCTTGCAATAATATTTCGACAGATTCATGTCCTAGTTATGATTAATGTTATTGTTTTTATTTTATTTGTACTGTTTAGGGTAATATCATACAAGTAATACATACGAAACCAACCAACATTTTTTTCATGGTCACCATTAATTCCTCGTTATTTTTTTTGCAATAAACGATTATTTCATCCCAGCAGAAAGTTAATTAAATTTGCAAATAACATTCAATTGACAGATAATTCCCATTTAAACATTAAAATTAAAAACACGAAATTCAGCGAAGGGATCTCTATTCAACGAATTTATTATCAAGCTGTACAATCGTATATACATGAAAATTTTTGTTTTTGTAAAAGTACTAATTCTGTGAGGAAATGTGAACACAGTTAATAAAAAAGGGTTTTAATACTAGATTACGTAATAGGAATAATAACAATAGATTTAGTGAATTTAATAAGATGATTGATAATGTTTTTTTTGTTATAATAATTAAAGGTCATAGAGGTGTAAAAAATAAATAAGGTGATATGATGAGCATTCACGAATAAAACAATCAGAGTATAAGACATAAGTAAAGGGGAAAATGCAGTAATAATAATAATAATAATAATAATAATAATAATTGGATAATCAAAATGCTTAAGACTAAGGTAACGATAACGATAAGACATACTTCTTTTGTACGCATAGTTCTGGTTTAAGCTCCTGGATGGTAAGAGCTTCGGCTATTTTTAAAAGTTGGATGCGAAGAAATCTGGGTAGATTTGAACGAATCATATAAACAACCTTAAATTCATTTTTTGGATCTGTAGAATGGTTACAGTCGATTAGGTGTTTAAGTATAGAACTCCTAACTGCTTTCCTTTCCCCTTATAGAACCAAGCTGGAATATGTTCCCGTATCCGAGTTGAAAGCGAGCACTGGCTAAGACCAATGTACCTTGCTCTACAAGAGCAGGTGAACTGGTAGATGCACATGGTGGCGACCAGACGCGGAAGCTTGTCTTTTATGGACACAGAAAACAAGTTCCTACTCGTGAAGGTTATTCGCAATTTAGCTGCATTAAATTTTCTTCTAATAGTTGTTGTTAGACGATTTTTGATTACGTCTGATGTTCGATCACCTTTAAATTCCAGACTTATATAAAGGTTTTTCTTCGTAACGGAGCAACTAGGTTTCTTGTCACAGCTACTTCTATTCATATTCTTTTCTATGAACCGTCCTGGGTAACCATTTTCCGTCAGGGTTTTCTTGAGGAATTCGAGTTCTTCGTTAATGCATTCCTTACTGCATATCTGATGTATTCGATAACATAAAGAGTGGATGAGGTTTCTCTTTTTACTTAACGGAACACAACTATAGAAGTTGGTTAGCTGTCCATTCCATGTTTGTTTTCTAAAGATGGATCTTTTTAAAGAACCATTACTCCTTCTCATCAGACGTACATCGAGAAAAGGAATTGGTTGGTCCCGTTCCCTTTCTAACGTGAAGTCTATAAAAGGGTGGCATGAGTTAAAGGTGTGTAAAATATCCCCTAAATCAATATTATTGTCACAAACGATAAACGTGTGTTCACATTTCCTCACGGAATTAGTACTTTTACAAAAACAAAATTTTCCTATATATACGATTGTACAGCTTGATAGTAAATTCGTTGAAAAGAGATCCCTTTTCTGAAATTCGTGTTTTAATTTTAAATAACATTCAATTTATCTTTGCCCCTTTTGCAAGAGCTCCAAAAATATCCGTCGGTGAGTTTTCAGAGGCCCAGAAACCCTATAAAATTTGTTATTCAGTCAGTACTAAATATAATCTTCTCAGAAACATCTAGAAAATACAGAATCACGTACGACGGTTTCTACTGTGTAATTGCCTATGCAGCTACTATCATTTGAACAAAGCCAAAATAAACATTGATGCAGAATAATATGAATTCATCATATTTCGTGGTTTCTCATCAGCTGCTTACAACCACATGTATTGAAAGCTAACATACTATGGTTAGTATGGTTTCAGAAGCTCAAGGCTGTCTGAAATAGCATAAATATCCTCATTTTTATGTACCTCATCTAACCTTAGAGTATAGCGTTTTTTCATATTTTACGCCTTTTCTCTGGTATTTAAGTTGTCGTGTAGATTTAGCTTGGGGTTGTTAGAAGAGCTTAGGAAACTTATTCAAGTGTTCAGTTAGAAGACTTATTAGTCCACTACGTGTAAATGTGCATTCATTTAGGAAGGAATGGATTAGCACTTATCAGTATAAGCGGTTTGTTGAGATTATTCATTTTGTAGTCTACATCCTAGTCTATTTCGTAGCCAAATTCAGCACACAGTGAAGTAGACGAAGTTACTTCTATTCCTTTCAAACTGATTAAATGATTTCTTATTGAGTATTGACAATTATACCATCTTTGAAGAAATTTTAAAGCAACCAATCACAATACAGGTAATTTGTGCCGAGATTAAATCATCTTAACCATGGACGGGATTGTAAACAATTTCGATTGTAGATGACTGGTATAAAAATCATACTTGTCATTGCAAGTTGTTGTAAGTTTGATGAGAAATATGATGCACTGCCATTTTGTCGTAAATATTCTTGAAATAAATAACCCATCACGGATGAATTTTTTTATCAGGTGCCAATCGACCATTGAAGTAGATGATACTTATGGTATTGAAGTGTGCCAATAACGTGCCGTTGATAAGTCTAGAGGTAATAATAGATTGGTAAAAATCACAATGTATCATTTCAATATGGCGATTTGGTTGTTTATTCTGAATTCCGTATTGAGAACGTCTAAGGTCTATTCAAGACCATATGGAAGTTGTAATGTTGTACTAACAAACAGACAATATTTTAAAAAGATATAACTTCCTTTCTAAAAAGAAAGGATCCGCAGCGAAAGTGTCGATTTACTGTATGTGACAATGTATTCCGTTGATTTCTGGAAGCAAACATATGAATACTTGTTGTTATTTGAAGGTCCGAATAGAACTTAGTGATGATATCCTTTAACAACTGTACGTTTTTATCGATTGACTGACTTAATTTGGTTGTTCAATAGTCAGCAATAATCATAGTCATTAAAAGAGTTTTAGCAAACCTACATTACATCTCCAAGTCGGTGTGGATAGAGAAAAAGAATTCCACTATTCTTTTCAGTTAGTAAATTACTTGACATTTACATAAAAAGTATTGCTGATTTACCTGCGCAATTACTATTATATTATATACATACGTCAGTACATCCAACTATCCCAATATTCTGTTTGTTTAAGTATTCATTGAATTATTTCGACTATCTTGGTTATAAGCTGTTCAGATAGTCAATATCCTTCTAAGAAAAGCCTTTTTCCATATTTGTACTAGTTGGAATCGTAACTGTAAGAATGAAAACACTTTGAAAAACTTTACTTGTCTGAATTTAATTAGATTGATATCATGAATGGATCAACGTTAGACCACAATTTATTATATCAATCTAAACTCAGCAATCTCCGCAACCCTATAATTAATTTAATTACAAACCATGTAATCGTATCTAAATTTGTTTTGAGTTTCGTACAGTGATTGGTATGTCAATTTGTAGGCTTTGCATACTGCAACAGGTAAATTGATTATTGGCTGTTTTCAAATAACGAAAGAGACCCATTTTATCATTGAAAAAGAAACAATTTTCTTCTTGATTATTTCATTTACTTAAGCTGGGTTAGTTTTATTTGCTAAAATAGTGGTCTATAATGAGGCAGAATGGTGGATCTATCACTTTACTTGTTCATATGGATCAGATTATATTGGCCACACAAAGCGAGCTCTTTCGAAGCGCATCTCCGAACATTCTTCTGTCTGGCTTTCTAAAGGATAACATAAATTACTCAAAAGCCCAGTCTTGGGGCATCTAGACAATTCTGGTCACTCTGCTTCCCCAGAAGCCTCCTTCAAAATCATACATACAGTTTGAACAGTTACAGCTATTAATAAGTCGTTATTACAACATCAATTATTCTGTTCTTACTAGAAATCAAGTGGACAATTATCCTTACCTTGACAAATTTCACTATTCGATTATTAAATAACTTTATTTCAATATGTTTTTTTGTAAACAATTCATGACAATATACCAATTCAAACATTTCTAATTATTATCAGTATTCTGTTTCACTACAGACTACTATTTTAGCAAACAAAATTAATCGTAAATATAATAGTACAGCTTAAGTCAATGAAATCGTCAAAAGAAGTTCTTTAGCTGAATAGCCTTCTTTCTTTTAAAATTAATTATTTTCCATTCTAATTTTTAAAATAATAAGTGCTAAAATTGTTTATGGATAGTTCCTTTTATGTAATGTAGTTAGCTAAACACAAATGAAATTGATGAATACGTTTTTCATAATTAAATAAACTCATAATTCGTCTAGTTAATTAAAATAGAGTAAATTCTCAAATATCAAAGCTTCCATGGTAATGTCAAATCGTTATTAACTAGTTGGTTGTTGAAATGGACTGACATAATGTTTCTCCACTCTTGAAGAAAATAATACTGCCAGTGTAAGACGAGTCTGAGTCACTGAGTACTGTAATTAATGATTATATTGTGCAGTCGTCTGAGTCTGTTGCTAATATACAAGCTTCCGTTACACAAGCCCAACCTGCAATTTGGATGAGAAGACCAAGAGTGGATAGGAAGCTTATGTTGCTTAACATAATCGAGCAAGTATGTATAGTTTATTTGTGATTATAAAGTTAAATTTTATACCAATAGCGTATGTCTCTTTCTATAGAAAGAAAAAACAAGTCTTAACCAATAGTCTGTCAATATCACTCACTTATTATTTAGACTATGTCTGACTGTCCCACGGTATCATAAGGAATGTTATCATGGGTAAGTTTGAGTAAACATAGGTTTAATTGATTGATTCCTATCAGTACCAATGACTTAAAAAATTAGTGATTACTTAAACAAATAATACAAGCCATCAATTGTTGGCCATGTCTATAACAGTGGCATTGTGGTATTTGATGTGAAATTATGGTATAAAATAGATACAGGTTCCTTAGTCTTTAAATATATCATAGCACTGATTATCAACAGACAGGAATTCGATAATTTTAAGATAGTAACTTTAAGTAACACAGTGTTTTTTTCAAAATACTACTGACTGGATTGTAAGCTAATTATTAGAAACCAATTTCTTTCAAGTACAATAACTAAAGCTAGGTATGTTTATAATTATATATTATACCAGACTTCTTTACAATAAACTGACTCGACAGTTTGTGTATTCCCGCCTTACTTTCGGTAAATTCATTGTCAGTCTAAGCGATAGTGAATATAGAACCATTATTCTCTATGGTTTAAAGCACAGGCTAACTTTAGTTGAAAGACTGGAAAGTTGAGAGTGATTCAACAACTGTTTCGTCTAAGTATGCAATTCCTCACCAATGTACATCGATCACCCCACCAGGAACTGAACAAATAACGTCCGAGCCCCATGATGATCATTTATCCGTGAAACCACTATATTGGTATCTAATGCTTTACATTTTCGATTCACCTCAATTTACGATGTTGATTGATCACTATCTATTGTCATTGCTGAAAACTGACTCACGTGCGATACCGTTCCCTTTAACTAGCTACGACTGCTTACTACAATTCCAGAGATTTCCTATCAAAGCCACAAATCACTTAGGTGTTCGGAGATAGAACTTGGTATTACAAGTTACTCAGATCATTGGACTTATTGAAGTTAACGAGATAGGTAAGAAAGTAGTAACTCACCACTGACATTAAGTAACAATCTTACTTTGTCATGAAATGACTAAACGAAAAGTGGAGACTTTAGGATCGAAAGTTTACATGAGTTTTGCCAACATCAAGTTTTGAATCCCCTGGGTTCGATCCAGTGTAAACACCACCACGAGAAGTCCTGAACTAGGACAAATCATATGTTTAAGGATCCCCAGTTTGTGATGGCTTTCCGAATGATCCCTCATTCTTTTCATTTCTATGACGTCTGCATGATAATTAGAAGTCCTTGAATTATAGCACGAACTAAGAATCCCAGAAATAACGCAATTGGATCAAGAAGTACTAGATAAGCAAGAACGAATGTACTGTATTTGGAATTCGAAATCAAGCATTCAACAAGTATAAAGGAATCATTAGTTCATTCAAACACCACAGTCTGTCTGTTCATTTATTGTACATTTAATCTTTTTATTTTAGAAATGTTCATAATTCAGAAAAACAATTTCTTGTGTGCGTTAATTGCTTTATTAAGTGTTAAGTTAAACCATATGTTTTCAAGTTATTCAGCTGCGTTAATATGTAAGGGTTCAGGAAAATTCTGATCATATTTCCATGACTTGCTAACATGCGAGATGTCCAAAAGCCTTCTTCAATTTCCTTTTTTGTACAGAAGAGCTTCACTAGTTAAAATAAGAGAATATTTTATCTTGCATTAGGTTTAACTACTTATTTTTTTTACAGAATAACAAAAGAATTATTGGCTGTGACTTTACACAGCTTACAAAGAAACAGATCAATATTTATGAAGATCCAACAGCTTTCACTTGACAATAATGGAGACCAGTTCTTTTTCAGCTTCAGTTTTAAATTGGCTACAACTAGGTGGTGATCTGAAGCTACGTCAGCACCTCTCCTGGTTCTCACATCTTCCATTGTCCTTCGGAATTTTTTGTTGATGCAAATATGATCGATTTGGTTCTCTGTAGTGTGGTCCGGTGAGATCCATGTAGCCTAGTGTATACGCTTGTGTGGAAATATTGTGCCTCCTATGACTAATTTGTTGAATGCACACAAATTTGCAAATCTTTCTCCATTTTCGTTTCTTTCCCCCAGTCCATGTCGTCCCATAATATCTTCATATCCAGTGTTGTCTATTCCGACTTTGGCATTTAGATCTCCCATCAGAATAGTTAGGTCCTTTCTTCGGCATTTCTCAATGATTGACTGCAGCCGCTCGTAGAACTGATCTTTAATGTCGTCGTTGCTATCATTGGTGGGTGCATAACATTGGATAATATTCATTAAGATCCCCTCCTTCTTTGTTTTGAATGATGCTTTGATGATTCTGGATCCGTGAGACTCCCATCCTACAAGTGCATTTCGTGCTACTTTGGACAGCATCAGAGCAACTTCCTGAGTGTGTGGAGCATTTTACTCTTGGTGACCGGAGTATAGCAGCATCTCTCCCGTATTTAGCCTTTATTGTCCAGGTTGGGTCCAATGGGTTCCGCTGATTCCCAGTACTTCCAAGTTGTATCCCCTCATTTCCATTGCTATTTGACTGGTCTTCCCGGTTTCCCACATTGTTCGAACGTTCCATGTACCTATAAAAATTTTTGCTGTGGTTGTTAGAAGGGGCATCGGCCTCGTGGCTTCCGAAGGAACTCGGCTTTCACCATGAAGCGTCATAATTCTTCTAACTGAAGACCTTCTAACTCCCAGGGCAGAGTTTAAATGGTTTGGATTATTTTTTCTGGTAAGCGTTTTTTTAGCGAGTTAGTTTTCTACGGTATGGGGACGCTAACTCCATGCCCAACCCTCCTCCTTTACCCGGGCTTGGGACCGGCAGTAACCCTATTAGAGCTACAGGCGGAGTTAAAAAGTAGTGATTAATAGAAACGAAATGTCCAAAACCATGTATAAGACATATTTTGTTATTAGAGATAAAGCTTTAGTACAGCTAATTATCCAGGCTGATATAAAGATAAATTTGAGTATAAAACTTCCTAGTGAAATGAATGTCTTCTGAATTTCCAAAAAAAAAGCTATTTTATTTGAGGTTAAACCAAATTAACACTGAACTATTAAATAGAACATGGTTTCAAAACGACAGAATATTCCCATAGATAACAGCTTCAGTGAAGTAAGATTTCTTGTTAACAAGTTACTTCTCATGGTTTTACGTTAGTGTTTACAGGTGAATATAAACATAGTGTTAACTAACTGGTGATAAGTCAATTGACAAAATATGTTGACATTTGACGTCATCTATAAAAAAAATTAGAGCTAGTAAATAATGATCATAAGATACATATAATTGTCAGTTAGTTGGTTATGGAAAATCATTTAAATATAATAGTAAATAATGTAAAACTTAAGTGACTAGGGTGGAGAATAACTTCTTACAAACTATTTACGGAAAGTGTGGGTTAATTTTATTGATTTGACTTATTACGACTTCCACTCCAGGTAAAAGTTACTTACTTACTTACCTACGCCTGTTACTCCTAATGGAGCATAGGCCGTCGACCAGCATTCTCCAACCCACTCTGTCCTGGGCCTTCTTTTCTAATTCCATCCAATTCTTGTTCATTTTTCTCATGTCTATCTCCATTTCCCGGCATAATGTGTTCTTTGGTCTTCCTCTTTTCCTTCGGCCTTGAGGATTCCATGTGAGGGCTTGTCTTGTGACGCAGTTGGGTGCTTTCCTCAATGTTTGTCCTATCCACTTTCAGCACTTCTTCCTGATTTCTTCCTCCGCTGGGATCTGGTTTGTTCTCTCCCACAGTACGTTGTTACTAATAGTGTCCCGCCAACGGATCTGAAGTATTTTGCGTAGACAACTGTTAATAAACACCTGTATTTTCTGGATGATGGCTTTCGTAGTTCTCCAGGTTTCCGCCCCATACAGTAGAAGTGTCTTGACATTTGTATTGAAAATCCTGACCTTAATGTTGGTTGACTGTTGCTTTGAGTTCCAGATGTTCCTCAGTTGTAAATACGCTGCTCTTGTTTTGCCGATCTGCGCCTTCACATCTGCATCAGATCCACCCTGTTCATCAATGATGCTGCCCAAATATGTGAAGGTTATTACATCTTCCAAATCTTCTCCTTCAATTGTGATTGGATTGGTGCATGTTGTGTTGTATCGGAGAACCTTCCTTTTCCATTTGTGTATATTGAGACCTACTGCTGCCACACTGTTCGTCTTCTCTTGCATTTGTTGTTGCGTTTGGGATAGAAGGGCCAGATCATCAGCGAAGTCTAGATCGTCTAACTGCCTCCTAGATGTCCATTGTATCCCGTGCTTCCCTTCAGATGTTGACGTCTTCATGATCCAGTCGATCACCAGGAGAAAGAGAAAGGGTGAGAGTAAGCAACCTTGCCTAACACCGGTCTTCACGACTTTGTCAACTGTCCTCCATGCACGATTTTGCAGTTCAATCCACCATAGGAGTTTCGTATCATATTGACTATCTTCTGAGGCACGCCGTAGTGTCGAAGAAGTTTCCATAGTGTTGTTCAGTCCACGCTATCAAATGCCTTTTCGTGGTCAATGAAGTTGATGTAGAGTGATGAATTCCATTCAATTGATTGTTCCACAATAGTCCGTAGAGTTGCGATTTGGTCTGTACACGATCTATCCTTACGGAATCCTGCCTGTTGGTCACGAAGTTGGGCGTCTACGCAGTCATTCATCCTGTTTAAGAATATCCTGTTGAAGACTTTTCCCGGTATTGAGAGAAGAGTGATGGCCCTGTAGTTATCACACTTGCTGAGATAGCCTTTCTATGGTATTTTGACCAGAAGTCCTTCTTTCCAGTCTGTTGGTACTTCTTTCTCATCCCAAATTTTGCTGAAGAGAATGTGGAGTATCCTTGCAGTTGCCGCCACGTCTGCTTTCAGTGCCTCTGCTGGAATGTTGTCCGGTCCTGCTGCTTTGCCACTCTTGATTTGTCTGATGGCCATGCTTATTTCTTCAATTGTTGGTGGGCCAACATCGATTGGGAGGTCCGTTGGTGCTGCTTCGATGTTGGGTGGGTTCAGTGGAGCTGGTCGATTCAAGAGTTCTTTGAAGTGTTCTACCCACCTGTTTTGTTGCTCTTCAATGTTGGTGATTACCTCGCCTTCCTTGCTTTTCACTGGTCGTTCTGGTTTGCGGCGATTTCCAGAGAGTTTCTTTGTCGTGTCAGACAGTTGTCTCATGTTTCCTTCTCTTGCAGGCTTTTCCGCCGTCGTAACTAAGTCTTCCACATATTTACGTTTGTCAGTTCTGATGCTCTTCTTCACTTGTTTGTTTACTTCTGTGTATTCAGCTTGTGCCTTGGCTTTTTCTGCTCTTGTTCGGCTGATATTGATTGCTGCCTTCTTGTTCCTCCTTTCTTGAATCTTATCCAGTGTATCAACAGTGATCCGTTCCTTATGATGGTGCTTCTTGTGACCCAGGACCTCATGACATGTTGAAGTGATTGCTTCGTTGATCCTTTTCCAGTTGCTCTCTATAGTAGTTCCTTCTCCATTGGGTAGACTATGAAAGGCCTGGAACGTGTTGCTGAGGACTATCCTGAAGAAAGGCCGTGTTGAACTTTTGTGATATTTTCCGTCCCGTTGTCCAGTACTTCTTGAGTTTCAATTTCATCTTGGCGACCAGCGAGTGATGATCTGATGCTATATCAGCTCCTCTCTTGGTTTGTAGCGTGGCGTCGAGTTGTGATTAACTATGAACACCGCTACCAAGAAACACGTGCCAAATAGATCAGAAGGCGTAAGAAGCTCGTTCCAAATGACTCCATAAAATCCCCGAGAAGCCGAATACCAGAAGGCAATTAATGGACCAAGTCGAGGTTTATTAGCTGGCGATCTCGTGGCATCGAAAGGATACCGAGATCGTGCCAGGATACAACCTTGGTTACAGAAGGTAACCGAATTCGCGCGAAGTTACAATCGAAGTGTAAGTATAAGAATGGAAGCACGAAAAAGCTGTCATTAGCACAGTCAAACAAAAGCACGTTAAAACAAACACTGGTACAGTTGGTTATAATAATAATTGTTTTTATTAAACCAGTCGTGTTCTCGTGATAAACGTGAGTCACTACAGGAGCCCCCCGCTAGAAAGGGTTTACACTTTCGATAAATAGCGGTTTGAATCGTGGGACTGATCGGCTGACGAGCGATTGTAGGACGGAAGAATTGGCGAACAGGAAAGCGATCGTTGATCGTCGAGTTGCCAACGAAGGTCGTTTTCGGAGAACGGTACCAGGAGCGATGTGTTGTATTTATTGCTTGAGTTGGCATGCTACACCAGAGTGGTTTGTATCCAGAATCTGAAGAGGGCGTTCGTAGGGTGCGCACCAGAAACGCTGCAGACGTAGGACGAAACCACGTTGAGCCAAAAGACCAGAAGCGACCATAACGACCAAGTTCGAGACCAAGCGTATGCCAAGCATTCGAAACCAAATATCGACTGAGTGCGTTGACAAGAGCGTGGGTGATCAGGCCAGCTTTCGCCAAAGTTGACTGAAGTCGACGGAACCAAACGGAGATGGTCGAAGGCGTGGGCTCAGGAAACAAAAAGAAAATCAAAAAAGAGAAGAGTGTAGCATGCGTGTAGTATAGGAATAATCCTACACCGTATCGTTTGTTAACTGTGCGGCTAGTCGCGGAAGCGTACGGGTAACCGTACTCGGCGACCGGAACGTGAGACGGTAGTCTCGTTCGCGTCGCGTGAGCCTGCAATCTCATCCGAAGTCAAGGGCGGCGTGGTCTGCTGATCTGGACGTGAGACTGTCGTCTCATCCGTAGACGGTGCAGATGACGCGTGCTGTTGACTGGGACGTGAGAATGAGGTCTCAGATGTATCTAGCGTGGGACCTGAAGATGGTTTGAGGATCCCGCTAGTAGGTTTGATAGGTCTAGCATTGAATCTCAGGTTATCAGATAGGGCACTGTCATCGACGTGTGCTGGTTTGAGACGATCAATGCTGACGATCTCGACGCGTCCATATCGATCAACCTTGAAGGTCTTTTCGTGACGAGCGATCACGTGAAAAGGGCCTTCGTAAGGTTGTTGCCAAGATTTGCGTACCGAATCTACTCGTACAAAAACATGTGAACAGGTAGATAACTCTCGAGGGAGAGCGACCTGTCGATGTTGTATTCGAGTTGACACCGGAGACAGCGTTCGCATAAATGCAGACAGTCGATGGACGTAGTCTGATTTACCGAAATTAGGTCTGCTCCGTGGTGTGAAGAATTCTCCGGGCAGACGCAATGTCGTGCCGAATACCAGTTCAGCGGCGGAACATTGTATATCTGCCTTCAAGCTCGTTGTGATCCCTAAAAGAACGAGCGGTAAGGTTTCGTGCCAGTTGCCGTTTTCGTGTGCTCGTATAGCACTTTTAAGTTGGCAGTGAAACCGTTTACTTAACCATTTGGTGCTGGGTGGTAGACAGATATGCTTATGCGTATGCATTCCGTACCAAGCAGCCGGGTCAGCGAGGAGAACAGTTAATAGGGGAAACTTTCTCGAATAAAGCGTGGAATTCATCGTCACGCGAATAAAAAGTAACAAGGATTCGGTACACATACATGTGAGTCTATTATATTAATACTATTATTATCGTTATCCGTCATGTCGAGTATATTATATATTAAAAAATATGAAAATATACGACAGACGTGGATAGATAAATCATAGACTCACCGAATTGGCTTCTTTGGAAGATTTGATCAGAAGTTGAGGCGTGTTCCAAACTTTGGGATCACCAATGTAGCGTGGCGTCGAGTTGAGGTTAACTATGAACACCGCTACCAAGAAACACGTGCCAAATAGATCAGAAGGCGTAAGAAGCTCGTTCCAAATGACTCCATAAAATCCCCGAGAAGCCGAATACCAGAAGGCAATTAATGGACCAAGTCGAGGTTTATTAGCTGGCGATCTCGTGGCATCGAAAGGATACCGAGATCGTGCCAGGATACAACCTTGGTTACAGAAGGTAACCGAATTCGCGCGAAGTTACAATCGAAGTGTAAGTATAAGAATGGAAGCACGAAAAAGCTGTCATTAGCACAGTCAAACAAAAGCACGTTAAAACAAACACTGGTACAGTTGGTTATAATAATAATTGTTTTTATTAAACCAGTCGTGTTCTCGTGATAAACGTGAGTCACTACAGGTTCTCACGTCTTCCATCGTCCTCCCGAACGTTTTGTTGATGCAGATATGGTCGATTTGGTTTTGTGTAGTGTGATCCGGTGAAATCCATGTGATTTTGTGAATGCGCTTATGTGGGAATATGGTGCCGCCCATGACCAGTCTATTGAAGGCACATAGGTTTGCAAATCTCTCAGCATTTTCGTTTCTTTCTCCCAGTCCGTGTCGTCCCATGATGTCTTCATATCCGGTGTTGTCCGTTCCAACCTTGGCATTGAAATCTCCCATCAGAATGGTTAGGTCCTTTGTTGGGCACTTCTCGACGATCGACTGCAGACTATTATAGAATTGATCTTTAGCATCTTCATCGTAGTCGTTGGTAGGTGCATAACATTGGATGATGTTCATTGAAATGCCCTCTTTCTTTGTTTTGGAGGAGGCTTTGATGATCTTTGGTCTATGAGACTCCCATCCTATAAGTGCATTTTGTGCTTGTTTGGACAGCATCAATCCAACTCCTTTTGTATGTGGGGCATTTTCTTCTTCATGGCCGGAGTATAACAGGAGCTCTCCTGTAGTTAGTCGTTGTTGTCCAACTTGCGTCTAATGTGTTTCACTGATCCCAAGTACCTCTAGGTTGTATCTTCTCATTTCTGCAGCAATTTGAAAGGCTCTCCCGGTGTCCCTCATTGTACGAACATTCCATGTACTTAAATAAATGGTTGCTCTGGTTGTCAGAAGAGGCATCGGCCTCGTGACTTCCGAAGGAATTCGGCTTTCATCATGAGGCGTCATAGTTCTTCTAAATGAAGACCTTCTGACTCCCAGGGCAGAGTTTAAAAGGTTTGAATAATTTTTTCTGGTTAGCGTTTTTTAGCGAGTTAGTTTTCTACGGGATGGGGTCACTAACCCCATGCCCAAACCTACTCAATTGTCCGGGCTTGGGACCGGCAGTAGCCCCCGGAGGGACTCGAGGCGGAGTTCCATGTAAACGTTGAGCAGTTAAAATACCGAATAGGTTAAATAGGACTTGATAGATTACGTTGAAAACTTGTACATCAACTTGTTATCTACCGTTGAGTAGATGTGCCAAAATAGAGCTTTTGAATGTCCTCAACTATGGTTTGCTTAACCAACAAACTGATTTTTAGAAGTTTGATGATCGAACTCCCTAGTCTTATGCCCAATACATCTGGCTCCAGTAGAATGGTTTAACGGGTAAAAGTAGATAAAGCTGATGGGAATCTATCACTGGTTTATTTCCTGTGGAGCGATGATAAAAAGCTGAATGATATATTTTTTATTCGATTGATAACTTAAGGTAATTCAACAATTAGTTTTAGCCTACGATAAATACTACCTTCATATTAGTTGTACGAACGTTTTTCTTTGTTATCACTTACACAGAATTTAGCCGTATGTACGGTTGGTGATGCTCATTTTGTGTACAGTTGGTCTGTGTTTTTTAATGGCTTTCTCTAAATTACTTTGCTCGTCCGTTGACGCTGTTCCACTTCCTGAAGTAGTTATTCAAGATTAACTCTGTTGGTTTGTTGAGCCACTTTTCCCTATTTTACTTTTTCTCTGATCTCCTCTTTATTGTAGTGGGTCAGTATACTTCGCCGTACATGTTTAGCTCATGTCATCCTAGCTTATTTGGAAATTTCAGTTGCAGTGCTCATTATAATTTATTCAATTTGTTTTAGACTATAGTCCTCCCTCAGGTTATCTGTTAAGGTTTCCGTATATTGCGTGAATTTTATGTGTTGGAATGTAACCTTCGTTCTTCGTTTATTGTAGTGATCACGGTGCTTCTTACTCATTTTCTTGCTCATTCTAGCGATCGTTGTGATGTGAACAGAGAAATGAACTAGCCATGATGAACAATGGGAGCTATTTTTGAAGATTTCGCTGCATCCAAAATTTGTAAATACTAACATTTAGTTTCGTCTCCAGATTTTACATATATGATCATATTCCTATTATAGTAAGATTTAATCTGACATATTGTCTACTGTTATACGAATTACCATTCTTAATTTATTTTCAGTTCCTTAGTTACAGCCTCCTATATTCACAGCCACTTTTGGCTTAATGTTGTATTTAATTTATGGTGTACTGCATTCTGGTTTGCTTGAATAAAACCACGTATACCTAAAATATGCAATCCATATAATAGAGGCTGATATGTGTCTTCTGAACTGAATGGGATGAATTGGTTGAGACACCTTTATACATAGGACAAATCAAGGTTCAGAGTTGATTCAAGACTGATAGTGCTGATTTCATGTTATTGCTTTAGCTCAGACAATGTGATAGAAGTTATCATTCTGATAAGCGATTTTGTCATTTCATTTTTGATTGACCATAAAAAATTAAAAAAGAAGTTGAATTCGGGAAAAAATGCTATAGTAATTGCAGGAGTTAGTTGGAATGACAACACAAATCGTAGCATTGAAAAACTTGGCATATTTGTCCGAACAAATGCGGTAGGTGTTAATTATTTAGTAAAGCTGTCCATTGTATCCCGTGATTCCCCTCAGATGTCCAGGTCTCCACAATCCAGTCAACCACCAGAAGAAAGAAAAAGGGAGCAGAGTAATCTGTCTCGTCTGAAACTGGTCCTCACATGGAATACTTCTGTCAGCTGTACTCCATGCACGACTTTGCAGTGTAGTCCGTCGTATAAATTCCGGATGATGTTGACGATTTTCTCAGCTACTCACACCTTAGTGTCAAACAAGGTTCCATACGGCTCTCCTATCCAAACTGCCAAATGCTTCCTCATAGTCAAGGAAGTTGATGTATAGTGACGAGTTCCATTCAATTGATTGTTCAACGACAATCCGTAATGTCACGGTGTGGTCCGTGCATCACTGACCCCTACGGAATCCACACTGTTGATCTTGAGGTTGGGCGTCTACTGAATCTCTCATCCGGTTCGACAACGCTTTGTTGGAAACGTTTCCTGGTGCTGATAGTAGTGTGATGCCACTAAGGTTTTCACATCTGCTCAGATTTCCATTCTTTTGTATCTTCATGAGATTTCCTTGTTTCCAGTCTGTCGGCACTTGTTCCTCCTTCCAAATCTCTGTGACTAGAACGTGGAGCATGTTTGTAGTTGCTTTTGTGTCTGACTTCGTTGCTTCAGCTGATATATTGTCTGGTCCTACTGCTTTCCCAATTTCCAGTTGTCTGGTGACCATGTGTGTGGGAAGGTCTGTGTGTGTTGTTTCGATGTCCGGTGGATTCAATGTAGCTGACCTATTCAAGAGTTATTCAAACTACTGTATTCACCTGTTCCACTGTTTTTAACTCTCACTGACTGGTTTGCCTTCTTTGTCCTTGACCGGTCACTCTGGTTTACAAAATTTCACTGTTAGTTTCTTCGTTATATCATGATATATCCATACGCGGTGTTATCCATCCCGATTTTGGCGTTTAGCTCTCCCATCAGGATGATCTGATCCTTTCCTGAGCACTTCTCTATGATTGGTTTCAGCCTCGTGTCAAACTGATCTCTGTCGTCTTCGTCGCTATCATTCGTTGATGTATAACATTCATTGTGATTCCCTCGTTCTTTGTTTTGAATGATGCTTTGATGATTCCGGATCCATGAGATCCCCATCCTATGAGTGATTTTCTCGCTTCACTGGACAGAATCAGAGCAACTCTCTGAGTGTGTGGAGCATTTTCTTCTTCACGATAAGATTACACCAGTATCTCTCGTGAACCTAATCTTTTCTGTCCCTCTTTGTTTCATGTGGTTTTACCTATTGTGTGCACCATCGAGTTGTATCTGTTTATTTCTGCAGCTATTTGACTGCTCCTTCCAATCTCTCACATTTTCCGGACATTCTATTTACGCATGTAAATTGTTGCTCTGGTTGTTTGAAGGGACATTGACCTCGTGACTTTTGAAGAATCTCGGCTTTCTCCATTGGGCTATGATTTTCTGCCATCTTTCTGAATGAATATATTACAAATCTATGTATTTTACACATATATATTGAACTATGAGAAGTATATTGGGATAATGCGATTTAAGCAATTTTCTGTAATCTACTGCAAATTTATGTTGGTTTGAAATTGTTTCCAGCCCTTCCCTCTGTATATGAATTCGAGGGAACATTTTTATACATCCCAACCATAATGAAATCTGCTTGATTACAATTACAGTCGAGTGCTATATAAAAAACAATTAAAAGCCAGGAACACTGAATCAGTATCTCATTTAAGACTTAATAACGATTGGAAGAGGATCACAAACACCACTTTCAGTTCTCATGGTGGTGACAGTACCTTTATTATGAAATAGCTAATCAGCGCTCGTTGACTTACAGTACTTCTCAAACATACATCATTCTGTGATTATTTGTATAGCATCTATTTACGATTGATTGGTCTCATATTATACATATTTCTAAAAAGACTTTTTCCCAAATCTAAAATGTTCAGGCAACTTGAAAGCATGGTGTTTGATAGAGGAGGGGTGGTAAATGGGCATAGTTTCTCATCAAACTTGGTTAATTTTCAATTACAATGAAAATTAGAGAGGTACAGGTAAAAATGATTGTAGGGAATACTACTAAACTTAGCTACTATTTTACAAATAATTGAAATCTTTTCTGTTAGATGATTACTTAAAAGGAAAAAAAGAGAAAAATACTTATTTGTGAATTATCGATGGATACTTAAAATAAGTTTAATTTATCAGATGTTTGTGCATACATAAATGCACATATAATTAATCCTAATGCACATATTATTATTATTAGCTTTATTCAATATTATATTTTTGGTACAATATAGAATTCGCAGCGCAAAGTATTTCAACAGGTTTCCGTTTCTTTCTTCTTGGTCGGTCCTGGCGATAAATATTGAGTGATCGCCAGTTAGATGTTAACAGTCCAGTAAATGAACATCTGAATAATGTGCATTCTTTTCGTTGTATATTGCCAGCAACCACATTGTCTCTTATTGAGCTTTTTGTAACTTTAACAACGAAAGTTTGTACACTTTTTAGAAACGCAGCAGAATAGGTTATGCGATTAATAGACATAATGATATATTAAAACAAACAAAAATAGATAACTTGTTGAAATATTTAGATGGCAGGAACAGGTAGCCCAGATGCTCAAACAGGCCGCCGTCCATATGTATACTTTAATAGTGACTAAATGAATTTATTTGCTAATGGGAGTAGCAGAAGTATATTATAAAAGAAAGTGTGGTGGAAAAAAGATTCATTATCTTGTAATTGAAGAATATTGTCTAAATATTAGTACTTCTAGTAATCAATACTCCCCTTGGTACTGTTAGATCTTAAACAAGTGCACCTTCAACTTTCAACTAATCTATAATAAATTATATTCACTGAGGTTTTTATTTCAGCTTAGATTACTGATGGTACTCACGGAATGAAATGACATACAAAAAAATTATAAGTGGCTGAAATCAAAGGAACTGACACAGTGGTGCTGAAATTTTAATCAGTGACTGAAGATTTGCTGAGAATGTACGGATGAATTCTTAACTAATAGGTAGAAAAGGAGTAACGAACGAACGTTTTCACGTCAGAAGCATGTTCATATCAATGATCATGTAATATCCATCGATTGAGAGGGAATAATAGATTTCATTATTTTTACTGATTAACTATTTGGTTTTTCAACTCAGCAGTGGTCTTCAATTAAGAATATCATAGCTTCATATTCACAGTTGAATGGTTTTTAACTGTGGCCAATAAGCGGGTAACAAATGTATGTTCTGTACGCCATCATCCGATAACGAATTTCTTATTATGGATGAAAGCTCTCTGAACTTTTTTTCACGCCTCACTATACCAAAGAGTAATAAATCAATAAAGCTCCAATTGTTGTGCCTTCTCCCACTCAACAAAAGGGGATCAAAGTGATTTGGAGATTGCAGCAAAGTCAGAAAAATCCATAGCATACAAAACAAAATAAACAACCATAGAGTGAGAACCAGCATCTAAATTTTATAACATCTGGTTCATAAGAAGTAGATTGTATGTAACCATGCATTAGGTATATTGAATATATGATAGGAAATAAGACATCAAAATAATATTAGTGGCTCATGTATAAAGGGGGATGTATCAATTACAACACACAACATATATTCACACACTCTCAGCATAATCGTGAGAAATTAATCAATGATCTTACTACCAATTATTAATCATGTGTACAATGGTAACTAACGTTCAAATGAACTTTGTGATATTCCATTTAGAAGTTATGACTTATGAAGCCAGTCAAATTAGGAGTGAATCAGTTACACAATATGATGTTAAATGATTGTGCTCCACTGTAAGTTTAAGTATGGAACTATACACCATTTAGCGCTAATTCAATATCTGGATGGTACCGATTTCACTCGAAGTTTACACAGTATCCTTGCTTCGACTGTGTGTTTGTGTGTAACCATGACTACACAATACTTAGAAGTTGTAGACTTTTATAACATATCTATGTAGTATTTTTGGGTTCTTAGTGATTTTATGTTTGATACCACTTAGAGTTGGAAATCGCCTTCATTCTGTCCACAATTTTCCATATAACAATGTTGCTATGTGGTAATTTTTGTGTCTATTTTAGCTGAGTCATTTCTATAACAGTCTGATATGATTATTTCATCATGAGTTTTACAGATATGACCACTGTTATAACGGTTTAATGTAGTGCTTAAAGGACTCGGCGGATTGAAATGATAATATGTTTATGTGGCCGATCCAAAAGTCTTAATCGCCATAGATTCTGGAAGACAAAATTCACTAATAGATTGGTAATGACAGGATAAGAAGTTGACATTATTTTATTCAATAATTTTTAAATCCATTCACCATGATTTTTGGTCAGTATGACTAGTGTAAGCGTCATTTTGCTTGACAATTAAATGCATTGTATCAATTCAGGTCAATTATATTTAGTTTCGTTTTACAGTAACCCACTGTACTGTGTGTTATTATTAATAATATGTGTTATCATAAAGTGTATTAAAACTAGCATAGAAATGATTGCTTTTAAGTCTAATGGCGATGTGATTTGAGACATGATTTTAAAACTCGTTTGGGGATGTGTTTTCGGAGAGCCAATAAGTCTTAGTTGCATCAGTCTCTTGAATCTTACTTTACAACATGGGTATTTTCAGTGGTTCCTGTTTTCATGGATAAGGAGTAGGATCGAGGTATTGAAAAGGTTCCAGATTGTCAATTATAAGCAGTATGACTGAGAACCCAAATGACTCGACACATGTATAGTAGCGACGACTCACTAGACATAATAGAAGGTTTTGTTATACCCAATCGAAGATTGATTCATGAGTAACTTCTGAGACATATTAATTGACTAATATTATCTATAAATTCTTATGGTATAACTATTCCGTAATTAGATTATGTATATTTATATTCCTCTTATTATAAGCTTTATTTTGACCTATAATTTATTAGTGTACGATTTACTGTTCTTAAGCTATGTTCAGTTTATTGAGTACTGCCTCCCTTGTCCACAGCCACTTTTCCGCTTTATTGTGTACAAATGTTATTTCCTATTGTATGGTGCATTGCGGTCTGTTTGTTTGATATATAAACCCAGTATGTCTGAAATAAATGATTCGATTCGCATAGTGGAAGCTGGTATTGGAATTCTGGACTCAAGTTGACAGGCTAGGCGGACACAGGACCAATAAGGACGCTAGGCTGCTCATACCGGTCGAACATCATTGGTTTGGTACAGTGCTAAGATTGTATAAGTCTCATTTTGATTGATGGATAAATCACGTGATAAAAAGCCGGACATAAAGTCATAGCAGTTTTCCTACCGAAAATATAAGCAATGGGACAGCGGATATAACAAAGACTAATATAACAGGGATAAAAAAGCGAAATTACATTTTAACTGCGCTTTTTGTTCAACATTACTTCCATTTTAATTCAATATGACGATTAGTCTGTGGTATTTGTGATGTTTTCCAGTGTGATATTTTATTCAGTATAACATTGATGTGAGTGTGATGTTTTTTTCAAGACACAGTATTCTTGTACTAAATTACCGTGAACTGTGCTCAGCATATGGTTTGTTATTACTCTGGATATTTTTCAAATATGTAATTTCATCTTATTTATTATTCAAAATAGGTGTACAATCAATATATGAGTGTATTTTCGACTAAGGTCGATGTCATGCTTTGGGATTAAATAATCTTCATTTGTACCCGTCTTAGTGTTCTTACCTCGTGTCGTGGGAACTGCAGTGGTTACTTGTTTAACAAGTATAAGTAATAAGCGATTCCGACATAATAAATTGTCGACGCAGTCATAAAAGTTGACGACAAGTCATAACATAAACGAGCGATTGAGCCCATTCCCATTATTTATATAAAAAATATAGTAATCTGACTATGAGTCACTTTCCAGCTGACAAGCTACTAATCAGTGCTGCAAATAAAGATCACAAAAAGCAATGGTTTTTGTTCAAGCTCCAATAAACATGTTACAGACAAATCATTTATGAGTAGAATTAATAACTAACGTGCTGGATAAATTAGTTTCCACCAAATAAACACTAAATACTGAACAATTGAGTGAAACTAGACTTTACTGATCAACATTGATGACCCTTTTTACCTTGCAAAATAAAGTCACTCTTTAACCAGTCAAGATACAGGTGTTATGAAAGTGACATCATATAAAGTAAATAAAATATAGAAATTATATAGATTTTGCATGATTTGTAAATTTCTCCATGTTCATGATTGATCCCTCTGATCTTTAATTCATGCAAACCACTGACAATCGTTTCTCATATCAAGCCTTTACAGAGACGTAAAAAGTATTTCGGCCGTCCTAATAGAGGTTAAGCGTTGACGCGTGAGACCTAAGGTCTCTAATTCCAGTCGCATCTGTGGGGTCGTCCATGCGTACTGCTCACCAGTCCTATACTACGACGAAACAGCAGTCCACTACTTCCAGCTTTCCAGTCGTTGTCTATCATTCATCCACCATTCATGACATCAATAACAGTGTGCACTTTGGAATTCGACTTACAGGATTTGATGAATACTCAGATCTAGATAACGTGATACTGTATACTATTATTGATTTAATTGGCGTTAAACTATGACTCATCAAAGTATCTATTGAGAAAACAAGCTTCTATTTGCTTCCGTGCTTAATACAATATATCGTACTAAAAAATTAATCTGCTGACGTCAAAATTATAATGGTTGAATTAAATTTAGTGATATATATCATTCGTTTTGAACTGTGATACTATGAATTTACCCACATTGAAAATAATATTATTATACATACATCCTAGGTACTACTCATAAGTGGTTAGTAGAATTATCAACGAATAACTGATATTACATTACCTGTTTACCTCTGACTGAAATTTGCTCGCAAATTTTTTGACTTAATAAAATGGAAAATTATTTCGATTTTTAGTGAGAGTGGCAAGAAATAATAAAGGATAAAAGGGTGAAAATGACAAGTAGAGGAAAAGCAAGAGACTAAGAACGGTACCTCTCTAGTCCTGTGCCAATGATTTCATTTTCTTAAATAAATTTCATGATGATAGTGATGAAAAAATCACCAAACCCAGCAAAACTATCAAAACGAATAAATGAAAAAGCTCATATTTCTAGATACATACATGAATAAACACATGATATGAAAAAAAGAAAATTTTTTACCCATCTCCAATATTCTACGAACAGATAGAAACACGCTGGTTTGTATGCAAACCAGATAAATAAAAAAGATTCATTGAGCTGGAAATAAAAGGTGGCCTTTTTTTAGCTGGAAAGAAATGGTGGCGAGACTTTAATTTATGGACGAACCTTGAACGAATCTTAAATGACCTTGACAATTATTAGCCAATCAGAAGACAGTTAATATGAAGTAAAAATAGATGATAAGAAACTAACGAATTACAGTGGTTATTCTTCTTTTACACGATTTAAGAACTTGTTGAGGTTTTATAAAGGTTCAGATGTTTTTAAATCATAATGTATACGGTATAAGAACTCGTCCATATGGCTCCATGACATTCGTCCTCTAGAGCCGTGGTATGGTTGTATTTCCGCTTTCTCACTACTGTTTCATCTATCTCCACAATACATCCTACTCCTCCGAATGATTGATGTGGACGTGTCATTTTAATTGCACATATGTCACGGCAATACTCATACCACTGGACTGCTGAAGTTTCAGTAACATCTGCAAACGCCGCAGCCAGTGTTACTGGTGTCTTTATTATCCAATTTGCAACTATTATCATGATCTGCCTCAGTTTCAGTCGCGATCAAGCGAAGAAAGTTTCCGTTCGAGCAGACTTTCTCCTCCAGCATGAAGAACAACGGTGTAGTGACTCACGTTTATCACGAGAACACGACTGGTTTAATAAAAACAATTATTATTATAACCAACTGTACCAGTGTTTGTTTTAATGTGCTTTTGTTTAACTGTGCTAATTATAGCCATTTTGTGCTTCCATTACCTTCCATCATTGTTCCGCGGTTTTTGGTACTGTTCGCACGTACTCCTGTCTTCTGCTTCCACTTGTACCACTTCTTGGCACGATCTCGGTATTCGTTCAATACCACGAGATCGCCAACGAAATAAATCTGGTTACATTCAACCTCGCCTTCTGATTTATCTGGCACGTGTTTTCTGGTAGCGGTGTTCACAGTTAATCTCAACTCGACGCCACGCTACATTGGTGATCCCAAAGTTTGGAACACGCCTCAACCTCGGGTCAAATCTTCCAAAGAAGTCAATTTGGTGAGTCTATTATTTATCTATCCACGTCTGTCGTATATTTTCATATTAATTTTTAATATATAATATACACGACATGACGGATAACGATAAGAATACTATTAATGTTATAGACTCAGACCTACAAGCCATTCATTTTCGACCTGTATCATTTATCCCCCACGACCCTGAGGTCTGGTTTGCTGCTTTAGAGTCTCAGTTCGAGACTCGTCGCATCACGAGCCAAAGGCAAAAATACGCCTACGCTCTCGAGTCATTACCCGGGGACCATTTAGTAGCTGTTCGTGAGGTTGTCCTCAATTCTAACGTGCCTAATGTTTATGACCGCCTCAAGGAGGCAATTCTCCGACATTTCCTCCCATCGAGGGAGGAACGATTGAGGACCCTGTTAGCACGTCACCCCCTGGGTGACGCTAAACCAAGCCATCACCTCACGCGCCTGCAATCTCTTGCAGGACCAACAGCATCAGACTCGGAGATAGTCAAGGAATTATGGCTCGAGTCACTACCAGCCCATATCCAACCTACTGTGACGGCACTGCTCGAGGACTCACCGCTTAACCAGGTAGCTCTCATAGCAGACAAAATTTTGGCGAGGACTAGTAATAGAGACACCTATGTAGTCGCTTCGACGGCACGTCCTAATGTAGACATGGACGCCGGTCATTCCACAGCTCATGGTGACAGGGCCGGGTGTATTCACACACGTCTTAGTTTTCGAGATCGCTGTAACGTACCCCAACCCTACGTCCCCCGAGCTCGCTCAAGTTCTCGCAAACCCGTCACCACTCGCCCAAAAAGGGCATCTTCCAGGCCACGCCGAAAGGCGGCTACGGAAGCGAGTGACAGTTGGTGCTGGTTCCATAGGTCCTTCGGGTCTGGCGCCCGCCGTTGTCGAGCACCATGCTCATACAAGGCGGGAAACGCCAGCGCCGGCGAGTAAAAGCGGCCGTACTCGCCGGCCCTTTACCCCAGGTTGGTCGCCTATTCTACGTGCACGATTACCGCACGAACGCTAGGTTCCTAGTAGACACTGGGGCCCAAGTTTCTGTCGTACCACGAGGTAGCAGCAAGTCACAAGCCACAGTGCTTCGACTACGCGCTGCGAATGGCTCAGTCATTCCTACCTACGGTACACGACAACTCGCGGTCAACCTGGGCAACCGACGACGGTATCTGTGGACGTTCATCATTGCTGATGTTCCCACAGCCATACTAGGTATCGATTTTCTACAGCACTATGAATTGCTTGTCGATTCACGTAGGCTGCAGCTAATCGATACTTCGTCGAACAGCAAATTCATGGGCTGTAAAGCCCACATGAACGCGTACCGAATCCTGGGCACTTTTTATTCGCGTGACGATAAATTCCACGCTTTATTCGAGAAATTCCCCGTAATCACTAAACCACTCGAGGAGCTTCCATCGGTGACCAATCGTGTGGTACACCACATAGTCACCCGCGGACCGCCAGTCACGGCACGACCTCGCCGACTGGCACCGGACAAATTAGCTTTTGCTAAGCGTGAGTTTGACAATTTACTAGCTACTGGTATTATTCGTCCTTCTCACAGTCCATGGGCCTCTCCTCTACACATGGTGCGCAAAAAAGATGGGGTTAGTTGGAGACCATGCGGCGACTACCGAGCTCTAAACGTAGTTACGCGCTTTGATAGCTACCCCATCCCCCACATACACGACATCACGGCATCGCTCAAGGGCACGACTATCTTTTCTAAGATCGATCTGGTACGAGCATATCATCAGATCCCGGTCGCTCTTGAAGACATCGAAAAGACTGCTATCACGACTCCTTTCGGTTTGTTTGAGTTCCTACGAATGCCATTTGGATTACGGAATGCTGCTCAAACTTTTCAAAGGTTTATCGATAGCATTGTACGAGACCTCGATTTTGTTCACGTCTATATTGATGACCTGCTAATCGCATCATCAAACGTAGATGAACATTATCAACATCTTACGCTATTATTCCAACGCCTTTCGGATAATGGAATAGTAGTTAACCCAGACAAATGCGAGTTAGGTAAACGAGAAATCATATTTCTGGGTCATGTTATCAAGCAAGAGGGTATTCTACCTTGTGAGGACAAAGTGCAAGCAATAAAGGAGTACAACGTGCCGTCCTCACTCAAGGAACTGAAGGCTTTTCTCGGTTTGGTTAACTTCTACCGTCGTTTCATCCCACACGCGGCAGAACGGTTACGACCACTAACCGACTTACTACGCGGCAACCCACGCAGATTGGAAATGAACGATTCTGCACGTACTGCATTCACTGAAATCAAAACGGCTCTTGCGCAAGCCACTCTTCTCGCCCATCCCGATCCATCAGCCACGCTTAGTATAGCGGTTGATGCATCCGATGTTGCTATAGGAGCAGTCATGCAACAAAACATCTCCGGTAGTTGGCAACCTCTCGAGTTTTTCTCACGACGCCTCACTACCACGGAGACGAGATATAGCGCTTTTGGTCGCGAGCTGCTAGCAGCCTACTGCGCCATCAAACATTTTCGGCACGCAGTAGAAGGACGTCGATTCATTTTATTCACCGACCATAAGCCCTTAACGTATGCTTTGCATACCAAGTCTGACCGCTACTCACCACGAGAGTGCAGACATTTGGACTATATCTCCCAGTTCACGACAGACCTTCGTCACATCCAAGGCAAGTCGAACTGTGTTGCCGATGCTCTATCACGAATCCAAATGAATGCAGTTACCCTGCCGGTGCTCGATCTTCCTGCTATGGCCGCTGCCCAAGCAAACGATCCCAGCTGTACAAAGCACCACACTCTACGTCTCTTCAGTATCAGGAAGTACCTCTAGCCACGACTTCTGGCACCATTCTATGTGATACGTCTACCGGTCTTCCTCGACCCATCGTACCCTCTGCTTATCGCCGTCTCGTTTTCGATGCCCTGCATGGATTATCTCACCCAGGTATCGCAGCTACATTACGCCTCATCGCTGCACGATACGTCTGGCCGTCCATGAATAAAGATGTTCGTATGTGGGCTAAGCAATGCTTACAATGTCAACGATCAAAAGTGCACAGGCACGTAGCCGCCCCCCTCGGTACATTCGCTACGCCTGATGCTCGCTTCGATCACGTTCACTTAGACATTGTAGGACCACTGCCACCATCGCACGGGTATGATCACATACTCACGTGCATCGACCGCTTCACCAGATGGCCCGAAGCTATACCCATCACGTCTATCACGGCGGAGACAGTTGCTCACCGCTTCGTAGAACGATGGATAGCTCTATATGGTTGTCCCTCGACTGTCACGACTGACCGAGGACAACAATTTGAGTCCGCACTATTCTCCTCACTTACTCGGCTGCTTGGTACGGAACGAATACGCACTACCGCCTACCATCCAGCTTCAAACGGTTTAGTTGAAAGGTTTCATCGGCAACTTAAAAGTGCTCTTCGAGCACACGAAAACGACGACTGGTACGAAACCTTACCGCTCGTTCTTTTAGGTATCAGAACGAGCTTAAAGGCAGATATCCAATGTTCCGCCGCTGAACTTGTATACGGCACGACATTGCGTCTGCCCGGGGAATTCTTCACACCACGGAGCAGACCTAATTTCGCTAAATCAGACTACGTCCAACGACTGTCTGCATTTATGCGAACGCTGTCTCCGGTGTCAACTCGAATACAACATCGACAGGTCGCTCTCCCTCGAGAGTTATCTACCTGTTCACATGTTTTCATACGAGTAGATTCGGTACGCAAACCTTTGCAACAACCTTACGAAGGCCCTTTTCGCGTGATCGCTCGTCACGAAAAGACCTTCAAGGTTGATCGACACGGCCGCGTCGAGATCGTCAGCATTGATCGTCTCAAACCAGCACACGTCGATGACAGTGCCCTATCTGATAACCTGAGATTCAATGCTAGACCAAGCAAACCTACTAGCGGGATCCTCAAACCATCTTCAGGTCCCACGCTAGATGCACCTGAGACCTCACTCTCACGTCCCAGTCAACAGCACGCGTCATCTGCACCGTCTACGGACGAGACGACAGTCTCACGTCCAGATCAGCAGACCACGCCGCCCTTGACTTCGGATGAGATTGCAGGCTCACGCGACGCGAACGAGACTGCCGTCTCACGTTCCGGTCGCCGAGTACGTTTACCCGTACGCTTCCTCGACTAGTCGCACAATCAACAACCGATACGGTGTAGGGTTATTCCTATACTACACGCATGCTACACTCTTCTCTTTTTTGATTTTCTTTTTGTTTCCTGAGCCCACGCCTTCGACCATCTCCGTTTGGTTCCGTCGACTTCAGTCAACTTTGGCGAAAGCTGGCCTGATCACCCACGCTCTTGTCAACGTACTCAGTCGATATCTTCGTTTCGAATGTTTGGCACACGCTTGGTCTCGAACTTGGTCGTTATGGTCGCTTCTGGTTCATCGGATCAACGTGGTTTCGTCCTACGTCTGCAGCGTTTCTGGTCCGGACCCCTACGAACGCCATCTTCAGATTCTGGATACAAACCACTCTGGTGTAGCATGCCAACTCAAACAATAAATACAACACATCGCTCCTGGTACCGTTCTCCGAAAACGACCTACGTTGGCAACTCGACGATCAACGATCGCTTTCCTGTTCGCCAATTCTTCCGTCCTACAATCGCTCGTCAGCCGATCAGTCCCACGATTCAAACCGCTATTTATCGAAAGTGTAAACCCTTTCTAGCGGGGGGCTCCTGTAGTGACTCACATTTATCACGAGAACACGACTGGTTTAATAAAAACAATTATTATTATAACCAACTGTACCAGTGTTTGTTTTAATGTGCTTTTGTTTAACTGTGCTAATTATAGCCATTTTGTGCTTCCATTACCTTCCATCATTGTTCCGCGGTTTTTGGTACTGTTCGCACGTACTCCTGTCTTCTGCTTCCACTTGTACCACTTCTTGGCACGATCTCGGTATTCGTTCAATACCACGAGATCGCCAACGAAATAAATCTGGTTACATTCAACCTCGCCTTCTGATTTATCTGGCACGTGTTTTCTGGTAGCGGTGTTCACAGTTAATCTCAACTCGACGCCACGCTACAACGGAATACAATCACATCACGGTAGTCTGCACACTTTACTGCAGTCATTTGATGACCGCAGCCACACGTACAAGAACTTCTTAGTAGTCTCATCTGTTGTAGCCTCTCAATAATCACCTCTTCTCTAAAATCCGCTGTAAACCGATCGTATGTGAGCATCAGGCGTTGAACTTGGCTCCGTGACCTTGAAATTGCTCAGACGCTTCTGATTGGCTCGTCCGTAAATTAGAGTCTCGTCAAAATCATCATCATGGCGCCAAGAATAATGATACAACTCAGTATCCACCTGTTTCTGTCAAAATAAGTAGTATGGTTAAAATATGTGATATATGTTTATCTTATGCTCATTCGCTCATTTCTTGGCATTCATTTGTTCCACACACAATAATTATTCCCATCCTATGTAAGGCTAAATGATTCTTCCGTTATTAATCTTAAAAAACCGCAAATTTGAATACATAGAAGTTCTACCAATACGGCAGTCAAAAAGAGGAGAAACCAGAGATGGTGGTGGATAATCATAAGTGACAGTGGCATAAACTAGAAGTTACATGAAGTCTTCTTCCACTTTAATAAATCTACAATGAAATAACTCATTCATGAATATCACTACAATTTAAGTTAACACTCAAAGGAGCTGATTTCAATATGTCAGAAGCATGATTCAGCATGTGAAGTAATAAGTGCTTCAATGGATCGTTCGCTTACAAAAACAAATTTGGAAACAATGAAGTATACAGGAAAGCATACTGTCATTATCATTACCATTATTATTATTATTATTATTATTATTATTATTATTATTATTATTATTATTATTATTACTATCAAAAGTATTTTCCCTAGTGTATGTAGTCGAATGTATAAATTTCATTTGAATAATACCAATTCGTAGTTTAATAAAATTTTCCACTACTGCAACACATATTTCACAACAAAAAGCGGCCTGCTTGAGCATCTGGGCTACCTGTTCCTGCCATCTAAATATTTCAACAAGTTATCTATTTTTATTTGTTTTAATATCTCAATATGTTTATTAATCACATGATGTATTCTGCTGCGTTTCTGAAGTGTACAAACTTTCGCTGTCAAAGTTACAAAAAGCTCAATAAGAGACAATGTGGTTGCTGGCAATATACAACGAAAAGAATGCACATTATTCAGATGCCCATTTACTGAACTGCTAACATCTAACTGGCGATCACTCAATATTTATCGCCAGGACCGACCAAGAAGAAAGAAACGGAAACCTGTTGAAATACTTTGCGCTGCGAATTCTATATTGTACCAAAAATAAAATATTGAATAAAGCTGATAATAATAATAATAATAACACGAATAGAAAGTTCTCAAAATTACCTGTCATTAATGGTCAGCCAAATCATGTGGACTGAAATCCTAATTTTGTTTTACTTAAAGAACCTCATATATGAAATGTTCTCTAAAAATTTTAGATAATATTTAAACTGTATCATTGAAAGATAAATCCCGAGGATTCTGTGGCAGAATGAAGTTTACATGTTTATTATATTCAGGTGTGCCAAGTCTCCTCAGAAGTAAGCAAACTTGAGCTGCATCATCGAAATTCGATTATTTGATACGGAATTTGTCTTCGAAACGATGAAACCAGGAGTCAAATATGATGCTAGATTCAGGATCATAGTTGAATTTAATAATGGGATTTCTGTTGCAAACATATTCATCTGGTTGGGAGGTTGAAAATAGAATAAAATGAGAGCTTCTGCGTTAGTGTATCCAAAAGCTTCATTTTATTTGCATCACTCCGCGCTTGTTGAATTCATAAAATAGTTTTAATTTCGTTCAGTAATACAGACATTTTGTTTCGGATTGATCAGTATTCAAAACAAAATCGCCATCGCCACTTTTGTTCCGCTCTTGATCTGTCTACACAATAATATGCAGTAGAGAACTTATCTTGATCTAGGTTAAGACCTTGACACGATGGACTAATTGGTTCAACCTATATTTGGTAAAATACCATGAGAAATCTTCTAAGAAACTGATTCATTAAAAAACTTGTCTCACGATGGTTGTAAGTTTTTTGATACACATTTATTCATTGTGCTTCTCCAATTATTTTCTGAATATAAGTTCCTCAAGCTTTCTGAAGAAATATCAAGTGAACCATAGGTTTATTTTGGTTGGAGCCTAGTTACAGAGTAATGCAACCCTAAAAAGGCTTCATTTAATTCTGGATTAGGAGCTTCATTTACAGAATCTTCTGTTTCTTGGTCCTGCGGTACTGTCAAAGCTTCCTGTGCATTTAACAAAACATTATCTTGTTGTGAGCTGGACAATTCACTAACTGTACATTCTTCTTCAGGCATAACAGGGTTCTAACCCACCACGAGGCATGGTTTTGAATCGGCCATAACTAGATCACTAGGGAGGGTCACGTATGACTGTCAGCGTTTTTTCTAAATTAATGTTTGTCAAAGTTCCATACTTCCCTTCACTGATGCACTCATTCATTCCACAATCACTTATTACCTCTGTACATAGTTTAAAAATATATTACTCAATGTCAATCATATCCCCAAAACGTAGATGATTAAGTCCAACCAAACGTAATTTCTCTATCACTAACAGCTGGGCTTTTTTAAATCTGATGCAACAGAGACAGCGACCCGCCAGTAGCTCACCTAAAGTAATGTCGGTCTCGAGTACGGGTAAAAGAGGAGAATAGATATAAAACAACCTTGATGAAAACACACTAACCACGATAAACAAACCAAACCATTTCAACTCTGCCCTCTAAGTTGAAGGATCATCATTCAGAAGAACTATAACACCTCATGGTGAAAGCCGAGATTCTTCAAAAGTCACGAGGTCAATGTCCCTTCAAACAACCAGAGCAACAATTTACATGCGTAAATAGAATGTCCGGAAAATGTGAGAGATTGGAAGGAGCAGTCAAATAGCTGCAGAAATAAACAGATACAACTCGATGGTGCACACAATAGGTAAAACCACATGAAACAAAGAGGGACAGAAAAGATTAGGTTCACGAGAGATACTGGTGTAATCTTATCGTGAAGAAGAAAATGCTCCACACACTCAGAGAGTTGCTCTGATTCTGTCCAGTGAAGCGAGAAAATCACTCATAGGATGGGGATCTCATGGATCCGGAATCATCAAAGCATCATTCAAAACAAAGAACGAGGGAATCACAATGAATGTTATACATCAACGAATGATAGCGACGAAGACGACAGAGATCAGTTTGACACGAGGCTGAAACCAATCATAGAGAAGTGCTCAGGAAAGGATCAGATCATCCTGATGGGAGAGCTAAACGCCAAAATCGGGATGGATAACACCGCGTATGGATATATCATGATATAACGAAGAAACTAACAGTGAAATTTTGTAAACCAGAGTGACCGGTCAAGGACAAAGAAGGCAAACCAGTCAGTGAGAGTTAAAAACAGTGGAACAGGTGAATACAGTAGTTTGAATAACTCTTGAATAGGTCAGCTACATTGAATCCACCGGACATCGAAACAACACACACAGACCTTCCCACACACATGGTCACCAGACAACTGGAAATTGGGAAAGCAGTAGGACCAGACAATATATCAGCTGAAGCAACGAAGTCAGACACAAAAGCAACTACAAACATGCTCCACGTTCTAGTCACAGAGATTTGGAAGGAGGAACAAGTGCCGACAGACTGGAAACAAGGAAATCTCATGAAGATACAAAAGAATGGAAATCTGAGCAGATGTGAAAACCTTAGTGGCATCACACTACTATCAGCACCAGGAAACGTTTCCAACAAAGCGTTGTCGAACCGGATGAGAGATTCAGTAGACGCCCAACCTCAAGATCAACAGTGTGGATTCCGTAGGGGTCAGTGATGCACGGACCACACCGTGACATTACGGATTGTCGTTGAACAATCAATTGAATGGAACTCGTCACTATACATCAACTTCCTTGACTATGAGGAAGCATTTGGCAGTTTGGATAGGAGAGCCGTATGGAACCTTGTTTGACACTAAGGTGTGAGTAGCTGAGAAAATCGTCAACATCATCCGGAATTTATACGACGGACTACACTGCAAAGTCGTGCATGGAGTACAGCTGACAGAAGTATTCCATGTGAGGACCAGTTTCAGACGAGACAGATTACTCTGCTCCCTTTTTCTTTCTTCTGGTGGTTGACTGGATTGTGGAGACCTGGACATCTGAGGGGAATCACGGGATACAATGGACAGCTTTACTAAATAATTAACACCTACCGCATTTGTTCGGACAAATATGCCAAGTTTTTCAATGCTACGATTTGTGTTGTCATTCCAACTAACTCCTGCAATTACTATAGCATTTTTTCCCGAATTCAACTTCTTTTTTAATTTTTTATGGTCAATCAAAAATGAAATGACAAAATCGCTTATCAGAATGATAACTTCTATCACATTGTCTGAGCTAAAGCAATAACATGAAATCAGCACTATCAGTCTTGAATCAACTCTGAACCTTGATTTGTCCTATGTATAAAGGTGTCTCAACCAATTCATCCCATTCAGTTCAGAAGACACATATCAGCCTCTATTATATGGATTGCATATTTTAGGTATACGTGGTTTTATTCAAGCAAACCAGAATGCAGTACACCATAAATTAAATACAACATTAAGCCAAAAGTGGCTGTGAATATAGGAGGCTGTAACTAAGGAACTGAAAATAAATTAAGAATGGTAATTCGTATAACAGTAGACAATATGTCAGATTAAATCTTACTATAATAGGAATATGATCATATATGTAAAATCTGGAGACGAAACTAAATGTTAGTATTTACAAATTTTGGATGCAGCGAAATCTTCAAAAATAGCTCCCATTGTTCATCATGGCTAGTTCATTTCTCTGTTCACATCACAACGATCGCTAGAATGAGCAAGAAAATGAGTAAGAAGCACCGTGATCACTACAATAAACGAAGAACGAAGGTTACATTCCAACACATAAAATTCACGCAATATACGGAAACCTTAACAGATAACCTGAGGGAGGACTATAGTCTAAAACAAATTGAATAAATTATAATGAGCACTGCAACTGAAATTTCCAAATAAGCTAGGATGACATGAGCTAAACATGTACGGCGAAGTATACTGACCCACTACAATAAAGAGGAGATCAGAGAAAAAGTAAAATAGGGAAAAGTGGCTCAACAAACCAACAGAGTTAATCTTGAATAACTACTTCAGGAAGTGGAACAGCGTCAACGGACGAGCAAAGTAATTTAGAGAAAGCCATTAAAAAACACAGACCAACTGTACACAAAATGAGCATCACCAACCGTACATACGGCTAAATTCTGTGTAAGTGATAACAAAGAAAAACGTTCGTACAACTAATATGAAGGTAGTATTTATCGTAGGCTAAAACTAATTGTTGAATTACCTTAAGTTATCAATCGAATAAAAAAATATATCATTCAGCTTTTTATCATCGCTCCACAGGAAATAAACCAGTGATAGATTCCCATCAGCTTTATCTACTTTTACCCGTTAAACCATTCTACTGGAGCCAGATGTATTGGGCATAAGACTAGGGAGTTCGATCATCAAACTTCTAAAAATCAGTTTGTTGGTTAAGCAAACCATAGTTGAGGACATTCAAAAGCTCTATTTTGGCACATCTACTCAACGGTAGACAACAAGTTGATGTACAAGTTTTCAACGTAATCTATCAAGTCCTATTTAACCTACTCGGCATATTAAATGCTCAAGATGCTCAAGAATGATAATAGTTGGTTGTCTGCTTAGTCAGACATGTAGGTAGTATGACAGGTGTCAGATGAGTTATATATTCCTCTATCCTTATTACTATTATGACTTTCACTTATTATTGGTTGTTCATTGTCGTTGGATTGTGTCGGGTTTTGGTGTGGAAATATATTTACGTTGTGGTCAAGCTAATCACGTGTTCTTGATCTGAGTTGTGTTGAATTCTTGTAGAATAGATACTGGGAAGGAATCTAGTGTAGATATTCGTCTAAGGTAAATTAACGTCCCATACGTGGAAACGTGGAAATCCAACCGTTATAACATTAGACAAAGTAAAACCGAGCGTTACGACAATTGGCGACGGGGTAAAGAACAAAGAACGAAGGGTACAAAACCACAAGTTATAACAAATTGAATGTTCGTTATTGTTCAGAATTGAACTAGATATCATACTGTATACAGAAACCGTACATGCTTCCTAAACCCCTCTTAATTCTCAGTGTATTCCTTACAAGTACTCATCGAGACAGTTCCATAACTCTAGTTGTCTAGATGATTATCTCCTGAAAAACGAGGTATCCCATAGTAAGTGTTTGCAAAGATACGGTAGTACATTTTGTCTTCTTCCACTTAATATATCGAACATAACAAAACACCACAATGACTGCGCTCATGATATTTCCACTTTTGAGACAATCTACAACTGGTCCTTAATCAAATGCATTGAGAATTTTGTAAATTCAAAAGATAACACCAATTATTGTCCAAATAACCAACAAACAATAACCTTCGTTTTAATTAATTATTTGGACTAGGGAATTCAAAGACGATAAATTTTCATAGTCTTATTATCTCATTATTCAAAATTTACCTCATATTTCCATCAACTTGAAAAGTTAAAATACCAACTGAAACGCTTAGTTGAATAAGCTGACTCAATTAGTAATCATAAGAATAGAAGTACTCCCAGTCCGTGATCATTTTCGAAAACCAAATTATATATATATATATACGTGAATAGATAGCGAATTTGTCTTTAATCTCTCATCAAAATCAAGTTGATTTTTGGGTGGGTGATTAGATAGGAATGATTATCAGGGTTTTTAGTGATTATCAGACGTGTCCCAACATTGTTATTCTGGTTGCTTCTTAATTTCTATTTGAAAGGAACGAAATAGGAATTTGAACAACACATTTTCACTAACGTGTGTAGACTTTATTGTTCAAATTTTTTAGAATAATAATTCCCCCAATAACTTGGCTAAAAGGTATATTAAATATTACAGATCAGTAGATAGATAAGCTTATTTTCGAATGTCTCATTCAATTTCGTGGATTAGTTGAAGTTAGACATTAACGCCATTGGATGCCGGCTCAGTGGTCTAAAGGTTAAGTGTTCACGCGCAAGACCGATAGGTCCTGGGTTCAAATGAATGAAATGAAATTGTAACTGACGATTAAACAGTAAAGTCGGTGTTATACTACGAAATTTTAAGTGATATATGAGATATACGAAGATATATGAAGAACTTAATTCTTTACGTTAAATATTACGGAGTTTTGTCAGTGTCTGTAAAACTAAAAATAATGTCGTTTGATTACGCTTATCCATAATAAATGTCCCGGTCTCTCAGCGAGTAAAATTTCCACAGATTCTTCTTCTCTAATATCTTCAAATTTAATACCAATATTAGTAAATTGGTGAACTTTCAGTGGTTGCATTGTTTAACATAAAGCAGTATTACAATGTACTGATCTCAATGACTACTCGGATCCTCTAAAAATATCAATATAAGTTCAATAATTACACATGATATGATTTGCTATTCACGTGATCTATGAAAGACTCAAATATCTGACGATTTTATTAATATTCATTCTTTTGGCTTTTTTGAAAGACTCTTGATCATAAATTTTAATCGTATACTTAAAATAGATTTTCAAATATGCTGGACAATATTTTGTTTAAATATATCAATACAAGACAAACAATTTGACCTCATTGTTGAAACATTATCCTTATACATTCCGTTCGAGTATTTTTTAAAACATGCCAAATGCACTAATACATTTCAACCATCATTTATAAAATATCAAGGTCGAGACGAAATGAAATACAAATAAATAAAACGTCGAACAGAAATTGAAGTCAAAGTAAATTGCAAAAATACACCGTTATATGTGAATCTAATATGTTGTACATAAGTGTAAATCTATTTTTTAAGCGGAAAGTTGAATAAGAGCTAAACTAGAAACTACTTAAAAGTACTTAAACGAAGTAAGGTTTATGGTAGAGTGGTCGTCTGTGATAAAGAAATAAGTACAACAGAAATAATTATTTCTGAACAATCACTAAAATTATTAATAAAACAATCTTCATGGTTGGTTAATACGCATGTTCGTTGATTATGTTGTCTCAGATCCGAAATCTTATAAAATTTCATCGCTCTAACAATCCTTACATAGGACTTCATAAATGACTGTCGTTTGTCAGGTAATCATGACTGTCAAGAGTTAAGTACTCGTAAGCGTTATAATAAATAAGCGTTATCATAGTAGAGATTTATAGGTTAAATGGATGCTGTATATGGTCCTATATTTTATGAGTAGGACAATTTATTTAAGAATATTTATTGTTCGTTCTGCACAGCATGGTCAATACCTACTTCTAGAAGTACTCATTACACTTATGGACTATCTCCATCATATTAATCCTTATGGAAGAAGCTAATCAATCACATATTCATAAGGTAACAGAAAAAGACGGTCAATTACAGGCGAATACAAAAGTGAATATATTATCAATAAGTAGGCAGCATAATTTCAAAAGAGACAATAAAATAAATTTTAAAATTAACATTTAAAAATGAAAAGTCCCATCCTCTCTTACATATAGCAGAACAGATTGTGTTATTGTACTTAAATCGTCTTCTCCTCTGTTGTCCAAATTCAACACATACCAAAAAACAACTTTATCTTGTCTGTCAAGTGTCCAAACGATAATAGTACTGGCCCAAGAAACAATTTTACATCCTATGATTGTCAATGAGCTGAAACTATTTATTCGCTCTTCTCAAGTTCATCAACCGAAAACTACACTCTTTTTTCAATTTCTATAGGATGATAAATAGCAATTTCTGACCACAAAATCAAAACATTTTAATACAAATCTGAAAATCATTAACTGTGTAACACTCGCTAAACATTTATTATTTATCTTTGTTAAAATTAAAGCGTTGGCAATAATTGTATCAGTTCTCTAAGATCAAAATAAAATAATGACACTTCACGTGTTGGTATGTGTGTAATGTATACACATCTGTCCCATATCTTACAAAGTCATGTGGTTACCAGATGATGCCGAGATAAGATTTGGATAGCGCTGATTACCAAACAAATAAACAAATTGAAACGGAAGGAAACAAATCATTTTGTTATAAAGAAGTAAGCCTATGAGTTACTTTCGTAATTTTACGTTACGTAACCCGTTGTCCATATATACATATTTATATGCATAGGTGATGAGTAAAATTACTTTTCAGAAGAAAATTGAAACAGCTTGAACAAAGCTTAGTTGATGATAAGAGTCGAACCATTTGTATCGAAGTGACTAGAGAAGTAATTTATCCGCTGTTAACATGTATAATAATAATTTGTAGCTAATCAAACAATGATTTAAGTCAAATATTTTTCGAGAGACAGTGACATCAACTAGATAACCAGCGAAAATTAAGGAGCATAGGACAACTTTTTCGTCCAGATTCTATGAACTCTTAGTGGCTGCACCACACACGATTCCGCGGGAAATTTAATGACATTCAAGCATGTATAATATGATTAGGCTACCAAGTTCGAATGCAATAGTCAACACTTTCTATTTCAGTCAGTAGGTGGTACAAAGCACTATTGAGCAGTTCTAAAATAGTGAAGAATATTTGTCTAGCGCTCTTTGCCTTACAACAGTTTACCTGATATCAATGATGAGAATAATTCTCAAATTAAACTAATTATACCACTCAAATAATAGAAACTTAATCAAGTGTTCAAATATATTCTACAACAAACGGAATAGTTTTTACTTACATTCTCATATGAAAACTAGACTGAGATGAAAATGTAAAAAGGATTTCCGGTAGGATATCACATCTTCGTTGAACACAGAACTATCAGTATGATAGTGCTTCAAGTTGAATTTTCAAGAAGAAGCAGATTGTTAACCATATCTGTAAATGCTAATTTGTTTTGTAGTCAACGTTACCGTAATTTATTTATGTTATTTAAATGTCCAGTCTTTGAGAAAATACGCGCAACGCTATTCTCTTCTCAAGCATTATATACATGACTTCTTCAGTATTATCATTACCAATAATAAACCAATATAAATTCTTTGATATTACAATAGGCCACCATAATCGATGTAGTTAAATTATTTGGAAATAACGTTAATATCATGTTTAGATTATTGGATTCTGATTCAGCGGTTGGATGGGATCGTGATGACAATAAAACATGAAATAATAGAAAGTAATTGATAATTAGTTTAAAACATGAAAATAAGCGATATGCAATTACACTGCTTTTCGATTAGAGTTAAAATGCTGAAATATCTTATTTATTAAGAATTAGTAGTAAAACTTTTATCCATATATTTTGTTTAGCATCTGTTATCACGGTACGACGAACAGAATGCTGAGGCGGCTGAAATTATAACGTACTACCAAAACTTATCCTTGAAATCCGTACCTACTAATTTTCAGGGGATAAAAATTCTGGATGGCTGACTGACTAAGTTTGTCAGGGATTTAAATTGTCATTTATTCCATAAATATTCAGCCAAAATAATATGACTGAATTAGTGGTCAGACAACCGAAGAAGAAAATGGAAGTCACATAATGATCATTCTCATTTATCTATTATAATAAAAACAAATTGATGCATTTGCAACTACATCATGACCTCATACATGTATTTCTTGAGCTATGTGAGCCATACTTTAATAAACATTAAGTAATATCTGGTAGAAGTGAACCATTTTATCTCATAACAAGTGATCTGATTCACTATTTTGATGTTTAAATATTTATAAAATGTGCAGTTAATAAGCTGAATATTAAAAATGGATAATTCTATATATTCATGGTTATTTACAAATTGATAAATGTTAATACAGAAAATTGGTGATTTTCTTTTGTTTAAATCAATTAATGGACGGTCACTTCACAGAGGTTACACGATAAGATGGAACGTCCGCCCCACATCTTCTTGCTTCCAATGGTTGCTCAGATGACGAACATTTGCGACGGTAACTATAGACAAACTTTGAAGAAAGCCTTTTATTCCAGTTTATATTTCATAATAATTTATTGCAACTGAAAAAATGTGCAAAGGTTTTCCTTGCTTTCTAACATTATCTTTCAATCCTTGATCGAACAATTTTTTTAGTCAAAATATAACTCACAGTCTTAGAACTTTGACAATTTCTTTAATTAACAGCAATAAACCCTTTTGAGTGGCGTGATGTTAGTTACATCACACAAATTTCAACCTTCAGGTTCTAGTACTGAATTCCACTCAAATAAACAGTGCGGATCAAAATCGAGTAAATGAAAATGCACTAGGTCAATGAGTTACATATTCAGTCAGTTGATCATTGGCTCCGTTATTTACATACTTCCTCACGCCTGTTAACCCTCATGAAGCAACATAGGCTGTCCACCACCATTCTCCATCAAACTCTGTTCTAGTCAATCCTTTCAACTTGTTTCCAGTTGATATTCATCCTTTTCATATCTGCTTCCGATTCCAGCTTCAGTGTGTTCTTCGATCTTCCACTTTTTCATTTCCCATCAGAATTCCACGTTAGCACTTGTCTCGTGATACAGTTTGATGATTACCTCGATGTATGTCCTACACACTTCCATTGTCTTTTCCTAATTTACTCTACAGTTGGAGGCTGGTTTATTCTCTTTCATAGTAATCTGTTGCTGATGTTGTCCGGACAATGGACACTGAGTGTCTTCAACTTCATACAGTAGAACTATCTTGATGTTCGTATTGAAGATTCTCACTTCCCCTATCCACACTGCCAAACGCTTCCTCATAGTCAAGGAAGTTGATGTATAGTGACGAGTTCCATTCAATTGATTGTTCAACGACAATCCGTAATGTCACGGTGTGGTCCGTGCATCACTGACCCCTACGGAATCCACACTGTTGATCTTGAGGTTGGGCGTCTACTGAATCTCTCATCCGGTTCGACAACACTTTGTTGGAAACGTTTCCTGGTGCTGATAGTAGTGTGATGCCACTAAGGTTTTCACATCTGCTCAGATTTCCATTCTTTTGTATCTTCATGAGATTTCCTTGTTTCCAGTCTGTCGGCACTTGTTCCTCCTTCCAAATCTCTGTGACTAGAACGTGGAGCATGTTTGTAGTTGCTTTTGTGTCTGACTTCGTTGCTTCAGCTGATATATTGTCTGGTCCTACTGCTTTCATTGGTTCCATTAGGATAAAAAAATCTGCAAATCCATCTAGTGTTCAAGTTACTCGTTCAGCCGCATCAATTATTCGATTATTTCTGCAGTCAATCAGACCTCATTAAGTAGTTCATTTGGTAGTTAGGAAATGGCGTAACTCAACACTTAATTAGTAATAGATACAACCTAGAAAACTGTCATATACGACAAAACAAATGTGCAATTTATTTTCTGATTAATAGAGAGTATTCCACAGTGATTTTGACAGCCTATTCTTCATTATTTCTTCTCCACAATCTTTTCTGACTACAAAGTTCGTGAATGTACTTCCAGCTGGATGTTTGATTTCCAAGTTCCTGAAAAGGAACATTAAAGGGATAACGATTTTCCAAAATTATTCTGGAGATTTTATCCAGTTCATTTTTGTTCCTATCGTCTGTACATATTTGTTTGACTCTTAAAGATGGAGAACTAACTAGGTTTCTTATTCTACCAAGCCACGTCAAACCCCAAAAGTTCATATTTTCCTCGTTCTAGATTGGCTTTCTGTATTCTGATCGTTGTGGAGATCCGACTAATTTCAACAATACATAAAGAAAATGACATTTACAGTTTAACTCCATTTTCATTGTGAATATTATCAATTGATAGCAGTTTCTGAACTCATGCATAAGTTTATCATGATCACTAGTTACTCTTGCCAGCACCGCAGTATAACAGCAACTTCATTCATCCAGTTACAGAACAGTTTAATTGTATGATCTGTAATGAATTTCAGAATGACCACTGCTAATAACGAGTGACAACTATCATGTCAGTAGTGGTTTGATTAACGATTTGGGTGATTTTGATGAGTCACTGCTTATCTTTATTTACCTGTAACAAATGGAAATACATAAAAGAAATGAAAATCCTAGATATTTCTTGAACATCCTCTCAACTACTGATACCTTCGAAATTTCATCTTACATACTTTTCAATACTTTTAGCATCGAGTCTACAAAGATATGGCTTAACGGCAACCAAGTCAGTTTTGAATCATAACACTGTTTTAACTTAGTTTATAAACTGATCGATCACCATCTAAAACCTGAAAGCACCGGACTGTCGTGTCGTTTGCAGCATGAAGCACCTAAGGAGTGCACATGCACGATCACCATCTTTGTGAAATGGCTGAAGTTAGATATTAACACCGTTGGGTTCCGGTCAGAAGTCTAAATGTTGGGCATTCGCGCGCGAGACCGTGGGTCTTGGGTTCGAGTCACACGTGGGGATTGTGGATGTGTGCTTATGAGGAGTCCCATACTAGGATCAAACGGACGTTCAGTACTTCTAGGTTTTTAGTGGTGGTCTAACATCCACCGATTCGTGATTTCAATTAAAACTCAACAATCTCCATGACCCAATACTGATATACCACTTTATCTAGCTGGCTTATCTTCATAAATATCACAGTTAATACTTGTTGTTAAGCAAATTTCCTTCGCTATTTATCTGGTTTACAATTCGTATTACATTGTACGTATTTTATAGGTTGTTCTAGACTTTTTACAATGTTTTTTATTATTGTTTTGTTAAACAAGTGGGTTTTTTTTCTTAATACACATCCTGTGCAGATAAAGATATGAGAGCGAACACAGACATATACACAAGTCCACATTCCCCAAACTATTGAATTTATAAAAGTACACATTACGCAAAGTGTAAAAACATGTCTGTAGTATTTATGATTATGTTGTGTAGATAATCTGTGTATACGTATGTTGCTATGCGTCACAGACAAAATTTATTTTCTATCTGGTAATGGTGATCTGAAGGACACGAGAGAAATATGAACTAGTATAATATAGTGTACTTTAAATTATAGACATTTGGCATGATTTTTTTCGAAAATTAATCCAATATAGGTTGATGGTGTAAATAATGATGTTAATAATAACTTGGGACTGATGCAACGTTTGTATTGCTACAAACTAAAAATGTATGGTATAATCGATGGAGCCCATGGAAGTGTGGTTATCTACTTATAAGTTGTACATATTTAAAACATTCTTTTACAAATAAATTTTTTATATAAGTAGTGTTTTGTAGTTTCATTTAGAATCAATTCATTGACTAGGAAAGTCATTTTAGTACAAGGATAATTGTGACATCGTTTACTTATACATTGAAGAACTTATGAACATTACGTACTTAAAATATCACATGGAATACAAACTGAAACCCTGCTGTCCAATATCGAGCACCATAGTATAACAGTGATCTACATCTCCCAAATTAAGTCAATATCCAGTTCCCCTGATTTTGTATTGGTCTACTGATAATCTAAATTAACCATGCGAAATTACCTCTACATGATATAGAATTTCCGAAAGCGGTGTAAATCCATAATAATCATATGTTTTGTTTGACTCTTTTGGTTGAGGAGCCTTTTACATTACAAACTAGCCGAATTTGAGAAATAGGGACCATTCGATCTAGACTGAGTGACCTCAAGGTAATGTGCTTGTTGATGAGACTTTAGGTCATTGTTTGGAATAAGTTTGAAATGGTGGGTGATCAACGCTGAGTGATCCTAAAAACCAGAACATTAAAGCTGTACCATTCTCATTGTATTTTACTGGTTCCTTAGTCCGGATATACCAGTTCATGATGAAAATTACTTTCAAATAATAAATAAAGAAACGTGTACAAAACATTTTAAAACAGAAATTCTGATAATCCGATGTCTTGTGAAACTTTGGTTATCAACTATGAATATGTTACAATGGACAGATTGGATTTTAGATCCAACAATCTTAACAGAGTAACTTGTCATTTATGAACAACCTAAAAGATTCTCAAGGAGAACACTTTCATTTATTCGATTGAACAAAAAGATCGTTTTCATAAAACATACAAGGTGATTTACTACAGAAGTATTTTCATTAAGCTACGTAATAATAAGTAGAGAGATGCTTTTAACTTATTGAATTAATTCACAGAAGTTTCGACGGATAAAATCTTACTTTAAACTAAAATTGATTAAAAAGGTTCTGTTTGATAAAATAATTAAGAACACCTGATTTTTACATATCTTAATCGAGACAATAAAATGTTTTAATGATAACTGATTCTGAAATAAGGTTGAATTCTAACCTCCATGAAATTCTTTTTCACCAAATCGTTAATCAAACCACTACTGACATGATAGTTGTCACTCGTTATTAGCAGTGGTCATTCTGAAATTCATTACAGATCATACAATTAAACTGTTCTGTAACTGGATGAATGAAGTTGCTGTTATACTGCGGTGCTGGCAAGAGTAACTAGTGATCATGATAAACTTATGCATGAGTTCAGAAACTGCTATCAATTGATAATATTCACAATGAAAATGGAGTTAAACTGTAAATGTCATTTTCTTTATGTATTGTTGAAATTAGTCGGATCTCCACAACGATCAGAATACAGAAAGCCAATCTAGAACGAGGAAAATATGAACTTTTGGGGTTTGACGTGGCTTGGTAGAATAAGAAACCTAGTTAGTTCTCCATCTTTAAGAGTCAAACAAATATGTACAGACGATAGGAACAAAAATGAACTGGATAAAATCTCCAGAATAATTTTGGAAAATCGTTATCCCTTTAATGTTCCTTTTCAGGAACTTGGAAATCAAACATCCAGCTGGAAGTACATTCACGAACTTTGTAGTCAGAAAAGATTGTGGAGAAGAAATAATGAAGAATAGGCTGTCAAAATCACTGTGGAATACTCTCTATTAATCAGAAAATAAATTGCACATTTGTTTTGTCGTATATGACAGTTTTCTAGGTTGTATCTATTACTAATTAAGTGTTGAGTTACGCCATTTCCTAACTACCAAATGAACTACTTAATGAGGTCTGATTGACTGCAGAAATAATCGAATAATTGATGCGGCTGAACGAGTAACTTGAACACTAGATGGATTTGCAGATTTTTTTATCCTAATGGAACCAATGAAAGCAGTAGGACCAGACAATATATCAGCTGAAGCAACGAAGTCAGACACAAAAGCAACTACAAACATGCTCCACGTTCTAGTCACAGAGATTTGGAAGGAGGAACAAGTGCCGACAGACTGGAAACAAGGAAATCTCATGAAGATACAAAAGAATGGAAATCTGAGCAGATGTGAAAACCTTAGTGGCATCACACTACTATCAGCACCAGGAAACGTTTCCAACAAAGTGTTGTCGAACCGGATGAGAGATTCAGTAGACGCCCAACCTCAAGATCAACAGTGTGGATTCCGTAGGGGTCAGTGATGCACGGACCACACCGTGACATTACGGATTGTCGTTGAACAATCAATTGAATGGAACTCGTCACTATACATCAACTTCCTTGACTATGAGGAAGCGTTTGGCAGTGTGGATAGGGGAAGTGAGAATCTTCAATACGAACATCAAGATAGTTCTACTGTATGAAGTTGAAGACACTCAGTGTCCATTGTCCGGACAACATCAGCAACAGATTACTATGAAAGAGAATAAACCAGCCTCCAACTGTAGAGTAAATTAGGAAAAGACAATGGAAGTGTGTAGGACATACATCGAGGTAATCATCAAACTGTATCACGAGACAAGTGCTAACGTGGAATTCTGATGGGAAATGAAAAAGTGGAAGATCGAAGAACACACTGAAGCTGGAATCGGAAGCAGATATGAAAAGGATGAATATCAACTGGAAACAAGTTGAAAGGATTGACTAGAACAGAGTTTGATGGAGAATGGTGGTGGACAGCCTATGTTGCTTCATGAGGGTTAACAGGCGTGAGGAAGTATGTAAATAACGGAGCCAATGATCAACTGACTGAATATGTAACTCATTGACCTAGTGCATTTTCATTTACTCGATTTTGATCCGCACTGTTTATTTGAGTGGAATTCAGTACTAGAACCTGAAGGTTGAAATTTGTGTGATGTAACTAACATCACGCCACTCAAAAGGGTTTATTGCTGTTAATTAAAGAAATTGTCAAAGTTCTAAGACTGTGAGTTATATTTTGACTAAAAAAATTGTTCGATCAAGGATTGAAAGATAATGTTAGAAAGCAAGGAAAACCTTTGCACATTTTTTCAGTTGCAATAAATTATTATGAAATATAAACTGGAATAAAAGGCTTTCTTCAAAGTTTGTCTATAGTTACCGTCGCAAATGTTCGTCATCTGAGCAACCATTGGAAGCAAGAAGATGTGGGGCGGACGTTCCATCTTATCGTGTAACCTCTGTGAAGTGACCGTCCATTAATTGATTTAAACAAAAGAAAATCACCAATTTTCTGTATTAACATTTATCAATTTGTAAATAACCATGAATATATAGAATTATCCATTTTTAATATTCAGCTTATTAACTGCACATTTTATAAATATTTAAACATCAAAATAGTGAATCAGATCACTTGTTATGAGATAAAATGGTTCACTTCTACCAGATATTACTTAATGTTTATTAAAGTATGGCTCACATAGCTCAAGAAATACATGTATGAGGTCATGATGTAGTTGCAAATGCATCAATTTGTTTTTATTATAATAGATAAATGAGAATGATCATTATGTGACTTCCATTTTCTTCTTCGGTTGTCTGACCACTAATTCAGTCATATTATTTTGGCTGAATATTTATGGAATAAATGACAATTTAAATCCCTGACAAACTTAGTCAGTCAGCCATCCAGAATTTTTATCCCCTGAAAATTAGTAGGTACGGATTTCAAGGATAAGTTTTGGTAGTACGTTATAATTTCAGCCGCCTCAGCATTCTGTTCGTCGTACCGTGATAACAGATGCTAAACAAAATATATGGATAAAAGTTTTACTACTAATTCTTAATAAATAAGATATTTCAGCATTTTAACTCTAATCGAAAAGCAGTGTAATTGCATATCGCTTATTTTCATGTTTTAAACTAATTATCAATTACTTTCTATTATTTCATGTTTTATTGTCATCACGATCCCATCCAACCGCTGAATCAGAATCCAATAATCTAAACATGATATTAACGTTATTTCCAAATAATTTAACTACATCGATTATGGTGGCCTATTGTAATATCAAAGAATTTATATTGGTTTATTATTGGTAATGATAATACTGAAGAAGTCATGTATATAATGCTTGAGAAGAGAATAGCGTTGCGCGTATTTTCTCAAAGACTGGACATTTAAATAACATAAATAAATTACGGTAACGTTGACTACAAAACAAATTAGCATTTACAGATATGGTTAACAATCTGCTTCTTCTTGAAAATTCAACTTGAAGCACTATCATACTGATAGTTCTGTGTTCAACGAAGATGTGATATCCTACCGGAAATCCTTTTTACATTTTCATCTCAGTCTAGTTTTCATATGAGAATGTAAGTAAAAACTATTCCGTTTGTTGTAGAATATATTTGAACACTTGATTAAGTTTCTATTATTTGAGTGGTATAATTAGTTTAATTTGAGAATTATTCTCATCATTGATATCAGGTAAACTGTTGTAAGGCAAAGAGCGCTAGACAAATATTCTTCACTATTTTAGAACTGCTCAATAGTGCTTTGTACCACCTACTGACTGAAATAGAAAGTGTTGACTATTGCATTCGAACTTGGTAGCCTAATCATATTATACATGCTTGAATGTCATTAAATTTCCCGCGGAATCGTGTGTGGTGCAGCCACTAAGAGTTCATAGAATCTGGACGAAAAAGTTGTCCTATGCTCCTTAATTTTCGCTGGTTATCTAGTTGATGTCACTGTCTCTCGAAAAATATTTGACTTAAATCATTGTTTGATTAGCTACAAATTATTATTATACATGTTAACAGCGGATAAATTACTTCTCTAGTCACTTCGATACAAATGGTTCGACTCTTATCATCAACTAAGCTTTGTTCAAGCTGTTTCAATTTTCTTCTGAAAAGTAATTTTACTCATCACCTATGCATATAAATATGTATATATGGACAACGGGTTACGTAACGTAAAATTACGAAAGTAACTCATAGGCTTACTTCTTTATAACAAAATGATTTGTTTCCTTCCGTTTCAATTTGTTTATTTGTTTGGTAATCAGCGCTATCCAAATCTTATCTCGGCATCATCTGGTAACCACATGACTTTGTAAGATATGGGACAGATGTGTATACATTACACACATACCAACACGTGAAGTGTCATTATTTTATTTTGATCTTAGAGAACTGATACAATTATTGCCAACGCTTTAATTTTAACAAAGATAAATAATAAATGTTTAGCGAGTGTTACACAGTTAATGATTTTCAGATTTGTATTAAAATGTTTTGATTTTGTGGTCAGAAATTGCTATTTATCATCCTATAGAAATTGAAAAAAGAGTGTAGTTTTCGGTTGATGAACTTGAGAAGAGCGAATAAATAGTTTCAGCTCATTGACAATCATAGGATGTAAAATTGTTTCTTGGGCCAGTACTATTATCGTTTGGACACTTGACAGACAAGATAAAGTTGTTTTTTGGTATGTGTTGAATTTGGACAACAGAGGAGAAGACGATTTAAGTACAATAACACAATCTGTTCTGCTATATGTAAGAGAGGATGGGACTTTTCATTTTTAAATGTTAATTTTAAAATTTATTTTATTGTCTCTTTTGAAATTATGCTGCCTACTTATTGATAATATATTCACTTTTGTATTCGCCTGTAATTGACCGTCTTTTTCTGTTACCTTATGAATATGTGATTGATTAGCTTCTTCCATAAGGATTAATATGATGGAGATAGTCCATAAGTGTAATGAGTACTTCTAGAAGTAGGTATTGACCATGCTGTGCAGAACGAACAATAAATATTCTTAAATAAATTGTCCTACTCATAAAATATAGGACCATATACAGCATCCATTTAACCTATAAATCTCTACTATGATAACGCTTATTTATTATAACGCTTACGAGTACTTAACTCTTGACAGTCATGATTACCTGACAAACGACAGTCATTTATGAAGTCCTATGTAAGGATTGTTAGAGCGATGAAATTTTATAAGATTTCGGATCTGAGACAACATAATCAACGAACATGCGTATTAACCAACCATGAAGATTGTTTTATTAATAATTTTAGTGATTGTTCAGAAATAATTATTTCTGTTGTACTTATTTCTTTATCACAGACGACCACTCTACCATAAACCTTACTTCGTTTAAGTACTTTTAAGTAGTTTCTAGTTTAGCTCTTATTCAACTTTCCGCTTAAAAAATAGATTTACACTTATGTACAACATATTAGATTCACATATAACGGTGTATTTTTGCAATTTACTTTGACTTCAATTTCTGTTCGACGTTTTATTTATTTGTATTTCATTTCGTCTCGACCTTGATATTTTATAAATGATGGTTGAAATGTATTAGTGCATTTGGCATGTTTTAAAAAATACTCGAACGGAATGTATAAGGATAATGTTTCAACAATGAGGTCAAATTGTTTGTCTTGTATTGATATATTTAAACAAAATATTGTCCAGCATATTTGAAAATCTATTTTAAGTATACGATTAAAATTTATGATCAAGAGTCTTTCAAAAAAGCCAAAAGAATGAATATTAATAAAATCGTCAGATATTTGAGTCTTTCATAGATCACGTGAATAGCAAATCATATCATGTGTAATTATTGAACTTATATTGATATTTTTAGAGGATCCGAGTAGTCATTGAGATCAGTACATTGTAATACTGCTTTATGTTAAACAATGCAACCACTGAAAGTTCACCAATTTACTAATATTGGTATTAAATTTGAAGATATTAGAGAAGAAGAATCTGTGGAAATTTTACTCGCTGAGAGACCGGGACATTTATTATGGATAAGCGTAATCAAACGACATTATTTTTAGTTTTACAGACACTGACAAAACTCCGTAATATTTAACGTAAAGAATTAAGTTCTTCATATATCTTCGTATATCTCATATATCACTTAAAATTTCGTAGTATAACACCGACTTTACTGTTTAATCGTCAGTTACAATTTCATTTCATTCATTTGAACCCAGGACCTATCGGTCTTGCGCGTGAACACTTAACCTTTAGACCACTGAGCCGGCATCCAATGGCGTTAATGTCTAACTTCAACTAATCCACGAAATTGAATGAGACATTCGAAAATAAGCTTATCTATCTACTGATCTGTAATATTTAATATACCTTTTAGCCAAGTTATTGGGGGAATTATTATTCTAAAAAATTTGAACAATAAAGTCTACACACGTTAGTGAAAATGTGTTGTTCAAATTCCTATTTCGTTCCTTTCAAATAGAAATTAAGAAGCAACCAGAATAACAATGTTGGGACACGTCTGATAATCACTAAAAACCCTGATAATCATTCCTATCTAATCACCCACCCAAAAATCAACTTGATTTTGATGAGAGATTAAAGACAAATTCGCTATCTATTCACGTATATATATATATATAATTTGGTTTTCGAAAATGATCACGGACTGGGAGTACTTCTATTCTTATGATTACTAATTGAGTCAGCTTATTCAACTAAGCGTTTCAGTTGGTATTTTAACTTTTCAAGTTGATGGAAATATGAGGTAAATTTTGAATAATGAGATAATAAGACTATGAAAATTTATCGTCTTTGAATTCCCTAGTCCAAATAATTAATTAAAACGAAGGTTATTGTTTGTTGGTTATTTGGACAATAATTGGTGTTATCTTTTGAATTTACAAAATTCTCAATGCATTTGATTAAGGACCAGTTGTAGATTGTCTCAAAAGTGGAAATATCATGAGCGCAGTCATTGTGGTGTTTTGTTATGTTCGATATATTAAGTGGAAGAAGACAAAATGTACTACCGTATCTTTGCAAACACTTACTATGGGATACCTCGTTTTTCAGGAGATAATCATCTAGACAACTAGAGTTATGGAACTGTCTCGATGAGTACTTGTAAGGAATACACTGAGAATTAAGAGGGGTTTAGGAAGCATGTACGGTTTCTGTATACAGTATGATATCTAGTTCAATTCTGAACAATAACGAACATTCAATTTGTTATAACTTGTGGTTTTGTACCCTTCGTTCTTTGTTCTTTACCCCGTCGCCAATTGTCGTAACGCTCGGTTTTACTTTGTCTAATGTTATAACGGTTGGATTTCCACGTTTCCACGTATGGGACGTTAATTTACCTTAGACGAATATCTACACTAGATTCCTTCCCAGTATCTATTCTACAAGAATTCAACACAACTCAGATCAAGAACACGTGATTAGCTTGACCACAACGTAAATATATTTCCACACCAAAACCCGACACAATCCAACGACAATGAACAACCAATAATAAGTGAAAGTCATAATAGTAATAAGGATAGAGGAATATATAACTCATCTGACACCTGTCATACTACCTACATGTCTGACTAAGCAGACAACCAATTATTATCATTCTCGCCCACACATTACATCTATGGGCCTATTGATTTATATATGTATCAGAAGCTTGTTTACTAAATGATGATTATGTTTTATTCAGAGGAGAACAGGAACTGTCAGATATTCTGTTAATTATGTTAACAATTAATATTTCAACCATTATTTTACAAAAACAAAATTTGAAATTCTGAAATAATTAGCTAAGAATTATGACGAAATAAGAGTAAAGTGTCTTTGATTTTTTCAACACCGGTTGAGTTAGGACAAATGATACTCTAGGTTTTCCAAAACATAAATAATTACTCAATGAACAGAGTGAACATCAACTCTGAGATGCAGGTACATCCAGCTGACGAGTCCCAAACAGGACGAAACGCGCGTCCTGGATTCCACTGCTAGCCACTATCCATCTTTGCTTATAATGTTTGTAAATTAAGGCAATATCGAGGCATACGCACAGTATGCACATATGCCAATAAGAGACTGATCAATTTCAGTCCTAAAACATCAATGGGAAGATTCAAGTAAAACAATATCAAGTGAATTAGAGATATATATAGTTTCAATTAACTCCTTATCGTGTCCTTGGACTAATACATATTGCTTCATGTTTGAACATAACATCAATACAATTTGACTCTATTAACAGTAAACACTCATTTTAATGTCATTTATGAAAAGCGATTTAGTGATAAATGTGATGCAGAGTGGGTTGGATAGGACATGGTAGACAAGTTTAAAGGCTAATTAAGTATAAATCTGTGTACTAGTAATGACTGAATTTGAAAAAATAGAGCTTATTGTTGTTTTTTTTCCAATTCCTTTGTGTAATAGTGCAGGGTGGTTTTCAGTTATTCGATAATAAATCTACCCAGCTGTATGCTAAATGAGAGTGGCTCTTAAACAATTTATTAGTTTCTTTCATATCTTTTTATTAACATACTTCTATTTTTGTATATAACTCATAAATTAGTTTGAATGAAGCAAGCGTAACAGATCAAGGTAAATTCATTTATATTATGGATACTCAGCAGCTGCTGACAACTTAGAAACGATAGTTATAAGAAATTCTTACTAATTCACATACTTTACATGATATTGGTGAATGTCAGTAAAATTTAAGTATTTACTGTTAGTTGGCCTAACACGATCTCTGGTAGTTGTATCCGGTAAAATAGATGTCCACACACCCTATTTACATTGTCTCGTTGCTTGAAATCAATTCGTGACGAATACAGCATTGAGTAGTAACATCACTGATAAATGAAGAAATTACAGATTATTTCTGTTGTTTGACCTTGTTATCACTGATCTTTGTAGGTTACCATGTTTCCTGAGTAAAGTTCTTTTCGAACATTATACTTTCAGATGAAATTGCCAAACAATTTTTTGCTTTTAATATTTCTATTTTTTTAAAACTTCACTTCCATCCTAGGAGTATTGCGCATGAAATTCAACCAGACATTAAAAAGTTATCTTTCTGTCGATGAAATTTGATAAATTCATATCTGAAATGAATTTCTGACTTCATGCCGTCCTCCTAATAACTTCATCCTGTAAATAGCATAAATATCTATATACGTTTAACGAAAATAATCTTCAATTTAAGTTTATGAAGATCGTTGGATTTTATTCATATCACTAAGTGACTTAAGTTGAACAACCACTGAAAACCTGGAATCCCTGGTTCAGTACTTCACGTTGATGAATACCAATCTTATATATGAATTTAGAGATGGCAATTCTGAACTATGGACGTTTAATTACATGTAATCAAGGTCAATCAAATGGGAATGTAATTATATTCAACATTATTGATGAATATGACGATGGTTGTCTAGACAGAGTGGATAGTTTATCATTTTCGACTGTTATTAAAACCTAAAGTATAAAATATTTAGATTGTTCAGTGCTTTCTAACTTGATAAATTGTTAGCTAGTAATTTTCTTTATAAACAAATATAACTAAAATAATCTCACACATTGTTTGTTCATGATTGAAGTGTCAATAGGAACATGAGTCGAACATTTGAATGTGTCAGCCGATTGTTTTGTCTCATTTTTCAATTTCAATCAAGTATACTTTAGTGTTTCGTCAAAACGCTCTTCAATAGAGCTAGAAATAAACTCTCAAAAGACAGAATGAGTAACGTATCGAAAATTATCGTAAAAAACCTCATTAAAAAGGAATATGGAAAGAAGTATCCTGAAGATCAGAAACAATCATTTGTTATCAAAAGACTGTCCTCATTCATTTTCTGTCTGAGGGAGATGAGATTTCAGGAAGAATTAATGAAGGAATCAGGACTGAAAAAAGCCTTCCTGGAGCTCAATTGGTTTCATCATTTAACATCAAACGTTTTTCTGAACCATTCAAAAATAAATCAATACCTCTCCATGTTAATATCATCTGAAAACATAAATTTGAGTTTATCTGTTGTCACAAGTACATAGGAAGGACAAATAGAGGGTTTCGTACCAGATTTATTGAACACGTTCCGAGGAATCTGTATCTGAAAGTTATAAGTTGGATAAGAAGGCGACTTCACGTTTTCTCAAACTCAGTGAAACATTTTATAACAATGTTTATTCCCGATGTGACATTTTAACATTGGTTTTATTTCCAGGGTAACATTTTAGCCTGTTCGATATTGAGGTTATACATTCCACTGTAGTATTATTTTAGGTCAGTGTACTTTGTATCGATTAAGTGTTAATCTCATTCAGTATGAGAGTTATGAAAATTCGTCCAAGTCTGACAATTATATTCTTTGTATTATGCCGTGTGAACTTCGTATGTGTTTAACAGTAACCCTATACACCATACCTTTTATATGGTGTTTATTAACTAATCATCAAGTATGTGCAAAACCAATGCATAAATGAGTGTATTAGGCTTAGTGACGAAGTGATTTTTAATCGTTTATTTTGGAGAGCCAATAAATCTTCATTGCACCCGTCGTCCATGTACTTGCTTTGTGTTGTGAGGATTACAGAGGTTCCTATTTTTCAAGCATAAGCAGTAAGACAACGGACACATCATAGTAAACAAATACACGACGGATGCGACACAGACATAACGGGAAGGCAGTAAAGCTTTCCCAAATGCAGTCGCAATACATCTTACGGATAGTAAACATAACGTGGATATTAGTCACGCATCTAAATAATTAACAGACAAGTAACATCAATCTTACTCCGTTTTGCTAAGACAATCTCTACCAAACGGTTCCGACATGTAGTAATGTAAGTGAGCGACATTTGTCACTGTATTGAATAGTTATTGACAATAAATTTGAGTCCCTACATTTAAATTTTATGGTCATTGTGACATCAATAATCTCTGTTATTATAAGGGAAATAAATGTAATCTAGAATATCTGAACTTTTATGCTTCATTATAATGGCTAGAAATGCTAAGAACAAACTATCCAAACAGTATTTATCCTTACCTTTAAAATCAGAGATATAAAATAATCTCTGGAAAAACTGTTCAGTCTCAGTGCTAACTAGTTTTTATTGAATCTCAAACGGTATGACACTGACTAAGATTTATTTTTTTAAGCTTATTACTAATTACCGACAACTGTCCTCTAAGAAAGTTGATAACGTTTTAGCCTAATGGACACATTTAGGAATTAATTATCGGTAAAATCATAATTGACTTCGTGTATATGGATACATATGTATATAAAGCACAAAAGACTATTGTCCAAGTTTGATTTCTGGTTAATCGTCAATAGCACACGATCTGTGAAGTGCCCACATGACAAGAGTTCACATTATTTAAATGATGGACCAAATTGGCAAGTAAAGCAAAGGAAACGAAATTACAGCAATACTAAGAAGCTGTCTACGATTATATACTAGGAACTTACGCATAGTGCAGAGTAGACTGCTGTTCAGAGTGCTGTCTCACTGACAAGCAGATGAACTTTTCACCTGCATCACAAATAAGACACATGGAGTCCTACGAAACTTAAAATAATTGAACTTACAAATCACTTCATTTCATATTGGGTCAGAGCAGATATTCATACACACCAATTATGAATCAATGCTATGGAGTAAGATAAAGAGAAACACATTATTATTATTTTTGACCAATTATTTACTGAGTAGCACAGACATTTACAGATTCATACACTTTGAGGCTTGAAAATATTGGTTGTATTGAATTATTGATCTGCGTGAAGAATAAGTTATTGTGTCGCTAAGTTGCATCATGTACACTAGTAACACTACCGACACGTAATCAAAAATTACACTTCCTACATAAATAACACATGATTGATTGTATGTTTTAGTCTTTGGAAAACGTAGGTTTAATATCACGTGAACATAAAATTTATGGTGGTAGGTACTGATGACGATAAAAAATCATTGTGTAAATTAATCTGTTCGCTGTTTTACAACTCTGTTAGATCAAATGATAACGTTAGCATCAAAAAGCTTTCTAAAAGTTGTATACGTCCTATTTTCTCATGAGGTATATTCATAACCGTGCATATTTCATTTGGTTATTAGGGTTGTTAGTAGTAATTCGTTAGTATTTTGATAAGCCACCTCACATTCCTTTTACCGTATAGATAGTATCTACTTAACTATATATGCCTTTTGCCCCTCGCGGAGTGTGGCCTACCAACTAGGAATCACTAACCCAATCTGTCCTGGGCTCTCCTTTACAATAGCTATCAAGTTCCATCCATTCTTTTGATGTCTGCTTCCAATTCCTTGGCTTTCAATTGTTTGTCAGGTAATACAATAAACCTACCAGCTACTCAACAGCCAATAAAATAATTAGTTAAACAGAGACTGCTACTTGTAAATCCGATAACGTATATTTATTGTAGTTGACTGATGATTTTCTGACATACCAAAAATCTCAATTTTTATTTCCGTAAGTCAGCGGCTACACTGGACAAGCTGTGACCATTATCAACACACAAAGTTGAGAGCAATATTCAGTGATGAAATAAAATTTATCCAATCTAGGGAATATGTTACTTTTCTCAGCACATTTTATTCTTATACAATGATAATTGATCTTGCCGAAACAGTTTAAACGTTGAAACAAATCTACATTGAGAATGACACACACACGAATAGATGTAGCGTGGTCGTGCATGTAAAAAGCAATTCATTTTTTCAGATTTGTTTAACTATGGATGTTCTATATGCCCAACACAGCAATCAGAACACTATTGCTGTTCCATTTTGATATTACAGAAAGAATGTAATTTCATGAAAGGAATTACGATGTCAGGTCTAACTATCTGCTAATATCATCAGTGTTCTTAAACACAAGACAAAACGTTATGGTTTATGCGTATTTGCAACTGTGGTGCTATTTTTTTGGTTTAAAATATTTCTCTTATGTTTAATTCGTTTGTTCACTGCCTGGTATTAAATTTTCTTCTTTTACATTGTCCTCATCGTCTATTGATTGACGACTTCAGATTCCATTTGTTTATTTTCTCTTTTTTATCTAAAGAAGAAACCATATTCGAATTTAATGGAAATTATTAAATCTTAATAACATTTATTTTAATGTTTGTTTAATTAACTCAAAATATTTCAGTTGATTGCCGACAGAATTATGAGGCTCTTCAAGATACATCGTGTGTTGTGTATCATAAGACCCATCGGAGAATCTGCCGGTCTCATGCTTCTTCATACAGTACCTTATGGTAACCTAGAGGGTAAGCGATCGATTTCGAGTTTCGTTTCTTTAGTTACCATAAGTATCACACACAATACAAACTGATCTAGTGTGAGACTGTACTTATCTATACCCTGGAAATTATCTAACATTCAATCCAAACGAAAATATCATCCCTGTATTTGGTCATGCTAAGACATATTCAACTTAGCCAAGCTCCAATATAAGTTTTGAATGCATGTGTCTCTAGATAATCTTACTGAGATTTAGTTAATTCTCATGTTCCACTGTTTTCTGCATTGTGAACCACACTTCTAATCATTGCATCACTTGATTTCTGAACAAATTATTAATTAAACCACAAATCGATTTTCGACAACACGAAGGCTTAAATGCACTAATATTTAGTTTTAATTACCTGATGATCTTAATTTCATCCTGCTATATCGTAACCTATAGTCGATTACGGTCACTACTCATTGTGAATTCATTTATGTGCCTACTGAAACAGTTTGCTCATCTTTTTCTTTGTTCTCACTTCTAGATTCTCACATCCACTCTATTCCTTAAACCTGCTTAATAATAATATATCTCCAAGCTTGACATAAACCTACGAATAAACGGATGTTCTAATTATATTGATTGTCCCTTTTCTTGTGTCTGTTCATGTCTTCCACTAAAAGTTCTTTACGCATAATGATAGCTTATTATCAGAAAGATAAAATATGTCTATGTGGAGGGTTTTTAATGGAACAATAACAAAAATTCCTGTGAGGTTGTCCATTGGTTCTTAAATTTTTTTCAGCGTGAAGCATCAAATATTTTCGGACATTTCATTCATTTAATGATCGAGTAGTGCATGTAAGAGTGCAATTTTCACTGGGAATTTTAAGGACCTTAAGTTATCAAAATCTCTCTGCTATGAACACGTAAGTGTAGCGTATCAGATGAACACACTAATATAGTGAAAGTTTGATGTTAAAATGAAATCTTCAGTAGGAAATACACGAATAGATAAGTTCACTTGAATGATTATCTTTCACTATTGACTAATCACCTCAATACTAATATTAATTAACTAATTTATACAGACGTCTATTCGAATAGTAATTTGGCACTTACTAGTAGACTAGTATAAAATTAATATCTCTAACTCTTAATGATTATCTGTGTGACTTGTGAAATTAACCAAATTGAGAGTAAAAGAAGTACCAATTGGTAAAGTTACATTATGCTTATGGCAATATCACAAATTGACCAAAGCTGGAAAATGTAAACGACTGAATGGTTTCACGACGACTGAAGGAGCTGAAGATCTTGAATCCAGTGAGAGATGAAGTTTACTTATTGTTCAGTATTATGGATGGTAATAAAAAACATGTATACACTACTCTTTTGATGGAGTTTTGTTCTCTGAGCTGGATGGTTTGGTCGTGGAGCTTTCATCGCTCTTCTGAACGACATCATCAGCACAAACTTCAGATAGACTTCTATCTGAAGTTTGTGCTGATGATGTCGTTCAGAAGAGCGATGAAAGCTCCACGACCAAACCATCCAGCTCAGAGAACAAAACTCCATCAAAATCATCCACCTGAGCTACAAATCTTCTCCACCATCTCAATACACTACTCTCTCTTATTTTTTAAATAGTTGTCTAGTTGATGAATTCTGAATCGATCAACCCCATTGCTTCGTGATCGTTCGAATTCTACCAGATAACAACACAGGATTATGCACTGATTAATACTAAATTATCTGTTCATGTAATCATTTTTTGTCCAAAAATTGAAAAATCTTTACTCAAATGTCTCGTTGATAACGTCTTTCTGACTGCGATATTTCATGCACTGAGTTAGAATTTCACAAAGAGCATCTACTCCCGCGAGATTACAGTTTCACAGTGATGAAAATTGATGGCTAGCAAGTAATTAAGATCTACGTCTCTCTAAAACTACCTTTCGGTAAACTTAGAGCACTATAATAATGAGTCGCTTAGTCTATTTTCCCTACTGTAACGTCATTATCAAAAGTCTATCACGCATGATATTCTTTATCACTGAGGAAACAATGTAAAGTATCTCACTACTTTAGGGGGTTAGTTTTAGAAAAAACAATCTAGTGGTAACGTCCATCTGAACATAGAACTGTGTGAACCGAAGGGAATCAGTTTCATCTAAATTACAGATACATCATTGTTGATAGGCTTCAATTATCATGAAACCCCCCTGTCGATTGTTACAAGTCTCCAAATAATGAGTAACAAATTTCCTGATAAGTCTTGCTGAATGAACTCTCGATTCGATTTCCCGGTCGCTTTTAATAACCTTAAACTGAATCTGCACGGCAAACTGAACATAATAGAAAAGGCACGGAGTGCAGAACCAGAGACTTGTGGTACGGATTTATCTGAATTCCAAGATAAATCGAAATAATTTTAGAAAACATCATATTTTATATAGTTTACTTACAATTAATTCAATCAGATCAACTCCGTCTTCTCATTGTTCCATCGAAATAATTCAATAACTTACTATGTGGACATATTTACAATATTATGCAATTCACCATCTATAATCCTTCCTAGCATGTGAATGTGTGTCACATACGACTGGAAAAAATCAATTTCATGTGTTCTTCGCATTCTGATTGATTAAGCTGTCATTTGCCGTATCATTTACGCCGTCAATTAATACTATAGTAAGTATTTGATTTTAATAATTCTTGCGTCACAATTTACATTAACTGATAGTTAATTTATAAAATTGCTTTACTAGTGTACTTTTTAACGTTTCAGATAAAATTTCACACGAATCTATTCCATTTTGATTTACTTATCATTATTTAATACTCGTTTTCTGTACAACTAATGAACAAGCATGCTTTTTGAAACCTAAACGTATAGCAGAAAGTAACCGGTATCCATTCATAGAGGCGAAAGGAAAAGGATAGTTATCAAAAGAGAATATAAGAAAAGGCGTGATTGAAAAGGATGTACACAAACATGAGTGGACATAAATAAGAGAGGCCATCAAAAGGACGACTACTGGAGTCTAATAGACTCATCATTCTGCTTAAAGAATGAAGAACGAATCAAAGAGTTAACAAAGTATTATGAAGATAGCTGGATATGAAGATCAGTGAGACGCAGAGGCCACAGAGAACTAATCTTCTGAACCGTTACAAAAAGCCTTCCAAATCGAGTACTGTGGTTGGAAGTAGCATAGAGATTTTAGTCAACTTGCTAGCGCTATTCGTCCGAGCATACAGAAATTCATTGATACCTTGAAAAGGAACGGAATCTAAATAAATTGAAAATCAAACAGTGCATTGAGAAAACCCAGGAACAGTACTTGAAGAGAATCTATAATGAGGTGGCAAAACGTGTCACACGGGTTGTAGAAGATTATGAAAACATATACTAAACTGATGAATCCCTTTCTTGATACTCTCTTTCGATCTATTATATTTAGTCAGATAATATATTAGTGGAATCGTTTTGTTGTATTAATGGATCGCCCTTGTAGACTCAAGAGTTATCAGTGTAAGGGGATGAGATTCGAATTTTAACTGTTTTCACGGCTTGCATTCTTCATATTTGAATATCTGGGTGCTAACTCCTCAGACGCAGCGTCCACAACATTTAAAACAATGGGAGTTCTTTTCCCGATGAATGAACTGTGGAAAGATTTGCTAAATTCAAAGACAGAATTGCTTAATTAAAGACCAACATCAGAGCAGTCCTTATAATCGTACTTTCATAAATAACTGATAGTGATAATATGATGTGTTTTTTATTTTATAAGTAAGAAACGATTTTATCATTTAAAACTCATTCAACGTAAAATCCACCGAACATTTTTTGAGCATTTCTAAAACATCACTAAATAAAATTAACTCCTTATTGTTCAAAATAGAGATAACATGATTGTAGTAACAAGAATAATAAATTGTTATCGAATCCGAAAAGTTACAATATTTTATGAAGGTAAACTCTTCATTACAGGTTCCAAAAACTACCTTTTCGATTGATCTTGGAGGCTAAGGGGCACAGGGCCAGTAGAAAAGAAATCACATCCTTTAAAATCATGTTCTTCTTTTCGATGCTCACCGTTTTTAATATGTATCTTTTCAATAGTTGTCCTTTTGATGACCTCCCTTATAGTGTTCACTCTTGTTGATGTGTATCCTTTTCAACCACGCCTTTTTCATTTGCTATTTTGATAGTCATTTTTTTACTGCCTTCTTTATTTATGTAAATCACCTTGTTCCAAAATCCTTAATGTAAATATGGACTATGGAATTTAAAAATGGTATTTTAAAGGTAACTCGGTTTCTCCATGAAGTAAAGCTCCTGAGTTTGATGTCTGTTAATGTTATAGGTGTGAACTATCACTCTAGATTTCGAAATCAAAATGAATCAGCTCTCATCGTTCACCTACTTTTCAGCGATTGATAAAAATCGTACCCATAACACGATCATTAAAACGATGCACCGTCTCTGCTCATAGTTTGAGTACTATATGAAATTCATAATTCATACTCAACTTCATTTACCCTATACCCTGCGTAATGAGAACATAATTAATCGAAATTTAGACATTAATCAATGAATGGCTAAATGCGTTATGACTTTAAGGTCGGCTAGTTATCACGTGATTTACTCGCCAATTAAATATGACTCATCCAATCTCAGTACTGTGCTAAACCAATGATGTCCTACCGGTATGATTAGCTTAGCGTCCTTATTGGTCCTTTGTTCGCCTAACACATCCAACTGAGTTCAGAACGCCAATGACAGTTCCCACTATGCGAATAATTTATCTCAAACATACTATGTTTATTTACAAGCCAAAGCGGACCACATCACACCATAAAACAGGAAATAAAATTTATACAAGATCAAGCCAAAAAGTGGTTGTGAACATGGGAGGCTGTAATCAATAAACTGAACATAACATAAGAACAGTAAATCGTATAATAATAATAATAATAATAATAATAATAATAATAATAATCTATAGGTCAAAATGAAACTTATAATAAGAGGAATATAGATATACATAATCTAGTTACTGTATAGTTATACAATAGGAATATATATATACTACTAGTCCATTAATAGTTCTCAGAAGTTACCCGTAATTTAATCTTCACTAGGATATAAAAAAAATAAAATCGAAAGTTTGCAGTCATAGAGCTATTAATTAAACTTCCTATTATTTACTGTACTGTACTGTAAGTACAGGTCACAAAGTTCGTCGTACACTTCTGGTGTATCGTGGCCTAATTAACTAACCATGCAAGTCATAACTTCCTACTGAAAATTCAGAGAATTCATTTCAGTATTATTTACTAATGGTCACATGATATAAATATATTCTGATGTGTCATTAGTGGGACAATGAATGAATACTGGACAGATGAATTGTTTTTGTTTATGATTCTTCAGTGATGTTATAAACTTCATGATCAGAAAGTTTTATGACAAAAGTTCAGTTCTGGAGTTTTATTTAAATGACAGATTTTAGAAATATCATGGAAAAAAATAAGTAATTAATCGGCTTTTTTCAATGAATTTGTTCTCGCTTCTTTCACTATCATCCATAAGACATCGGACATCAATCAATATTCAACGCAAAACTGAAGGATTTTCGTTCACTTAAAGGATATTGATTCACTTATTCTTAGATAGTCATAAAATGAAGTTGTAAATAATTTATTATTGAACGACAATTTATGTCCATTTAATGTAACTAACGCACAGGAGAACAAAAACAAGAACAACGAATCATTTTATTTGATTTTGGATTAGGCAAGACATTCATTTCAATTCCTACCTGAATTATTGTACAATTTAACTTTATTTACTGTTTCATTTTCCTGACAATCCTATGGAAGTGTACCATATTTGGACTATTTTTCCTAGTTAACCATTCAGTATGATGGTGGACGAGGGTTGGTTGCATCCTCTAAGACCAAAACTGATTTTAACGATTAACCGGGTTCTAAATATGAGCAGTCCGTTGACAATTATTTACGAAGTGAAGAATTAATAATAATAGAACATCTTTAGATATGAAGTGTTATGACAAATGTTATCTGTAATTGGGTAAAATAAGTTACACTGTTGTATCGTTGTAAATGGTATTGATATGTAAAATTTAAAACAGTCCGTTAAATAAATTAGGACAATTCAAGTAAAGAATGAAGTTTACCGGAACTATGTTACATATTAATAAACTAAATTTCGAAAAGTCTAATTACATTAAGTTGTTAGAATATATATAAAATGGATCTATCTACTCACCTGTATTGTTATTGTGAGATACGGTCTCATTAAGGATTTAATAAAGTTGTTTGATTTCGCCTGAATTACGGAATAATTATTGGTAAATTCAATATTTGAATTCAAAACTACTTATAGATACATACATGATGTTTATTTGTATTTCTAACGACTCAACGACTCAATAAACGTGATAGTGATTACCACTGATGTGGTGAAATAGCTCAGTTTTACAAGAAATCAGTCATTACAGAATAACGCTGCAGTAATATTGTTTCAATTGTGACACTATCCTATGAGTGTTATCAGTTCTCTAAAGTTCACGTATACACCCTATTGGTGACTGCCAAATAGTTAAAAGCATAGGTCACCACAGGAATTTTTGATGGCTGCCACCAGCCAGATAATAGTGAAATTCAATTAATTGCGTGTATACTTAAATCATAATCTAATACTAAACTTATGTTATCTTTATAAACTGATTATTTTCTTCTTGTCCAATCCAATCTAATATGATGTATTTTCCATTGCATCCTGATAATCGCAGAAAAATTTCCATTGTATTAAAACACAATTGTATGAACGAAGAATATTCTTTTCAATAATTTCTCATCAGGTTCTACAATTATAAATCCATACTAATAATCCATAAAATTGTCCAGATTTAAGGCAGAGTACATCATTTAAAATTGTAATATGTGAATCAAGAATTGTTGTTTGGTATACAAAATCAAGTCCTGATAAACTTATGGGTTTGTAATCATCTTACAACTAAAGGTATCTTAAAACGGTTACTTAGAAAGTTTGAATTACAATTAATCACCATTTTTATAGGACGAAAGAAATAATTTGAACCATTTCTGGCGAACTAAAGACAGTTACGAAAACAATTCCCTTTTTGACAACATTTAATAAATAATTAAAAGCATATTTATTTGTATTTAACATAGTAGTCCATCGGGAAATCAGTAGGAATTACACCACAAAGTGTTCGGTGTTAGGATGTATAAAAAGGGTTTTGTATAATGATCTAAACCTTAAGAAAAACATGTAAACATGCAAATGGTTTGCAAGTCAGAAGTATTATTTTATCATTTGATTGACACTAAACCCATCGATATTGTCTAGAATTATAAAACTGACTGACAGATCGTTATCACCAAAATTACTTGCAATTACTAGCAATTTTATTCTAAACTAGTAAGGTGATAATGCAAAAAATTGTAATTAGATCCACGGAGAATAGTTTTACCATATACTTGTCATCAACGAAGAATTCAATGAACCAATAAAAGAATTTTACAAGTAATTATTTCTTAGTATAGATATAAAATACTGTACTTATATTAAATACTTCTCTAGTTGTTAGATGGGGAAAGGACCTCGAAATTTCTGAAGATACACAATATCCAGTATGAGCCGTTATAATTGCTATAAATGAAGATCCTTGAACTCAGAGATCTGAGCGAGTGTAAGAACCACAGATGCATCACACTACTATCAGCACCAGGAAACGTTTCCAACAAAGCGTTGTCGAACCGGATGAGAGATTCAGTAGACGCCCAACCTCAAGATCAACAGTGTGGATTCCGTAGGGGTCAGTGATGCACGGACCACACCGTGACATTACGGATTGTCGTTGAACAATCAATTGAATGGAACTCGTCACTATACATCAACTTCCTTGACTATGAGGAAGCATTTGGCAGTTTGGATAGGAGAGCCGTATGGAACCTTGTTTGACACTAAGGTGTGAGTAGCTGAGAAAATCGTCAACATCATCCGGAATTTATACGACGGACTACACTGCAAAGTCGTGCATGGAGTACAGCTGACAGAAGTATTCCATGTGAGGACCAGTTTCAGACGAGACAGATTACTCTGCTCCCTTTTTCTTTCTTCTGGTGGTTGACTGGATTGTGAAGACCTGGACATCTGAGGGGAATCACGGGATACAATGAACAGCTTGCATGCAACTAGACGATTTGGAATTGGCAGATCACCTGGCTCTTCTATCCCATACAAACCAACAAATGCAGGTCAATACAACCAGTGTAGCAACAGCTTGTGCAGCGGTGGGATTCAACATACACAGGAGAAAAGCCAAGATCCTCAAATACAACACAGAGATCACCAACTCAATCACACTTGATGTAGAAACTGTGGAAGAGGTGGAGACTCTCACGTATCTGGACAGCATCATCGCTGAACGAGTAGGATCTGGTGCAGACTTAACGGTGGGGATTGTCAAAGTAAGGGCCGTATTTCTACATTTGAAGAACATATGTAACTCGAAACAACTGTCAACCAACATGAAAGTGAGGATGTTCAATACGAACATCAAGATAGTTCTACTGTATGAAGTTGAAGACACTCAGTGTCCATTGTCCGGACAACATCAGCAACAAATTACTATGAAAGAGAATAAACCAGCTTCCAACTGAGGAGTAAATTAGGAAAAGACAATGGAAGTGTGTAGGACATACATCAAGGTAATCATCAAACTGTATCACGAGACAAGTGCTAACGTGGAATTCTGATGGGAAATGAAAAAGTGGAAGATCGAAGAACACACTGAAGCTGGAATCGGAAGCAGATATGAAAAGGATGAATATCAACTGGAAACAAGTTGAAAGGATTGACTAGAACAGAGTTTGATGGAGAATGGTGGTGGACAGCCTACACTCCTCCACGACGGGTAACAGAACTACATAAGTAGTAGATTTTTAATTATAAACACATATGACATATATGTAATGTAAAAGCTCTTATAACTTGGATTATCAGTCATTTTCTTCAATCAAAGTGATTAGAAGTTTTGAAAAACCGTTTTTGCATCTAGTCTGGATGAAATTTTTAATACTGTCTAAATAAATATGTTCACGTGAATATCTGAAAAAAAGAGAAAATGAGATGAAACTCATCTAATATACGCATAGAATATCTTTAATTTTACTGATCAATTTAAGTGATAATAACAGTGTGCATTTGATGCTACCTCCAGATCATATTATTTGCTAACAAGTTTTGTTCTAAAATATAATTTCTGAACTAAAATATAAAAAAAAGCAATTTCAAAAATACCAACAACACCAACATTGAACGTCTATTTTGAACTACTATGAAACGACTTAAATCAGATCAAATTAAAGCTTCAATTTTTATGTATTAACTACTTAAAGGAATGAATTCATAATGTCTATCAGAAAAATGTACCATATTTTTAGCCTTCATTAATTATGATCAGTTATCATTGATTTATTTTTTTCCCTCTTAACATGAAGAAGAAAAAAAAAAAGTGGAATTCATTCGTACATTGAATTCTCTTTTTCTCTTCCTTTGTATGTTCCATTCAAATAAGTGACTCATTGATAAATAAATGAATTTCGAGTTAATATTATGAACAAAGCAGTGACAATAAAAAAAATTCACTAACACAATAAAAATGAATAAACATTACGTGTCCGACCTAATAATTTATAAAATTACAGAATTGGATAAAATTGCATCTGGATTTTCTTAGCATACATTTCGGACAGACGGTGATAAATCCAAGCTAATAAAGCTAGACGCTCAATTTTAACTGGAGAATAGATGACTTTCTGGATAGTGACAAAGCTGAGCCATGCCACAAAACGATCTTTAGATCTTAACCCATCTATAAAATAAAACTACCGAGAAGTGATAAGTTACTGATTACACTCAAACTAGGATTTGCATGTTAGCATTCTCTCATCTAAACTCTAACCCCTAATCTTACATCCCAACACTAATTCCTAATCTTGTTTTGATGAGTGTGCCATGACCTAGAAGCGGTTTGTACCTATGCCATTGGCTCGGTCACTTTGATCAGCCTTAACGATGTTTGAGAATAGGTGTCCTGAAGAAGATTGATTCCCACAGAATAGGATGAAAAGAGCAGTTACTCCACTATCACTGAATCATATCGATAGTCTTCTCTCAAAGAGGTCTTCCAATCTTAGTTATTGATATGACCGAATGGATTTTGTACGATTGCCGAAAACGCATTTGCACTGATAATACATGAATCAAGCCACGAAAGCTCAGACTGTAGCTGTGAAAAATAATTAATTGGGAATAAAATCACTCTATATTTACACTTAAGGAATATAAGATGGTGACGAAAAGCGGTGGTTCGTAGACAACAAAACAGATTGTCTGATGAAGTTGTTGCGACCGTGTAGCAACATGAATCAAAAACTGATTGCACATTTATACCTCACACAACAATGGACGAAAATGTTGATTTGTCATACACCCCGTCCTTTCCTTATGTATAAGTCCCAGAATCGGATACTAAGCACACACTTGTCTGACCGAATAATCTAAATCCAACCAATGAGAATCACCTTAATCCACCATACAACAATGCGCGTAACGTTGCCGTATCCGGAGAATTCAATACAATCTGGAGTATTTTCGGTTGAGAAGATAAAATATATCTGTCTAAGCAAACTTATGACAAACTCAGTCAAGTTTTTCAGATATATAACTCAATCGGCTCATGTCATGAGTAAGCCTGTCAGCTAAAGTACCGTTTCCGTTGTTCTCGAATGCCATGAACTACTAAGGACATCAAACGGTGCCTGTTTAAGTTTAAGGTTACGAGAAGACTGTCCTACAAAAACAGTGTCTGTTAGGTCTAATTCTAACTGTTGAGAGTTACATGGTGACTACAAGCAAGGTTTCTGACCTTAGAAAGTGACATATCGAGCCAATCAGAGGTGGCCAAATGAGATGGTCACTTGAGGAAAACCAGAAATAACTTGAAAAACAACTGCATATCATTGGCTAAGAAATGGACTCATTTCCAAAGGGTTAGAAATGTGTATATAAAAACAAGTATTTGTGCATATTATTCGGTAGCCTATTAATTTTTCTCTCCCTTTCTTCTCTTTTCGTCTAAGTAGTCAGTTTAGCGGGTTAGCGCATAGCACGTTGTGTATCAGTATAAGATCGACATCGCCCATTGTAACAGGAATTCCTCGAGAAAGAGCCTATTTGGAGTTAATTCCTTGATAGTTGGCTTCAACATTCAAATTTATTCAGTTTGACATGTCTAACGTGGCCATCATGCAGCATAATCATCTGACTCATTGTCCGGTTGGATGACTCCACAAGTAATTGTTGTGAATTCATCTTTGTCAAGAACACTGATTTCATCAACTCTGAAGCTACACTTCAAACAATCGACTCCCTACACAAAATTCACTCGTTCCCAACCCACCAATAAGAAAATCAGATAAACCGGCCAAGTATCTTGTATATTTTGAATCCATAACTCATGTGGCTGCATATTCAAATTACCAGATCACAACACATCAGAATATATACATAACTAGATCACTTCGGATATGAAGCTGTGTAATCCATTCACTAGTTTTTTAAATATAATTTATGAACAGTAAGAATTGTATCAGCGATTATTTCGTTAGATGATAGCTTACAATTGAAGCTATTTAAAGGCATAAAAAATCACCTGTCTAATATAAATACGCATTGACATTCACAATTTGAGTCACTAAATTATGGTTTTGTTAGTTTCGCAATTTCGTTTTCTCTCCACTTATCAATAGTTTTATCGTGTAAATAAAAGTGATTATTCCAATTAGTTATTCGAATGTTAATTCGGAAATGTTGAAAAAGATAATTTTGTTACTTGACAATAAGAGATATTTTAGGAATACCAGAAGATAAGACGTTGAAAATTCAAGTTTTACACATTGAATTGAGGTCAGTGTTAAAATGAAAAACACGTAACTCACATTAATCATTACTGTTACAAAGGTTGAAAGTTGATTACTAAGAGTTTTTGAAAAACGAAACCTATTTGATAACTTCAAGGTACAATTGGCAAATGTGTATGAATAAAACAATATATCTAAATACAACTTTTCCATTAACTTGGACAGAATTCAGTTTACTTGGTGTTAAATATTTGGTTCTATGCCATTTACTTGGTGAACAAAAGTTGTACCTTAAAAGCTTCCATACATTTTGCTATATATGTGTACTAATTTCCAGCTGTTCCAACTAATATGAACTAAAAAAGTTGACAGAACATCGAAAAATCTTTCTTAAAAACATTAACCAGAATAAACAAACCAAACCATTTCAACTCTGCCCTCTAAGTTGAAGGATCATCATTCAGAAGAACTATAACACCTCATGGTGAAAGCCGAGATTCTTCAAAAGTCACGAGGTCAATGTCCCTTCAAACAACCAGAGCAACAATTTACATGCGTAAATAGAATGTCCGGAAAATGTGAGAGATTGGAAGGAGCAGTCAAATAGCTGCAGAAATAAACAGATACAACTCGATGGTGCACACAATAGGTAAAACCACATGAAACAAAGAGGGACAGAAAAGATTAGGTTCACGAGAGATACTGGTGTAATCTTATCGTGAAGAAGAAAATGCTCCACACACTCAGAGAGTTGCTCTGATTCTGTCCAGTGAAGCGAGAAAATCACTCATAGGATGGGGATCTCATGGATCCGGAATCATCAAAGCATCATTCAAAACAAAGAACGAGGGAATCACAATGAATGTTATACATCAACGAATGATAGCGACGAAGACGACAGAGATCAGTTTGACACGAGGCTGAAACCAATCATAGAGAAGTGCTCAGGAAAGGATCAGATCATCCTGATGGGAGAGCTAAACGCCAAAATCGGGATGGATAACACCGCGTATGGATATATCATGATATAACGAAGAAACTAACAGTGAAATTTTGTAAACCAGAGTGACCGGTCAAGGACAAAGAAGGCAAACCAGTCAGTGAGAGTTAAAAACAGTGGAACAGGTGAATACAGTAGTTTGAATAACTCTTGAATAGGTCAGCTACATTGAATCCACCGGACATCGAAACAACACACACAGACCTTCCCACACACATGGTCACCAGACAACTGGAAATTGGGAAAGCAGTAGGACCAGACAATATATCAGCTGAAGCAACGAAGTCAGACACAAAAGCAACTACAAACATGCTCCACGTTCTAGTCACAGAGATTTGGAAGGAGGAACAAGTGCCGACAGACTGGAAACAAGGAAATCTCATGAAGATACAAAAGAATGGAAATCTGAGCAGATGTGAAAACCTTAGTGGCATCACACTACTATCAGCACCAGGAAACGTTTCCAACAAAGCGTTGTCGAACCGGATGAGAGATTCAGTAGACGCCCAACCTCAAGATCAACAGTGTGGATTCCGTAGGGGTCAGTGATGCACGGACCACACCGTGACATTACGGATTGTCGTTGAACAATCAATTGAATGGAACTCGTCACTATACATCAACTTCCTTGACTATGAGGAAGCATTTGGCAGTTTGGATAGGAGAGCCGTATGGAACCTTGTTTGACACTAAGGTGTGAGTAGCTGAGAAAATCGTCAACATCATCCGGAATTTATACGACGGACTACACTGCAAAGTCGTGCATGGAGTACAGCTGACAGAAGTATTCCATGTGAGGACCAGTTTCAGACGAGACAGATTACTCTGCTCCCTTTTTCTTTCTTCTGGTGGTTGACTGGATTGTGAAGACCTGGACATCTGAGGGGAATCACGGGATACAATGAACAGCTTGCATGCAACTAGACGATTTGGAATTGGCAGATCACCTGGCTCTTCTATCCCATACAAACCAACAAATGCAGGTCAATACAACCAGTGTAGCAACAGCTTGTGCAGCGGTGGGATTCAACATACACAGGAGAAAAGCCAAGATCCTCAAATACAACACAGAGATCACCAACTCAATCACACTTGATGTAGAAACTGTGGAAGAGGTGGAGACTCTCACGTATCTGGACAGCATCATCGCTGAACGAGTAGGATCTGGTGCAGACTTAACGGTGGGGATTGTCAAAGTAAGGGCCGTATTTCTACATTTGAAGAACATATGTAACTCGAAACAACTGTCAACCAACATGAAAGTGAGGATGTTCAATACGAACATCAAGATAGTTCTACTGTATGAAGTTGAAGACACTCAGTGTCCATTGTCCGGACAACATCAGCAACAAATTACTATGAAAGAGAATAAACCAGCTTCCAACTGAGGAGTAAATTAGGAAAAGACAATGGAAGTGTGTAGGACATACATCAAGGTAATCATCAAACTGTATCACGAGACAAGTGCTAACTTCATATCTTAACTGAACGTTAGATGTTCGATGAAGGGGTTATTTCTTTAGATATTCTTTTATACCACCAATATGGAGGTTGTTGTTTTTTTGCGTAGCATGTTTTCTCTGTTGATAACACAGTGAAATGTGAAGTCACATCTGATGGAACATTTTCATTGAGGTTACATTTAAATCAGTAATTGAACTGTTTAAGCCGAAAGTGTCTAATGCTCTGTCTTTGTTGGTCTCATTTTTAACAGGTTGTTTTATCTTGAAACTTACCAGCTGGTTACCAGCTTTGTGTTTGTATTTTGATTACAGGTGTTTACAAGGGTAGTGTTTATATGGTGAAAATCCATATTAGATGCTAGAATAAGTTCGTTTGTGTGGGGAATTAGTATTTCGAATTATATTTTTGTATTGATTTCGTCGACTGTTATCGAAGTATCACAAAAGTTTATCTAGTGATATTGCTTGCAGTTGTAAGGTAGATAATGATATGCTAATTAATTGGGGACAATTAATGTTTTACTGTCTCTTATAGCAAAATACATTTTGCTCCGTGTTTCTCTTACGTTGTAAAGTACGACATTGATAACTATACTATCACTGTTACTACAGATAATTCTAAAAGAAACCTTAAGTCATAACATTTGTATCGAAAATCAGTTACGTTCTTTGCAAATTAAATCTATTTTCCACCCCTTCAGTAAAATCCACCTGAACTGCATCACTGTCTCTAACTTGTTTAATTTCCTCGTAGACAGCAAATTTTTCATTTAGCTGAAAAATAAATCTTACTTCAAATAATCAGTAATTATGTTCTGTAGAAACAACTTGATATCTTCTTTGTCATAATTATTGATTAACTATTAAAATATAATAAAAATAGTTGAAAAACAACTTGTATTAGTGTTATCCTCAATATATTTTCACTCCGTCCGTCAAGGCCACTGCACATGCTCACTCTCTCTCACTTTATATGAACACAGACACACTTACTTGATATATATATACAAACTAGTCTCCCTTCTTTGGAATATAACATAAGAGTTGTTAAGAGTTCATAAAAATATCAGTAATAATTTATAATCACTATTGGCAATCAAAGATTGATTGATTCACTGACAATTAGATAAGCAGCGAATGGCGATTCAAGCATTTGCATGAGTTCGTATGTATATATGTATCTGCGCCATTGTGACTGAGAGACAGTATCAATGAGTGAAAATAAATATACTGTAGTCTAAATAGTTGCGAAAATAAAAATAAATTGGATGAAAATTTAAGGAAAATACAATGAAAGAGTTAGAATATTTAAAAGTTAAAGTAGCAAAGAAAATACGAAACTGAAAGCAACATATATGTTCTATTATTTCTTTTAGCCCCTCAAATTATCACATAACAAGATCGTCATTCAGGACACCGACTTATACGACCTTGGCCCTGTGCCAAACCAGTGGCACTTTACCCAGCCCGAGCAGCCTAGAGTCAATTCTAAGTTCGTAATGGTCCTTCGAGATGGTAGCTTCTCGTCTAGCCCAGACGGCTCAGTCCAGAACACAGTCTCAGCTTCCGATCTATCAACCATGTATTTCAGACATTCGCAGTTAATATACAAGCAAACCAGACCTCATCATACCATAAATAGAAAATAACAATTATACAAGATCAATCCAAAAGTGGTTGAGAATGTGAGAGACTGTAACTAATAGATTGGAATTAACTTAATAATATAAAGTCATATAATAGTAGCCAGTAGATCAAATTGAAGCTTATTATAAAAGAAATATAAATATATCCATTCTACTTACTTAATAGTTATACAATAAGAATAGATATATAATAAAAGTCCATATAGTTCCTAGCAGTTACCATTCATTTATTCTTTGTTAGGATATAACATATCCCTTATCAGTGTGGGACGCTAATGTATACTCAATACTACATTCGAAAACAATCTAGGCCATTCAAGCCGTATAATGAACAATGATACATTTAGACCAATAAGTTGTAATCCAAAGGTCAGAGTTTACAGCTTCAATCACTCATATTGTGTAAATACCACCAAATGTTACTCATCACTTATTTAATTCCACAATTCAAAGCTTCTTAGAGAAATCCGTTACGACTATTAATAATTTAAGTCTCTTTAATAAGTTCTCCATAACTGACAAGATTTAAACTAGGATAAAAGATATATCTAGTGATCTATGACTCAATGGATCTCTACTTGTGTCAGTTCGTGAAATAATTTTACTTCGAAATTAATTCATTTTACTGGAAACTTTATTCGATTATTTGATATTTCATATTCTCTTATAATAAAATTAAAATAATTAATTTTTCGGTGAATTTTCGGTTGTAATGATTAGTGATAGGTTTATGGCAAATTTGTTAAATTTTATAGAATCCCCAAGTAGACATTTACTATTTTCATATCAACAGTTATTCTTGGAAAACCGTTATGACGTTTGATATATGTTTACAATGGAACATATTTCACAGCTTTAGTAAAGTTTAAAAGTACTGAAGAACTAGAGTCTTTATACTTACTATGTTGGACTACCGATTATTTACAATATTCATTCAGGTGTTTCCATCTATTATTTAATTCATCTGCTCAGAACATTTTCCTTGGGATAATTTATGTAATTTGGGAACTAATTTCATTTTGAATCTATAAGACTGTGTTTACATGATGTTTTGAAACATCGATTGATTCAATGATATCCAAATGTCATCACACTAAATTGCAAAACTCAGAGTTTCAGCTCAATGTTCTTTTTGAAAACAACACAACTTTTAACTAGTGAAAGAGAAAAATATGACATTCATAAAGTTTAAATGGCAGTAACTAAGATTTTAACTCCGCCTGGAGTCCCTCCAGGGGCTACTGCCGGTCCCAAACCCGGATAAAGGAGGAGGGTTGGGCATGGGGTTAGTGACCCCATCCCGTAGAAAACTAACTCGCTAAAAAACGCTAACCAGAAAAAATTATTCAAACCTTTTAAACTCTGCCCTGGGAGTCAGAAGGTCTTCATTTAGAAGAACTATGACGCCTCATGATGAAAGCCGAATTCCTTCGGAAGTCACGAGGCCGATGCCTCTTCTGACAACCAGAGCAACCATTTATTTAAGTACATGGAATGTTCGTACAATGAGGGACACCGGGAGAGCCTTTCAAATTGCTGCAGAAATGAGAAGATACAACCTAGAGGTACTTGGGATCAGTGAAACACATTAGACGCAAGTTGGACAACAACGACTAACTACAGGAGAGCTCCTGTTATACTCCGGCCATGAAGAAGAAAATGCCCCACATACAAAAGGAGTTGGATTGATGCTGTCCAAACAAGCACAAAATGCACTTATAGGATGGGAGTCTCATAGACCAAAGATCATCAAAGCCTCCTCCAAAACAAAGAAAGAGGGCATTTCAATGAACATCATCCAATGTTATGCACCTACCAACGACTACGATGAAGATGCTAAAGATCAATTCTATAATAGTCTGCAGTCGATCGTCGAGAAGTGCCCAACAAAGGACCTAACCATTCTGATGGGAGATTTCAATGCCAAGGTTGGAACGGACAACACCGGATATGAAGACATCATGGGACGACACGGACTGGGAGAAAGAAACGAAAATGCTGAGAGATTTGCAAACCTATGTGCCTTCAATAGACTGGTCATGGGCGGCACCATATTCCCACATAAGCGCATTCACAAAATCACATGGATTTCACCGGATCACACTACACAAAACCAAATCGACCATATCTGCATCAACAAAACGTTCGGGAGGACGATGGAAGACGTGAGAACCTGTAGTGACTCACGTTTATCACGAGAACACGACTGGTTTAATAAAAACAATTATTATTATAACCAACTGTACCAGTGTTTGTTTTAACGTGCTTTTGTTTGACTGTGCTAATGACAGCTTTTTCGTGCTTCCATTCTTATACTTACACTTTGATTGTAACTTCGCGCGAATTCGGTTACCTTCTGTAACCAAGGTTGTATCCTGGCACGATCTCGGTATCCTTTCGATGCCACGAGATCGCCAGCTAATAAACCTCGACTTGGTCCATTAATTGCCTTCTGGTATTCGGCTTCTCGGGGATTTTATGGAGTCATTTGGAACGAGCTTCTTACGCCTTCTGATCTATTTGGCACGTGTTTCTTGGTAGCGGTGTTCATAGTTAATCACAACTCGACGCCACGCTACAAACCAAGAGAGGAGCTGATATAGCATCAGATCATCACTCGCTGGTCGCCAAGATGAAATTGAAACTCAAGAAGCACTGGACAACGGGACGGAAAATATCACAAAAGTTCAACACGGCCTTTCTTCAGGATAGTCCTCAGCAACAAGTTCCAGGCCTTTCATGATCTACTCAATGGAGAAGGAACTACTGTGGAGAGCAACTGGAAGGGGATCAAAGAGGCAATCACTTCAACATGTCATGAGGTCCTGGGTCACAAGAAGCACCATCACAAGGAATGGATCACTGTTGATACACTGGATAAGATTCAAGAAAGGAGGAACAAGAAGGCAGCAATCAATACCAGCCGAACAAGAGCAGAAAAAGCCAAGGCACAAGCTGAATACACAGAAGTAAACAAACAAGTGAAGAGGAGCATCAGAACCGACAAACGTAAATATGTGGAAGATTTAGCAACGACGGCGGAAAAGGCTGCAAGAGAAGGAAACATGAGACAACTGTATGACACGACAAAGAAACTCTCTGGAAATCGCCGCAAACCAGAACGACCAGTGAAAAGCAAGGAAGGCGAGGTAATCACCAACATTGAAGAGCAACAAAACAGGTGGGTAGAACACTTCAAAGAACTCTTGAATCGACCAGCTCCACTGAACCCACCCAACATCGAAGCAGCACCCACGGACCTCCCAATCAATGTTGGCCCACCAACAATTGAAGAAATCAGCATGGCCATCAGACAAATCAAGAGTGGCAAAGCAGCAGGACCGGACAACATTCCAGCAGAGGCACTAAAAGCAGACGTAGCGGCAACTGCAAGGATACTCCACATTCTCTTCAATAAGATTTGGGATGAGGAACAAGTACCAACAGACTGGAAAGAAGGACTTCTGATCAAAATACCGAAGAAAGGCGATCTCAGCAAGTGTGATAACTACAGGGGCATCACTCTTCTCTCAATACCGGGAAAAGTCTTCAACAGGGTATTGTTAAACAGGATGAAGGACTGCGTAGACGCCCAACTTCGTGACCAACAGGCAGGATTCCGTAAGGATAGATCGTGTACAGACCAAATCGCAACTCTACGGATCATTGTGGAACAATCAATTGAATGGAATTCATCACTCTACATCAACTTCATTGACTACGAAAAGGCATTTGATAGCGTGGACAGAACAACACTATGGAAACTTCTTCGACACTACGGCGTGCCTCAGAAGATAGTCAATATCATACGAAACTCCTATGATGGATTAAACTGCAAAATCGTGCATGGAGGACAGTTGACAAAGTCGTGAAGACCGGTGTTAGGCAAGGTTGCTTACTCTCACCCTTTCTCTTTCTCCTGGTGATCGACTGGATCATGAAGACGTCAACGTCTGAAGGGAAGCACGGGATACAATGGACATCTAGGATGCAGTTGGACGATCTAGACTTCGCAGATGATCTGGCCCTTCTATCCCAAACGCAACAACAAATGCAGGAGAAGACGAACAGTGTGGCAGCAGTAGGTCTCAATATACACAAAGGGAAAAGCAGGATTCTCCGATACAACACAGAATGCACCAATCCAATCACAATTGACGGAGAAGATTTGGAAGATGTAAAAACCTTTACATATTTGGGCAGCATCATTGATGAACAGGGTGGATCTGATGCAGATGTGAAGGCGCGGATCGGCAAAGCAAGAGCAGCATATTTACAACTGAGGAACATCTGGAACTCAAAGCAACTGTCAACCAACACCAAGGTCAGGATTTTCAATACAAATGTCAAGACAGTTCTACTGTATGGGGCAGAAACCTGGAGAACTACGAAAGCCATCATCCAGAAAATACAGGTGTTTATTAACAGTTGTCTACGCAAAATACTTCAGATCCGTTGGCCGGACACTATTAGCAACAACGTACTGTGGGAGAGAACAAACCAGATCCCAGCGGAGGAAGAAATCAGGAAGAAGCGCTGGAAGTGGATAGGACACACATTGAGGAAAGCACCCAACTGCGTCACAAGACAAGCCCTCACATGGAATCCTGAAGGCCAAAGGAAAAGAGGAAGACCAAAGAACACATTACGCCGGGAAATGGAGATAGACATGAGAAAAATGAACAAGAATTGGATGGAACTAGAAAAGAAGGCCCAGGACAGAGTGGGTTGGAGAATGCTGGTCAGCGGCCTATGCTCCATTGGGAGTAACAGGCGTAAGTAAGTAAGTAAGTAAATAAGACTTTATAACATTTTACAGAAAATATTTCTGTAAAACCCTTAAGTTATTTATTTTTTTTTTAAATGATTTCGGAAGTGGAATACATACCTTAAATATGCAGTTTAAATTGCCTATTTTAATATATATTGGATATATTGTACAGTATTTCTTTTGACTCCTTTAGGGACTTAACGCATGACCGGGGTAAGAATTAACTCGCAGACAACCAAGCCACGATTGAATTGTCATAGATGTGATTCCTGAGTGCGGGATCGTGGTTGAGCACTGATGAGGAGTTTCATACTAGGACGAAATGGTCATCAAGTGCTTCCAGGTTTTCAACAGTGGTCTATCTTAGATCGACTCATGAATCAACAATACCCTTTATTATACTAAATAAAGACAGTTCAGAGAAGAAAATTTTCCTTTCAATGATGTCATGCAATAAAGCTACAAAATCGTATATATGGGAGATACCACAGTAGAGATCTCTAAAACCAGACTCTTAAAACCATTAGGAAAGACATTTTATTCGGCTCAACTGTGTGTTTTATTACTCACCAAGTCCTGATCCAAGGACTTTTTGAGGATAATCTGCCTTTTTGGGAGATTTCAATGTTTGTTTACCAGTTTACTTGACCCTGAGAAGAATGCTTTATTGAGCTCACAAAGGGTGCTTTTTTGAAGGTATTTTATAACACTACACAGTTTGTCTATTTAAAAGTCAATATAAATAAGTCAGTAGTTCTCTTGTTAAATATACTTATTATTTATTTCCACCATAAGATTCACTCAAGATTATTCAAAAAGTTAAATTAACTGGTTCTACGGTTAGCTGGGTAAAAAATTTTAAATAGTGTAGTCTTCGATAATTAGTCAGTTAATGTCTGATCTTAATATTCAGAAATGGAATGTCAAATCTCTTATTTTTTCATAGGCCTAATGTAACAATTTTATATTTGGAAAGTTTGTTTATTGACAATTTTTTGTCTTTTCTTCACCTTCATATTCATCAATTGGATGTATCTGGAACATTTTACTTCTGTTCATGTTATTATCATTCGTATTGCTCTTTGACTGTTAAGTAACTTTATTTTATAACTGAAACTTTTGATAAACTTTTTTGTATCTTTGTTAATGGCTCAACAATTTTCTTTTTGATGACAGACTATCATATGTAAAATTACTATCAATGCGATTGAACGACTTTAGTAAATAATATCTTTGAGATGTCTGCGTTTTGCTTAATTGTTATTATATTTGACATGGCCGAGTGGATCTTATACAACATTTGCAAAGGACTTGGGCTGATAATAGTACTGCAATCCATCTTAAATGTGACTGATATTCATAGAATCTATTATCTCTCACTGGGTCATAGGAGATCAGATGATGAAACCTAGTTTAGAACTTTAAGGAATGTGTTATATGGAAAAATACTAATCTTTATATACCGATTTTCTGTTCAACAATTTCCATTACATTTAAGTAATAAAGTAACAATGTAAATTTTATACTGAACAAATGTTATAACTGGATGATTCCATGACATAAATTATCAGAATATTATAGAGTAGCATACTGAAATAATTATTGACTGAATTTATTAGAATAAAATCAAATAACATGCTAAATGATTATTATAATGAATTAATCCAAAAGTTCACTGTTGATTGCTTTGCATCAATTAGAATTACCAAAGAATCAATTTCATTTATCGGTGATGAAACAGGAGTAGCCTGTTTTTTCTAAGTTTAGACATCTACCGAAAGTCACTATGACATTTTGTAGAGTTTTGTTTATATATTCTGCTAGCTTTATACAGAAGGCTAATTGACTTAAAAGCAATCACTGGTAATTGAAGTGAAAGATCATAACTAGAGCATTAATAAAATTATGGAAATAATTATAGCAATAAAATGAAGGGAAATGAATTTTCATGTGAATTATCAGTACTAGACTTAATAATGATTGGTGGTGGACATTAGGATGAGCTAAATATCCGTGTATGCTTCCAAGTAATTACAGCCACTTCAGCTGTCTGATTTTCATACATCTGCTTACCATATCTAATCCTTGTGCAACCAGAACCACAAAAGCAGTAAGTTTCTGGAGAGTATTTAATTCATCCAGACAAAGATAGAAAGAAAGATTTTTCGGTATTTAACAGTGAACAAAACACATGGGATCAAGTTCAGAATCTTCAGATATCAGACAATGTTCTTTTTTTAAATGAGATCAAACTGAAATTATTCATAAATGTCATTTAAATACAAAACAGAAAACCATTAAAGACAAAATTAGAGGTATGTAGAAGGCTTTATCATCTTCATTTTCAGAATAATAAGGCAGACCTAATGACAAACACATAAGCTCTCATGCAAATAAATGAGGAGACCACAAGGGGTTTTGTGCAGATTTTAGTGATTTCATTAGTTGAGATCATGAGTCAATTGAAGTTGTCCAGTGCTTCCAGGTTTCTCATGGTGGTCTAGCTACAATTGACTCATGATCTCAACTAATGAAATAAATGAGGATTATGCTTAATCCTAACTTGACTGTGTGCACACTTACGCTAGGGAGTTATAAAGAAAAACGACACCATTGAGCACTTCATCTTGGTTCAATGATTATTTAACTGATGTCAATTTTTCTTAATGAAAATTAATTGAAAAATATAGAATCATTATAACGATTTCTAGATGTAATTTTGTTAATTTTCTAGGCAATTGAATAATATTCATTAGGTTCGTTTTTTAGTTGAGTCAAACTTTTCACCATATATATATATATATATATATATATATATATATATATATATATATATATATATATATATATATATATATATATATATATATATATATATATACCAGTAAAATATGCTAATGAAACGGATTAGGATTAAAATTTATTGACAACATCCTTCTCAGTCTCAAACTATTTTTATTAATGATTGAATGAAATGAATTGAAACATTTGATTCGGGTAAGTATTATTAGTTATCATCCACGATAAATTTGAACTATGTAAACATAGTACAACTTTAAATTCACTTAGTGTTGTTTTACTCGATATAGCCTTAAGTCACAAGCTTTTTAAGCAAAGACAGATAGTGGCTAGCAATTGAATCCAGGGCGCGCGTTCCGTCCTGTTTGGGGCTCGTCAGCTGGAAGTGCCTGTATCCAAGAGTTGATCTTCAGCCCAGGACTCGAACCCAGTACTGTTCGTGTTATTCACGTAGCTACAACTTTCCTATTACACATGCATACAGATTAAACTTCTTTTTTTTCAATAACTAATGAATTCAAATAATTTTCTCTGCAATTTTGAATTTTTTAAATGTTTTAATAAGTACTATCTGTTGATTTGTAAATATTGTCTTTTACATCATTAGCAAGGTAAGCTAGATATGAAGAGACAGACTAGAATGTGAATTACTGATTATCTTGTAAATTCCATTTACACTTCTTCTATTAAAATTCCATTTAATTCACGACATTTAGTCAATTTGTAGATAAATGAACTTGTGAACTGATAGCGCTATGTATTTCGAACTTATACTCAGTTTTCACATGGTTTTTGTAACTGTTAAATACCCATATGACCGCTGATCTATTCATCTATGTAGATTATTTTTAAACTGCTCGTCATAGCTACAATGTTAGACGTAAGTGTACAGTCTTTAATTACTCCATGAAAGAAATTAAAAATATAGGGACAATATTGTGTGACTAATTACACTTATTCAAGCGTCTTCACACTACGATAGTTCTATTCATCTAGTTTATCATTAATAATATTGCTCACTTAAGAATCGTTTTAGGGAAAACGAAAAAAGTACCACTCCTTATCAATTTATTTTACCAACCCAATTTATATTAGAACTAATTTACATCTCACATGACGTTGGATACATACACTGTAATTTCTACTCTACGAAGCTACAAATAACTGTTTCTTATCAATTCAAATAATCATAATTAGCCTTTAATGAAATTCTCCTCAAAAATACCTATTTGGTGAATGATAATTTGTATTATATTTTTAGTCTCTTGTGAAAGCTTTGAAGTCAATGTGGTGAACTTACTTTGTTTTGTGATACACAAGAGCTGAAATGGAATCTGCCACTACATATTAAATTTGTTATCATGTACTAAGACTATGATTTAAATAGTTTCATTTTCTGTAAACCTATGATTAAAATATATGAGCTAAAGAAGGGAAATATATTAACAATTACAATTTTACTTGACGTCTGTTATCGTAAACCTCACTATTTGGGCTTATTCACCATCAATCATTCTCATTTTGACTGCTTTTCATTTAGAAAAGGTATGGTTTCTTTTTAAGAATCTACAAATCACAACATCTCATTAGCATTTTCACAGGTTCATTTTATTTATCCATGAATAGTGAGCTAATAGTTAATTAAGTATTAAATGTTTGACCCAGCTTTTTTTCAAAATCATGAATCGATATCAACTAGACAGAACCATTGGAAATCACTAATCACTGAATAAGTATTATTCGATCTTAGTTTTGCTTTCTGACTGTTTTCATCTCTTGAGGATTTGAGTTCGGCAACTTTTTCTTCCCAATTAATACCAGTACAACTGAAATGATGTATTATGAATGTTTGTTAGCAGAGTATGACGCATAACTGTACAATTGTTAAAATTAATATTTCAACAAGCTATAATACATTTGGATTCGCTTAGTAATAGAATCCAAAATTTGCTTTCCATTTAAATAGTAGACGAAATGCAGCTAAATGATTTGTTTACAAAGTCAAAATTATTTACTCTGATGATACCCTGGAGGAGGATTTCAAAACTACTGAATAGATTACCGTTTCAAGGGGGATTGATTATGAATACAGTGATCTTGAGTGCTATAAAAGGTATGACGGCAGTTGGCACTTTCCGGTTGCCCACACCGTGAGAGGGTTCTTCTAGAGGTACAGGAAAATGAAATTGTGTTAGGAGTGGTCTTAGTGACCTAAGAGAGTGATTGCAATGCCCAAGGGACAACTGCTTGCGGTCGGTCACACAAGACCTTTTTGTGAGTAGTTTTCATGTTAGACCTTACCGCCGGAGACGGATATCCGTGAGATAAGGCGAGGTGTGTATTTTTAGGGTCAAATTTTCTAACCCCACCCTTCCCTTGTGGGAAGGCAGCATCGCTGTTATGCTGGTCGTCTGAAGGAAACACCTTACTGCCATCACACCTCTGTACAGTCAGCAGTATAAATTCCCCATCGAACCTTAGGTTTGTTGCTTTTAGTCTTATCGCTCTTCAACCGACCTCTCTGACATGGTAGGACCTTGAGGAACGATTGTTTCAGCCAGTGCAGCTCGATCAGTTCATCACGATAGGCAAGCCAAACAACCACGTCAAGGTAGCAGCTACGGTTTGGAGATTACCGTCTAGCTTTTACGTTTTTGTAATATTCTTCTCTTTTTCCTTAAATTATTATCGATTTTTTAAAAGTAGAATGGCATGCTACAAACATTGATGCAGTAGGGAATTCTTATCATCACTTGTGCACTATTTTCAAAGGATAACCAACGAAGATATGTAAACTACTTTAGTTTTGCCATTTGAGTTTTATAGTATTTAGCATTGTGACAATCTGTAAGCTTTTTATTATAATGCATGAGTACATACACTTCATCAGTCATAATTGTTCAGTCCAAACAAATCACAAATATGATGGCTAATTGCAATGTTTACCCCAGGTCTTAGCTCAGCAGCATTTTCATTGAATGAATATCGGCATGAGAACAAGTCGTCATAAACGACGTGCTCACTTTAGCTCATGCAACAAGCTGGTTTAGTGTTGACCTCTTTGCGCTTATTATGGAACGGATTTTGGCCTACGCTCTAGCCCACCCATTATCCAAGGAGAACTACGCGGAAGTGCAAGTCGGTCTTTGCTCCTCAATGATGTTCCAGCAAAAAAATATTCTCTCTGACGATATCATTTTCCGAAGCTGTCCAATCATATTTATAATTATTTTTTACATATGGTAGTCTATAGTAAAATAAGGGAGTTTTACAAAATTATCAAATATATTCAAACTTGTTCACTTATAAGTCAATGAAAATGAAGTAGTGTTGCACAATACAATGGAGATTATCAAAAGGTCCCAAGAATTTAATATAATAACTTATAGATGAAAAGGTGCTATCTCAACGTTTTCGAGTATTTAATAAAAAGGGGTTGTGTCATTTAGCAATGTATTAGAAAATAATCGAGAGCTTGTGCTACGCAATAATTTTGGAAGTAATGATCTTTAAATAATAGCTAGAGATATCCATCCACATTTTATAGGAGAAGTAGAAGAATGTAGTAATTAGCAGTCATAATTTGAAAATTTTCTAAAGGGCGCGAATACGATGTGAGAATAAGGGAATGAACATGACTTCTGTACGCAGATGTTAGGTGCGAAATGATGAATTACTATAGCTTCAGTTATGCACAAATTCGTCATTAAAAATTTTTTGAGTCTATTTTGACTTTGTAGAAGATTTTGAACGACAACTTAAGTGGTTTTATGTGGCCCATGGTGATCATGTGTTTAATGAGCTATTGATCGGTTTGTATTCTCCTTTAGATAGCTATGCAGAGTATTCATATACAAACTATCTGTATGCAAGACTTTTAATGGCAGAAATTTGTTGAATCTTGATCAAGATGTCGATTATATTTTTTGCAGTAACTAACCTACTTCCTTGGGGTGCCTTCAAGAAGTTCAGAATCTCAAACTAAATTCATGAATAATTTAATATTGTACCAAGCTAGATCCGGATATTACTTTTTGGCTTATAGACAATTGTTTTAATCATGATCTGCGTCCAAAGACTTCAAATAACATGATTAAATATGGGCCACAATTCTATTAATTCTGTATCATTTATATATATATAGGTACATTAAAACAAAATAAAGGCAGTGTTTTTGATAACAGTTATGTGATCAACATCGGAAATCGACAGATGGTCTTTTCGTCCTCGTATGCTATTCTTCAGTATTGCACATCCACAACCTTACCACAGGAACACTAATCCGGGAGCCCCGGTCTCACACACGAACATTTAAACTGTGAACCAGTGAGTCGGAATCCAACTATGTCGATATCTAAATTTAATCAGCTCACGGTGTTGCGCGACCTTTAGTCGTCACCTCGAGTGAATAAATGTTCCAAAACCGACGTGGTTAGACTCCTCTGGTCACAGATTCTCCCTAGAACTCCAGGAATCGCATCTTCAAACTAGTCATTAGTGAGCAAATCATTATTACACGTATACAGAGATTTGTGGATACTGTCGAGTTTTAACGATGAACTGATCATAGCTAGACCATCATCAGTCAATGATTTTAACTATGAAAATTCAATCATCTTCACAAATATCCTTATACTAAAAATAATAATATTTCGATAATTATAACCGAGTCTTAAAAAGCTCAAGATCTGGAACAGAAACCACTCAACTCAGTTTGCTTCAATTCATATCACAGCAAAGCAAGAAAACTAACAAAAACGAGGAGAAAAATAGTCAAACCCATAACATCAAGATCATAAATCTATAAACATAATAATCGTGAAATTCAATATTTTTAAGATAATGAGGAAATGAATACCATTAACTAATGAGACTCACTCTGAGAAATGTTCTCCACCATCTCTCATCAGATATTGTTGTCATACAGAGCAGTGTTCGGGATTTCCAAGATGGTTCAGTTCAGAAGTCAGTGTCTCGTGTACTGATGCTATATTTTATTTTTGACAAACGTTTAATGGTTGAAATAGTAAATACATCTTCATTCTATCCTGTATGCGAATTTTGTTAATTTAGTATTGAGTAAATGGAATATACCCATTTGGACAGTGAATGAGAAAGATTGGTTCAGCGAAGAGTTCTTTTTCTAGCTTATTCATTTCCAAAGCTGTAAAATCGCAAATATATACTTATTTTTCAAGATGATCATAGAGTTTTGTTAAACACGGTAATAGTGAGGTAGAATAACCAAAGGGATTAAAACGTTATTAATAATAGTTTTTTGTTAAGGTCTTGAACATTCATCATAAAGATAGATAGGGAAATTATAATTGGAAAAGGAAGGATCAGCGTGATAAGATAAACTGTTGAATTGTAACCAGGACAATCAAAGAAACGGAAATAAAGCAGTCATGAGAAAAAGGTCTATAGGAAAGATAGAAGGGGAGCAGATGGTTACGAAGGAAGAAAATTATGAAAAAGAAAGAAAATTAAGATCAAGACTACGGTTGAAGAAGAGTTTGTACCGGTTTCTTTTGTACCTATAATTCTGGCTTTTCTAGATGTATAAATAGTGTTTTGGCAGTGCTAAGAGGATGGAATACAATTGCCTTTAACAGCCTTCTACTTACTTTGTGAATGACTTTGAACGCGGAATTCGTTTTGATTGAGTGACCTATGTTCACAAGGTATTTAAATCTGATATTAAGTTTATTTATGAGAATATTAGGGTCTCAAATGTCTTTTTCACCTTGTTAATAAAAGTTTGATCTGGATATAAAAAAATTATGCCATTATAAATTACTAAAGTTTAACTATAGCTAATTTCATAGCATAGATTAACTAGCTACTTTAATTGATTCTCCTGAAAATCAAACACTTCGGACTTGGTGACTGTAATAATTTCCGCCTACTACTGCCACTTTATTGTTATTATTGCTACTTCTAATTTACTACTATCAGTACTACTACTACTAATAATAATAACAACAACAATAATAATAGCAATAATAATAATATTGGTATCATTCATAGCACTGAATGTTGATGTAATTGTATAAGTCACAAGCTTTTCATTCATGTTTGTTCATGTCTTTTCGTTTTTAAAGTTTCGCTCTTTCTACATTTGTCTTGTTTTTCAGGTGTTTGCATATGTGTTGCATATTAATCCCTACATTGTTTTCTAGAAATTTTAGCTAGGAGTCAGTATACAACATTAACTATCCAAGTTATACTATATCAGTGTCGGCTATCATAACTATTCCAATAAATCATCAGTCAATCAGTTAACTACTTAGTTGGCCAGTTTATGAAGATGTAATAAAATGGTTCATCCTACTGGAATAATTTACATTCTAAATAGAAATTATCATTTGGTTGTCTTCGGTAATGCGGAAAAACAATTTTTCGATCAATTGTTCTGACAATCAATAAAGGAAAAGTTAATGGGACAGTCTCATTTCTAGCATACATTTGAAAGGTTACTTTATACCTGAATTTCTAGATTTTCAGCATTATTAACTGCTGTTGATTGTAAAGTGAGTTTTCCACTAAATTGTAGTTTACCCTAATTAAACGACATTATTATAGCCTCCTAGCTTAAGCTGAAGGTATACCTCGCAGTTAATACCTAACATGGATTACTATGCCGCAGTATTCAGGCACTGTCGCTACTTTGATGCCTATATAGAGTGGACATAAACCTACTAAAGATATATATTATCGGAAAAGATTAGAGTATCATATGGCAGAACTAGTGCTGCATGTGCCAGTTCATGGCTTGGAAGTGATTAATCCATAATTGTTGTCCTCGACAAAATCGTTTACTTAAGTTGTACATCCATTTATTTATAGTCATTTGACAAATATATGAGTTTTCAGAAGGAAAGAATAGATTACATCATAAAGTGATCCGAGATTTCAGCTCTCAAAAGAAAACTGCTCAATGATCGAGAGGTTAGAGAAGAGCATTTACATGTGGAAAATGTAAGGGATAATTATCTATTTAACAGATATGAAGAAGGAATGAATAAATTAAAGGATATGATGTTTGTAAGTCACCATTGATATTGTATGAAAATCGCAAAATATAAGTGCTATCTATCTGCCAGAGATCACGTGATTCCTTTTGACGAACTGATCATTAAAAATGTGTTGTATGAATGGTTCATATTTATCTGACACAAGCACTTATAATGGGTAAAGTTTTTTCATTTTACATGAATAATGATTTCATGTTATTCGCGTGCTAATTACCTTATTCACTGGTCTATCCAAAATCATTAGGATGACAGTTATTTGAAAAATAAAATAAGCCATGTATTAGGACTACACACCTACACAAATAAACTGGATCCAAACCAACACTTTAATTTATTGTGAAGGCTATCAAGGTGGATCCATCAGAATACATTTTCAAACTTCATCAATTTATGATGTATTAAGGACAATTTGATATTCTATATTTTATTCAATCCATGGTTTAATGCAATCTGATTGTAAAACGTTCTGTTTACTTTGAAATGAATTTATCACAAAATAAATCAGACAAATCCATTAACTAATACTACTTCGTTTTCGGTGGTTATAAGACTGATATCAGTTTTTAATCGAAATAACCTTCAAAATACAAATAAATCTTCGTAAACACTTTAATTACTAACATCAATCCTTTCCTCACTAGTAACTATCCTTGAGATGAAATTCTCAAATTTCTTATGCAATGTATCACTTTGTGTATTCAGCCAGGAGAAGAGTGAAACATCCAGTCATTGGTGCTATCAAACGACCATTGGTCCATATCATCAATTGATGAGATTCAAAATCTTAGGTACGTGTATCCGACGCTGATCTAAAAACGTCATGCTGTCCGTTAGAACTGAGAGTCCTGGTTCGGATCCTGCACCAAACGATTTGAATATGTATTTTCAGGTTGTTATTCAGTAAAATCAATTAAGGTATAGATTAATCAATAAAAAATTTAATCAGTATAGATTTCCGTCGAATTGTTTGTTTACGAATTTTGTTTACTTCATTTACCACAGGAAAATGAGACTAAATGAAGAAAAAGTTGTTTTCTTGAAATAGTTTGTTTACTTAAGTTTGATTACATTTACCCGAATGTACTTTAACTATATCAATATTGAATATATTCGAAGTTTTTGTATGTCATTTGTTCTAATATGTTGTAGGTTGGAGGTAACCGACTGAATAATAATAATAATAGTAATAATAATAATAATAATAATAACGTGATTATTCTAGAATAAACTAATATGAACCGCTTTTGTTGATCGTCTATTTTGCTTAACTTCTCGTGAAATAGATTTTATCAGGTTAATTGTACAGTGATTCAATCAGACGTATGATATCTTACTGTTCAGCAAAACAAAAATTATCATTGTTCTAGATCTGATTAACTTACTATAAAGGATAATTTGATCATTCATCTCTATTTTGGTGTTTTTCATTTAAGCAATTGACACTTGATCAAATGTAAAAACCTTACCAAATTAAGACAATGTGAAACTAGTTGAGCGCTAACATTGTTCCACTGGAGTACAAGTCCTTTGACAAATTTATGACAGTGTTCTGTTTATCCGACATGTTACTTCATTGAGATACAGTAGTATCATAAGTGTAATTCACATCACAAATTGACATTAGTCAGAGAACCACTAGAATTCTTGAGGTAGTGGATAGCTGTTTCAGTATATTCTAATACCAGTCAGTAATATACATTCAGAAATGTACATGGGAACTAAATCAAGTCTCTTGGGTAAAACTTTACTTCCAGACCATCAATAGTATCTACTCTTACTTCCAGTCAATCAGTAATATAGTCTGACGCTTATCCATCACCGTTTGGTTAGATAATACCTATCTTGAAGTTAGCCATCTGTAAGTGAATACGTGATTATTTTTATTAGATGAAATAGTTTTGTGAAAACTGGTGTATAAACAGAAAGTTGTTTGTTATCATATACTGACATTAGTTGTAGAAATACTAAAAACTTCGGAATGTTATATAAAATTATCCACAAATCCACTCCATTTAACTACAGTGTTGCAACTAAAATGATATGACTTAACGTAAAAAGAGAGGAGGATGACACTAAGAGTAGATAAAGATTTATTTAATATTGAAAATAGATCATAGCTATTTTTCAAACAGATAAGTTCAACTAATTGACTTTTGAGACTAATTGGTCAATGGTTTACTGCAAATATAATTTATGATTAAAATTTCATAGCTGACATGTAAAGCGAGCTGAGTGATTTGTTCGCTCTTCACATTATAGTTTTGTGTAAAACAATAACATATTAATATTTCTTGGCAGCTTGAACTAGATTTCAGTGTCACAGAATCAACAAACATAACAATGAGTTTTGAATGATTATTGTTCATGCACAATGAATTGAGTATTTGGATAGCATAATAAGAAGATAAAAACTGCTAGAATTATGTTGTATCTTAGCACGATACATTTCGAACAACCTGATTACTTATAAACTTGTTAAAAAATTTATACATGTAAAAGGAAAGGTCATCTAGACAATGGAATTTTAGATGAAACAAAGTTAATCACAAAAAGAATGTGAAAAACAATATCAAGCTCACTACACTGGATAATACAGTAATATTACTAGGGTAAGTTTAGGGTGAGAACAAACTGTTTTTGAATACATGCAGGTGGATGAATTTTCGTATGAACAAGGCTTCAATAAACCTTGGTATAAACTCTGGACAGCCTCTGTAAAATATCAAAGAGGTTGAGTTAAGATTAATCTTATGGCGTGTTTCAACTATGTGTTTAGCATTAGGGGAAGATGGGTGTCTATCATCTACTCTTATCAGTCACACAGTTTTTTGTTTTTGCAACCATTTCATTGATGGTGTACCAGATATAAGGTTGGTCAGATGGGGACAACTAATGTATTTCAATACAAAATTACAGAGTATCCTGGTAAAATATTAGAACCACACATAAAATACTTCATTTGTAAATATTCCAACAACTGCTTTTTATATTATGTACGATTCTTCCAATTCACGATTCTTTCCTATTTTCCTTTCTGTTTTCTTCAATTCCATCTTCTTAGCTTTCAGCTGCCATGCATTTTACTTCTGATTGGTGTTACATACTACTTATGTCTATCGACATAGGTAAAATAGACCACAGCTTTACTGGCAGGAAGACTATCATAATAACCACATATATTCACCATGTATGTATGTTTTTCGGAGAAACCGTTGGAACTCCGTCAGTCTTGATACTCAGGCGTCTCACGTTAGACTACTATACGTTATATTCAAGCTGACAGCACACAACTCCAGGAAGAAACTATAGGCCAGATTTGCTGCATAAACATTTTGTTACATGTTCGGACAACCTAATTCATAACCCATGATTACTGCTCCCTATGTGTATGCGGACACACATGTAAATTTATAAACACAGTAGGATGTGACGTAATGGTTTACGCGCCGGTGAAGTATGAACCATATTTTCCAATAATAATAACTTTTGCTGTATAGTACTTTTTAAAAACTTATTTTAGCCTTTGTTTCAATACAAGGCTATTTGACTCACTTCTGAATTGTAGGTTGATGTAGATGGGCATTTTTGGTGCGAAAAGTGTAGCGAGTCTCCTAAATGAAACATTAAGGATAGTGAACAGAAACAGTAAATAAGCGAAATAAAATCAAAGTATCATGTTTTTTAATAATTTAAAAACCTCAACTTATATGTACAATTTCATGTTTATTTAGAGTAATTCTATGTTATACTACTGAATTAATCAGGATCAAGATAGTGTAATTTAGTTTTTTCTAACGTTTGTGAATTATATCTTCACATAGTGCTTAAATCGCTCAAGATCAGGACGAAGTCTATTGTGTATCTATTAAGTAATAATGATAGTGAGAAAACAAAATCACTCAATAATTACTTCTTGTTTCTTACTTTGATCACTTTGAATTGCCCACCAGATGATATCATTAGTGATGCACTGTTTTTCTATGCATATGATCAGAGCTTACATACAAACATATCTCAAACTATTGTCTCATTACATCATCTTGTCAACTTTTCAGTAGCTTTGCACATGCATATTATGAACATTAAGAAATCGTTTATAAAACTATTTGTGAACTTGTAAACGACTGAAACATGAATTGATCCACTATCGCGAAATTACTCTCATTTTAGGACAAGGAAATAGTAATTACAAGCTTTTAGAGGTTTATTAACTAATGAATGACGAGCATTTAAACGTAGTCTTTAGCATCACCGAAGCCAGGTAGTATAGAATAAATTTATCGGAGACTAGTTTTGAGTTAAACTTATCATTGTTACTTGTTTTCAAGTAACAAATGATATTGAACTAGGTTAATGATCTAAGGGTAGTTGCTTTATCAGTGGTATTGTATTCTTTGAGTTGACCAGTTGTATAACAAAGCTTTTATGATCGTTAAAGGCAATATTCTTAGATCCTGCTTTACATGCTGCTCTTGTCCTCCAAATCAGTAAATAAAATTATTCGTTTTTATCACTGTTTAGTCACACTGAATATGCAACAGAAGTAGTAATGATGTTATGTTTATCTAGTGCAGACCGAATCAATATTCGGATGAAATAATGAACAGTAAAATAACCGTGTATGATTGCTAGCATGATTAAGAGAAATAACAAGAATGGAATAAAAGTTGTCGGTTGCATTACAAACGAAAACTTGCTTTATCAGTCATTTACTGTGTTGTTTGTTTTAAGGAATTAACTCAATCGAAAATACACTACAACCAGTGAATCAATGGTACCTACGTCACCAATAAGTTAAGTAATCCATATGTCTGCGATTGCGTCCTAATAATACAGTCACATAAAATCAATAAAAATTTTAAGCAGAGATTGGTAACGTCTAACGGTGGAGTCCAGGACCCATATTTCGTAATATTCGGAACTCGTCGGCTGGATATGCCTCAAAGACTTGTTGTTTATTACGGAACTCTGGCACAGTAACGTACGCTTCAAACGCCATGAATCCCAAGTAGAATAAAACTCACATCCTGAATATCACTGTCAGCCACTATCCAACTCTACTTAAAATAATTGGCAAATAATGGTAATATCGAGGTAATTTGCACAGGATGCACATATGCCAGAAGTGACTGATCGATCACAGTCCTAAACAAAAACGAAAAGATTCAAACAACATATATATATAAATAAATAAATAGAAGTGTTTCAGTTTAGGTGGCCTATTCGTTAGTTCCCTAATTAAAATATGTAAGCTGCTTGAAGCAATGATTTTTTATATTATCGGTCATGGGTTATTAAAGTTAAGATCAAGATGACCGTAACCTGGAGGTAAAACTGCTATCGATTTTTAAACTTTTAATCTTATAGAATACATAGCAAATAAAGGTACTCTGGAAGATGTAGAATCCTTCAAATACCTGGGAAGCAGCATCGATGAACAAGGAGGCTCAGATGCAGACATAAAGGCAAGGATTGGCAAAGCAAGGGTCACATTCCTATAACTGAAGAACATATGGAACTCAAAACAACTTTCAATCAATATCAAAATCAGAATCTTCAATACGAACGTCAAGGCAGTTCTACTGTATGGAGCTGAAACTTGGAGAACTGCAACAACCACAATCAAGAGGGTACAAGTATTTATAAATAGCTGTCTATGCAAGATACTCAACATCCACTGGCCGGATACCATCAGCAACAGCCTTTTCTGGGACAGAACAAACCAGCTTCCGGCTGAAGAAGAAATTCGGGAAAGACGATGAAAGTGGATAGGACATACATTACGCAAATCGTCATACTACATCACAAGACAAGCCCTAACTTGGAATCCTGAAGGGAAGCGAAAAAGAGAAAGGCCAAAGAAAACAATACGTCGGGTAATAGAAGCAGATATGAAAAGATGAATAACAACTGGAAGGAGCTGGAAAGAATTGCCCAGGACAGGGTTGGGTGGAGAATGTTGGTGAGCGGCCTATGCTCCTCCAGAAGGAGTAACACGCGTAAGTAAGTAAGTGATGACCATGTGTGTGGGAAGGTCTGTGTGTGTTGTTTCGATGTCCGGTGGATTCAATGTAGCTGACCTATTCAAGAGTTATTCAAACTACTGTATTCACCTGTTCCACTGTTTTTAACTCTCACTGACTGGTTTGCCTTCTTTGTCCTTGACCGGTCACTCTGGTTTACAAAATTTCACTGTTAGTTTCTTCGTTATATCATGATATATCCATACGCGGTGTTATCCATCCCGATTTTGGCGTTTAGCTCTCCCATCAGGATGATCTGATCCTTTCCTGAGCACTTCTCTATGATTGGTTTCAGCCTCGTGTCAAACTGATCTCTGTCGTCTTCGTCGCTATCATTCGTTGATGTATAACATTCATTGTGATTCCCTCGTTCTTTGTTTTGAATGATGCTTTGATGATTCCGGATCCATGAGATCCCCATCCTATGAGTGATTTTCTCGCTTCACTGGACAGAATCAGAGCAACTCTCTGAGTGTGTGGAGCATTTTCTTCTTCACGATAAGATTACACCAGTATCTCTCGTGAACCTAATCTTGTCTGTCCCTCTTTGTTTCATGTGGTTTTACCTATTGTGTGCACCATCGAGTTGTATCTGTTTATTTCTGCAGCTATTTGACTGCTCCTTCCAATCTCTCACATTTTCCGGACATTCTATTTACGCATGTAAATTGTTGCTCTGGTTGTTTGAAGGGACATTGACCTCGTGACTTTTGAAGAATCTCGGCTTTCACCATGAGGTGTTATAGTTCTTCTGAATGATGATCCTTCAACTTAGAGGGCAGAGTTGAAATGGTTTGGTTTGTTTATTCTGGTTAATGTTTTTAAGAAAGATTTTTCGATGTTCTGTCAACTTTTTTAGTTCATATTAGTTGGAACAGCTGGAAATTAGTACACATATATAGCAAAATGTATGGAAGCTTTTAAGGTACAACTTTTGTTCACCAAGTAAATGGCATAGAACCAAATATTTAACACCAAGTAAACTGAATTCTGTCCAAGTTAATGGAAAAGTTGTATTTAGATATATTGTTTTATTCATACACATTTGCCAATTGTACCTTGAAGTTATCAAATAGGTTTCGTTTTTCAAAAACTCTTAGTAATCAACTTTCAACCTTTGTAACAGTAATGATTAATGTGAGTTACGTGTTTTTCATTTTAACACTGACCTCAATTCAATGTGTAAAACTTGAATTTTCAACGTCTTATCTTCTGGCATTCCTAAAATATCTGTTATTGTCAAGTAACAAAATTATCTTTTTCAACATTTCCGAATTAACATTCGAGTAATATTTGGAGATTTACTACAGAATGTGATGAAGGTGGTGGGAACTCTGGATGTCATTAAACACCAAAGTCAGGAAACTGATTACATTCACTGACTCATCTATTCTCCGGCAAGATCATTCTGATAATCAAAATCCACATCACCACCCACCTTCTCTTACATATGTCCATCACAGATAATGAATTATATTCTTGTCCGATTGTTTTTTTCGTGTTTATTTTTATTTATTTTGAAAGATTTATTTACATTTATTTGGTAAAGATGGAATTAGAAAAAACCAAATAGTAGAAGAAAATGTATAAGAAGAAAGAACAAAGTTGTTTTATATAAATAAGCTCAAATGTATGAAATATATGGATATATATATATATATATTTCACAGGTTGTAATCATGAGTCAGTTGAAGCTAGACCACCATTGAAAACCTGGAAGCACTGGACGGCCGTTTCGTCCTATTATGGGACTCCTCAGCTTCAACTGACTCATGATTACAACCTGTGGAATTTACTAAAATCTCCACAAAACTCATTCTTATATATATATATATATATATATATATATATATATATATATATATATATATATCACAGTATTTCAATAAATCTGTATATTATATAGGTTTCAATGCGAAAATAAATTTTAAAAAATAGAATGTATTTGTTCAGTACGATTTTATGACAAATAATCATCATAGTAATAAACATCTCTTTGTTCATTTACTACCAAAAAATAGTCAACTGGTTCAGTTAGATAGAGTTTCAATAAAGCCGCTTCTGGTTAGGGATAGTTGTTTGCTTTGCATGAATCCTTTTGCAGCATTGAAAAACTTATTGAAATTGATGAGACGGTGATCGTAACATATTAGCAATAGCAGGGGAAGAAATATGAAGGCAGAATATGAACGTAGTGTATTCTTTATCTGTAGCAGGTCTTCGTACTAATGGAGTAGAACATTCTCTGAAGGTTACTCATAAAAACTTGAAAACCAAATAAGCAGACACTTTAACAAATAATTAAAAAAACTTTAACTTGGAGAAACTTTACACGGATGGCTGGAGGTATATAAATGTATTTCTAGATTGTGTTACAATCGTGATGTTGTAATTCAAAGGAAATATCTTGCTGACTTATCGACAGTTGTACATACCGACAACGTTAATGCAATGTGGAAATGCTTGGAAAACTATTTGAGTCCCAACAAAGGTTTTTAAAGTCAAATGTTATGTAGTCAGATCGATGAATTCATATATACATGATTTGTAGACAGAAATACCCATTGAAACCTCAATAAATTCAGTAATAATATAAAATCTTTGTACTGAACATAATATTACGGTTTATTTCTATGAATAATTCATTTACAATAACTGTTTACCGACTAAGTAGCTGTCGTTACATGGTGAATATTTCAAGAGTTGTAACTTTTGGAGTTATGAAGGGTTATTGTTTGTATTTTTATTCCATACTTACTAAACACTTGGATCATTATGTCCCTGTTTCCCTACTTGTAGGCTTTTGGTGATGCATAAACTTTTTTGTGTCGTCGCTTCTATAAGTTACTGTTACTTTATTATTGACCTATTATTCAGTTCTCCTTCACTTATGGTACACTATATTTTTCTATTCATACCACTGCTCCATCGGGTAACTGACCTATGCTATCACACGAGCTTTAGTCGATTAACTTAACTATATGGCAGAACTTTATCTGCATGTCACACTACTTCTCTAACCTGGTTATCAAGCAAGTGATGTAGTGAAGCTGTATCCTGGAACAATAGGAATTAGGTGTTGATCTCGGTCATTATCTCACTGTAATTGAGTTACTGATAAAAGGAAGGCCTTTGCATCATCGCGTAGCAAATGGTCGTTAGTCTTATACCAACGATCTAGGCAGATTCATTCGCATCTGAACTAGATAATAGAACTAATTCCATAATAACGGTCTGACCACATGGGCCCCGATACAGTTAAAGAACCTGTTCTTTTAGTCGTTATATCAGTAACCATCGGCCAAAATTTGTGCACATGGCTCCCTCTTATCATTGTCTAGTAACTCTGTCCTATTAACAGCTGAGTGAATTTGTTTATAGACTTTGTAGGCAGTGATAAGTTTTCGATAAAACTATTTATGGCTTTGGGAAGCATTCAAAAATGACCACTCTAACGTGAATATATTTACACTTCGATAAATAAAGTTATATGGCAATATTTTGACAATATTCAGATCAGAATATCGTAATTAGTCTTGAAAAACTTATAAACTTTTTAGTGGCCGGTTCTATGTCGAGTTCACATAGCTTATTCTAGTTTCTCGACAAACCAATGTATCCATTCTTCTCACGCTACATTTTGACCTTGTTAATTATTCGCTTATCAAACTTGACTTTTTATGTAACCATATGTGCGTGCATTTCTTATCTTATTCACACATGCCTGTAACTTATAAATATCAACTAACGCTTGATTAAACCCAGTTGGCTGACACTCCTTCTCCACTGTACGACATTTCGCCTCGTCCCTCTGATTGTCTGTCCAAATGAATGAGTGTACAAAATATATATATTCGAAAATCTATTCTGTTATTTGACTTATTTAATTCCGTTATTCACTAACGCGATTTAAGTCGATAACTTTATACGAGGATTGATAACACGTATATTTCAATAACAATCATTCGTACGATCAACCTGAAGTCAAATACAGGACCAATAAAACTTTCTAAAACAGCTAAATTTCCTCATATTTCATTACTTCTGTTACAAAATACTTTTGACCTATACGAACTCTTAGCTCACTGATTCCAAAGTGGCTTCAAAATCACTCTGTCATTTTATTAATCAGTCAAGTTTGTCCGTGGACTTTAGTTTCACAGTTAATTTTAATTAGGAAACACCATTTATTACTTACCAAGATTAGAATGGCTAAAAAAATATCCACCTTTGAATATGGAAATTAAATGACTACTAACGTGTTTGGAAAGATACACGATGGAGTGACATTTGTTAGTGTTAAGTTTGAATTAAGATTAGGATTAAGGGCAGGGTTTAAGATATAATTAACTAGCTCTAAAACTGAAGTTTAAAACTTACTTTAATCCTTAACTCTAACGGTCAAACACATGCAGCCGAATTGGAAGAGTTTGTCAATCATTTAAAAACGGTATATGTTTAGTAAGTTCTGATTTTTTTAATAATAACTCATCCATATTTGCAGCTTTCTGATTGGTCGATTTTTTTCCTAAATTAGTTTGGAATTCTCTAAATCTACGCATTAAAATTGAGTTTTACTAATACAATATCTACTGTGGAGTCTATATCAGTTTTAAGTAACCTTAAACGTTTATTAATCTGCTGTAGATTATTGAAATGAAAGTTATCTTTCCTACCATCTGGAGAATCTGTAATGACAAGGGAGTACTGTTCACTTGCTTCGTTCTAGTTTATCACTCCTTACCATGAATCAACTGTCTAATACTTCCTGGTTATCGATAATTTTCCAAGTGATATCAATTGGATGTGGAAATTAAAGTTTAACTACAGTAATCTCCATAAACCATATTTCCTTATGATAATTGGACTCTAAAAAGGAATGGCATTCAAGATAGATTTCAGAAATTCTAGCTTGAATTAATAAACCCTGAAGTTAGTCTTGTTCGAATTGAGATAGATAAAGACGAACAAATGTGTGTCGGATTCAAGTAAAAAAGTCTCATTTTCTAGATAAAGCTGTTTGTATTCATTAAAAAGCAATTTAAAAATGAAAATACCATAGAATTCATACCCGTAAGTAAATATGTAAAGGTTCTACAATACCTTATCTAGTAAATGTACTATGTGGTGAACAAGTTGTTAGAGCTGACCTAGTCAACAACCTGTACTCTTAAACATGTTTCTAATTAAAAAGTTGTACAGATTCAAATCTTTTATTAAAAAAGAATTCCAGATAGTTTATCTACTTCATTTATGTATATATGCATGTAATTATCGGTATTTCTCTTTTGTTTTGCTTTGCAACTTGGTGATATACTTTGTTCTGAGAATTCTATGTTGTAGCAAAAATACGATATTGACTAAAGCCATTATTAGCGATAGTAATAATAATAAAATTATCTAGTTGGCAAATATTTTTACCATTGATTCTATCACTTTAGATAATTTTCCAGTCATACCTTATAATAATGTGAAGATTGGATTTAGCTATTGGGTTTTCACAGATATGTACATGTAAAAATATCAACTGTTAACTATAATATATCAGAATCATGAATATGAATGATTTACTGAAATTATAAATAACAATTATTTGTTACAGTTCTCTATTTTCACATTTATCTTCTTATGACAAACTGTCTGGTATGAATAATTTTTTCGAAATGTGTAAACGCGTTTGTTAGAAATATCTCAAAGGCAACAGATTAAAATCAATATACTTTTCGTTAATCAGCGAATTAAGATTACAGTGAATTCAAAAAGTCGCCTTATCTACATTTTTGTCAAATGTTGATAACGTTTCAAGAACTTGAATATCTTTTGTCATTTTGTGTATAAAAACTAACCATGAACTGAAGTTTCAGTTGTACAACAACCCATGTACTTATTTCAGAACAGAAATTGTAGAATGGTAAGAGCCTAGATGTTGGCCAAAAAGTTAGAGCTGCAGTTGATCAGTAATCAGACTTGACAACAAGAGATAAAAACTTTGTCGAATAGAAATTAAAATCAACAGTATTTTAATAGGTTATATTTCAAAAATTAATGCCCCTGGTAATTAAGTTTTTTTTTTAAATTCATTAAAGTACCTGATGTTAGTGGTTACTGTACTTACTAATTAATTAGAAGTAATGTTTGAGACTGACATGGAACTTTACATCATTAAAGACACAAGATGATAAAACAATCAGAAAAAATACTTGAATTTGTTCCGTCTAGTTCCTCTGAATTTCACTCTTTATAGATCTTATGGTTCATTTTGACAATAACAGAACGATTTAACTAAGAACATCTACTTTTCATTCATTACATCGGTTCTGATTAAGAACGTGCATACCAGTAACTAGTTTTGAGATGGTTTTCTAAAAGCTTCATTGAATGGCAGTGACCTGATGAACTTTTATATAAAAACTGTGCTACATCATGAATCCACTAAATTTCAAAAATATGAATCACACAATCACATCTCAGTAGCTCAATAATATTTCACTAGCGAACAGTTCTGAAATTTCAACACTCTATTCCAGTAAATACTAATTGTTAAGAAGTTTCAAATTACAATCATTTGGTTCTCTAGTAGTTCTCTCGTTGATATATCAGCCGGAAGAAAACACAGCAGTTGAAGAATAAAGTCCTCCTGATGTTTATTTCAAGATAAAATACATTTACTTTTGATAATTAGTGAGTTAATACCATGCTAGTTTCCAAGATAAAGCATATTTATTGGGAACCTGTGAAAGTCATAATATAGTTTTTACGAAGTATTTGAATTGGCAAATTAAAAACTATTGACTGCTTAACGTTAAAGTAGTTTTATGTTCAGTATCACTTTATATTTGTTCATTGATTTGATATGAAAAATAATGAAACGGATATCATTTTAGAAAGTCATTTTTTATCAATAATCTTATTAATGTAATAACTATCACCAAATATTTCTCTTCTAAACAGTCTTGTATTACTTCGTGTTATTATGTATTAAGTAGAATTGAGAATTGTTATTTGTATTTCCTTAAATCACAATATTGTTGATCATACTAAAACCGATACTCATTGTTTTAAACATAAGAGCTTTAATCACTGTACTACTAAGTCACGATATTCACCATTCGCTCAATCAATACAATATTTTATTTTATTGTGGTAACGTCTAGAATATTCTATTTAAAGATGATCAGGACCAAATTGATAAATCTCTTACATGTTGTGTGCTCGTCAAGTAAATGACTTAATATCACCTGTAATCAATTATAGAATCTAGGACACTGATATTGATTTGTATGTGAATAACAAGTTCAAGATACAATAAACTGTGCTCCCGAAATTCCACTGTTCACTGAAATCCGAAGTATATAGCCAACATATAAGTATAATATATTTAATGAACCCATATATCAAAGCTGCTGCTCTGAAATGATCCGTTCTCAGTATCAACCATGAAATCGTTGAAAGTCATATATTTGTAGGTTCGATCCTGTTTTTATTTAAAGATTTACTTGAAACAGTATTGGTCTATAGTGTCTGCTCATAATACATGATCAAAGGAATCTGTGAAAACCGTAGCTTCAATTTTCAAAATAAAGTGTTGTTAAACTGATTTCTAGTAAATTTAAACTGAACTTTACAATACACGTCAATTCAAATAAATGATTTTCTTTACAAATTAATGAGTGAATGTTTTACCTTATTCTATGAAGTTCTTTGTTAGTTCTCAATTTATAGTACATGACATCTCAAACTTTTGGTCAATTTTGAGTTGATATGGAATAGATGTAGCTCAGATGGATGTTATTGTGCTGTTGAATGCTCGTTTATTTTCGATTGTTTTATCTTATTGGCTGTATCAACATATTAATCCTTGCCAAAAATGTTGCTATTGTTTAGCCAGTACTAAAAGTTACAAAGCTATTTGTTTTCACAGTACCTTGAAACGTTATTATTTATTAACAGCTGATGAATTTAGATAGTGCATGGATTAAACTTATCGATACATAAGTTCAGAGACAGAGTTATAGATAGACATCCAACCTTGTAAATATTACTGTGAAAATCATTGAGAATTTATTATTATCAATTACTTAATGCACATATATCACGTGTAATTGATTATTTCTTCATTTTTACGTTCTTTTCATCGTTATTCCACCTTTCTGTGAAAAATCGTTCAGCTCAGTAACTGGTTAAATCATACTCGTCTATTTTCTATGTAAGTATCGAAGAAAAAGTTCTTTTTTTAATTAGAACTTTTATTATTTAGATTTAATGCCCCAATAGAATATTTTCCTTTTGAGAAGGCATAGAACGCATAAATTGTAGGACAATCTACAGTCATCACCAATTATCTATCAACATCATCTGAAAACTTAGTGTGTTTTATTTAGCATTGTAAGTCTTTTCCCGTTTCTTTCTTGTCTACCTATCCATCACTTTCCGCTACCGTTCACGTTTCCAGCTCCCCATCAACCACACTTTTCTCATTATGTAATTTTTCTTTGGAATCAGTGGATTGTTTACATGCGCACCACTGTTGCCGTCGATCTAGATGATTTCCTCTCTCTTCTTACTTCTCGGTTGATCATGCTAACTTCCCTTTCATCCTCCGAATTTCTTTTCTTTCCCTCTTCTCTCTTTCACTGTTTGTATGCTTTATTGATTTATTTGATCAATTCCAGATTATATGACAGTTCTTTATTTGTTATAATCGATTATATTAAATATAAATGAGGAAAAAACAATTATTTTCACGACTAAGTAAACTGGCTGATTGGCTGAATAAATGATTGGTAGATCGATTATTGAGTCATGTAGTCCGAAAGATGGAATATTCCTTTATTCTTCAACTCTCCTAGTGAGAGAGTCATTTATAATGTTAAAAATCGTTTTACTGCAACGACACCTAGTTTCTTTATAATCTATATTTACCACGTTAATTTCACCGTAATCGCTTCGCATTCTCCCAGAGGACGAACGATGAAAAAATATACCAACGACTGATAAATACGCTTGAATTTTGAAGTAATTGTTTTAAGATAGGTTGCAAGTCATTTGTAAAAATACGTCAGTATATGATGTAATTAGCGTGCTCAACTAGTTTATTAAAATAAATTGGAAACAAGAAAGGTTTTTTCACTATTCGCATAGATATAGATCCATAAATAATAGCTCACTGATAAATTTGAAATCATTTCAAGCAACTGAATAAGCGAACTTATTCACTTAAGATAACTACAAAGTGTTTACACAAGTTAACGATTTTGCACTTGGTTACCGCACGCTGATCATAAGATTCTATTCATGTCAGGTTTGATAACGATCGAGATGAACGAGAGTGTTATTGGAGTTCTAATGGAGATTGATACTTCCCAGTCGCCCACAGCATGAAACAGCTTTTTCCTCTTCCGCAATCAAAAAACAAATCGACTGCATCAGTATAGATGGTATTGTCAATTAGTGAGGTCTATCATATGTAATTTTCTATGTATAGTTTTTGTTGTCTTAGATCGGTACTTTAAAAACAGGTGATCAAAATCTGTAAGCTTATATGTCCACTGCAAAAATGGATGAATACAATCTAAAGACATTGCAGGTAACTGTCTCTCCGCACACGGATGAACACCGCCTATCACGTATTTTAATCAGACCACAACGAACACTTTATTATGTTAGCTACCGCTGATCATAAATCTGTTTCTATTATTATTATTATTAACGGATTTATTCAATATTATATTTTGGTACAATATAGAATTCTCTGCACGAAGTATGAATATAAAACCTTTCATCTGATTTCGACATCTAACGAAAAATAACGTTAAATCGAAGCGATTACCGAGATCCACATTCAAAATAAAAAATTAGAAATTTGGAATACTTTGGAATCAATGACAAAAATACTGTTGCATCTAGATTAAACCAATAAATAAAACAGTAAGCACCTATTTAGGCCTATTAAAAATGTGTGTAAAACAAATAACGAAGCAGAACCTATGTTACTGTCATATAAAAATAATAATAGAACAGTTTGAAAGTATACAAAAGTAGACGCAGTAGCTAAGTTAAGTATACATATGTATCAAGAAAATAGACGAAGTCAAACGAATATTAGAGAATAAACATTTGACATATTAAAAATATCATAACTTAAAAAGCTAACAGTTTGACAAAAAGATTACCAGAGATCTTGCAGTTGCTAAGTTAAATGCGAAAAGAATACATGAAGTTAACACACAAAATTATCGCTTACCTTGATAAACTTAATAAACATTGAAAAAATAGACAAAATTATCAATTATTAATATAATCGATTGGCGTTATAATACGAAACAACCAAAGTATTGTTCAAACATGCAACAACATCTGAAATTTCGAATATATAAACATTGAAGGAGGAGAACTTATAGATAGTAAATTCGTCTCGGAACCTGTGATACCTGGGTTGAGTCGAGTGTGGAGTAGTGTAGTATGTGAATACATTCATAAGATGTTCAGGGCTACTGTCAAATAATCGAATAAACAAAAATAATGTGATTATGATAGTAGCAAGAGAGTGAGAAATAAAGAAAGCAAGTCAGAACTCTTCTGATGATTACTAATTTGACCTTGCCCTTTGTAACTGAAAATATTGGTGACTCACCTATACACCTAATAATTTTTGTATGTCCTAATCATATGAATTAGAAGGACATGGCTAGATTCTGTCACAAAGTATTTTTCTACATGGTGTTCGAAAATTTCGCATTACTAAGAACAACTTAATTCAAGCATTTTCTTTTGTTTGACCCATATTATTTCTTTGACTCAGTTATTATTTGAATAATAAGCGAATATTAATTTGACGAACACACTTAAATGGTAACATGAAAGTAATTGTCATTCTGAATTGATGTTAGCTCAGCACTGGTAACTACTAGCTACGAGATGGATTTCTTTCACTTCTAGTAAGGAGATATGGATTATGGAGTCAACCAAGTTGGAGGTGAAACAGTAAACGTTAGACATACATGAGATAAGGATATTATTACATCAAACGTTGACCGAATTCGGGGAATGTGGACCACTGAATCAGTTGGTGAACGTTTTTTCGTCCCTGAGACACTTGAAGCTCACAAAAGTTTGGTTTCATGTTAAGTCGCGGATTTGTACTGTTCAAAGTCGTGAACATCAGGATGAAATTGTTGTCTAATCCTCTTTAGTTGTCAATCATTCTCCAGCTAATGTGTAGGCTCCGTGATATGTTCTCATAGTCAGGCCATTCTTTTGTTATTGCTCATTGTAAAACATCAAAATATTAGGAGTAGAACTTTTTAGATACTGGTTACAACTGATATACTGAACAGATATTAGTTGGTTTGGTTTCCCTAACAGTTCAATGAACGTTTAAAAAATTACCTTTTTGCCCAATGACTTTTCACCATTAATATTAATTATAGTTCAGTTATCATGACATTTTAAGTCATCGACTTTTGACTGTTGTCATATTTGACTGTATCATCAAAGTTATTGACACTAACTTGACTAAGAGAGAAAATCAACAAGGTATGAACCATAGAAGGAGAGATAATAGCAACTGTAATAGAAATCTAAACAGATGAAATACAGCTCAAAAAGGAATAAATGAGATCGAGGAATGGAATATCAGAAATAATACGCAAGTTAAGATCTAAGTGCTTCACAATGAGTATGATTACACCAATGTGACGTATTTTGAGACATGTCAACCGACGTATTTAACTACATACTGAGACTATTTTAAGGGCCTCAACCTGAACGTCTGCACCTTCCAAAATACAAAATTTAACATTGTCATCATCATTATTGTTTCAGCATCCATTTGATAGAATTTAAATTGTTTACTCTTCAGAGCGTAGATCATAATGATATTATTATTGCTACTGACAACTTAACTACATGAAGTGACAGCAAAAAAAGTGAAAAGACAATTGACAATACAAAGTCTCTTGCTTTCGTTATTATTAAAGCTCCTTTATCTTGCATATATATATATATATATATTTGCCGGTGAAAAGTGATAAACACATTCAACTAGTATAAACTAATCTAATATATGCTAATATGGTCCGCATACACACAAGCACATGTATAGTCTCCAATTAGCTTATGTGCACGCAACTTACATTTCACTTGATTTCATAAATTATTGATTAAGGAAACTGTACTGCTGCTATTTTGAACAGAGTTATGTTGTTTTTGTTATATGTTCGTTTAGTTTAATTATTTTCTATATCCATACCACAACAGAGCTTATTATGATGCATATATAGCTAGGGATTTTGCACTTTTTATGCAGTAACAACAATGTTGCAATAAACAACTGTATCGTCATAATTCTTGAGGCAGTTACTCACTAGTGAAATTATGTGATCTATTGATAGTTGCTTTACAGAAATACCTTTAGTCAGATGACAATGCCATAGATGGACATCGGAGTAAGACATCAGACGGAGAAACACTGGAAAATCAGGTAGGACTGAACTCATTCCTTTTTAGTATGAAAAGTGCTAGACATGAAAATTACTATTCCGCCTCTGAGAGCAGTTTCCTTAATCAATAATTTATGAAATCAAGTGAAATGTAAGTTGCGAGCACATAAGCTAATTGGAGACTATACATGTGCTTGTGTGTATGCGGACCATATTAGCATATATTAGATTAGTTTATACTAGTTGAATGTGTTTATCACTTTTCACCGGCAAATATATATATATATATATATATATATATATATATATATATATATATATATATGCAAGATAAAGGAGCTTTAATAATAACGAAAGCAAGAGACTTTGTATTGTCAATTGTCTTTTCACTTTTTTTGCTGTCACTTCATGTAGTTAAGTTGTCAGTAGCAATAATAATATCATTATGATCTACGCTCTGAAGAGTAAACAATTTAAATTCTATCAAATGGATGCTGAAACAATAATGATGATGACAATGTTAAATTTTGTATTTTGGAAGGTGCAGACGTTCAGGTTGAGGCCCTTAAAATAGTCTCAGTATGTAGTTAAATACGTCGGTTGACATGTCTCAAAATACGTCACATTGGTGTAATCATACTCATTGTGAAGCACTTAGATCTTAACTTGCGTATTATTTCTGATATTCCATTCCTCGATCTCATTTATTCCTTTTTGAGCTGTATTTCATCTGTTTAGATTTCTATTACAGTTGCTATTATCTCTCCTTCTATGGTTCATACCTTGTTGATTTTCTCTCTTAGTCAAGTTAGTGTCAATAACTTTGATGATACAGTCAAATATGACAACAGTCAAAAGTCGATGACTTAAAATGTCATGATAACTGAACTATAATTAATATTAATGGTGAAAAGTCATTGGGCAAAAAGGTAATTTTTTAAACGTTCATTGAACTGTTAGGGAAACCAAACCAACTAATATCTGTTCAGTATATCAGTTGTAACCAGTATCTAAAAAGTTCTACTCCTAATATTTTGATGTTTTACAATGAGCAATAACAAAAGAATGGCCTGACTATGAGAACATATCACGGAGCCTACACATTAGCTGGAGAATGATTGACAACTAAAGAGGATTAGACAACAATTTCATCCTGATGTTCACGACTTTGAACAGTACAAATCCGCGACTTAACATGAAACCAAACTTTTGTGAGCTTCAAGTGTCTCAGGGACGAAAAAACGTTCACCAACTGATTCAGTGGTCCACATTCCCCGAATTCGGTCAACGTTTGATGTAATAATATCCTTATCTCATGTATGTCTAACGTTTACTGTTTCACCTCCAACTTGGTTGACTCCATAATCCATATCTCCTTACTAGAAGTGAAAGAAATCCATCTCGTAGCTAGTAGTTACCAGTGCTGAGCTAACATCAATTCAGAATGACAATTACTTTCATGTTACCATTTAAGTGTGTTCGTCAAATTAATATTCGCTTATTATTCAAATAATAACTGAGTCAAAGAAATAATATGGGTCAAACAAAAGAAAATGCTTGAATTAAGTTGTTCTTAGTAATGCGAAATTTTCGAACACCATGTAGAAAAATACTTTGTGACAGAATCTAGCCATGTCCTTCTAATTCATATGATTAGGACATACAAAAATTATTAGGTGTATAGGTGAGTCACCAATATTTTCAGTTACAAAGGGCAAGGTCAAATTAGTAATCATCAGAAGAGTTCTGACTTGCTTTCTTTATTTCTCACTCTCTTGCTACTATCATAATCACATTATTTTTGTTTATTCGATTATTTGACAGTAGCCCTGAACATCTTATGAATGTATTCACATACTACACTACTCCACACTCGACTCAACCCAGGTATCACAGGTCCCGAGTCTAATCTAATATCATTAATTCATAACTGTTAAATGCTTGTGAAGTTAAATGGCTTATGGGATTTCCAATTTTATTAGTATTTTTCATGCGAAATTTGAATGTTTTTTCAGCCCGTATTCAATTTCCGTTGTCTTTATTTCCAACGAATTATTGTTTTTCTCATAACCGTTTCTATTTGTGTTTAATTTATTCTTGAGTCTTCAAACTAATCTATGATTTTGAAATGATAAGTCGATCATTGTTAGACCATCATTGAAATCCTAGAGGCTCTGTACGGCCTTGCTTTCTGGATTTTATTGGTGGTATTCTGTTGATCGGTTTATGATTACATCGAAAATCACAGTCTCCACTCTCCTTAATTATTGTCATAGTTCGTCAGTATTTGTCTTGTTTTTGTCTTTATCTCATTTTATACTAATCTCTTTACAACTTTTTAATAGTTTGAAATGCCATCAAACCTCACTAGATAATATTTACTATCGGCTAACTAATAATCATTCGTGAGAATAATCTCTCATTTCTAGTGTTACTTCATGAGTTGTGTGAAATAAATTTGAAGTGAAATGGAAATTCACCTGGAAAGTCATTTGGATTATTGTTGCTTTATTTTGTGTACTTAGTAATAGTTTATAACGGTAAATGACCGTTGGTTTTTCATTAATTTCTTCAGGGATGAAATGATCACCCCGAAACCTGGATCTTCTAAGTCCAATTGATGACTGCATCATGGGTACACACCAACTTCAATGAGTCTGAGATTATAAAGAAGTTATCCATGACTTACCTGGCCTTCATTGTCTTCATTCTGTGATGAAAACTGATGTCAAATATAACTGATTTCTACAAACCATTTAGTTGATTAAACAACTAAGATACTCGTTTCAAATTATTATTAGCCTTCATATAGAATGATTATTTAGTAAATATTTTGCGGTTAATACTCTGATAATTATATGCTTTTTTATTTATAAATATGGCAACCAATCAATAACAATCATAATAGGCTCTGGTACAAGTGTAGTTTAACTCAGACTGCTACATTTCATACCAGTAAATTAAAGGGAAATTGTTAATGAATAAAGCATGAGAAAGAAGTATATCTCAGATAGCAGCATTTGTGATAATAAAAGCTTCATACATAAAAGAACGAAAACAAAACAAAAATACATCTGAGTCATTGTCGTCAATTTCATATCATGTATTATGTAGTTTCCACTCATAGATTACAATAATCTTACTGAATATAACCTGAAAGTCTACTACTTCTGATATACCTCAGTCTGACAAAACAATAGTAACAATAATAAGGAATTCTAAGTGGTCTTAATTAATTTACACCCGTAGACTACAGCATTATAGATATTTATTAACTGTTGACTTTTACTAATGATTTTTACCTACTGACGTAAAATACTTATCTTTAGTATACTATAATGATTTAGCCAGTTTTATATATCAGTTCATTTATCAAAGTAATTATATTTAAATTTCTATCAACGAATTTATTTAGCACCTGTCAATAAGAACCTATGGTTCAGAGCATAATACACCGCTGTGATAGATTTCTCTTAAGAACTCATTAACATATTTACAAATTTGTTAGTTTGGCCTCAAATTACATTAGGATCATGTAATAATTAAATACGTTATTATAAATTCTTGCCTTCATTTTGTATTATATATTCAATGCTAAACATTTTTCCATCATTTCAGATTCATTTGCTTTAAATCTTCTCGTTTTTTTTCTACAATATGAAGTGTATCAATTTAGGCTTATTTATATTGGTACCAAGTCTGTATGACTATTCAGCTGTCCAAAAAAGAAAAAAACAATAAACATCAGTTCGAAAACTACTGAAAAGTTTAGACTACTGAACAGCGGTTTTGTTTTGTTTTAAAACTCTTTTATGATAGAGCACACGTTTGTTATTACATGGGATTAATCATTGTATTGAAATCTAACAATTTAACTTCTCAATCAGTTGAAAGCAAACTGTTCACCAGTCAAGAAAATATCTTCACACTTTATTGATTCCATCTATATATCTACATTCAATTGAAGCTAATAGAATAGTACTCTATGAAGATGAGAATTCCCTCTCAGTAAAACGTATTATCCTTACCTAACCCCAAAAAGATCACGGTTATCATCATCATCTACAAAACTTCTTTAATAGATTTGCAAGGAGATTTTCTTCTTGAATTCAACTTTTTGATTTAATTTCAAAAAAGAGGAAAAAAAACAGTATCGTAAATGATTGTTTAAGTGAACACAACTAGTACTTTTAAATTGTATGATTTTACATTGAATTAAAACAAATTCTTCTTTAAGAGTAAAGAAAAGTGAATAGTATCATATCATAATTTGACATATAAATAAATAAGCTTGATATAAATATTCATATCAATTCCTTCAATATTCTTTAGAGATGTCGATTTTTGAGGAATATGACTTGGTAATAAGTTACAAAGAGACAATCCATGACAGTTATGATGATTTTTGGCAATCTCAAAGGTGTGTTGTTTGTTTGAATTCTTAGATTATGTAAGTTTGCTAGTAAGTAAAATAAGATGTTTAGAATGAGATAGAATACTTAGTTTATGCATTTAATTTACTAAGGTACTAGAAGATGTAGTTACATGACATATTGTCTAGTTATTACTCCTATCATCCCATATCAATGATACCGAGTAATATGTTCATTGAAAGCTACTAATGAATAAATATTATTTTTTATTATTATCACTTTTGTATGGATCAACTTTTATTGATTCATATTATAAATCTCATTGATATACAACTCATTACGGTGAATACAGATAGATTATATACTCATCATAAATAAAAAGCATTAGATACAATGGTTAGTTTAAAAAAAAACACGATTCAATCGCTGACAGATAAATTTACTGAATTAAGGCTGCAAATTACACATATATACATCACATATGGAAGGAAAGTAAATACTAATGATACAATTGTTTAACTGAACACCAATTTAATTTCTGTAATTGTTACCTATGATTGCCAAATATCATTTTATCTACAATAAAGATTGAATCAGTTTGTACCCATTTACCCAGTGAATATCAACAGTCCCGTTCAAAGTATCTACATAAATATACTTTAAAATGTCCGGCTGATGTCAGTTTCCAATGAAAACTACTTTTAAGTTGTAAACAGTCTATAAAAAATGGCACTCCCAAATGCCCTTTTAGAATTTTTGGGATTTCTTAAAATTTGACTTTGAATTCTTGCAACTGTCTGGGTTTGTGACTTCTATAACACAAGAATGATGTGAAATCTAGGTTATATTTCAATCATTTTACGAAAATCAGAGGTTCGTATTATGATTACCTTCTCACTTTATGATTTGATATATACGAACTTTTTCTTTTAGAAATATTGTTGTAGCGTGTCGTATTGATACATTCTGAAATTATGAAGAATTCTGGATTTATTACTCAAATATTCAGTTATTTCTTCACTCACTTACTGGATACAGAATTAAAGAGAAAGGAATTATAAAGCGCATATATGACAGAATCATTGCGTCTAAGGTAAGTTAATCTACAGAAATCAATTGCTTTCGTTTCCTGAATGAATAATGTTTACCAGTGTAAAAATATGACTCACTGATATCCACTTTATTATTAATGACGATAATATAAAATCAGCAATTAATTTGAATTGGTCGTTATTTATTTTTACTGGCTTGGTAGAATAAATATTTGTACAAAAGTTCATTTTCTTGTTGGAGGCCTGCTTGAACGTCTGGGCTACTTTTTCTTGCCATCTAGATATTTCAACAAGATACCTGTTTTTGTTTGTTTTAATACATTATTATGGTCATTAATCACATAACCTATTCAGGTGCGTTTCTGAAAAGTGCACAACCTTTCGTTATACACGTTAAAAAAAGGCCCAATCAGAGACGTCGTGGTTACTGGCAATATGCAGCAAAAAGAATGTACATTATTCAAATGTCGATTTCCGGACTGCTAACTTCTAGTTGGCAACGACTCAATAATTGTCGTCAGGATCGACCAAGAAGTAAGAAATGGAAAATTGTTCAGATACTTTCTGCTGAGAATTCTATATAGTGCCAAAAATATAATATTGAATAAAGCTATTAATAATAATAATAATACTAATAATAAAGCACAACAAAGTTGCATTAATTTTGATGACATTAAACTGGGAGATAGAATGTTTACATGGTAAAAAAAATAGGAGGAATAGATTGAATAGGTTTAAACTCACTAAAAAACTAATGTGATTTCTATAACTGTCCATTTCATGCTTAGACCACATCTTAACATTAAGTTCTAGAAGTTATAAACACTTTGGTAAAAAAGCAGAACTATTTAGCTGGGTACAGTGGCTAGTGATATAATATAAAAAACAAAACCTGGAATTTCTCATTTTATTTGCCGAAATTCATATCACCTCCTTACGATATGTAAGTTAATTTTGTCTTCAAAATATATTTGAAATATTTTCATCTCCCATTCATTATGATAGAAAATATAAACAATATCAGTGTTAGAAGTGTTTCTTAGAATATTCAATATTCAATGTCTTATAAAAAAAATATAAGTTAATCAATGACATACTTTCATTTCAACAAATTTTTCATCATAACGTTGAACTTATCTATATCAGTTATGTATAAAATAAGCACCAAATAGTAAATCGTAATGAATCAATTTGATATTGCATCTCAATATTTTTTGTGAAGACAAATAATCGATTAGTAACTGAACAGTTGGGAAATGAAAACGATTGTGAAATTACATAGTTGGTTATTTATTACAGCTAGTTGATGAAGTAAAAGAGGTAGAATAGAAATGGAATATAAATTTTTAGTGGGATTTCTAAAACTAATAATAAATAATTGATAAAACGGGTGGAAAAAAAGAGAAAGGGAAAATCAGATTATTAATACTGATTATATAGTTACAGTTAAAAATCAAAATTGAACAGAATTAAAATGGTTGATAAATTTTGAGAGGCTTAAGTTTAACTGAGTTGGAAGCCAGGTTAAACTGGTTTATAATTTTTTTCTGTACACAAAGGTTAAATTTATTGATGTGTATTCCCATGGTTTCTGTTTTATATAAGATTAGTACTGTTTTAAACTTGGTACGATGAAATAACCGCTACCATATATGTATGTGTCCATAATGATAACCATTTCTTCATGGAACTGATCTTTAGACGAACTTTGGGAGACAAGATCGTTGAATGTATTTAGGAATTCAAACTGATTTAATTATAAAATAATCGGCCAGGATATGATGATGATGAGTCACATATTAGAAGGCAAATTAATCGCAAAAATGTCAGAACAACACTAATTAGACTTTTGATAATCATATCAAGACTGAATTCAATGACAGATGCATTATGTTAATGTTATTAGATGCGGAAAAAGGAAGGCATTGGTTTGAACATCATTTTGATGGAAATCAAAGGAACTGCGTAAAGAATTACCTGAAATACAGTTATATTTGGTACAGACATGATTAATTCAAGCATCAGTAATCGCAAAACCTTTAATTTTCTTAAATCCAGGCTTTCCAATGTTTTATCATGCCTGTGGACCACTGATGTGAAGTTCACTAAAAAGAATGGACATTCAGGTTCTCAGCGATTTGTGTGTGCTCCGATACATTGTTCGAAATTACTTATTAGTTTTTGCTAGATATCTTCAACATGAAGTGGAGGGATTCATATTTAAAATGTATAATATAACTCTGTTGTCACTAATATGTATACAGGACACCGAGTAATACATAGCAAGAGGAAGAAAAGTCAACTGACTGAAAATCGGAAGACGTCTAGTGGAACTTTAAATATAGGATTCAGTGACTGAAGGTTGAATACTCCTCCTTTATCGCTTTATAATAGTAAACATTCATGTTATTTATCATAAGGTTGCATAATTTAAACCAATATATACTACTATTATCAGTTTCAAACAGTAGTAGTAGTCAAGACAATGAATTGCTGTGTAGAAATTGAAAGTTTCTTACGAATTTTAGGCATAAAAAGTTAGACAATATAAATTTACCGTTATATTTTTAAATTTATAATAGAACCACACCCAATGACAGAAGTAACCACATTTTATTTAATGAGTCATTAATATCGTAATTTGAGGGTGGAGTCAAATTAAATATTAGTTAGTATTGTCAGTAATTCCAATTTGGGCATAGTAACACGGAAAAAATTGTGGGAGTGTGCTATACATTATTTGACAAACGCGTTAAATAGTTGAAATGGAATAAGAATCTAGATTATGCAAAAGACATACTACTTTGTAAAAATCAATTTAAAGTATTGAGAAAATTTAAACTTGAGTTCACTCACTTGAAGAAAAATCCACGTCATGAAACTAATAAAATTGAATTTTCATACAGAGAAAATAAACTTTTGAATGTTTGTTGGTAGGAATCGCAATATATTCAATGAGCACCATTTAACCACCAAAGGAAAACTATGTTGACCAAAGATTTTATCACAGAAATATTAGAACTTCAGAAAATTTTAAGTTTTAACAATTATACACTAAACGATATCGTCAGATATTTCGTCATTTGCCTGTAAAAAAGTCTCAACCAACTGGTAGCATAGATATTCAAACATAATGGGTTAGAAAAAGGACATAGGTCACAAATATTCTGAACATATTTTTTGGGAAATTTAGTTTACAGTTGCAACAATGAATAGGAGATTTTGATAACACCTATACAATGAGGAAAATATACAGTTTTTTTGCTGTTGTCATCCGCGCTATAATAACTAGAAGTTTTCACGAACAATCATCAAAAGAAAACAACACAAAAGTTTCAAAAACACATAGCATTGATGAGAATTACCATCGACTTGGTGGTTGGTCAGTAGAACATGACAGACCAGAGAATCCAGAGTTGAATATCCCATTGGGAGGATTCGAACTGTATACTTGAGGATTCGATAAATGTGTTAAAGATTTTGCATTCTGCCAGTGAATATTGATACAAGTCGGTATTGAATTATTGTTGTGAGTAGTATTTGCTTGTTGTGAACAATGATAAAAATTCATAGATTTACTTGCGCTACAAGTGTCAACAGATGGAGATGATGAAGTCAAACAATTTAGAACATTTGCTTCATTGTAATCCTTACTGCATTCGGTATTTGAACGACTGTCAGTAACTTTAGTAGATGAATAGTTAATATCCACTGGATACTGAAGCTCACAAACAGGTGATAAAGAAGGTTTGGTAATGTCGCTATCGGCTGAAGGCACATGAATGCGATGACCAGGATGACTGGATACGGTCCGGTGAGAAACACCACCACCTGATCGGTTATTTATTTTCCCATAATTGCCAGATCCGGGTCTCTTTAAATTGGTAGTATCCATAGAACAAGCCCGTCGACGCACATATGGCTTAGCGGCTACGTCTGGATTAATTCTCCAATATGATGACTTTGTATTGTCTGATGATTTTGGACATTTCGTAAATCGATCATGTAATGACAGGTTGTGACGGATTGAATTCTATCAATAAGAAAAAAGTGCTTCATTTTGTATCAGCATATATGTAAATGCCTAAAATATCCTGCTATCTCAAACATAGGAAAAGCAATAATAACACAACATACCATACACTACGATTGAACAAGGAAGTAAAAGAAATAATAAAATCAGTGAAAGTAGAGTACTATGTATATAAGCCTCAGATTTCATTCGTTAATCTCTTATGACTGATTGCTAATAAAGACTCACCCACTGCTAAATTACTTATACTAATGCTAGTACTACTATTCAATCTTAGGAGACATAACTACTCCAAATGAAGTACATGATAAAAAACTATATTTCTTGTGTATGATGTACATTATCATGCTCTCACTTGGCATTATTATTAAGTTCATAGTTCTCAGAAGTAGTCCCAACAATTATCCTAAGACAAAAGTGAAGTATACACAATGATAAAAAAATCGCATGCACTGTGTTCGAGCGTCGTTGTCCAAATGATTTCTGACACCCAGTGACAACACAATATTAATAATACTGAGGTTCAATATGGTTAGCGTCACTCTCATGAAATTTCGACTCCGGTAGCTTAAACAACATCGCAGCCTCTCTCAGTCCAGCCAGTATTTCTCGATGCTGGAACTGGGTGGAAAACGCGGAAAGGTGACCAGTTTCTGACATGACTCCGTATTATGTATGGAAGGAAGCGGTGTAGAACTACTTCCTGTCGGTCTATTACGACTCCCCAGTTACAACTCAATCGCTTTAAACATGGTCAGATTAGAAGCCAGTGGTGATCCGGCTGTAGTTCTCTTTTTTATATTCTTCACAAAAGCGAGAGGGACTACCTTATCTGAAATAAGTCTTTCTTGGTCGTATTTCTATTTGAACTGTATCTGCGACTACACACTATTCTTTTTCATTTTACTTTTTGTTTTTGATTTTACTCCCCCTTCTCTCCTTTATTTCTCAGTGCGATATCGATATTTGTGTAGTGTATACTATTTTTTGGTGCGTAGTTGTATCAAAATGAACATAATAATCAGAAATAAACAGGATTTTGTAGTAACAATTTCCTCAGCAGTAAGGTTGAGATGTTAGACGTTTTATCGAGTTCAATGGTCCAAATCAAAAGAGCACAAACTTTCAAATACGAAGATAGTTCACGAATTGTGATCAGTGTATTAAAGCAATCCATAGCTGATTTCAAATGTATAAAATACACTTTTTCCCCTAATACTATTATGAATGAACGCTGTAGTTTAATCCTAAGTAAACGAACACTAATTATCAATGATAAATTGCTTTTTATATCAGATAAAAAATTACCTACAAAATAAACTGACACACAATCTGTACAATTTTATGTTGTATGTAACTCATTCTTTACTTGCTCACTAGTGATTATCCACAAGACCAAAGTATCAAGAGAAAGGTTGATTCGGACTATGATTCCCGATATGTAAATGTGTTGACACAAGCTATTCACCATGTCTAAAACAACAATTTTCCTCAACAAATCGTACATTACATTATCAAATGGGACGTCATAGAAACTTGATGAGGTGGTGTACACTTCAAAAGATGAACAGATTAAACGACAAATGCTTTGGTCAAACAATATAACTGGATATCAAGTAACATACAACTAGACCATGTCTTCACATTACTGTATATGCAAGCATCTGGGGATAGAGGGGAAAATAGGCCGTTATACAGGATTTAAAGCATAAAACTAAGACAACTGGTAACAACTGCCTGCTTCAATTCGAACAGCCCCCGAATGCCCTGGTATGGCCGAGAGTGGGGTGAGTCCGCTCTCCCTCTCGAAATACTCTCACACGGCCGCGCGTATACAGCCTCTGCCAGGGAAGTCCTACTCATTGCCTTCTCGTGGCGGGGGTGTTGTTTACGAAAATGAGAGGACGAAAAGCGAATGTCCGGCGCTTTAACCGGATCACAAACCAATGGTGCACATGGGCTCCAGTATCCTGCGGGAACAAATGGCGTATGAACCAATCTTTGGTCACCGGCTACCATGGGATTGCATCTCCTTACGATGCTCCACTGCCTTGTGGGTTAGACCTTTAGGTCAAAGGCTCGGGGAGTGGCCCCCTAAGAAAACCACCTGCTTCGGTTTGGGCACCCGGGCAGTATCACAGCCCACACACAAACGATGAACTCTATGTCTTTGGCAACTACTTTTATCGCTCCGAAAAACAATCAGTCGATTCAAATTATTATCATTACTATTATTGTCATTATTAATACTATTATTATTACTATTATTGTCATTATTATTATTATTATTATTATTATTATTATTATTTTCCACATTATTCACCCTCTTTTATACTTATACAGCGGCTCGTCTTTGGTGGAAATCCGACTGTATCTAAACGTTCTCGAGTCACTGTCCGGTTGAAAATTGTATGTTACCACCGAATACGAGTACTGAAGCAGTTTTTCTGAAACCACGTGCACCATTCAAACTGGCTGCCTTCAACGTTCGCACATTTATGCAGGTCGGACAACAGATAGGGCTGGCTATGTCTTTGGAAAGTCTTAATATTGATGTTTGTTGTCTATCCGAGACCCGTATTCAAGACTCTGGCGAAGTACTACAAATTCGATCTCCATCTGTCGCTTCGAAAAGCTTGTTTTACGTGCGCTTATCCGGGGACCCTGTGGCATCTTCGTCTGGTCTTGCTGGCGTTGGTGTCGCACTAAGCGCTAGAGCTGAGGCAGCACTAGTCGATTGGATCCCCATTAACAGTCGGTTATGTGCTGTTAGATTAGAAAGTTCCATCAAAGTGAGAAGAAATCGGCGTGAGAAACGATGTCTTTTCGTCATCTCCGCCTATGCCCCGACAGATTGCAGCCCGGATGCAATCAAGGATGAGTTTTACCACCAGTTATCAGTTCTTCTCCAGAAAGTGCGTTCGACAGATATTGTAGTACTAGCCGGAGACTTGAATGCTCAGGTCGGGCGTCTAGGCACAGAAGAGAGTCGTTTAGGTGGCCGATGGGGACTTGTTGGTCGCAGGTCAGATAACGGGGACCGTCTACTGCAACTTTGCACAGACCACAACCTGTTTCTGGCTAGCACTAACTTTCGGCACAGTCATCGCCGATGTGCCACCTGGCGTCCTCCCTCTGCATCTCAAGCCTGGACTCAGATTGATCACATCGCGATCAGCTACCGCTGGCGTGGTTGTGTAAAAGACTGCCGCTCCTTTTGGAGTACCTATCTGGACTCTGACCATGCCTTGGTCTGCGCCAATCTTGCCTTACTTTTCAGTGGACAACGAAGTGACCGCCACCAACGGATTGATGTTAGCAAGCTGGTTGCAACTTCTGTTGCAAGTAAGTATCGAACCGAGCTAGCCTCTAGGCTAGCTACCACTCCACCGAAAAGTATAGATGAGCATTGGTTGCAATTGCATGACGCCATGAAAATGGCGGGAACAGTCAGTTGTGGGTTTGCGAAACGTCCCGCTTTTAAGCACTGGGTTTCTTCTGGTTCCTTACAACTCATTGAAGCCCGTCGGTCTACTCCGGGTGACCGTGAGTTTGACCATAAACGAAGGATGTTACGTAAGGAAATTGGGCAAAGCTTGCGTAAGGACCGAGAAGCCTGGTGGTCGATGCGTGCTAATGAGCTGGAAGCAGCAGCTGCATCTGGTAACTACCGGAAGCTCTTCCAGCTCATCCGAGCCACTGGCAGCAAGAAGTCTGGTGTGAGTGAAACAATCTGCGAGGATGATGGGATGCCAATCACTAACATCCATCGACGTCTTGGACGATGGGCAGAATTTTTCGAAGGGCAGTTCAACTGGCCTGCTGCTCCGGCAACATCGGTCAGACTGTCCTGCCCTCCATGGCCGGTGACGACTGATCCACCAAATGAGGAGGAAGTCCGCAAGGAACTCCAACTCTTGAAGCGTTACAAATCACCTGGCCCAGATGACTTACCTCCGGCTCTTTTTAAAGATGGTGGTGACTTTTTGACTAAGGAATTGACGACGTTGTTTACAAAGGTTTGGGAACTAGAGAGTGTACCAACGTCATGGAATGAGTCGATAGTTGTCCCTATCTTTAAAAAGGGTTCACGTCGTTCTTGTAACAACTATCGGGGGATAAGTCTACTTCCGATTGCGTCCAAGCTATTGGCTTCCGTCATTCTTCGTAGGTTGTTCAAAACCCGAGAAAGATTGACTCGCGAGGAGCAGGCTGGGTTTCGTTCTGGTCGAGGATGTATTGATCATATCTTCACCCTCCGCCAAATGTTAGAACACCGCCATACTTTTCAAAGGCCAACAATCGTAGTGTTTCTTGACATCAGGGCTGCCTTCGATTCGTTGGACAGGACTGTTCTCTGGGATTGTCTATTGAAGAAGGGTGTGCCTGAGAAGTTTATTAACATCCTAAAAGCCCTGTATAAAAACACCTCAGGCAGAGTGAGGGCATACAACCACCTCTCTCCATTGTTCCATTCGAGCAGTGGGGTTAGGCAGGGTTGCCCAATCTCACCATTCCTCTTCAACTTTGCCATCGATGACATTCTGGAAACAGCTCTGATGAATGTAAGTAATGGTGGTGTGGATCTGTTGCCTGGAGAAAGACTTCTCGACCTTGAGTATGCGGACGATATTGTCTTACTGTGCGATAATGCCCAAGGCATGCAATCCGCACTTAATCAGTTGGCAATCAGTGTCCGTAGGTATGGTATGTGCTTTGCACCTTCGAAGTGCAAAGTACTTCTACAAGACTGGCAGGATTCTAATCCTGTACTCACCCTGGACGGTGAGCAGATAGACGTAGTCGAGAAGTTCGTGTATCTGGGTAGCTGCATAAGTGCTGGTGGGGGTGTGAGTGATGAGATCAATGCACGAATAGTGAAAGCCAGAGCGGCTTATGCCAATCTGGGCCACCTTTGGCGCCTTCGTGATGTTAGTCTGGCTGTAAAAGGTCGGATCTACAACGCGTCGGTGAGAGCAGTTTTGCTCTATGCTTGTGAAACCTGGCCTCTCCGAGTTGAGGACGTTAGACGACTCTCTGTGTTCGATCATCGCTGTCTCCGAAGGATTGCTGACATTCAGTGGCAACACCATGTCAGTAATGCAGAGGTTCGGCATCGTGTGTTCGGGCACAGAGATGATAATTCAATTGGTGTCACCATCTTGAAACACCGACTTCGGTGGCTTGGACATGTTCTCCGAATGTCGTCCCAGAGAATTCCACGTCGTGCATTATTTGCCGACTCTGGGACTGGTTGGAAGAAGCGGAGAGGTGGTCAGTGCATGACATGGTGTCGTGGCATGAAAGAAAGCTGCAAAGGACTGGCTTGTGTTGGTCCTTCACGACTCCCTGGTTGGGGTCCGAGAGATGGTGCTACACAGTGGCTAGAGACGTTATCAGATATGGCTCAGAATAGAAGCCAGTGGCGATCCTGCTGTAACCTTCTTTTACTTTCTTCATAAAAAGTGGTTGTGTCTCCTTACCTGAAAGATTTCTTCTGATTGTACCTTTCGTTCCCTCGTTACTACCACACTACCTTACACCAATCTCTTCGTTATTGTTCTCTTTTTCTTTTGCGCTCCTTAATTTTTTTTTCTATTTCTCTTCGAATTTCATTGTTTTGTGTGGCGCATATATATTGGCGCTCTCTTGTACCAATATTCATGTGTCCAAATAAATAAATAAATAATCAATTCGAACAACTCTTTGATTTCCGTATTAACGTTCTTATGACATATAGCCGGTATACGCACCCATACTCATCGAACTATGTATTCCGAAAATGGAGCTCAAAGACAATTTTCGAAGAAACCCATGATAACCTGACCAGGACTTCCATCCATGAAATAAGTATCCGCATATCGTCATGCTTTGGATCACTGAAGTACAAAAGGTCTCCCAAACACAACTGCATTTCCTGACCTTCAGTCAATGTTCGACAGTCTGACTAGAAAGTGGTTTAATAACTCTTGAAATTTATCCATCTGAATCCTACTTCTCGAGGCAGAACCTATCTATTTGCAGACATATTGGTACGAAGGGGCACCGAATACATATGCGCCAAACAAATCAAATGACTTTCGTGTGGGCCATTATAGTTCCCAAGTGTCCAGATCTAAGCAGGTGATTTTCTTAGGTGGCCACACCTGGAGCCTTCGACCTAAAGGTCTGATACACATGGTCGTGAGCCAACGTCGGCAGACGCAGTCTCATCGTAGCTGGTGACCAACAATCGATTCGTATACCATTTGATCCTTCAGAATCCTAGAGCCCATGTGCATCATTGGTTTGGAATCAGGCTTTTTCAACTCCCTAGGTGGACACTCCATATCCACCAACCCGGTTAAGGCGCCAGACACTTGGTTTTCGTACGTTACTGTGCCAGAGTTCCGTAATAAACAACAAGTCTTTGAGGCATATCCAGCCGACGAGTTCCGATTATTACGAAATATGGGTCCTGGACTCCACCGTTAGACGTTACCAATCTCTGCTTAAAATTTTTATTGATTTTATGTGACTGTATTATTAGGACGCAATCGCAGACATATGGATTACTTAACTTATTGGTGACGTAGGTACCATTGATTCACTGGTTGTAGTGTATTTTCGATTGAGTTAATTCCTTAAAACAAACAACACAGTAAATGACTGATAAAGCAAGTTTTCGTTTGTAATGCAACCGACAACTTTTATTCCATTCTTGTTATTTCTCTTAATCATGCTAGCAACTCCCTAGGTGAACCCTCCATATCCACCAACCCGGTTAAGGCGCCAGACACTGTGTTTCCGTCCTTTAACTTTCATAAACACCCCCATCACGAAAGTGCATTAAGTAGGACTTCGCAAGCAGTGGCCATGTGAGAGAATTTCGAGAGGGAGAGCTGACTCTCCCCACCATCGGCCGTACCACGGCATTTGGGGGCGCCAAGACGTATGCCGAACTCTCGTTGGAATCTACACCTTTTTTATGGTTATCCACTTTTATCTTACTGTATGATGGAAATTACTTCAGAGATGCTTTGTATGAATTTCCAGAATTGTTCGAAGCTGTGAAGCTTAGTTATTGTCTTAGGATACGCAGATAACAAGTCCACTTGGTGTGGAAGCTGACGAAATACGGGACCGTCCGGGCAGTTATTCAAGTATGTTTGCATTTCTCTCTCAATAAATGCAAAATGCTACCTCACGACTGATCTGCATTAATGTCTTAACTAATGAAACGTGGTTAAGTAATAGGGCGCGTCAACCACTTCACTTATCCGAGAAGTCTAATCGGGCTAGATGTTCAGTGACATGAATTTACTGACTGTTGGACTGAGTCATGTGGGTAGGTTTAGTTTACCTAGTTGAGGTCCACGAGATTATTGTGACGTGGCTTAAAGTCGCAATGTCGCACACGCATTCAATCTGTATACTCCCTCAGTCTGATACTTTTATCCCGAGAATACATTCATTCTCCTCGATTCATATTATCTACGCCTAAAATTTTCTACTACCACTCCTGTCATTGATTATACTTTTCTGTCATCTCCATGTCCTAATATGGTAGGCTAATTTGGACCAATCCACATATGTACCAGATTCTACGTTGCGTGTCGCTGACTTGAATTTTATTTCAAGTCTCCAGATTTTTCCGGCGAACATAAATAACAATGAAGAGACCAGGGAACACTGAACAAATAACTCTACAATTCCTTAAGTACATAATAATACAATTAGTATATCGCACCCTTAACACATTGTCACAGAAAGGCAAAATAACTAAGTGCTAACTTCAACACACAATACTTTTTTTGTCACTGATAAATTAATAAATGACAAGAATAAAAAATAATGACAATAATCAGCGAACTGGTATGCTTGATCAAATTCCTGAGTGGACACTTTCTTGCATATATAGATAGGGATCTCCTCGTAAAGAGAAAAAATAAGTAGCCGCTTGAGCATATCATCGAAGATAAGTAGGATATACTCGTCAAACTGATATAAGGAAAACAAACACGTAAGTGGATAAAATTCTTAAACTTTAAAGTGATTTACCTGGACAGAAATCAACATTGAAGTGAACAATAGTAATTATTGAAATACCGGAGTAAGAAGAGATAGAATAAGAAAGAAATTGATCAGATTTAAGTGAACAGAAAGAATAGTTATAATCGAGAGAATATTTGAAGCTATAAATGAATCTCTGGAGATGCCTTAACGGATACACATATTGTGTTTACAATTAATGACAATTAGACTATTACAGTCTGACGAGGTAGATGAACACATTATATGTTGATTAGAAAGGATAAACAAATTGAAATGACATTCTGAATTTTATGCGTTATTAAACGCTTCTTCATTATTATCTTTTTAGCACGATAGTAATAATGATTATTGAATAAAAGCATTAGGAAGTACATGTCAATCGTAAATGGGGGAATTAAGTTTAAAATCAACAGAGTACCCTTTAATATAAAACGTAATCTATCGCCTTACCAATATGTATGCATTTGCACAAAAGAGGAAGATAAAGAGAAGTAATACAGTGAATACATTCGATGGAATTAAAAATAATTTAAATAGAAGCAATATACAGTAAACAACAAATCAGTTATAAGTAAACAAAGTTACATAGAAAAACACCTTATAAAAGTGAAAATTATCGATAAAATATGCCGAAAGAAAGTTTCAAAGAAATCAGAATATAAATAACTAAACCAAAAAACAATGAAAACAAGATGCAATTAACCTCGCAAAAAAACAATTTAGAGAGAATCATCACATTGAAAGTGCTGATCAACAGATCCGGATACAAGTAACTGCGTATGTTTCGACGTAATATTTATTTTTGGACAGTTTGATAATCACACTCCGAAATTGTTTTAAATGATGATAGACATCGAGTAAGAGACACATAAACAAACTGATAGGTAATTCTTTTCGAAATATATATTATTATGACTACTCATTTATGTATGAAGTGAATTAGTGGGAACAGGAATATATGTATACGAAAACCATTCCACAACTTGTTTTCAAAAATCAACTCATTATTGGAAATCGTATAGACGAAATTGCTACTCACGAAAAGGAGTTACGGATGTAATGCTGATGTTTTAGTTATAGAAATTAAAAAGTAAAGAAAGATGAAACACACGAAGTAAAAAAACACAGGTGAACTTCTAAATGAGAATAATGTTTAATTTTGTGAGAAATTATTCAGGAAAGATGTCAGAAATATGAATGAGTCAAGGAAAGGAGCGTAAACTTTGAATACTTATAAATATCATCGGAAAAAGTGTGGGTGAACAAATAAAGCATCAATGAAAAGTGTAGAAGGAAAGTAAAAAGAGAAAAGAAACACCTGGGTTAACGTACACGAGAGAATGGGTACTGGGAAAACGAAGTAGAAAGAGCAGAAGAATGGATTGATGTGTGATAACAACAGAAAATGCCGGATTTGTGGATTTTATGTATAAAAAAAGATTACTGTTACCTTTCATTTTATTAGGCTGTTTTTGGATTAACCAACATAAACAATAGCAGCACTAATACAACGAATGTACAACATTTAGTGATGATGTGAATAATCCAAAAAAAGAAATGTCAAAACCATTAGTACAAACAAGAAATTATTTAGAAAAGATGAATTAAAAATACAAAAATTATAAACATAAAGTGATCAAAGAATCAAAGAAAAACGAGCTTTTCCAGGTTAATCCATTGACTTCCATTTTAAAATTATGGCTTGCTATCAATGCAACCCACTATATTATTATTGCTGCTTTCTAAATTATCATCCATGTAATCTTAAATGTGTAAATGCCGGGGAATCGAAATCTCTACATATGTATACATAAGAGTTAGCGTGAAGGAAAATAGAATACCATATAGCTGTTATAATAAGAAATCAATTCACCGATAATATGCGCATACACAGATGCATAATAATAAACAGATGATATATATATATATATATATATATATATATATATATATATATATATATATATAATAACTTGTCAACCGGTGACGGAAAATGTTAATTAAGGACTGTCTCTTGTTTAGTAGTCAGCCTATAATAATAAGCTTGGTGATCACATACATTACACACGTACTTTAATAAGCATTAATGTGAAAATATAATAGGAGAAAACTTTGCAAGAAAATAAATAAAAACGAGAGAATAAACGTCATATCCACACAGATCGGCGAAATAATTAACAAAAGTTAAAAACAGAGTAGTTATTCGATTTTTTTTTAAGCGTATTGATAAATAGATAAACAATGGTGGCAATAATCAAGAAAATCCAATAAGAAATAAACAAATAAATAAACGAGAAAAAAAACAGCATAAAAACAATACCCAAAGCAAAACAAACGAGCTAAAAAAATATTACCTGACTTGACAAGAGAGAATATGGAAAAAACCCGGATTGGGATAAAGGTAGTAAGTAATATGAATGGCCCTGCCTTACGTTATACAAGCACAAAACAAACCAAAGTTTGTATAAATACCTGAATAGTGAATAACCGGTTCATATTATTCAAACTGTTGGAGTATTTACTTCCATACAAAAAGTCACACACAAGCAACAAAATAGCTTGAACCGAGTTATCCAGTAGAATAAGGATGATAGGCGCTATAATATATATATATACCTGAACGGTTACCAGTTAGGCAAGAGAAAGCACATGCAACAAGTTATTCTGTTTACATGTACTAACTTGGAAGACAACTGGTTATGAACTGGCAAATTAAGTCGATATACGGTTTCAATTATGATATTAGTAACAGAGATGGAGTTCAGAGCCGAACACTACAAAAACAGAAATACAGAAGGTTGTATCATCCTTGGTAAAAAAAAGATGACCAGTGAGTTAATAAAATAAGAATGTTCTGAATAAGTTATCTTAAGGTAATACAATAAGAAAGAACGGGATTAATAAAAATCCATAACAGATAAATTTCGAGGTTCATTCAAGCTGCCTTCAAATTTCGTTGGAAAATATACATATGTATATAACATTAAGTAACAACTATTCAGTATGAATTTTAAGTAATCAAATAGATGAAATGTTCTTCTTAGAAATATGCCTGAACAAATTAAATTAATTCACTAATTCGTATGCGCATCAAAAACTAGAAGTTATTGGGTTACTGCTATTTGACGTTGTAGCAGTACTTCCTACAATTCGATCAGCTAGTTCTAGACTTAATTCTAATTCCAGTGGTTCACAATCATCATCGTAAGATGAATAAGGTTCAACATAATGTCGTAAATCCCTGTATGTACGATCAGTGGATCGAGACTGTACTGGATTTGAAGTAAAAGCTGATGATGGTGACGATGATTGCTGTGTTGCATAATTTGTTACAGAAGAACGATCAGCTCGTCCTAAATTACACAACTGCTCAGACATCAGATTTCCACTTTGGCTAACTTGTTTCGTTTGAGTTTGTTGTTGCAGGAACGATGATTCAATATTATGATCAGGCATACCGAATAGCGTCGTTTGAGGAAAATACATAAGATCAGGTGGTGTTACTGGACCTAATGATCTACTCGTATTCTCAATACCACCATGCCCTGAACAGGATGTGGATAAAGATGTAATTGGATCTCCTCGTTGTAAGCTATGTGAATCACTTAACAAACGCATATCTAAACCAAGTGAATGACGCCAAGAACCGGAAGATGAACCAACAGAATTCGTTATGGATGATGATAGAGATGTAGTTGAATTACCGGAACAATTTAAAAATGGAAGTTTCCCATCATTTGTTGTATGCATTAAATGTGAATTATCATAAAATGAAGATGTGAAATGATTTACTGGTGTTGATGATTGTAAAGTAGATGATTGAGATATAAAATTCGTTGTATTATGAGGTATTGGATAGAATGGACTTGCAACTGATGAGTGCAAATTAGAACGATAAGCTTGCCAATGAGATTGAGCTGCTGCCGCTGCCGCCGCAGCAGTACCTGTAGAAGAACCATGGTGATCTGTCAACAGAGGTACAGGTAATAAATGGTGAGCAGCAGCAACTGACGATGATATACGAGATGAATTAATATGATTAAACAGAGCACTTGGATGAAAAGATTGCTGTCTAATAATTTCTAATTGAGGTGTTGTATCCATTATATTAGAAAGATAATCTGTTTCCATTTGTTGTAATGAAGTACATAAGTTCGAATTATTCCCTGTAAAAGATGATTTACCTGAGTGACAGGGAAGAAATGAATTGCTTGGAAAATGATCCGATGATAAGCGATCAATAGTATGCATTGATGAAGACATACTATTTGCTCCAACATTTTGGTCATTACGCAACAATTGTTCAATTAATCCACTTGTTCGACTATCATAGAAATTACAGAATAATTATTTAAATTAAATAAAAGTGTGTCTGAGACTAGAAAAAATAAGTATTAATGTTTTTTGATAAAAAACGAATATTTCACAGTCCAGATTGAAAATAAAAATATGTGCACGATGCTCAACTGCCTTGTGGATCAGACCTTCAGGTCGAAGGATCGGGGAGTGGCCCCTAAGAAAACCACCTGCTTCGGTTTGGGCACCCGGGCAGTATCACAGCCCTCACACATATCGAATGAGATTTGTGTGTCGCATATGTATTTGGTGCCTCTTTGTACCAATATCTATGTGTTGAAATAAATAAATGTGCACAAATAAATTTTGTCTTATGTCATTTTAACGAGAGGTGAAAAAATAAACCCACTAATTTCTAGAGACGATAATCGACATGGAATACAAATTTTCCAACAAACAAATACCGACACATCTATAAGTCAGATAAGTTTAACGATTATATATACAAGCAAACTTATTAAAGCACATATACTTGGTTGATAACAATAACTTTGAATATAGTAGTTAGATAAGTTTAGCAATGAACAATACCACAGGCCAAAAAATTATGAAAAGTCACTGTGAAAACGACTCCAAAAGCTCATTTAACAGGTGCACTCGGTTATGAGCAAAACTGATTTTGGTATAGCTAATGATAGGACCTAGCTGCTTAAGTCGAAGTAGATGGGGTGAGGTTCAACACTGAAACTGCATGGCTGAAAGTAAATTTACAACAGTGCTGATTTTCATAACGAGGTAGAATTACAGGTATATGGTTTTAATTAACATATTTGTGTGAAGGTTGACGGTATTACTAAAGTAGAAACAAGACTCGGACTTTATTGATATTTCAACTACTCAGGAAAATAACACTGTTGATCATTTAGATAACCTAATTTCAAAACCATAAAGCTTTGAATATTTCCTCAACCAGTTACAACTTATACATGTTGTAAGTCATACAAAATATGCCTGTGGATTTCGGGCTTTATAGTCAACTATTCTGATATAAACTATGGATGAAATTCGGAACATTTATTAATAAACAATAACGCTTTGCAATTTCATTAAAATCTATGCAGTAAATTGAAGTAGACTACTGACGACTTACGGAACAGCAGAAAACAATACCACATAATCACTAAGACAAAAACAGGTAGAAAAGGTAATCTCTTAAGTCAATCAACATAACCCAGACCATAACGGTTACAAAGTGTAAAACCCTATTAAACTGAAATCCTTCAGTTACCTATTTATCAAATGACAGACAATTAAAATTTTTTAACTTTTTATCTAATATTTTGGGTACAACTACTCTGATAATTGATTGTTTTAATTTTTAATAGCAGTTAAAATTGAGGTTTGCATCGAAAGTGGTTATAAGTCTCATATTTTGTATCAAAAAGCATTATCTAAAAGATGTAAGAACAAGGAGAACGCTATTAAAGAGTCTAGTAAACAAAAGGTTGTGACCTGGTGAAGCTAAAATTAAAGAAACACTGAACAACAGAGGGAACAGCATCACAAAGGTTCAATACAGCCATCCTTCGAGACACTGACAAACTCAACGAATTAAATATAGATCTCAACAACAGATTACAAGCCATACATAATCTACTAAAAGAAGATGAAGCCACTATGAAGAACTGCTTGAATAAATCAGAGGAGTACTAACTTCAGTATGTCACGAGGTTCTGGGCCCAACAAGCCCCATCATAATGAGTGGATCTCGATCGAATCCATGGACGGTGTTCAAGAAATGGAGAACGAGAATACAGCAATCGATCACAGCAGAACAAGAGCAGAAAACGTCGAGGCACAAACTGAAAACACAGACACAAATAAGCAAGTGAAGAAAAGCATCAGAGCCGACAAGCACAAATGCGTCGAAGACCTTGAAACGACAAATGAAAGAATAGCAAGAAAAGCAAATCTGAGGCAACCATATGATATAACGAAGAAACTAACAGGGAACTATTGTAAACCAGAGTGACCGGTCAAGGACAAAGAAGGCAAACCAGTCAGTGAGAGTTAAAAACAGTGGAACAGGTGAATACAGTAGTTTGAATAACTCTTGAATAGGTCAGCTACATTGAATCCACCGGACATCGAAACAACACACATAGACCTTCCCACACACATGGTCACCAGACAACTGGAAATTGGGAAAGCAGTAGGGCCAGAAAACAAATCGGCGGAAGCAACGAATTCAGACACAAAAGCAACTACAAACATGCTCCACGTTCTAGTCACGGAGATTTGGAAGGAGGAACAAGTGCCGACAGACTGGAAACAAGGATATCTCACCAAAGAAAGATCTGAGCAAATGTATAAACCACAGTGGCATCACATTACTGTCAGCACCAGGAAACGTTTCCAACAAAGTGTTGTCGAACCGGGTGAAAGATTCAGTAGACTCCCAACATCAAGATCAACAGTATGGATCTCGTAAGGATCGGTTGTGCACGGACCAAATCGCGACATTACGAATAACTGTCGAGCAACCAATCAAATGGAATCCGTCACTATATATCAGCTCCCTTGACAATGAGAAGGCGCTCGTCAGCGTCGATAGGAGAACCCTATGAAATCTACCTCGATACTGTGGTTTACCTGAGATCGTCAACACCATCCAGAATTCATACGACGGACTACACTGCAAAGTCGTGTATGTAGGACAGCTGACAGACGCATTCGATGTGGGAGCCAGTTTCAGACAAAACTGTTTATTCTGGTGGTTGACTGGATTGTGAAGACCTCCACATCTGAGGGGAAGCACGGAATACTATGGACAGCTTGCATGCAACCAGACGATTTGGAATTTGCAGATCACCTGGCTCTTCTATCCCACACACACCAACAAATGCAGGTCAATACAACCAGTGTAGCAACAGCCTGTGCAGCAGTGGGCCTCAACATACACAAGAGGAAAACCAAGATCCTCAAATACAACACGGAGCACACCAACACACTTGATGAAGAAACTCTGGACGAGGTGGAAACTCTCACGTACCTGGACAGCATCATCGATGAACAAGGAGGATCTGATGCAAACGTAACGGTGAGGATTGGTAAAGTAAGGGCCGTATTACTACAGTTGAAGAACACATGGAACTCGAAACAACTATCAACCAACACCAAAGTGAGAATCTTCAACTACAACAACCATCATCAAAAAAGTATAGGTATTTCTAAACAATTGTATTCGCAAGACACGCAGTGTTCGTTGACCAGATTCCATCAGCAACCTACTATGGGAGAGAACAGGTCAACTTCTAGCTAAAGAAAATTAGGAAAATACGTTCGAGGTGGATAGGAATCACCAAGCTGCATCATGAAGCAAGCGCTAACTTGGAATCGTGAAAAGAAACGGAAAAGAGGAAGACCAAGGAACACATGGGGCCGAGAATCGGAAGCAGACGTCAGAAGGGTGAATAGCAACTGGAAACAATTGGAAAAGACTATCCAGAACAGAGTAGGACGTAGAATCGATATCGTTATCCTAAGCTCCACGAGGAATAACAGATGTAAATAAGTAAGCATCATCTTTCGATCAACTCTAGTACGTTTAAAACTACCATCTATCGCTATATTATCATGCATTAAGGGTGCTAGATTCTACTGGTGACCGTCAGATTATTGAAACTATACAGGCTTACTTATACGCGTTCGAGAATGATAGTTTTTCTTGACTTGAAAGCAGCATTTGACTCCTTAGACCGAGAGGTTCCATGGAAATATCTGTCATTGAAAGGAGTACCTTAGATGTATATAAACCTTGTGAAGGCTCTTTACTCAAACACTACCAGTCGAGTTAGAGCTTATGGCGAACTGTCATCTGATTTCGCAATGTCAAGTGCTGTACTGCAAGGCTGTCCACTATCTCCATTTTTGTTCAACCTCAACATAGACCTAGTGATGGAAATACCCTTCTCGTCGACTGAATTCTCGGGTATTGATCTCTTACCACGAGGCACGCTTATCGACGTAGATGATATAGACCTGTTTAGTGAGGACGCTGATAAAATGCAGAGTTTTTTGCTAGCACTGAGCAACAATGCCAGAATGTTTGGGATTCGTTTCTTCTCCTCTAAATGCATGTTGTTGCATCAGGACTGGCCTACGTCAACACCTGAACTAAGGATAGGGACTGAAGTAGTCGAACGTGTCGACAACTTTACTTGGAAGTCTGATCAGCCCTAATGGGTCGGTGTCTGACGAAATCTCAGCACGGATTCAGAGAGCTCGTTTAGCTTTTGTTAACTTACGTCACCTAGGATAAAGGCGAGATATACCATCTCCCCATTGAAGGACGAGTATGTAGCGTGGTAATTCATTTTGCTCTACTTGACGGCTACGAAACGCGGCCATTAAGAGTAGAAGATACTCGTAAGCTACTAGTATTTGACCACAGATGCCTTATAAATTTTGTTCACATCTGCTGGGATCACTGGGTAAGTAATAGTGAGGTTAGACGCAGGGTATCAGGGAATGATGTTAAATCAGTTGATGAAGTTGTGAATCTTCATCGACTGAGATGGTTGGCCCACATGTTACGTATGTCTGAACACCGATTACCACGACGTGCAATGCTAACCGGTGTTGGAGATGGTTGGAAGAAAGTTAGGGGAGGCCAAAGCAAAACGTGGCATCAGTGCTTGAAGTCACTAACTTCTAGTCTGAGCCATGTTGGTAAATGCAGACTACTTTGGTTGAAGTGATTATCGTAATGTATGTGGTTGGAGACTCTGTGACATGACTCAGAACCGATCACAATGGCGCAGGTGTATACACTCTCTGTCTTCTCTTAAACTGTGAAATTAAAATTGCTTTATATCTTTATTTCTACTAACAATTTTTTCTTCCTGTACTATATCCTTATACATAATCTTTATTTTATACATTACTACCATTGAAGTAACTACTATGAATTCGGTGTTCATCTTGTTGTGCTAATCAGGTGTAACAACTTGGAACGATGCATATACGTGCCTGGTCCTACGTTGTAGCTGACCGACTGACCTACACGTTAACTTATTTGACCTTCATGAATAAATACGGTAAAGTATTTGTATTTGTTACGTGTCAAACGGAATGCGCTCCAGTTTCATGAATAATAAAGTAATGAATATTGATAACAGAAAAAAAATCTAGTTCATCTAATTAACCAATAAAAATGGGAGTTTTGTGGACAACTGTTGCGATTGCGTGACGATGGACCATCTACATTCGTGAAAAATTATAAGAATGCCACATTATAACTTTTTAGTCAACTACTAAAAATTTCTGATAAACTACTCAATACTTAATTATTACAAGTTCGAAAAGCGAAGATTTGTACACATCCACTAAACCCCCTGTTCTAATGTTTGAGCAGAAAATCGAACCTGATTTTTTCAATCAGTTTCGTTTCTGCTACAAAATTTAAAGAACTGGAGAGATGAGTAAATGAATTCCTCGAGAATAGAAATACCGAACCTTTTGATACAAAAGAAAAAATAGCAAAACCGCCTAAATAAAAACCCTTGCCCTGGCTTTAAGTGCTGACCAGTTTACAGCCAGTATAGCACGTTTTAGACAGACATGGGGATTTCCATATCATATACTAAATTCAATACTACTACTACCTACTACTTATCCTCAGTATTTTCTGGGAAATTTAGTTTACAGTTGCAACAATGAATAGGAGATTTTGATAACACCTATACAATGAGGAAAATATACAGTTTTTTTGCTGTTGTCATCCGCGCTATAATAACTAGAAGTTTTCACGAACAATCATCAAAAGAAAACAACACAAAAGTTTCAAAAACACATAGCATTGATGAGAATTACCATCGACTTGGTGGTTGGTCAGTAGAACATGACAGACCAGAGAATCCAGAGTTGAATATCCCATTGGGAGGATTCGAACTGTATACTTGAGGATTCGATAAATGTGTTAAAGATTTTGCATTCTGCCAGTGAATATTGATACAAGTCGGTATTGAATTATTGTTGTGAGTAGTATTTGCTTGTTGTGAACAATGATAAAAATTCATAGATTTACTTGCGCTACAAGTGTCAACAGATGGAGATGATGAAGTCAAACAATTTAGAACATTTGCTTCATTGTAATCCTTACTGCATTCGGTATTTGAACGACTGTCAGTAACTTTAGTAGATGAATAGTTAATATCCACTGGATACTGAAGCTCACAAACAGGTGATAAAGAAGGTTTGGTAATGTCGCTATCGGCTGAAGGCACATGAATGCGATGACCAGGATGACTGGATACGGTCCGGTGAGAAACACCACCACCTGATCGGTTATTTATTTTCCCATAATTGCCAGATCCGGGTCTCTTTAAATTGGTAGTATCCATAGAACAAGCCCGTCGACGCACATATGGCTTAGCGGCTACGTCTGGATTAATTCTCCAATATGATGACTTTGTATTGTCTGATGATTTTGGACATTTCGTAAATCGATCATGTAATGACAGGTTGTGACGGATTGAATTCTATCAATAAGAAAAAAGTGCTTCATTTTGTATCAGCATATATGTAAATGCCTAAAATATCCTGCTATCTCAAACATAGGAAAAGCAATAATAACACAACATACCATACACTACGATTGAACAAGGAAGTAAAAGAAATAATAAAATCAGTGAAAGTAGAGTACTATGTATATAAGCCTCAGATTTCATTCGTTAATCTCTTATGACTGATTGCTAATAAAGACTCACCCACTGCTAAATTACTTATACTAATGCTAGTACTACTATTCAATCTTAGGAGACATAACTACTCCAAATGAAGTACATGATAAAAAACTATATTTCTTGTGTATGATGTACATTATCATGCTCTCACTTGGCATTATTATTAAGTTCATAGTTCTCAGAAGTAGTCCCAACAATTATCCTAAGACAAAAGTGAAGTATACACAATGATAAAAAAATCGCATGCACTGTGTTCGAGCGTCGTTGTCCAAATGATTTCTGACACCCAGTGACAACACAATATTAATAATACTGAGGTTCAATATGGTTAGCGTCACTCTCATGAAATTTCGACTCCGGTAGCTTAAACAACATCGCAGCCTCTCTCAGTCCAGCCAGTATTTCTCGATGCTGGAACTGGGTGGAAAACGCGGAAAGGTGACCAGTTTCTGACATGACTCCGTATTATGTATGGAAGGAAGCGGTGTAGAACTACTTCCTGTCGGTCTATTACGACTCCCCAGTTACAACTCAATCGCTTTAAACATGGTCAGATTAGAAGCCAGTGGTGATCCGGCTGTAGTTCTCTTTTTTATATTCTTCACAAAAGCGAGAGGGACTACCTTATCTGAAATAAGTCTTTCTTGGTCGTATTTCTATTTGAACTGTATCTGCGACTACACACTATTCTTTTTCATTTTACTTTTTGTTTTTGATTTTACTCCCCCTTCTCTCCTTTATTTCTCAGTGCGATATCGATATTTGTGTAGTGTATACTATTTTTTGGTGCGTAGTTGTATCAAAATGAACATAATAATCAGAAATAAACAGGATTTTGTAGTAACAATTTCCTCAGCAGTAAGGTTGAGATGTTAGACGTTTTATCGAGTTCAATGGTCCAAATCAAAAGAGCACAAACTTTCAAATACGAAGATAGTTCACGAATTGTGATCAGTGTATTAAAGCAATCCATAGCTGATTTCAAATGTATAAAATACACTTTTTCCCCTAATACTATTATGAATGAACGCTGTAGTTTAATCCTAAGTAAACGAACACTAATTATCAATGATAAATTGCTTTTTATATCAGATAAAAAATTACCTACAAAATAAACTGACACACAATCTGTACAATTTTATGTTGTATGTAACTCATTCTTTACTTGCTCACTAGTGATTATCCACAAGACCAAAGTATCAAGAGAAAGGTTGATTCGGACTATGATTCCCGATATGTAAATGTGTTGACACAAGCTATTCACCATGTCTAAAACAACAATTTTCCTCAACAAATCGTACATTACATTATCAAATGGGACGTCATAGAAACTTGATGAGGTGGTGTACACTTCAAAAGATGAACAGATTAAACGACAAATGCTTTGGTCAAACAATATAACTGGATATCAAGTAACATACAACTAGACCATGTCTTCACATTACTGTATATGCAAGCATCTGGGGATAGAGGGGAAAATAGGCCGTTATACAGGATTTAAAGCATAAAACTAAGACAACTGGTAACAACTGCCTGCTTCAATTCGAACAACTCTTTGATTTCCGTATTAACGTTCTTATGACATATAGCCGGTATACGCACCCATACTCATCGAACTATGTATTCCGAAAAATGGAGCTCAAAGACAATTTTCGAAGAAACCCATGATAACCTGACCAGGACTTGCATTTATAACACGTAGTTCTTAGGGTACTGTTAGCCTCAGATTTCTCACTGCATGGAGCCATTTTGTAATTGCTACTCTCCGGGTTTCTTAGAGACACTACTCTTTTGTCTTCTCTGTCGTATTCTGGTGATGTTTACCAAGAGTGTGGGCCGCTCACAATATGGATAAAGATGAGCACAAATTCCTTCATTAGAAAAAAATTGTTGAGAATTAATACATTAAGCTTTTGACTTTACTGATTTATTCTCCATGGTCAAGTTAGCGACTATAATACACACATTCATTAGTTATGCACCCGAAATGAAGTATATTTTGCATATTCTTTCCATAAAAGAAAATGAAAACTGTGATATTTGTTTGAGAAATGAAGGCTCTTTAATCGCCCTTCATAGTTTTATTTATCTAATGTCACAATTCCAATACCCTAATGGGGATATGTGCTGATCCTTGTGGCATAACATAGCTACAACAACGATACCAGTACATAATTCAAAATCCAAATTTTTTTATTGGTGAGATTGTATATAAATGGACTGAGACAAAACATCATTTTTACAAATAACATGTTTACATTCTCCATGTGGAACTTACAAACGAAACATGTATCGGATTAACAAAAATAGATAAATGGACATAGACATACACACACAACCGTGTATATATATATATATATATATATATATATAAAGAACGTGGATGTTAAAGATGTGTAAGGGTAGACAGTATATATGACCTTCAAAAATCAAGGCTAAGAGAGTTGGTCGATGAATACATGAACTAAACGGGACAAAATATGTACTTTTAGATTTTGGTAGAATGGCACGTGGTGACCAGTATCACCAAAGGACAGTAGACTGATCGTATCAATATCAATAAATAAGCAAAACAAGAATTAAAGTAGTACTTAACTGGGTATATGTTGACAGCGCGCAAACTACGGAAATTATTTATGCTGAAGATTTTAAAAAAACCAAACTGACCAATAATGCGAAAATAACAAGATTTAGAAAATAACTACACAGGATATTTTGCTTTTATTAAGTTGTCAAGTATACACTCATATACCTGGCTTGGGAGCACTTTATGTATAGGAATAAGTGCTTGTATTCTAGCTACCTGAACCAAAATAAATAGAGAGGAGTTCGGAGCTGCAAATCACTAGTTGTGAAAGCGAGATTCTTTGACATGACATGACTACTTCCTTCCATCAAAGAATAGTTAGGTGGAATAATAGAGGGTAGGAATCAAGTTTTAGGAACATAGGAAGTTCAAAAATACACCCAACTTCTCTTAGTTCTGTAGATTAGGCACAAAGATTTTTGAAAACCGTAGGAACATGACTGCCAAAAATTAGTCAGTCGGCAGTCGTGAACAAACGAGTAAAGATACATTGTTTAGTAGGGAGTAATAGTCGGTGATGCCAGACAATTTATTATAACACCAAACAAAAATTACAACAGGTAGACGTTATGATGACAATAAACAGAAATTTAAGAAGCATGTCTGATATTATTTAGGATGCATTAATGTAATGACATATGAATTCTATTAGGTTGACTAATTTATTAAAAATGAGATGACCAATATTTACAAGAGATGATTGAAGGGAACCGCGGAAGCGACAATAACTGTAAATAGTTGACTTTTGAACCAGGTTAATTTATGCCCTCGAAAAAAGGAAAACAAAACACGACATTATCTTCAGTTGATCTTGATTATATACAAAAGTGATGGTAAATAAGATATCATTAGACTGAATACAATGTTTAATTTGTTTATTCTGGTTAGTATGCTTTAGCGATGTTCTTTTCTACGCGATAGGGATGATGACCCGATGCACAAACCTACTTTGCAAATGCGTGAGACAGGAAGTAGCCTTGAAAGAACAGGGTGAAGACTTGAAACGACAAATGAAAGAATAGCAAGAAAAGCAAATCTGAGGCAACCATATGATATAACGAAGAAACTAACAGGGAACTATTGTAAACCAGAGTGACCGGTCAAGGACAAAGAAGGCAAACCAGTCAGTGAGAGTTAAAAACAGTGGAACAGGTGAATACAGTAGTTTGAATAACTCTTGAATAGGTCAGCTACATTGAATCCACCGGACATCGAAACAACACACATAGACCTTCCCACACACATGGTCACCAGACAACTGGAAATTGGGAAAGCAGTAGGGCCAGAAAATAAATCGGCGGAAGCAACGAATTCAGACACAAAAGCAACTACAAACATGCTCCACATTCTAGTCACGGAGATTTGGAAGGAGGAACAAGTGCCGACAGACTGGAAACAAGGATATCTCACCAAAGAAAGATCTGAGCAAATGTATAAACCACAGTGGCATCACATTACTGTCAGCACCAGGAAACGTTTCCAACAAAGTGTTGTCGAACCGGGTGAAAGATTCAGTAGACTCCCAACATCAAGATCAACAGTATGGATCTCGTAAGGATCGGTTGTGCACGGACCAAATCGCGACATTACGAATAACTGTCGAGCAACCAATCAAATGGAATCCGTCACTATATATCAGCTCCCTTGACAATGAGAAGGCGCTCGTCAGCGTCGATAGGAGAACCCTATGAAATCTACCTCGATACTGTGGTTTACCTGAGATCGTCAACACCATCCAGAATTCATACGACGGACTACACTGCAAAGTCGTGTATGTAGGACAGCTGACAGACGCATTCGATGTGGGAGCCAGTTTCAGACAAAACTGTTTATTCTGGTGGTTGACTGGATTGTGAAGACCTCCACATCTGAGGGGAAGCACGGAATACTATGGACAGCTTGCATGCAACCAGACGATTTGGAATTTGCAGATCACCTGGCTCTTCTATCCCACACACACCAACAAATGCAGGTCAATACAACCAGTGTAGCAACAGCCTGTGCAGCAGTGGGCCTCAACATACACAAGAGGAAAACCAAGATCCTCAAATACAACACGGAGCACACCAACACACTTGATGAAGAAACTCTGGACGAGGTGGAAACTCTCACGTACCTGGACAGCATCATCGATGAACAAGGAGGATCTGATGCAAACGTAACGGTGAGGATTGGTAAAGTAAGGGCCGTATTACTACAGTTGAAGAACACATGGAACTCGAAACAACTATCAACCAACACCAAAGTGAGAATCTTCAACTACAACAACCATCATCAAAAAAGTATAGGTATTTCTAAACAATTGTATTCGCAAGACACGCAGTGTTCGTTGACCAGATTCCATCAGCAACCTACTATGGGAGAGAACAGGTCAACTTCTAGCTAAAGAAAATTAGGAAAATACGTTCGAGGTGGATAGGAATCACCAAGCTGCATCATGAAGCAAGCGCTAACTTGGAATCGTGAAAAGAAACGGAAAAGAGGAAGACCAAGGAACACATGGGGCCGAGAATCGGAAGCAGACGTCAGAAGGGTGAATAGCAACTGGAAACAATTGGAAAAGATTGTCCAGAACAGAATTAGATGGAGAATGGTGTTCGGCGTTCTATGCTCCTATACGAGGATCAGCAAGAGTATGTAAATATGTAAGTAAAAGTAATGTTAACAAGAAATATGGAAAAGACAAGATATACCTGTCACCATAAAGTTTCGCTTATCAAATCTTCAGGACATTAACAACACTACATGGCTTTCCAGATGGATTGGTAGGTTAGGACCAACGATCCAATTGCTGTGTATTTGACAAATAAGCCAACATGCAAAGGGTATTTTATTTAATTGCAATATATGGCATATTGATCACAACTTGATCCGAGCTTCATATCCTAAGCATAACTGGAGACGTTCCAACATAACCAATAAGATGTTAGCCTTTATGATTTTGTTAATTTATTGACTGCCAGTAAAGATTTATCCGCAGTATAACTGATATTAGTTTGACATTAAGACAAATTTTAGGGCTGTATTGGAATAACTATCTACTTCGACCACTTTAAATTCATTTGCATACACACGTAGACAGACCTGTGTAAATCGAATTCGTACCACGTTTTTGCACACAACAACAGTTAACTAATCACCTACGATTGTTAGTAATACGTCATTTACTCAGTAATGAAATCACAGTTTTCGATTACAGCTGAGATCAGTCAAGAGGTAGTATATGTGAATGTACATCAGCTATAACCGATAATTGGTGCTACGAAATGTTAATCGGTTTGACTGAAAGGTTGTACAGGAATATTCGTTATGCATCGCACTGACTGCTTTAGAACTTTGATATGACATAAACATAGTTGTCATCATAGCTCAAATATTTCAAGATACATGTTAAAAGTGCTTATTTGATGAGTAAGAAATAAGCCTGTTGTATGTGAGCACATTCTTTTATTAAATAGATAAGATATAAATAAGATAAGATATAGACCTCCAATCAACTGCCCATTAGGATGGAGAATAGCTGAGCAAAGTGGAAGAAAAATGGTACACCTAATGATAACGGATGCACACTACAGGATCCGCAAATACCAGCACGTCATAGAGGACCAAAAGATAAAGCTACAAAGGATGCTCACGTCAGAACATTTAGACATCGTGACAACAGCCATCGAGATATCATGCAAACGACATAGAGAACAAAGAAGAAACACCTTAAAGAAAAAACTAATCAAGATCTCTAAACCAACCATGGAAGAGAACACAAACAACTGCGTGATCAATCTGTCAAAACAACCACTAACAAATACGGAAGAACACCTGCTCCAAAAAGGATTAAACTACAATACAAGCGGCGCCTCAAAGCTGGAGTTCTTCGCAGCACTAGAGTCATCACTCAAAACTTCCGGAATCAGTGAAGAAACACAACAGGAAATAAGGCAAACTATAGTACCGATAACTCAACAGGTGAAAGAAAACGACCAACTACACGACCAAACCATCCAGCTCAGAGAACAAAACTCCATCAAAATAGGTCTATTCTTCTGTTTAGTGGTTTTACTTTTGATATCAGTTCATTCGGGGGAGACTAGTCAATAATCCAGTCAAGTGAGTGACCATCACTTAGCCAAATTTTATTGATGTATTGATCTGACGATTACTATTCTATTACTTCATGTTAACAAGCTAAGAATCATTGATTGTCTTAAAAAATTCCTTCATAGCAGATGCTCTTTAGGATAGTCAATAACTATTGGTTGGAATCTAACACTGACATTGAACGGTTTTGGCACTTTAGCAATGTTTGTATTTTTAGAATTATACAAAAATTTACTTTGGATCTTAAGACTGTAGATGAACGAATCAAGTGATTATCCACTTTACAACTATGTTGGATACAGCATTTGTGCATTCTATAAAATATCTATGTACATAACATTTCTCAGTAAGATGGAAGAAGTGCATGCATACAATCACTTAATTGTAATTGTCCACATATTTTATAGTAATCCATCATTTTTGTATTCATTAGAATGTTCACATACCTAACAAGAGATAAATGCGCATAGAACTTTATCAATAGAATTGTGATTCGCTAACAAGCGATGATCTAACTTAATTGCTTGATACTCTCTCGATCTGAAAACACAGGTGAATCCAAGAGTTAAAACTTACTTTTTGAGAGGGGACGGTGGCATTTTGAATACAGCCGGACAGATCATATATAAAGTTAGCCTGTTAGGCGTAGAAGCTTGCATTAATGGTAGAACTAGACCACAGAACGAAACATTGTTTTTCGCTTGCTCCACAGTATCTAAGAGTCAGTAAATTGTTCTCAGCAAGAAAGCATCAAAATCTAATATCATTTATTTACCATTTACAGGTTTGTGTACCTGGGTGTGACCCAAACTGTGAATGCTAGCGATACTATCCGACTTCTGAAATCGAAGTGAGCGGAATATGGTTCGAGTCTTGGACACTGGTTGGAAGCCTCTGGGATGTTGTGCCTGACACATTTCTTGACGGCGCTAATAACTCGTAGATGATCTCCACTAAAAACAAATACAAGCTGACAAACCTAATTATTACCATATAACCATGTCATCACTAGATGCTATTTTTCGGAAACGAAGTTGTTAAACATAGCATCTAAGAAAACAGTAACTGAAATTTTATTCAAACCATGTTTCAAAACAAGTAGAGAACAGTGAATACAATCCGGTAAGCAATAGCAAAGTCATCAAAAATTCCCATGAAGCACTTTGAAAATTTTATAAACTGTACACTACACTGTTTGAGATATATCATTCTTTATTTATTAACCGGTGAATTCGTGTTGCTAAATGAACATACTACGCAATACATATCGTATATCTCACATTGTGAAAATTAATGTAGATTGAACTAGTGTGAATGTAAAAGTTTCTACTGATTCACTTGGTTTTAATCTCATATCTAACTATAAATCGCCATGTTTAAATTTGCATAAGGGTCTAGCTGTACAGTCAGATTAAACATAATGGATAAAAATGTGTGGTTATGTTTGGCAAACTACATAAGATTATTGCTAATACTTTCTGGATTGTTAAGTGTGGTATAATCGTACTTTTGGGCCTTTTGAGTAGCTGATCACCTCAGTATATGCTAAAAAGTAGACGGGATCAGTAAAATATCCCTGAATAATGTTCGGATTACTTTTAAAGGCGCTTTAAAAAAACATGAGCAAAACCAAGATGAAATTTTATTTGAAGGGATTGAAATAAGATGTTTTTTAAGATTTGCATGATAATCATTCAATAAAGTCTAAACAGTCAGACGATTGGCTAATATTTGAGTATATCTGCAACCTAATAAACCTCACATACATACATTATAAGAATACGCGAAAATAAAACGTATAAAAATCTATGATTATTTTATTGTGGGTGGAAAGTCATCACGTGTAATTATGGTCTACATGTTTACACTCGAACATTGAAGCTGACTACACAGAAATCAGTAGGGTAGGAAAAAAAGAGGGACAGGACCATATAAATAAATAAATCTGAAACAATTGCCGTAATGAAATTCCTTCGAAAGACAGGCTAGTGGTAAAGAAGCAGTCAGCAAAAAATCTGATCTCAAAATAACCATGACAGACGTAATATATTGATGGAGCAATAAATGTCTGTTAGCCCTGATCAAATGTTGTGTCTGTAAGACTACCAGTCTAGTAAAAGATAAACAATAATATGTATGTGAGGTGGAATGGCAGAACAAAACCAGTCTAGGATACGTGTCCTTAGAACAAAGGTCATTTGGGGAAGAAAATGGTCGTTCGACCTTCTAAATAATAAATTTTAAAATTTAGACGATATTAATTACCCAAACAACAAGAGTAAATTATTAGTAAGCCCTGGTGTAAAATAAAACGATAGTGAAGGTATACTATGTTTACTTGTATGTACATGCAGAGCGAATATATCAGATGGCGACGAAAATTTACTGATTGAAATATTGATATAAACAAAGCAAAGAAAACATGAAAATTATCTTGGAAGTTAAGATGATAATTTGACGACTGAATTTTAGATTTAACAAACCTATTCACCAGGTACTTGGATGTGAGTTACACTATGTAATTAAGGGTTAGATATACTACTTGGTCGCCGAAAATCGAGGTAGTGGGGGATCTGAACCTAGGACTTACTGACGAAGAGTCGAACGGTTTAACCGCCAAGCCACTCCAACTGATATTTTGAATAACATAATACAAAAGGACACAATCACCAGTGCTTAATCGATTTATTTTTTAAAGGGATCGACAATGGAGAAACACAAATTACAGTAACTAATACCCATCGATGGGAGAAGGTAATGTGATGCGAATACATTTAGTTGGTGAACTCTAAGGACTGGGTATATTACAGAATCTTCTTACTGTACTATCAAGTGAAATTAATAAACTGGTGGTAGTATTTGATTTACTACTACCAGAAATTTTTCAAAAATTTTGAATATAAAAACAGAAACAAGTGTTATATGAAACAAAATATTTTACTCACCTTCCATCCAGCAGAACTTGTTGGATCACTACGCTCCCGAAAGTACTCATAATGAGTAATTATGAAGTCATAAATCTGTTGTAAAGTTGCTTGTTTGTCTGGATAAGAACGTATAGCAACTGAAATTAAGTCTGAATACGTCTCAGAACCCCAAGGATTACGCCTTGAAGACTTTTTAACAGGAGTTGTGCTAGTTGGGGCAGATGCACATGCTGAAGAGCCGGATGTAGGCGTATTTCCGACCGGTGTGCCAGATCTTGAGGCGTTTGATGTTGTCATAGCACGTGGACGTAGTAGTGAACATGGATGGATATTTGGTAGCGCAGATGGATCATGAAAGTGAGTTATGTGAGGATTTGTTGAACTTCCGACACACTGCTTTTCTAACCCGTCTGATAAAAGTGCTGATCGAAGAAAACTATCGCATGTGATAGGATTTCCGCTTGATATACCAAGACTTGTAGTGGAATTTAAATAAGAAACAAAACTTGGTGTAGAAAGCTGAATTAGAGTTGAATCAGGTGACATTTTAGGTGAATGAATACTACCTTGATTACCTTGTTGTAACTGACCACCTGATGGACTATGCTTTGAAGGCATTGCTTGATCAGGATAAGATCTAATCGTAGAAAGTGATGAAACATCTTTATGCTCATTGGCATTTATAGATGACCCAGAAAGTATGGATAGAGAACAGGGATTAGAAACAAGTGTATCACGACGAATATAAGAAGCGGACATGGAATAGTTGAGGTACAAAAAATTGGAATTTTCTGAACTAAATTTGTTATAAGATCTTCGCCCAGTAGCAACAATAATGATGACCAAAATAAAATGTTTTAATGAATTTAAATATGAATAAATAAAGGTATAAGACCCAGCTAGTAAGCACAATAAAATGGCGCTTTTAGTAAGTGAGGTAGCAAACGAAAATTGAGTTAAAATACAAGATTTTCGCGTGTATATGAATGTTTAGAAAAATAAATGAAGTTATCGAAAATGTTAGATGCCACACGAGAAAAATCACAATTATGTGGCCATATGGCGCTTTTACGTAGTAGAAACCTAAACAGAAAAAAAACATAATACCAGATTATTAAGGCTTAGAAAACAATACAGTGTTAAAGGGAAACATTTAAAATACATAAAGTAGATTTGAAACTGATAACCATGTAAAATAAAATGAAATCCCTGACAATTTGGGAAACATATGCAAATGAATTAGAATGCCTACTGGCGACCATCTAAATAATAATCGTTTTATTCACTGTATGAAGGTAACCATTAATATCGGTATATTGTGGGTAAATACAAATACCAAAGTGATGTTTTTCATTACATTTAGATGTTTTTACGTATTCATTCTGTTTTCGAGGTTATCGATTTAGAAATAAAAGACTTAGACCAGTGTGCTTTCTTTCCTACGAATTTCCATAGTTGTTGAAATATACAGTTGGAATAACCGATACGCAGTATTTTTCCAAACTGTCTGACAGAGCAATTAAAAAGTCACCTAATCATGTCAACCGCGCAAATCAAGTTTTTTGTTGATTCATAATGACTACATTTGAAATTTCTATGAGCAGCAGAACATGTCAATATACAAAGCTGTGTATTAATTGGAGTGTACAACGCACTTATCACAAGCGCTACAGTAATCTTATCGGTTTGTAATTGAAAAATGTAGAACTGCGTCGAGCTGAATACGAAATGTTATTCCTGGTCTACTGGAACAATGCCCTAAAGAACATATTGGAGCTTCCGATGTTCAAGCTTTGTGGCAGATAGGACAATGGGCTTTCTTGAGACTCTAGAATCTCGCGCTATCGATACACAATACGTCTCCGAAATGCACATACTGGATCCAAGTATGGTCATTTACTTGACCTCGCCTTGCCAGTATAAAGAACCGGTGCGATTCATCTCTCGTGTATTTGGAGTCCCCACTGCCATTTCTCAAGGCTTTTCTCGTTTGACTGACTGGTTGACGCAGACACAAGGAAATACTGTAAGCAATCGATGGCTGATACAATGGAAAACCAGTACACATATCATTTCAGGAATTTTTGAATAAAAAGTATCATTCTTAACCATGAAGATAAGACTAATTACTCGCTACTTTGAGCTGAAGACCAAGAAATATTTGGAAAGAAATTTAGGAACTTACAAACGCGTCTCACTTGTTGTGAAGTGAGTTTACGAGAATATATAGACAAGCATGTACACGAATAAGCGTTCTCTTAGAATACTATGGCACCAACCTGCGCCTGTAACGCAGCATACGTTGGAGGAACGGACGATAACTTATACAATCACACTATAAGTCCTCAATGTAAACTCAACATACTAAACATTGACAATGTTGTATAACTGCGTTGTCATCAGTAGATAAGCGATGCTAAGACTGGTAGTCGTTAACTTACTTTCTAGCACAGCCTTCAGAACTAATAGGAATTAATCTATGAATATGGTCATGCCAAGTGTTAGAAAGCATCAGATGCGTTCTTATAAAAAACATACTTCTTGTTGAAAGACATTAAAAATAAAACGACTTCAGTGCATATATCTTTTCCATTTAAATTCCCGTTACCATTAAGGTCATCAATAATGAAGGTTTAAGAAAGGCTTTGTACTAGTGCCTTTACTCAATGTAAAGATTGAAGAAATCTGTTAGGTAAACATTTTTTCTATTTTTCAGCACAATCGAACATCTAACAAATACAAAGCGGTGTGACTATTACAGGAATGTATCGATGCCTTTTAGCTGAAAAGAAAAAAATCAACGACAGCCACCGCCTTTCATAATTAAATCCAAGAAAAGTAGGTAAAATATGTGGAGATAGCTGCAATTAGATGGGCTAGACGGTGGAATGTACTTTGATAAGATAGGATATTTGATGATAGTTTTGGTCTATGACCCGATACTTTATAATACACAGTAGGCTAGTTTGCGACACGGATTTAAACAAACGAATTGGATTTTATAGTATATGTATTATTATTAGCATACAGACGTATTTTCACTGTGATTGCCTGAGAGTGAGTCTTAGAACCATTTGAAGGGATGATAGTATGATGTAATATGGCCTAGTAACCCAGAACACCTCTGAAATCAAGATCTATTCTTAAAGATGCATTAACTGTCAAATTTCGCTATTCTGTATAATACATAGATGGTGGGAATAAGTGTCACGATAACCATGCACATAGCAAAGTAAACAACAAAATCCCCACCAACAATTCTGAAATTGGATAAGTACGCTTAACGTGACTATTTTCTCACTATAATTGTGTAATTTGATAATGCCTAATAACCTTGCACCCGTTGAGTATCACATATATTCTTTTTTCCAAGGATTCACCTTTGTGGGTTTGGCGTAAGCACTAGTTGCTATTTCGTCTTTATAGTATAGTTTGCCGTAAGGGTCATAGGTTGAACCATAGAAAATTGCCAGTCATTTAATTCAGCACTGTGAATTTGAGCTTAAATACTACACTATGAAAGAAGACAAAACACTGATGATAGGGTTTGCACAATGCATTCGTTGAGATGGAAACGAAAAACACCAGTTCTTCCTCAAATCCTGCCTTGGAATGGCACCATCCATTAGAAGAGACCGAAGTATCAATGAACTAGTGACAAGGTTCAAACTTGTGAAGGGATTCATAATACAGAACCAGAGAGAAGCCAAAGCTGACCTTTTGAGACTAGAAGTATAACTTTTTACAAACTTATATAGCCCTTAGACAATACATAGGTTGTTGTTAAAAAAAACCAAGTACCCGAGTTGAGACAGTTATACTAACCCTAAAATATATCAAAGAATTGGAGATCGTGGTTTTTAATGTAAGGAATTCGATATATATAAGAAATTAGGGATTTTAAACACTTCATTCCGTGAAACGTAGCACATGGAAAGGATTACGGACAGGTACCTTAGCAAAAAACTCTTTCTGCGCAAATTCGGCAATTAAAACGATATAAATTAAACACTGACCTACCCTTAAAAATAATTAACCCAAGATGCAAGTCACAACATGGTGAAGGGCATTTTATGACGGAAACCAAGTGCACGGGAGAACATAATTAGCACCGTTCAAAAGCCCACCAAGAGAGTTTCGCATTTGACAGACCACAACCAAAGAGTTTAATGTTCAATGATAAATTGCACATTCGCCTCGATTTTCTTCAGTGATTGTCGAAACACGAGAGGGATAAACAAACTCAATCTTTTTGTTTTATAGCCTGAAGACTCGTTGATTTTAAGTAAACCTACTGTCTGAAAGCTTATCGTCAATCGATTTGGCGACATTTCAGCATAGCACACGTTAAGCATTCCTCTCTCCTAGACAATTAAATTACAAGCGCCATGATTATATCCTACTCTGTAAAATGAGGTATATGTTATATCCTGGTGAAGGGTACATCACGAGTAACGTCTGGGACCTATTAATGGACTAATACTATATATATTATTATGGTATAAATATTCAGCAACTAGATTACGTATATCTATATCCCCCTTGTTATAAGCTTTATTTTGACCTATATATTATTATCGTATGATTTATTGTTCTTCAGCTATGTTCAGTATATTGGCTACTGCCTCCCATGTTCACAGCCACTTTTTAGTTTTATTGTGTGCGGACTGACATGATAATATATTTATGTGACCGATCCAATTTAATTCGTTGAGTTCGTCAGTGTCTCGAAGGATGGCTGTACTGAACCTTTGTAATGCTGTTACCCCTGTTTTCCAGTGTTTCTTTAGCTCCAGTTTCATCCTGACCACAACCAGGTGGTGTCCAACCCTCTCCTGGTGCTTACGTCTTCCATTGACTTTGTGAATTTCTTACTGATGCACATAGACCCATCTGGTTCTCGTGGTGTGGTGCTGTGATACCCATATAACTTTGTGTGTGTGTTTTGGCGTTTAGCTCTCCCATCAGGATGATCTGATCCTTTCCTGAGCACTTCTCTATGATTGGTTTCAGCCTCGTGTCAAACTGATCTCTGTCGTCTTCGTCGCTATCATTCGTTGATGTATAACATTCATTGTGATTCCCTCGTTCTTTGTTTTGAATGATGCTTTGATGATTCCGGATCCATGAGATCCCCATCCTATGAGTGATTTTCTCGCTTCACTGGACAGAATCAGAGCAACTCTCTGAGTGTGTGGAGCATTTTCTTCTTCACGATAAGATTACACCAGTATCTCTCGTGAACCTAATCTTTTCTGTCCCTCTTTGTTTCATGTGGTTTTACCTATTGTGTGCACCATCGAGTTGTATCTGTTTATTTCTGCAGCTATTTGACTGCTCCTTCCAATCTCTCACATTTTCCGGACATTCTATTTACGCATGTAAATTGTTGCTCTGGTTGTTTGAAGGGACATTGACCTCGTGACTTTTGAAGAATCTCGGCTTTCTCCATTGGGCTATGATTTTCTGCCATCTTTCTGAATGAATATATTACAAATCTATGTATTTTACACATATATATTGAACTATGAGAAGTATATTGGGATAATGCGATTTAAGCAATTTTCTGTAATCTACTGCAAATTTATGTTGGTTTGAAATTGTTTCCAGCCCTTCCCTCTGTATATGAATTCGAGGGAACATTTTTATACATCCCAACCATAATGAAATCTGCTTGATTACAATTACAGTCGAGTGCTATATAAAAAACAATTAAAAGCCAGGAACACTGAATCAGTATCTCATTTAAGACTTAATAACGATTGGAAGAGGATCACAAACACCACTTTCAGTTCTCATGGTGGTGACAGTACCTTTATTATGAAATAGCTAATCAGCGCTCGTTGACTTACAGTACTTCTCAAACATACATCATTCTGTGATTATTTGTATAGCATCTATTTACGATTGATTGGTCTCATATTATACATATTTCTAAAAAGACTTTTTCCCAAATCTAAAATGTTCAGGCAACTTGGAAGCATGGTGTTTGATAGAGGAGGGGTGGTAAATGGGCATAGTTTCTCATCAAACTTGGTTAATTTTCAATTACAATGAAAATTAGAGAGGTACAGGTAAAAATGATTGTAGGGAATACTACTAAACTTAGCTACTATTTTACTAATAATTGAAATCTTTTCTGTTAGATGATTACTTAAAAGGAAAAAAAGAGAAAAATACTTATTTGTGAATTATCGATGGATACTTAAAATAAGTTTAATTTATCAGATGTTTGTGCATACATAAATGCACATATAATTAATCCTAATGCACATATTATTATTATTATTAGCTTTATTCAATATTATATTTTTGGTACAATATAGAATTCGCAGCGCAAAGTATTTCAACAGGTTTCCGTTTCTTTCTTCTTGGTCGGTCCTGGCGATAAATATTGAGTGATCGCCAGTTAGATGTTAACAGTCCAGTAAATGAACATCTGAATAATGTGCATTCTTTTCGTTGTATATTGCCAGCAACCACATTGTCTCTTATTGAGCTTTTTGTAACTTTAACAACGAAAGTTTGTACACTTTTTAGAAACGCAGCAGAATAGGTTATGCGATTAATAGACATAATGATATATTAAAACAAACAAAAATAGATAACTTGTTGAAATATTTAGATGGCAGGAACAGGTAGCCCAGATGCTCAAACAGGCCGCCGTCCATATGTATACTTTAATCTTGTCTTTATCTACCGGCTTATTAACGGTATTTCCTACTCTTCGGTATCCACCCCTTCATACCTTATGATATCATCCCACAATCTACGCAATAAGGAGAATGTTCTAGCGATTCCAAGAACCCACACAAACTTACGTCAGAATTTTTTCCTTATTCGCTACTCAACCATGTGGAACAGACTGCCAGTGAACCTCCGTTGCAGTAAAACTACAACCCGGTTCAAAAGTCTACTTGACGATTTTCTTTCCGAAAGTGGATTATGTCACCTATTGAATATCAATGTATTCAATAATGATTTATACAAACAAGGTCCGCCATCCATTTAATTGCTTGAAAAGCAAAATAAAACCTTTAAATCTTTCCACATCTTTTTTATTTTATTTCTATTTATCTTAATATGTGAAATCTGATTATGTTCGTGTTTATCATTATTTCCGTTATTAATATCATTATTAGTTCCCTGACACATTAGATATTCTTTTTGTATCTTCTTATCCTTCTAAACATATTTAACTCCAGATTGTCCTTTAAAATCAATTTTGACTTTCATAGCATCAATCTTAATTATTATTGCACAAATATTTATACTAATATCCGGTTTCACTCTGTATACTATTACATAAATCTAAATGTATTCATCCGAGTGCTTTAACGGATTTTTATTTTATTTTTGCAATTGCTGGTTTCCTTCTGAGGTTGATATTTATTACACAATTATTATTCTTATCATGGATCAAAACTTTTCACTAGGTGTTCACTTCTTTTCACTCCATTCTTTCCCTCTAAATAAATATTCTTAAGATTACGAAGTTTGTAATTAAAACAATAACTTGTGTTACACTTAAATTAAATTCTCAGACCCGTTTTATCTTCACTATGCATATATGACTCATACATATTGATATTTTATTATCCTTTTCACTTAATTGAGACTTTCATAGCATCACTCCAAACTATGTGACTGCACAAACATTTATATTCTAGCGTCATATCTTACTGCAATTATAAGTTATTTTTTCTTAATTATTTTTTGTTACTAATTTGACGATACACACATAGTCGTTTGTTCTTGTTTTATGTTCATAAACACGCCTATTAAACTGTTTGTGTACTTCACGTCTCCTTTATTTCTATTCCCTTATTTTCTGCATTTCCTTCTTTAGACTCAATTCAATATTCTTCTCAATTGCACAGACCCGATTTATTATTATTAATATTCTACTATTATTGCTCAAAAAATTTTTTTTTAATGGCCAGTAGAATGCTGACATTATTGAAAATTGTGTATTATTGCATTTTTTTGAAGAAACCCGAAATGGTTTCTTCACAACACTTATGTACCCATAAGATGTTTGTGAATAATAATAATAATAATAGTGACTAAATGAATCTATTTGCTAATGGGAGTAGCAGAAGTATGTTATAAAAGAAAGTGTGGTGGAAAAAAGATTCATTATCTTGTAATTGAAGAATATTGTCTAAATATTAGTACTTCTAGTAATCAATACTCCCCTTGGTACTGTTAGATCTTAAACAAGTGCACCTTCAACTTTCAACTAATCTATAATAAATTATATTCACTGAGGTTTTTATTTCAGCTTAGATTACTGATGGTACTCACGGAATGAAATGACATACAAAAAAATTATAAGTGGCTGAAATCAAAGGAACTGACACAGTGGTGCTGAAATTTTAATCAGTGACTGAAGATTTGCTGAGAATGTACGGATGAATTCTTAACTAATAGGTAGAAAAGGAGTAACGAACGAACGTTTTCACGTCAGAAGCATGTTCATATCAATGATCATGTAATATCCATCGATTGAGAGGGAATAATAGATTTCATTATTTTTACTGATTAACTATTTGGTTTTTCAACTCAGCAGTGGTCTTCAATTAAGAATATCATAGCTTCATATTCACAGTTGAATGGTTTTTAACTGTGGCCAATAAGCGGGTAACAAATGTATGTTCTGTACGCCATCATCCGATAACGAATTTCTTATTATGGATGAAAGCTCTCTGAACTTTTTTTCACGCCTCACTATACCAAAGAGTAATAAATCAATAAAGCTCCAATTGTTGTGCCTTCTCCCACTCAACAAAAGGGGATCAAAGTGATTTGGAGATTGCAGCAAAGTCAGAAAAATCCATAGCATACAAAACAAAATAAACAACCATAGAGTGAGAACCAGCATCTAAATTTTATAACATCTGGTTCATAAGAAGTAGATTGTATGTAACCATGCATTAGGTATATTGAATATATGATAGGAAATAAGACATCAAAATAATATTAGTGGCTCATGTATAAAGGGGGTGTATCAATTACAACACACAACATATATTCACACACTCTCAGCATAATCGTGAGAAATTAATCAATGATCTTACTACCAATTATTAATCATGTGTACAATGGTAACTAACGTTCAAATGAACTTTGTGATATTCCATTTAGAAGTTATGACTTATGAAGCCAGTCAAATTAGGAGTGAATCAGTTACACAATATGATGTTAAATGATTGTGCTCCACTGTAAGTTTAAGTATGGAACTATACACCATTTAGCGCTAATTCAATATCTGGATGGTACCGATTTCACTCGAAGTTTACACAGTATCCTTGCTTCGACTGTGTGTTTGTGTGTAACCATGACTACACAATACTTAGAAGTTGTAGACTTTTATAACATATCTATGTAGTATTTTTGGGTTCTTAGTGATTTTATGTTTGATACCACTTAGAGTTGGAAATCGCCTTCATTCTGTCCACAATTTTCCATATAACAATGTTGCTATGTGGTAATTTTTGTGTCTATTTTAGCTGAGTCATTTCTATAACAGTCTGATATGATTATTTCATCATGAGTTTTACAGATATGACCACTGTTATAACGGTTTAATGTAGTGCTTAAAGGACTCGGCGGATTGAAATGATAATATGTTTATGTGGCCGATCCAAAAGTCTTAATCGCCATAGATTCTGGAAGACAAAATTCACTAATAGATTGGTAATGACAGGATAAGAAGTTGACATTATTTTATTCAATAATTTTTAAATCCATTCACCATGATTTTTGGTCAGTATGACTAGTGTGAGCGTCATTTTGCTTGACAATTAAATGCATTGTATCAATTCAGGTCAATTATATTTAGTTTCGTTTTACAGTAACCCACTGTACTGTGTGTTATTATTAATAATATGTGTTATCATAAAGTGTATTAAAACTAGCATAGAAATGATTGCTTTTAAGTCTAATGGCGATGTGATTTGAGACATGATTTTAAAACTCGTTTGGGGATGTGTTTTCGGAGAGCCAATAAGTCTTAGTTGCATCAGTCTCTTGAATCTTACTTTACAACATGGGTATTTTCAGTGGTTCCTGTTTTCATGGATAAGGAGTAGGATCGAGGTATTGAAAAGGTTCCAGATTGTCAATTATAAGCAGTATGACTGAGAACCCAAATGACTCGACACATGTATAGTAGCGACGACTCACTAGACATAATAGAAGGTTTTGTTATACCCAATCGAAGATTGATTCATGAGTAACTTCTGAGACATATTAATTGACTAATATTATCTATAAATTCTTATGGTATAACTATTCCGTAATTAGATTATGTATATTTATATTCCTCTTATTATAAGCTTTATTTTGACCTATAATTTATTAGTGTACGATTTACTGTTCTTAAGCTATGTTCAGTTTATTGAGTACTGCCTCCCTTGTCCACAGCCACTTTTCCGCTTTATTGTGTACAAATGTTATTTCCTATTGTATGGTGCATTGCGGTCTGTTTGTTTGATATATAAACCCAGTATGTCTGAAATAAATGATTCGATTCGCATAGTGGAAGCTGGTATTGGAATTCTGGACTCAAGTTGACAGGCTAGGCGGACACAGGACCAATAAGGACGCTAGGCTGCTCATACCGGTCGAACATCATTGGTTTGGTACAGTGCTAAGATTGTATAAGTCTCATTTTGATTGATGGATAAATCACGTGATAAAAAGCCGGACATAAAGTCATAGCAGTTTTCCTACCGAAAATATAAGCAATGGGACAGCGGATATAACAAAGACTAATATAACAGGGATAAAAAAGCGAAATTACATTTTAACTGCGCTTTTTGTTCAACATTACTTCCATTTTAATTCAATATGACGATTAGTCTGTGGTATTTGTGATGTTTTCCAGTGTGATATTTTATTCAGTATAACATTGATGTGAGTGTGATGTTTTTTTCAAGACACAGTATTCTTGTACTAAATTACCGTGAACTGTGCTCAGCATATGGTTTGTTATTACTCTGGATATTTTTCAAATATGTAATTTCATCTTATTTATTATTCAAAATAGGTGTACAATCAATATATGAGTGTATTTTCGACTAAGGTCGATGTCATGCTTTGGGATTAAATAATCTTCATTTGTACCCGTCTTAGTGTTCTTACCTCGTGTCGTGGGAACTGCAGTGGTTACTTGTTTAACAAGTATAAGTAATAAGCGATTCCGACATAATAAATTGTCGACGCAGTCATAAAAGTTGACGACAAGTCATAACATAAACGAGCGATTGAGCCCATTCCCATTATTTATATAAAAAATATAGTAATCTGACTATGAGTCACTTTCCAGCTGACAAGCTACTAATCAGTGCTGCAAATAAAGATCACAAAAAGCAATGGTTTTTGTTCAAGCTCCAATAAACATGTTACAGACAAATCATTTATGAGTAGAATTAATAACTAACGTGCTGGATAAATTAGTTTCCACCAAATAAACACTAAATACTGAACAATTGAGTGAAACTAGACTTTACTGATCAACATTGATGACCCTTTTTACCTTGCAAAATAAAGTCACTCTTTAACCAGTCAAGATACAGGTGTTATGAAAGTGACATCATATAAAGTAAATAAAATATAGAAATTATATAGATTTTGCATGATTTGTAAATTTCTCCATGTTCATGATTGATCCCTCTGATCTTTAATTCATGCAAACCACTGACAATCGTTTCTCATATCAAGCCTTTACAGAGACGTAAAAAGTATTTCGGCCGTCCTAATAGAGGTTAAGCGTTGACGCGTGAGACCTAAGGTCTCTAATTCCAGTCGCATCTGTGGGGTCGTCTATGCGTGCTGCTCACCAGTCCTATACTACGACGAAACAGCAGTCCACTACTTCCAGCTAAACAAATAAACCAAACAGATATTCAATCAATTATTTTTAACCGGGTGGACTGAATTGTAACATGTTATCTTCATCTAAGTTTCTCAGTATGCTTTTAGTGGAACGACGTTAACCAACGTTCTATAGTTTTACAAAATGATGAGGGATTGAAAAATGTGTATTTAGTGGAGTCAATACGGAAGACCATAATGGACGAAGAGAATAAATGATATAAATCGTCGGAAATATTTGCGGTGAAACATGAAAACTCGGAAAAATTGAGGTGTAAGTGTATAAATTGTTATAGCGTCAATTCAAGTCCAAATTACTAATAATATTTATGTTTTTCATACAGTTTAAAAATTTAAATTAAATTGTGTATTTGCCACGATGTAACCACATAATTTACAAGATCTTACATGGAAATCACCACATTGTCTATATTAATTCCTCCTATCATTAAATCGAGTATATGATGATCAACGCTTCTGAAGAACACATCTGGATCTGTGAGAGATAGAAAGTTTGTGCTAGAGAAACCCTTTAGTGTGTAGGGCAGGCTGTACCGTTTGAACTATTTTGTACTTTCGATGTGATTCATCCTCTTTCTTGAATTAGAACCGTTTAAATTGAACGCGGAGTTTGTGTTTCGATATAATTTAATACGACTAACTGGAAAGTGCTTCATACGCAATACAGAAGAACATAGTCTGATCTAATCGAATAAAATTCGGTTCGCTAGTTCTGTGTCCAAACCAAATATTGGTATTTCGGTCGTCATATTCCTTGTAAGAGACATCGGGAAATCTGCAAAACTCTGCAGAGATAGCCGCTGCTCATGCATGTTTTCAGGACAATGACGCTGATTTCATCTCGTCAACCAACCCCTTGCAGACAAAATCAAATCCCTTTCTCTCAAATGAATCTGTAGTGGCATTGAACTTAACCACAACATCCTTAAAGCTGAACACTAGACAACTGGGAAAATAGATACTCAATGTTTAACGCTGAGAAAAGCCCAAAGAAGGTGAGAGCGGGAAGAATGAATTGAATTACTTCGATTTCATCGGATGGCATGGCTCGGCCTTGCAGGCGTGATCATTATTGAGTGTTTCCATATGCTTTTATTTATATTAAACACATTGTTCTATCTCTAGCCTAAGTGTGTTCTTCATCATACATTGATGATTGTTACGACGCGTTGAGTTGGTCTAGATAATAATGTGACTTCCACGTAAGATTAGGTGGTTGCATCATGACAAATCTACAAGTTTGGGACAAAGTCTATTATTAGAGCGGTACTAAAATCGAAGTAGACCATGACTTCACAAATCTTCCATACAACGCCTGGCTACTCAATAGAAGAACCTACATAGTTCCCTATATAGGCTACGCACTGAATTAGGAAAAGACAGCCTCACACATATCAAGCAAACAAACAGTTGAACCAATGTCAGCATCATAAATGTAACCACAGATCATGCATGTGTCCAAGTTCCTTATCAGATACAGGCATTATTAGGTATTCGAATAAACTTGTAGATTTATGGTCTACTTCTGTATTAGTATACTTATCGTTGTCCCTAGCCCTAAAATTGTAGATTTGTGAATATGTGACCACCTAATTTACAAGATCTCACGTGGAAGTCACATCATTGCCTATACTAACTCGTCTTGTAGTGAAATCGACAATATGATGTTCAGCTCTTCTGAAGAACACATCTGGATCTGGGGTAGGATAGTACGTTTGATGTGAATTGGGACGAGTTGCACAGTATGAGCTTGAGCGATTCCACGCCGAACGATTGTTCCCTCCTTCACCATCTCTGACCTTCTCTCCGTGTTGATTGTTGAATATCAATTTTCTCAGTTATCTGATGTTTAGCTTCAAAGATTGTGTAGTTGGGAATTGATACCACTATACTATCGACGTATCTAGTACCCAGACAGAATCAAGATGAATACTGTCATAATTTGTTCGTGAAGATTGTTGTTGTGCAATCTGACTTTACATCGGTTGGAAAGCATTACAGACTGAATTCAAAAGACGAGTATCAAACTGAGTTTGAATATTATTCACGAAGTAGTGGCTATTTGTACTGCACGTTCAACGTCCAGAACTAGAACTTCGGCTTCTTTTCTATAAAGTTTACTCGGACGTATCAGTTACTTCTGACTTTCGCGGGGAATGACAAAATGCGCTCATCCGGTAATGTTTATGCGGCATTGAATACACAGTATACACGATGTGCCTAATCCTAAAATTGTAGATATATCATGGTGTGATTGCCTAAACTCCGCCTGTAGCTCTAATAGGGTTACTGCCGGTCCCAAGCCCGGGTAAAGGAGGAGGGTTGGGCATGGGGTTAGCGTCCCCATCCCGTAGAAAACTAACTCGCTAAAAAAACGCTTACCAGAAAAAATTATTCAAACCATTTAAACTCTGCCCTGGGAGTTAGAAGGTCTTCAGTTAGAAGAATTATGACGCTTCATGGTGAAAGCCGAGTTCCTTCGGAAGCCACGAGGCCGATGCCCCTTCTAACAACCAGAGCAAAAATTTTTATAGGTACATGGAACGTTCGAACAATGTGGGAAACCGGGAAGACCAGTCAAATAGCAATGGAAATGAGGAGATACAACTTAGCAGTACTGGGAATCAGCGAAACCCACTGGACCCAAGCTGGACAGAAAAGGCTAGCTACGGGAGAGATGCTGCTATACTCCGGTCACGAGGAGGACAATGCTCCACACACTCAGGGAGTCGCTCTTATGCTGTCCAAAGTAGCACGAAATGCACTTGTAGGATGGGAGTCTCACGGATCCAGAATCATCAAAGCATCATTCAAAACAAAGAAGGAGGGGATCTTAATGAATATTATCCAATGTTATGCACCCACCAATGATAGCAACGACGACATTAAAGATCAGTTCTACGAGCGGCTGCAGTCAATCATTGAGAAATGCCGAAGAAAGGACCTAACTATTCTGATGGGAGATCTAAATGCCAAAGTCGGAATAGACAACACTGGATATGAAGATATTATGGGACGACATGGACTGGGGAAAGAAACGAAAATGGAGAAAGATTTGCAAATTTGTGTGCATTCAACAAATTGGTCATAGGAGGCACAATATTTCCACACAAGCGTATACACAAGGCTACATGGATCTCACCGGACCACACTACAGAGAACCAAATAGATCATATTTGCATCAACAAAAAATTCCGAAGGACAATGGAAGATGTAAGAACCAGGAGAGGTGCTGACGTAGCTTCAGATCACCACCTAGTTGTAGCCAATTTAAAACTGAAGCTAAAAAAGAACTGGACAAGTGGACAAACAGCACTACAAAGGTTCAATACAGCCTTCCTTCGAGATACTGACAAACTCAATGAATTCAAGATAGCTCTCAACAACAGGTTCCAAGCCTTACAAGATCTACTGAAAGAAGAAGAAACTAGTATGGAGGACAACTGGAAAGGCATCAAGGAAGCATTAACTTCAACGTGTCAAGAGGTTCTGGGCCTAAAGAAACACCATCATAAGGAATGGATCTCTATAGAAACACTGGACAAGATCAAAGAAAGGAAGAACAAGAAGGCAGCAATTAACAACAGCCGAACACGAGCAGAGAAAGTTCAAGCACAAGCTGAATACATAGAAGCAAACAAACAAGTGAAGAGGTGCATTAGAGCCGACAAGAAGAAATACGTGGAAGAACTAGCAACGACGGCAGAAAAAGCTGCTAGAGAAGGAAATATGAAACAGCTTTACGATACAACGAAGAAACTAGCAGGGAAATACAGTAAACCAGAGAGGCCGGTCAAAGACAAAGAAGGCAAGCCAATCACCGAAATTCAACATCAGCGTAACAGATGGGTGGAATACTTCGAGGAACTCCTGAATAGGCCGGCTCCAATGAATCCACCGGACATCGAAGCAGCACACATAGATCTTCCTATAGATGTCAACCCACCAACGACGGAAGAAATTAGAATGGCCGTCAGACAAATCAAGAACGGGAAAGCAGCAGGACCCGACAACATACCAGCTGAAGCACTGAAATCAGACATCGAAGCAACCACAAGCATGCTGTACCTTCTATTCAAAAAGATTTGGGAGGAGGAACAAGTGCCCATGGACTGGAAAGAAGGACACCTCGTCAAGATTCCAAAGAAAGGAGATCTGAGCAAATGTGAAAACTACAGAGGCATTACACTACTGTCAATACCAGGGAAAGTCTTCAACAGAGTGTTGCTGAACCGGATGAAGGATGCAGTAGACGCCCAACTTCGAGATCAACAAGCTGGATTCCGTAAGGATCGGTCGTGCACAGACCAAATTGCAACACTACGGATCATCGTCGAACAATCAGTTGAGTGGAACTCATCACTATACATCAACTTCATTGATTATGAAAAGGCATTCGACAGTGTAGATAGGAGGACATTATGGAAACTTCTTCGACACTACGGAGTTCCTGAGAAGATTGTCAACATTATCCGGAACTCATACGACGGACTACAGTGCAAAGTAGTGCATGGAGGACAGCTGACAGATGCATTCCAAGTAAGGACTGGAGTCAGACAAGGCTGTTTACTCTCTCCCTTCCTCTTTCTTCTGGTGGTCGACTGGATTATGAAGACCTCGACATCTGAAGGAAAACACGGAATACAATGGACAGCTCAGAATCAATTAGACGATTTGGACTTCGCAGACGACCTAGCCCTCCTATCACGTACACACGAACAGATGCAGATGAAGACAGCCAGTGTAGCAGCAGTCTCTGCATCAGTAGGCCTCAGCATACACAAAGGGAAAACCAAGGTCCTCAAATTCAAAAGGAGAACAGCAATCCAATCACTCTTGATGGCGAAACTCTGGAAGATGTAGAGTCCTTCACATACCTAGGAAGCATCATCGATGAACAAGGAGGTTCAGATGCAGACGTAAAGGCGAGGATCGGCAAAGCAAGGGTCGCATTCCTACAATTGAAGAACATATGGAACTCAAAACAACTTTCAACCAATATCAAAGTGAGAATCTTCAATACGAACGTCAAGGCAGTTCTACTGTATGGAGCTGAAACTTGGAGAACTACAACAACCACAATCAAGAAAGTACAAGTATTTATAAATAGCTGCCTACGCAAGATACTCAACATCCACTGGCCGGATACCATCAGCAATAGCCTTCTGTGGGAGAGAACAAACCAACTTCCAGCTGAAGAAGAAATTAGGAAAAGACGATGGAAATGGATAGGACATACATTACGCAAATCGTCAAACTGCATCACGAGGCAAGCCCTAACTTGGAACCCTGAAGGGAAGCGAAAAAGAGGAAGGCCAAAGAACACATTGCGTCGGATTATAGAAGCAGATATGAAAAGGATGAATTACAACTGGACGGAGCTAGAAAGGATTGCCCAGGACAGGGTTGGATGGAGAATGCTGGTGAGTGGCCTATGCTCCTTCACGAGGAGTAACAGGCGTAAGTAAGTAAGTAAGTAAGTGATTGCCTAGTCCGAATTATAAGATCCTATGTGGAAGTCACATCATCTGACCTCAACATTTGTATAGCAAACTCAACGCCCAGAGCTAGATTTCCAGCTTCCTTTCTACGAAGATTACCGGAACATATCAATGGTAGACAGAAATGAACTGAACTACTCCGGGGTCTGAAGTCTAGTCAAACATGACCTTATTGTGGTGGTTCATCAACATGTAAAAGTAAACTAGTCGACAAAAAATAAATCTTTAACCAAGGTCAAACAACAAAAGCACCGACAATGAAGACCTGTAGTGTTATTGATCGTAATCACACAATCCTCAAGGCTGAACATGAGATGCCTGGGAAAAAAGATATTAAACACTTAACACGAAGAGAAGACCAATAATGGTGAACACGGAAATATACAATTCAATTGTATGGCATGATTCAGCCTCGCAGACTCGGTCGTTCTGTATAAATTGTCTTTATTCACACTAAACACATCTCCAGACTAAATGTGCTCTTCAGAATTACTGAGTATCATACTGTTAATTATTTCGATACGATGAATCAGTGTAGACAATGATATGCTTTCCACGTAAGATCTTATTAATTAGACTAGGCAGTCACACCATGACATATGTTCAATTTTAGGATTAGGTCTTTTATTATAATTGTACTAATGACGAAGTTGATCATAATTCTACAGGGCTAAGTGAAACAGAATTGATGGTTTGAAATCCTCTTAGCACCTTATTTGAAGATGGTATTAGGTGCTTAATTTTGCCCTCTAAGTGATATTTCATCATTTATCCTGATCTTATGTGACATATTCATGTTTCTTTGTTTCCTCCGACCGAACTATTATTATTCGACCCTTGTTCATATTTGCGTTTGTGATTTCACCTTGATTTTTGTGGATTACAGGAGCGTTGGCAATAAGGTTTCTCCGACTAAAGTGAAGGTTACTGAGTGGAGCAGTTGATCACTGTTGATCTTTGACTGTTTGGCGGAAAAGTCCATTGGTTGTCTCAGCCCTTTTAAGGAAAAATTTTGATCGCATTTTGTCGTGTATGTATCTGTTGGTTCTCAAGCAGTCGACAGCTTTACTCACTAGCCAGTCTTTGATGAGTAGTTCATTACATTGATTCAAGGTAACTTTTGGCCGTATAGCTGATGGTCAGCGCTGGTTACGTATCTCTTATTTTTAGTGTCACTTATCATCAAGTTAATGTAGTGCTGAGTAAATCAAGCACAAATCGTGTCTTAGTAATTGTTGGTTATGAGTGACTACTTATAACCTCGTACACAACACAGCCGAAAAAGATTTGTTTCACCCAGTCGCTTTTTTGAATTTAGACCAAATAATTGAAGTTTCATCAGTACTCTAGACATAAAGTTACAGACCACGTTATGCTACATTGTCTCCACAAGTAATATGACACAAGCAAATCAGACAGCTTGAACTCCTGTATTGGTAGTTGGATACCGATTTTGCACAGTTCCCTATAGTTAAATTAGCTGGTGCTGCAAGTTGTAATATATCGTTCAGGAGATAATAAGCAATTCAGAGGGCATAAAAATAAACAGTTAGTCAGAGATTAATAAACCTAATCACATAGGACTGAGAAATGTAATGCCAAGAAGGTAGGTGAGTAAAAATATATGATACTTGCGGGCTGATATACCTGATGTATGAGAACTGCTAGATTAATGAAAAATAAAGTTATACATTTATATACCTATATATACATTTATCTACACTTATAGACAAAGTTATCTTATTTACCGCAATACCATAGGCCCAGTAGGACATCTTACTTACTTACTAAACTACGCCTGTTACTCCTCGTGAAGGAGCATAGGCCACTCACCAGCATTCTCCATCCAACTCTGTCCTGGACAATCCTTTCTATCTCCGTCCAGTTGTAATTCATCCTTTCCATATCTGCTTCTATAATCCGACGCAATGTGTTCTTTGGCCTTCCTCTTTTTCGCTTCCCTTCAGGGTTCCAAGTTAGGGCTTGCCTCGTGATGCAGTTTGACGATTTGCGTAACGTATGTCCTATCCATTTCCATCGTCTTTTCCTAATTTCTTTTTCAGCTGGAAGTTGGTTTGTTCTCTCCCACAGAAGGCTATTGCTGATGGTATCCGGCCAGTGGATGTTGAGTATCTTGCGTAGGCAGCTATTTATAAATACTTGTACTCTCTTGATTGTGGTTGTTGTAGTTCTCCAAGCTTCAGCTCCATACAGTAGAACTGCCTTGACGTTCGTATTGAAGATTCTCACTTTCATATTGGTTGAAAGTTGTTTTGAGTTCCATATGTTCTTTAATTGTAGGAATGCGACCCTTGCTTTGCCGATCCTCGCCTTTACGTCTGCATCTGAACCTCCTTGTTCATCGATGATGCTTCCTAGGTATGTGAAGGACTCTACATCTTCCAGAGTTTCGCCATCAAGAGTGATTGGATTACTGTTCTCCATATTGTATTTGAGGACCTTGGTTTTCCTCTTGTGTATGCTGAGGCCTACTGATCCAGAGACTGCTGCTACACTGGCTGTCTTCATCTGCATTTGTTCATGTGTATGCGATAGGAGGGCTAGGTCATCTGCGAAGTCCAAATCGTCTAATTGATTCTGGGCTGTCCATTGTATTCCGTGTTTTCTTTCAGATGTCGAGGTCTTCATAATCCAGTCGACCACCAGAAGAAAGAGGAAGGGAGAGAGTAAACAGCCTTGTCTGACTCCAGTCCTTACTTGGAATGCATCTGTCAGCTGTCCTCCATGCACTACTTTGCACTGTAGTCCGTCGTATGAGTTCCGGATAATGTTGACAATCTTTTCAGGAACTCCGTAGTGTCGAAGAAGTTTCCATAATGTCCTCCTATCTACACTGTCGAATGCCTTTTCATAATCGATGAAGTTGATGTATAATGATGAGTTCCACTCAATTGATTGTTCGACGATGGTCCATAGTGTTGCAATTTGGTCTGTGCACGACCGATCCTTACGGAATCCAGCTTGTTTATCTCAAAGTTGGGCGTCTACTGCATCTTTCATCCGGTTCAGCAACACTCTGTTAAAAACTTTCACTGGTATCGACAATAGTGTAATGCCTCTGTAGTTCTCACATTTGCTCAGATCTCCTCCTTCTTTGTTTCGAATGATGCTTTGATACTTCTGGATCCGTGAGATTCCCATCCTACAAGTGCATTTCGTGCTACTTTGGACAGCATCAGAGCAACTCCCTGAGTGTGTGGAGCATTTTGCTCTTGGTGACCGGAGTATAGCAGCATCTCTCCCGTATTTAGCCTTTATTGTCCAGCTTGGGTTCAATGGGTTCCGCTGATTCTCAGTACTGCTAAGTTGTATCTCCTCATTTCCATTGCTATTCGACTGGTCTTCCCGGTCTCCCATGTATCTATAAAAATTTTTGCTGTGGTTCTTAGAAGGACATCGGCCTCGTGGCTTCCGAAGGAACTTGGCTTTCACCATGAAGCGTCATAATTCTTATAACTCCCAGGGCAGAGTTAAAATGGTTCGAATTATTTTTTCTGGTTAGTGGTTTTTCAGCGAGTTAGTTTTCTACGGGATGGGGTCGATAATCCCATCCCCAACCCTCCTCATTTACCCGGGCTTGGGACCGGGAGTAACTCTAGAAGAGCTACAGGCGGAGTTCCAGTAAGACATCAGTCTACATCAAATAAAAGTTAAAAATGGGTACACAGTCCAATAAATCAAAGTTGAGTGACTTTAGAATTTGAAGAGATTCGGAATGTCACGAGAGATGCAAAAGCATAAACATAGGAATGTGACCCACTATGGACAGTGGCAGCAGGAAAATTATGTATAATTGTTCCCATCTCGATGCAAGTGTGATAAGTAGAAGTATTAGAATATGTTATGTATATGGACTAGCTTATTTCAAGAATCTTTAGTAAGTGCTTTAGCGGTCATGAAAGAAAGGGCTTCCAATTCCAAGAGAAGGTATTGAGAACACTTAAAGGAGTTGTATTTTGTGATTAGAATTAGTCACTCGATAATATGCATATAAACATATAAACGTAACGTTTCATTACGGCAACTGACTGACTTTTCAAAAGTATAATCTTCTGAAACAGTGTTTTTAATATTTGTTTTGTGATTTTTAACTGTCCGACGGTTTTACTCTTTGTTCATCATCTTACTCAAAGCATCCAGTTGTTTAAATAATAGGTTTCTTACGTGTCACACGAAACCACTTGAAAGTACGAAGTGTCAACCAGCTTGTTATGGACTTGAAGGAAGTAATCGTCACTCCCACACACAGAACAGGAGTAAGAAAAATTCCATCGAACTATAGCCCTTTGAGCCTCACCAATGTTGTAGTAAAAATGTTGGAAAGAATAGTCAAACGAACCATAACAGTATGGTTTTAGAAAGGGTTTATCGTGTGCAACGAACCTCCTTATAGTAAGGGAATTTTGGATAAAGGCGCTAGACAACGGAAAATCAGTGAATGTTGTCTACATAGGCTTCGGTAAGGCTTTTGACAAGGAGCAAACTAATAGACTTTCGTTGGAGTTAGAAAATCTTGGTATTGCCAGAACTCCACTAAAATGGCTTAAGGATTTCCTAGTAGGTCGTAGATAGGAAGTAAGAATAAATTCCAAGTGCTCCATCTGGAGACCAGTTATTAGTGGAGTACCTCAAGGTTCTGTCCTAGGTCCTTTACTTTTTATACTGTATGAAAATGATCTCCCAAGTGTAATACAGTCCCCAATGATGTAACGATGATGTAAAGATCCGGTGAGTAATAACTGGAGGCGCAGACGCATGCGCTCTTCAGGCAGACTTAAATAATATGACTAACTGGTCTAAAGTGTGGCTGATGCCTATCAACGCGGCAAGGTGTATCTACATGCACCTTGGGGATACAAAGGTTAATAGGTACAGCATGGGGGAAGTGCCAGTACCCGTGATCCGATCTCATAAGGATCTAGGTTTGACAGTGAGTCATGAACTTAAGATGATAGCCCATTGCCAGGAGGTCGCAGCTAAGGGGTTTCGAACCCTTTGGGCTTTGAAACGGACATTCACTCAGATACTACCATGTTCACCACAGTATACACAATCATAGTGAGAACCAAGCTTGAGAACTGCGTTCAGGCTGCAAGCCCCTGTTTAAAAGGTGAATCGGATATCCTAGAAAAAGAACAGAGGGCAGCTACCGTACAATTCTAGAGCCCCGGGGTTTACCATACAAAGAGCAGCTTAAGAAGTTGGAACTCTTTACTCTATCCCATCGCAGACTAAGGGGAGATCTAATTTTATGTACAGAACACTGAGAAATAATTTTGGACCTAACTTATTCTCGATTTTTCTCCCCACTAGATCGGGACATCTCAGAGGACATATATGACGACTAGAAAAGCTAGTAAAGAAAGTAATACCCGTGGCATACATGTTTTCACACCGAGTCACCAATACTTGGAACCTGCTGCCCGAGGCAGTGGTGTCCGCAACTTCAGCTGACTTGTAGTGTGGCACCGAGTCGCGGTTGAATATGATCACCACTACAGGAAGACTACGTGCCAGTTAACCGACAAGATCCCCCGTAAGCCAAATATCAGTAGGCAGTTGTTGGCTGTGCTCGAGATGTAATCGTTGGCGATCTCGTGGTATTAAAAGAATACCGAGATCGTGCCAGGTTACAATTGTGGTTACTGAGCGTAACCGAAGTCGTGCAAGGTCACAACCATCGAAAGAATGTATGTGTTTTGGTACAGTCAAATAAACAAGAACGGTAAAACAATCCGTGGTACAATTAGCTATAATAATAATTGTTTCCATTACACCAATCGCGTTCTCTTGATAAAAGGTCACCACAGACTCTTTCAAGAGAAAACTGGACACTCACAAAAGCATACCAGAAAAGGAGTAACGTAGGCTGTAGGCCTCCTGTCCTTACTACATAAATCTGAAATCTGATACTATGATTTTGTTATAGTACTTCATGTTTACCTCGGTAATTAGCAAGTTATACTGCAGCGGGGTTTTAAACACACGGTAGTGTAACATGTTTGAAAACTTACAATACCAACTTCTTGTTCTGATTATCAGGTTATACTAACCTCGCTTTCGTGTTCCTTCTGATTACTGTCAGATGCTTTTGGTCATATATGCAAATACACTATGTGCCAAATAAGTCATCGGCTCACTTATCCTTCAGTTCCAGATATTCTCACTGCTACTAACATTCATCTAACACACAAGGTACCTTCAGGCTAGAAGCAAACCTTCCAAAGGCTGAGCTTTATATTGTTGTAGCGAGTTAGTCGGTTTGTTTCTGGTCTCGATGTCAAGGCTGTCTGAATTCAAAGCTTGTGTCAGTGCTATTTGTTGTGCATTCTTTCCTTAATAAATGTAAGTGTATTATGTGTCGTTGATCGGCCGTCGATCCACTTTTACTTCTTGTTTCCTCCCAGCTGTCGTCATGTTAATCTACATGCTCTCCGGTACACAAAGTATCTTCTGGCTAGGTGCAAATCACGAAAAGTAGGGCTGGTGTTAGCTTCGAGTCCTAATTCGTATGTCAACATTACTGGCTGTGATTATCGAACTTTCGTAATAGTGCGATTTTGTTTTCTTTAGTTTTCGATAGTTTTGGTTATTAAATGTAAGTGGTTTCTACGTTTACTGGGTCATCGACTCACTTTTTCTTTTGCTCTCTTTTCCAGCTTTCGTCACGGACTCCACTTTGCGCGCTCCCCTAGCACTCCGAGCATCTTCAATTTTGACGCGAAACGCTACATATTACGTCAACTTTAGAAATGACACTTCCTTATGAAATCCAATCTACCGCTTTGCTGAATACTTCATATATCGGAAACACATCGAAGCATGTATCAGAAGAATTCTTGTTTTTAGAATCCAAGTGGGCTCAAGTATTTACGGGATTAGTTGCTTTTACTGCAATTGTCATTACCTGCCACCAAGTTAGTTTGTTTACGGATTTTTGCGTGTGGGCGTGTACTTTAGTTTAGAAGTTCTTAAAATTTCTAATTGTGCCTAGAGTCAAGTATTTTGGATATTCGTAAGGAATTTGTCTGCACTCATATAACCAAATGGAATCTTCTTTGCTTACGAACACCAACATCTAATAAAGAAATATCACTTATTTGAAACATTCATTTGATCTCATAGAACAGTTTGTTTAATTTATTATTAACAGCTCGTAGTTAAACATATATACAGATTTATATTTATACAGATTTAGTTCAGTAATACAAAACTTTTAATATAGATGCTCGGAATATCCCTTCAAAATCTAGCCGTTTTCAGTCTGTCAGTAGCCAAGTGATGAACATCCATACTTCATAACAAAACATGCTAAACTGGAATGTTTTACGTTTATAAATCCCTTTAAGAGGTGACATGGTTCGTATACTTCCTCGTTAAAATAGTTGTTCCATCTGTGCATAGTACCGTTTCTCCTATTTATTATTATTTTATTTGAACACAAACATTAGTACAAGGGAGCACCAAATACATATGCGCCACACAATAACAATGACGTCAGTAGCAGTTATTGATTTGTGTGAGGGCTGTGGTACTGCCCGAACGCCCAGACATATGCAGGTGGTTTTCTTAGAGGGCCACACCCGGAGCCTATGACCTAAAGGTCTGATCCACAAGGCAGTGGAGCAAGGTCAGGAGATGCAGTCTCATGATAATCGGTGACCATCAATTAGTTAATACGCCATTTGTTCCTTCAGGATCCTGGGGCCCATGTGCACCATTGGTTTGGAATCGGGGTTTTACAACTCTCCTAGTTGGACCCTCCTCGTCCACCAACCCTGTTAAAGCGCCGGACATTTGCTTTTCGTTCTCTCGGTTTCGTAAACGATAGTAATGCCGTGAGAAGGCAGTGAGTAGGACTTCCCTGTCAGTGGTTGTATGCACGTGTTCATGTTAGAGTATTTCGAGAGGGAGCGCTGACTCTACCCACTCTCGGCCGTATCAGGGAATTCGGGGCATCTGAATCATGCGAATCAATTACCAGTAACTAAACGTATCTGTTTAAGTTTACAGATAAAACTCATGACTGACCGAATTAAAGGCCTTCTAAACGTTGTGATATATAATATTTGCCTTACCTTTACAATCGCGAATGTTGGTCGAGGTAACCAACACTCATTAGACTCGCAATACAAGAGTGACCCTTCTTGATATCCCTTCATTGTTGGTAGGAAGAATGTCTAGATGTCCAAAACAAGTTAAAAGTTAATGACTTTTAAAAATTTGCACATTAGGTAAATGATATTGTTATCAGAAGTCTATCTTTTCCAGTGAGTGAGAACGGAAATTTGTTTTTAACGACGATTCATTATCTGATACCAGTAGCCTTGTCAAAGTAATATTCTATTACTTTGGCACATTTTTTTGTCTTTTCATTTAACAACAAGAAATTATAAGTGGCGAAATACGTTTTATTGATAGAAAATAATCCCATAGACCACCATAGGCTAAACTCGATAAATTCGAAGATTCATAAATAAATAGTCATCGGGCTGTGGTGAAATGAAGCATTTCCTGACCATCGAGTGTTGCTGTTGTTTTCACCGATTCGGCACTTAGGTTAGTCTCTTAGGTTCTTGGTGTACTTGTCACGGAAGCTGTCGTTTGTGATAACTGTGGGCGATTGTTTGAACTTTTGTGAATATTGACTAGCCAGGAACATTTGCATCCGTATCGTTTGTAGTTGAGGAATTTGGACCTATAATTAAGAAACAATGACTTGGGCCTGTTAAATGTAATAAACTATTAATGTTAAATGAATCTATCGGTTTAGTCTGGTACTAGTGTCTATATTCCTTTAGGGGCTTAGCGGAAAGGTCCCTAGCTTGTTTAGTCTGTATTTTTGTGCTATCGTTGCTAATTCGTTTATATTCCGCCCAAAAGTACAGTTTCATTTTTAGCGTTGAGAACTATGTTGCATATAACTTGGCTGCCTGAAGATTTTACGAAACCATACGAGTGGAATCACTTTCACTTAAAACATTCAGAACCAAGAGTTTATCAACTAGAATTTCTGCATTAGTGAAGATCCAATCTAGACATGAGGGTGCTTGGTTGTTCTCATTGATCCACCGACCCCACGTTCCCGGATAATCCTAGCTTTATAGGGTTAAATGATTAGGCTTAAATAAGGTCATTTTCTCAACTGTACTTGCGTTAAGCGAAGTTAACTTTAGGAGAGACTGGAGTTTCCGGAGAATGTGGTATGACTGTATCGTAATTTAGGAGGACGGCTTAATCATTTCAACACCACATTTTGAGGATGGTTAGTCATGGAGATAAGAGAGGTATTAGGAGGTGTAGGAAGGATTTGAATGTGACCAACTTGGTCTCGTGTGCTGTTACGGGTATGAGGGCTGATATCACTTCCAGGCTGCCCACACCGTGGAAGGGTATTTCTTGAGGAACCTGAAAAGGAAATTGGATTAGTGTTAATCTTAACGACCTGGGAGCGTGACCGCAGATCCCGAGGGAAAACTGCTTGTGGCCGGTCGCGCACGGCCTTTTCGTGGAAGGTTTTTAATGTGTTAGCTCCGTTCTTCAAGGGGCCTTACTGCCGGAGACGGTAATCCGTGAGATGAGGTGAGGTGTGACATTTTTAGGGTCGACGTTTTCTAACCCCACCTCTCCTTGTGGGAAGACAGCATCGCTGTCATGCTGGTTGTCTGAAGGAAACACCTTACTGCTGTCACACCTCTGTACAGTCAGCAGTACGACTTCGCCCTCAAACCTTGGGTTTACTGCTTTTAGTTTTACTGCTCTTCAACCGACCTGTCTGGCATGGTAGGACCTTGAGGAACGATTGTTGCAGCCAGTATAGCTCGATTGGTTCATCACGATAGGCAAGCCCGACCACCACGTCAAGGTAGCAGCTTCAGTCGGTCGCCATCGATGTGTGCTGCGTCTCCAAAACGCGCATACAGGATCCGAGTAGCGTCATTCATTTGACCTCACCATACCAAAATAAAGAATCGACTCGATTCACACTTCGTGCATCTGCAAGCCCTGATTCTGCCTCTCATGGCCTCGCTGGCGTATGTATAGCATCGAGTCCTAGGGCGGAGCTAGCTCTCTTAGACTGAATTTCAGTAGACAGTCGTTTGTGCGCTGTCCGACTGAACGGAACAGTAAGGATCCGAAAAGATAGGGACACAGGTTGTTGCCTCTTCGTCGTCTCTGCCTACTCTCCTACTGACTGCAGCTCACATGATGTGAAAGACGAATATTACAGAAAGCTTTCCGACCTTCACCGAAAAGATAGGCGCTCTGATATAGTAATAATGGCTGGTGACTTTAATGCTCAAGTAGATAAACTAAGCGAAAACGAAGGATACTTGGGTGGATCTTATGGTGTCGTGGCTCAAAGAACAGATAATGGCGACCGTCTGTTCCAGCTATGCTCACATAACTGTCTGTTTCTAGCAAATACTAACTTTACGCATAAGGAAAAACATCTTTTGACATGGCGACCCGCGGAATCTTCCCAACGTTGGGCCCAAATAGATCACATCACTATCAGCCACCGATGGAGGGGCTCGATAGAAGACTGTCGCTCATTCTGGAGCACATGCTTAGATTCAGATCATGCTCTAGTACGAGCGCGTGTCTGTCTGCGTCTTACTGGACGTAGGAAAGACGCTGCAAGGAAACCTCTTAGGGCCTACTTAATGATAGTCAAGCTAAGAGTATATTTCAGGAACAACTAGGAAAACAGTTAGGCAGCCATGTATGTGATGCCCACCCCGAGGCAGCATGGAATGATATCCGAAAAGCTGTGGAAACAGCAGTGATATCTGCTAGTAAGGTAAACCAGAAGGTTAGGGAGCAACACTGGATCTCAGCAGCATCTATCGCACTGATAGATGCTCGGAAACTCATTCCACCTGGCTCTGAACATAATGAAGAGCGGAGTCAGCTTAAGCGCAAGCTGACAAGAAGTCTACGCAATGATCGCGAACAGTGGTGGGTAGCGAAAGCAAGAGAGATGGAAAAGGCAGCGGCAATAGGTAATAGCAGACAATTGTTCAGACTTGTTAAGGAAACCGGTATTAGGAAACCGACTGTTAGCGAAACAATCTCAGAGAAAGATGGACATATTATTCATTCTCAATCCAGGAGATTGGATCGATGGGCAGAACACTTTAGGGATCAGTTCAACTGGCCTTCAGCCACACTTCGGTTTCCCACGATCTCCAGTCAACCTGAATGGCAAGTTAATGTAGGTCCTCCGCTCTTTACGAAGTTGAAAAAGCCATAGGAAATCTGAAACGAGGGAGAGCAGCAGGCCCTGACAGGTTTACTCCTGAGATTTTTAAGGATGGTGGTCCAGTATTAGCAGTGAGATTAACTGAGGTCTTAGGTAGAATTTGGGAACTGGACGTAATCCCATCTGACTGGTCTCAATCACTGATTGTGCCAGTTTTTAAGAAAGGACAAAAGTCCTCTTGTGACAATCACAGAGGAATCAGTTTGACTAATATAGTGTCTAAAATATTAGCTTCAATAATACTTCGACGCCTAACTAAAGCTCGTGAAGAGCAGACTAGAGAAAACCAGGCTGGTTTTCGACCTGGACGTGGTTGTATAGATCAGATATTCACACTACGTCAGGTTCTAGAACACAGACGCACACAATGGTAGTATTTCTCGACCTTAAGGCGGCATTCGACTCTGTTGATCGTGAGGTTCTATGGCAGTGTTTGTCACTGAAAGGAGTACCAAAGAAGTACATTAACCTTATAAAGGCTCTCTACTCGAACACAACTGGTCGAGTGAGAGCTTATGGCGAACTGTCATCAGAATTGATTACCTCAAGTGGTGTTCGTCAGGGCTGTCCACTCTCTCCATTCTTGTTCAACTTTGTGGTCGACGTACTTTTAGAGATAACACTCTCCTCATCTAAATTTCCAGGGGTTGAACTTCTACCGGGAGGTTCACTTGTTGACTTAGAATATGCTGATGACATAGTTTTATTTGGTGAAGACGCTGACAAAATGCAGAGTCTTCTGACCACTCTAAGCAACAATGCAAGCATGTTCGGGATGCGATTCTCCCCTCGAAATGCAAAATGTTGCTTCAGGATTGGGTTGCATCGACACCCGAACTAATGATAGGGAGTGAAGTAGTTGAGCGTGTCGATCGCTTCACTTATCTTGGAAGTCTCATCAGCCCTTGTGGTCTGGTGTGTGACGAAATCTCAGCACGGATACAGAAGGCTCGACTAGCTTTTGCCAACTTGCGTCATTTATGGCGTAGGCGAGATATCCGTCTATCAACCAAAGGATGGGTTTACTGCGCAGCAGTTCGTTCCGTCCTACTTTATGGCAGTGAAACATGGCCGGTAAGAGTAGAGGATATTCGTAGGTTACTAGTATTTGATCATAGGTGTCTTCGAAATATTGCTCGTATATCCTGGGACCATCGAGTAAGTAATGCAGTTGTTAGGAAACGGGTACTAGGTAAGGATGGCAAATCAATTGATGACGTAGTGAAACTTCATCAGTTGAGATGGCTGGGACACGTGTTACGTATGCCCAACGACCGACTGCCTCGACGTGCGATGTTTAGTGGTATAGGAGTAGGTTGGAAGAAAGCTAGGGGCGGCCAGACCAAAACATGGCACAAGTCCATGAAGTCACTGACAAGTGACTGAGTCATGTTGGTAGGTGTAGACTACCTGGTTGGGGACCGCGAGATGATAGCAACCGATGGTTAGAGACCCTGAATGACATGGCTCAAAATCGTTTGCAATGGCGCAGGTGCATCCACTCTTTGTGTTCGCTCAAATTCTAATCTTCTGAATTTTTCATGTCCCTTTCTTTTTTCTCTTTCCAAATTTACTTCACTGGATTATACTCCTTGAATAACATCTTCAAACCCTAATTTTTCTGATTACTGCTTATAATTTTATTGCATCTAGGACTACGGGATTTGAATCGACCACTGCATCTCTGTGCTAATGTGGTGTGGCAACTTGAACTGATGTACGTGCGTACGAAGTTCTACGTTGTTACTGACTGACGGACTTTCTATTTGAAACCCGTGTATATCAGTAGTTGCTTTGTCTGATGAAGTTTTATGTGAATAGGCAGAGAATCTGCCTAACTGAGCTTACAAACTTATCTGCCTAACGAATTTGTTCATTATGTAAAATAGTTGTAGTTTTCATCTGACTTTGCTAGAGAAATTGTTTTCCTTTATTTTTATTGTGTTCATCTATCGAATAAATCACTGTAAGTATTGTTGGCTTATAGGTCAACAACTCTGGAAATTAGCAATCACGCTACTAGTAGATTCTTAGTAACTGGTTAGTGTGTCCGATCAAATGATTCATGCAGTTGGTTGTGGAACGGTGGCCTAGTGTTTCAAGCATTTGAGATCCAACAAGCTTATGAAAGGTTTCGACCTCGCTTCACTTGGTCAGCTGAGTCATATCATTCATTCAGTCTAAAAAAAATAGTCTAGTCGGAATCTGGATACACAAACTAGGCATTACTAAGTAGGTTACATCGTCGGTTTATAAGCGGTTAAAGTTCTAAATAACTCGGTTTCAAATTCACTCGAAATTACAGGTAAACTGAAAATTAATTTTAGTTTCTTGCAAATTGTCTTTATCGAGATATAACATACCTGTCGATATTTACTGTCCAGTAAATTAAAATAAATCTTGACTAAAAAAAGTAAACAATTTCCGGTACGTTAGATCACCAAGTTTAATTGAAATCATTTTAGAATTGTTTCGAACTGTTTGTTGTAGTCCACTTTTTCTATGAGTTGTTTATAAACAAACTTTTCACGGTAAAGGGTTTTTAAACTCTAGTAACAGCTATATCAAGACTTAGAGTCTACACTAATGCTAATCCCTTTTATATTTTTCTCATAGTTAATGTTTGTAGTTTTTAGACTGATACATTTCATGAATAACTTTATTGAATCCTTTTTGTGATTTTGATACAACATATTTGATTTCTGGTGTTTTAATTTTGGCAAAAATACTGAAAAGTAATCAAGAGGATGATACCTTCAACTAAAATATTATAAACGAGGTGAAGTGTGCATTCCAAATTCTTATTTGTCGTCAAAATATCTGTGAACGCAAGCCTATGTGGTAATACGAGCTGATAGGTTTGATCCAGTAAACAACTAAGGTTATTCGAAGCTCATCTAGGATATATATATATATATATATATATATATATATATATATATATATATATATTTAGGCGAGGATTTTATTGCAATCTGTTTATTTATTTAAACACATAGATATTGGTACAAGGAGGCAACAAATACATATGCGCCACACAAATCTCATTTGATATGTGTGAGGGCTGTGATACTGCTCGGGTGCCCAAACCAATGCAGGTGGTTTTCTTAGGGGGCCACTCTCCGAGCCTTCGACCTGAAGGTCTGATCCACAAGGCAGTGGAACACCGTAAGGAGATGCAGTCCCATAGTAGCCGGTGACCAACAATAGGTTCATACCCCATTTGTTCCTTCAGGATCCTAGAGCCCATGTGCACCGTTGGTTTGAAATGAGGGTTTTCCAACTTCCTTAGGTATACTCTCCATGTCCACCAACCCGATAAAGCGCTGGACAATCTGTTTAATCTAAAGATGGTTTTTACTACAGACAGAAGTCATCTGAAAAACTAGTGAAAATCAACAAACACTACAGGGTTGTTTTGTCTCTAATCTCGAACCATCATCAGTGCGTTACTTGTTGCAGACCAAATTTTGTAGGAGCCACAATATGTGTATACTTCTAAATCGGATAGTTCACACATGTAACACCAGTCATTTTGCGACGTCTGTAAAACTACCATCCATCAGCGCCCTCCACTAAAGTCTGATTTTCAACAATCCTCCAACTGATACCAGTTCGATTTGGAAATATTGGATATATCAGTAATTTGCTGAAGGAAATGCATCGGCAAAAGTTGGCACATTTATTTTCCAAATAAACTATATCATGATCTTCCAATTCTGAAATATAGCATTTGTATAGGTATATTCTCAGGCATCATTCAGTTGCATTCTTCAAGTATATGTGTTTAGAAATGCTTTAACGTAAGAAAATTAGTCAGTGTTCATAAATTTCATATTCAAACAATATGAAAATGTTGTGATTTTGATGAATAGTGCTGAGAAAGCAGGTCTGTATTAGCTTCTTATGTTCGAGTAGTCAGTCGTGTTAACGTGAACAATATCATCAGTGAAAATTCACAAAATAATAACTATCAGCTAAGATGACATGCTGAGGGACTACTCATCTGAAATAACTACATTGTAAACCGAATAATGGTTATTATGTGTAAGTGGAGCAATAGCATAATATATATTCCAAAGCTACCTAACCTATTACCATTTGAGGATCCGAATAGTACAGTAGGTCTCACACGAAAAGTATAGTTTATTGTTGAGTACACAAATCTGTATTTAGTTACTGATCCAAATTAAATTTGTATAACAGTGGTTCGGTGTTTAGGACTCAACTTCCAACCACTGAGTTGTATACTCAAACCCCATCTCCAGTTTAGATAGCTGGGTAAACTCAGTTTACACGGTGTAGCTTAGGAGCGACTGCATGATCCTATATTTAAATACCGAGCTATACTAAATGTTAAACCAGTCAGAAATAATATACTTTACATATAATGAGCTGTTTTATTTACTAAACTAATTGAGAATATAGCTTTTTCTTGTACATGCATATTAGCTTCTTACCGTTATTATTAATTTCTAAACAGATTTATTTGCATCTAATTAATTATACTTGCCCAAATGAGCAAAGATGGGTCGTTCGAATTTTATTCTACGTGCCAATCTATGCATTTGAGTCATGGCTAAGCTTGCTTTTCCTAAAACATGAAGATTACTATGTGTATTTCGATTCTGTACGAGATTGTTATGAAGGTTAGTTTTGGTTTGAAAACGTATACAGTATCTGTTTTATTTATTGGGGTGTATTTCATACAAGTTTGACCAGCATTATTTTGTAAGAAAGTGTGTTTGGTTTTGTGGTAACATATAATTTGCCTACAATGATCTCATCTGAATAAGAAGCCTCTTTGATGCTGCATTTAAACTTTGAAGATGTGGTATCAGACATGCAATATGGATTGCTTCAATTAGTATGAACATGTGAGCAAATGTTTTTATTATGTGAAATACAGTATTCTCAAGTGATTATCTCTCATTCTATATCCTCTCCACCTTTCACCTTTTGTTACGATATTTTTAAGCAATCGGTTAAAACGACCCACTTCAGAGAGATGAAATCCCTGAAAATAACTTAACACATGTAAAAATCAGTAACTAGTTATCGATTTTTAAAATTCACTTCATATTCAGTCATAAAACACAAATGAAAATATATAAATCTGAAGTTAGTTAACATCATGGACTAACTTCGGCTAGATATACTTGGATGAGAAATAAAAGTTATATTTCAAGATGATCATATCGTTAGCAGTTTCATAAGTACCTTTGTGGATCAACACTCATTAGTTGTTCCTTCAACGTGCGATGTACATAGTAGAAAGGTTTATTCTACATCCATAATTCATCCTATGTTGTCAAGTATTTTGATGTAATCTTTGTGCTAAAATTTTCTCTAAAAATATAGTATGTTCTCAAATTGATTGTATTATGTTTTGTAATTTAATATGAAATGGTTTGGATTATCCCGTTGTTAGTATTTTGACTGAAACTTGGCCAATCTTGCTTGATACATGCCATCTATTCTGTATTAACTTGTGTCATAATGGATATATCGAGGCAATTCGTATGGGATGCCAACTGAAACTGATCATATTTCAGTTAAAATATCAACAAGTGAAGAATATAAACGATTTCAAATTGAATTAAAAAACTCATTCCCTTTACACAAGTGAGTGACTCCTGGACTCAGTATTTAAGTGGACAACACGATGGTGTTTGAAGCAAACGATACTGGATTTGAGTCCCGGAGTGAACATCAACTCTGGAACGCAGGTATATCCAGCTGACGAGTCCCGAATAGGATGAAACGCGCGTTTTGGACTCCACTGATAACCACATGCTATGTAATCTCTATTAATCGTATTTTTCTATAACATAAACTGACTTTCATAAATAATGTTAGTGTAGCTCATTTAACAAGTACCTGCTTATTTCCTCAACTTTTAGGGATTCTCTATTAATGTGAAGGATAGTTACACTAACCAACTACCTAAATAGAAATAGGTGAAGTGAATTTCGAGCCTGCCACTCAGTGGTTGAAGTTTGAGTGGATAAATCACTTGGTCACCATCCCAATTAATCGATTTTGGAGGCATATCTGGCTTATGGATCCATAAATCCTAAATATTTCTGAGCAGAGTTGTTTGCCTTTTACTTACGAAACATCAAGTACCAGAGTGTTATTTCATATCCATCATCTTACTGACGGAATTGCACTCCATGCCCCTAAACGCCCTGATACGGCCGAGGGTGGGGAGAGTCAGGGCTCCCTCTCGAAATGCTCTAGCATGAACCGTTGTTGTTACCTTGACGTGGTGGTTGTGCTTGCCTATCGTGATGAAGCAACCGAGCTATACTGGCTGGAACGACCGTTCCTCAAGGTCCTACCATGTCAGACAGGTCGGTTGAAGAGCGATAAGACTAAAAGCAACAAACCTAAGGTCCGAAGGCGAAGTCGTACTGCTGACTGTACAGACGTGTGACAGCAGTAAGGTGTTTCCTTCAGACAACCATCATGACAGCGATGCTGTCTTCCCATAAGGAGAGGTGGGGTTAGAAAAGGTCAACTCTAAGAATGCACACCTCGCCTCAGCCCACGGATATCCGTCTCCAGAGGTAAGGTCTCAACGAGTACGGAGCTGATACAAAAATTACCCATAAAAAGGTCGTGTGTGACCGACCTCAAGCAGTTGTCCCTTGAGCACTGCGGTCACGCTCTCAGGTCACTAAGACCACATCTAATCCAATTTTCTTTTCAGGCACCTGAGGTTACACTTAGGTAGTTCTGAAAACGAAGCTGACCCTGATGTTGCTTGGAAAGATAAACAAACAGCAGTGACATCTATCAGTGATTTAAACCACAGGGTTACAAAGAACCAATGGATTTCTTCAAGGTTTATTGCACTGATGTATTCTCGTAAACTCATCCCATCGGGTTCTGAACATGATGAAGAGCCTAAGAAAATCAGATCTAGGTTGAGCAAAATTCTAAGAAATGACCGTGAGCAGTGGTGGGCAACGAAAGCAAAAGAGATGGAAAAGGCGGCGGCTATAGGGAACACAAGACAGCTCTACAGACTAATAAAAGAAACTGAATTAATAAGTCAAGTGTAAGTCAGACTATTTCGGAAAAAGACGACCTCTCATCTGCTCCTAGTCCAGACGTTTAGAACGATGGGTGGAACATTTCAGAGAACAGTTCAGCTGGCCTTCAGCTACTCTACAACTACCCTCCATTCCCAGACAGTGTGAATGGAACATTGAAGTAGGTCCCCCAACTCTAGCAGAAGTTCAAAAGGCTATAGTTAATCTGAAACGAGGAAGGGCAGCTGGTCCAGATGGATTGGCTCCAGAGGTCTTTAAGGATGGTGGTCCAATTTTAGCGATTAGGTTGACTAATATTTTAGCTAAGATCTGGGAGTTAGACGTTATCCCATCTGACTGGTCACAATCACTTATCGTCCCAATATATAAGAGAGGGTAAAAATCATCCTGTGACAACCATAGAGGGATTAGTTTAACTAATATAGTATCTAAAATACTAGCCTCGATAATTATCAGACGCCTAACTAAGACTCGTGAACTGCAAACACGAGAGAATCAAGCTGGCTTCAGACCTGGTCGTGGCTGCATCGACCACATATTCACCATTCGTCAGGTTCTAGAACATAGGCATACTTATCGGCGTCCGACAATGGTGGTCTTTCTTGACTTAAAAGCAGCATTTGACTCGGTAGACCGCGAGATTCTGTGGCAGTGTCTGTCATTGAAAGGCGTACCTCAGAAGTACATAAACCTTGTGAAGGCTCTTTACTCGAACACTAATAGTCGAGTCAGAGCTTATGGCGAACTGTCATCTGCTTTTGCAACCTCAAGTGGTGTCCGTCAAGGCTGTCCACTTTCTCCATTTTTGTTTAACTTCATCATAGACCTACTGATGGAAATAACATTCTCGTCGACTGAATTCTCGGGTATTGATCTCCTTCCAGGAGGTCCACTTATCGACTTAGAATACGCAGATGACATAGTCCTGTTTGGTGAAGACGCTGATAGAATGCAGAGTCTTCTGGTAGCACTAAGCAACAATGCCAGAATGTTTGGAATGCGCTTCTCTCCCTCTAAATGCAAGTTGTTGCTTCAGGACTGGTCTGCGTCAACACCTGAACTAAGGATAGGGAGTGAAGTAGTCGAACGCGTTGACAACTTCACTTATCTTGGAAGTCTGATCAGCCCTAATGGGTTGGTGTCGGACGAAATCTCAGCACGGATTCGAAAAGCTCGTTTGGCTTTTGCCAACTTACGTCACCTATGGCGAAGGCGAGATATCCGTCTATCAATAAAAGGACGAGTATACTGCGCGGCAGTCCGTTCTGTTTTAATTTACGGCAGCGAAACATGGCCATTAAGAGTAGAAGACACTCGTAAGCTACTAGTATTTGACCACAGATGCCTTAGAAATATTGCTGGCGTCTGCTGGGATCACCGGGTAAGTAATAGTGAGGTTAGACGCAGGGTATTAGGGAATGATGGTAAATCAGTTGATGAGGTTGTGAATCTTCATCGACTGAGATGGTTGGGCCACGTGTTACGTATGCCTGAACACCGATTACCACGACGTGCAATGCTAACCGGTGTTGGAGATGGTTGGAAGAAAGTTAGGGGAGGCCAAACCAAAACGTGGCATCAGTGCTTGAAGTCACTAACTTCTAGTCTGAGCCATGTTGGTAGATGCAGACTACTTGGTTGGGGTCCGCGTGACTATCGTAACCAATGGTTGGAGACTCTTGGTGACATGGCTCAGAATCGATCACAATGGCGTCGGTGTATACACTCTCTGTTTTCCCTTAAACTAAGATATTAAAATCACTTCATATCTTTCTTTCTACTAACTAATTCTTTCTTCCTGTACTATATCCTTATTGCAATCTTTCTTTTATATATTACCACCTCTGAATTAACTACTTTTATGAATCCGGTGTCCATCTTGTTGTGTTAATGAGGTATGGCAACTTGGACCGATGCATATATGTGTCTGGTCCTACGATGCATCTGACTGACTGACTGCCAGGGAAGTCCTGCTTACTGTCTTCTCACGGCATTACTGTTGTTTGCGAAGTCGAGAGAACGAAAAGCGAATGTCCGGCGCTTTAACAGGGTTGGTGGACGAGGAGGGTCCAACTAGGAGAGTTGTAAAACCCCGATTCCAAACCAATGGTGCACATGGGCCCCAGGATCCTGAAGGAACAAATGGCGTATTAACTAATTGATGGTCACCGATTATCATGAGACTGCATCTCCTGACCTTGCTCCACTGCCTTGTGGATCAGACCTTTAGGTCATAGGCTCCGGGAGTGGCCCCTTTTTCTGAAGAAAGTAAAAGAAGGTTACAGCAGGATCGCCACTGGCCTCTATTCTGAGCCATATCTGATAACGTATCTAGCCACTGTATTGCACCATCTCCCGGACCTCAGATAGGGAGTCGTGAAGGACCAACAGAAGCCAGCTCTTTGCAACTTTTATAGCACAGCCCTCACACAAATCAAGTGACTTGTGTGGCACATATATATTTGGTGTCCCTTTGTATCAATATTTGTTTTCAAATAAATAAAGAATCAGATATGTACTAAATGTTCCAGACATTTTCAGTTACAATTTATTGTATGATCAAATCTGTAGATTACTTTCTCCAGTTTTTATATACCCAGCCTAAATGAAATAAAATTTTATAGTTCGTCCGTCAGTCAGCAACAACGTAGAACTTCGTACTTATATACATCTGTTCGAGTTGCCACACCACATTAGCACATAGAGGTAGTAAAAGTATAAGCAGTAATCGGAAAGATTAGGGTTTAAAGATGTCAATCAAGGAGTATAATCCAGTGAAATAAATTTGGAAATAGAAAAAAACGGATATGAAGAATTCAGAAGATAGGAATTTTAGAGAACTCAAAGATTGAATGCACCTGCGTCATTGCAAACGGTTTGGAGCCATTTCATTCAAGGTCTCTAAGTATCGGAGAATCGCATCCCGAACATGCTTGCATTGTTGCCTTTATAAGGTTATGTACTTCTTTGGTACTCCTTTCAGTGACAAGCACTGCCATAGAACCTCACGATCAACAGTCAGATGCCACCTTAAGGTCGATAAATACTACTATTGTGGGGCGTCTGAATGTGTCATTGTTCTAGGTCCTGACGTAGTGTGAATATCTGGTCTGTGAAGCCACGTCCGGGTCGGAAACTAAGCTGATTTTCTCTAGTCTGCTCTTCATGAGTTTTAGTTAAGCGTCGAAGTATTGTTGAAGCTAATATTTTAGACACTATATTAGTCAAACTGATTCCTCTGTGATTGTCACAAGAGGACTTTTGTCCTTTCTTATAGACTGGCACAATCAGTGATTGAGATTAGCAGGTGGGATTACATATTTATATTTTATGTACAATTATTTCTGTGATCAAGTCACTTAAGCTCCGAACATATAGTTTCAGGTTCAAATCCTACCCTATCTTTGGTTTGGGGAACCAGGTAGTGTTACTTGTTCTCACAAAAATATATATCTCCAAGATGAGTGAACAAGCCTGTCATTTGTATGTGTGTTAACAACTAGTAAGTAGAAGACGCAATCAGTTGATACTTTCCTATCGAATACTCTCGTACGTTGGGCGTGAATGCGGACCACCAGTTCATCTAATCGTAGCGTAATGCCCATACTAAAAACTTTAATATGACCATTATAACAGGCCAGCAAAAAAGCCATTTGTTGCAAACATGCACCATTTTACAAACAAAGTTATAAAAAGAAAACAATTTTGTGGCGTATATTTGATATGAGATAGTTGTAGTGCGTAAGTGAAAAGTCTTGCATCAGCTTTTTCAATTGTTATAGATATAATATAATGGCGTAGCACAGTTTCAGAAGTAATCTCTATCTATTGTGAATTAAGCATCAAAATGGTATAATTAACTTTTGTGCAATACTTATAACCTTGTGCACAGGTATAAACTTAGTTACACAGTCAATATTTTTGAGTTTAAAGTGAATACATATGATTTGCAACTCCTGAATAGTTTTTGTATTGTCCAAGGCTTTTACACTTCTAATGACTTGTTGTCTGTCTGGATAGCAATTTTGCATGAATATATTATTGCAACAATACTATCATTGTCTGACAGAACTATTAAGTATTTACATAAACTAGATTTTCATTTATTTCAGTTCAAACAGTACTCAGATTTCCACTTGATAAGTAAAGACACTTAAACAGTTTGTCTAAATAAGTTTAAACTACAAATCTAACTACATTATTTCCGATATCTTATAAGCGGTTGAGTTCACGGTGATAATTCTTTTCAGAATTTTTTTATTAATTGAACAGGAGAAGGGAACATTTGATTACATTTCAATTCCAGTTCAACTTTTGATAGTTGTTTCTATATTTAATTAAATATCAGTGTAATTTTTCTGTATTAAGTATGTTGGGTTAGAGATAAATCTTAACCTTACTAACAGATCAGTGATAACCTCCATAAAATAACAATCAAATTCATCTTGTTTCCCTTTCATAATAAATCTTACCTTTTACCAACTTGTAGCTCGTATTCTGAACAGCACCCATCTATACATAGCGTTCACATAATCTGACATATATATGTGCTTACACTCACTCTATGTTGATTTGTTAGTAGTCGTAAAATTTGTTCATCCGGTAGTTGTATCAGTGCCAATGATGGCATGACATGTGTAATCAGTCTATGTGAAGTAGAAGCTATCGTGTTTTTAGTCTGGTTATAAAAGGCCGAGTTTAAAATGTGTCATTGAGAGTGCTTCTCCTCAATGCTTGTGGAACGACCTCTTCAAGCTGAGGATCCTTGGAGGCACTGTGTTCGAACGTTGTTGTCCAAATGATTTCTGACACCCAGTGACAACACAATATTAATAATACTGAGGTTCAATATGGTTAGCGTCACTCTCATGAAATTTCGACTCCGGTAGCTTAAACAACATCGCAGCCTCCCTCAGTCCAGCCAGTATTTCTCGATGCTGGAACTGGGTGGAAAACGCGGAAAGGTGACCAGTTTCTGACATGACTCCGTATTATGTATGGAAGGAAGCGGTGTAGAACTACTTCCTGTCGGTCTATTACGACTCCCCAGTTACAACTCAATCGCTTTAAACATGGTCAGATTAGAAGCCAGTGGTGATCCGGCTGTAGTTCTCTTTTTTACATTCTTCACAAAAGCGAGAGGGACTACTTTATCTGAAATAAGTCTTTCTTGGTCGTATTTCTATTTGAACTGTATCTGCGACTACACGCTATTCTTTTTCTTTTTACTTTTTGTTCTTGATTGTGCTTCTTTTTCCTTCCTTATTTTGCATCGCGCAAACTATTTCCAGTGCCCATTTGTATCAGATTTTATGTTAAACATGTTAGTAAAATCCTTATATTGGCAATGTGGTTTGCATATTTTATTTTGACATAAAAGAAACACTTATCCTTAGAACTTTATCGGTACCGTATAAACAACTGGATTAATTCCAACTTATGCCGAAGTCAAAAGCATCGGTCACCTTATTCGGTCTATACATCTAGTTGAAACAATTTATTCATGCACCTGTCAGCTTTTTCCACCAATGTGAGGCTGAATTTATTTGGACAGATACTAAATTTCGGAAGACAAAGTGCTTAGGTAGTTATAATTTGATCTATTGACTTAAACAAAACTAAGTTCCAGCGACCATGTGGTTTTCTATCTTCTATAATTAACTTTGTTTTTTTGCCATTTTTCCTATCTTCATCCTATTTCGTCGAGTTTACTCACTTGAGTACTATATTGGACAATATCCTCATGATCTCAACTATTAAATTACTATGATATCCACAAAACCCCTTTCTGATAATATCCACAACGTTTATTGTGACACGAAAATTTATGAATAACTTTTTTTCATCCTAAAAAAGTCTTTGATGACCATACTAAAATCTTCGATTTCAGTTTGCTCTCGATTTGTAAATTCAGGTTGCGTTGGTCGTACATATCAATTTTACGCGTGGGTGGTAAACATCTCCCTTTACGTAGATATTACTGCCTGTCTCGTACTCACCTCAGGCAAATTTAAACCAATCAGGTTTCGTATTGTTATCAGTCATATGGTTGTCATAGTGACAAATCGGTGATTATTTGGGAAACTGCCATGGGAATGCTGTAACAAAGTGTCGTCATAGACAGGTATGAGCATTGTAAATCAATATAACCCTAGTCTTTGTGGCTGTTTCTCTCACTAACTAGTTGCATACGACTAGAAAGCATATTATTTATTTCATGCAATCGGCAAAGTACCTTCATAAAATCTGTTGTAACTTGTCCATACATTTGCAACCTAAACCTATACAAATTGATTGTTTTAGCGAATATGTAACTTGAAAACATTACCCATTTGTGCTGATGGTGTCAAACATTCGACATACGGCACAGAAAATATAATCCAGGCTATCCTTCAAACAAAAATTGAAATCGTTGTGAGTAAACAGAAGATATTTAGTACATATCTGATACTTTATTTATTTAAACACATAAATATTGGTACAAAGGGGCACCAAATACATATATGCCACATAAGTCACTTGATTTATGTGAGGGCTGTGGTATTGCCCGAACGCCCAGACATATGCGGTTGGTTTTCTTAGGGGGCCACACCCGGAGCCTGTAACCTAAAGGTTTGATCCACAAGGCAGTAGAGCAAGGTCAGGAGATGCAGTCTCATGATAATCGGTGACCATCAATTAGTTAATACGCCATTTGTTCCTTCAGGATCCTGGGGCCCATGTGCACCATTGGTTTGGAATCGGGGTTTTACAACTCTCCTAGTTGGACCCTCCTCGTCCACCAACCCTGTTAAAGCGCCGGACATTTGCTTTTCGTTCTCTCGGTTTCGTAAACGATAGTAATGCCGTGAGAAGGCAGTGAGTAGGACTTCCCTGTCAGTGGTTGTATGCACGTGTTCATGTTAGAGTATTTCGAGAGGGAGCGCTGACTCTACCCACTCTCGGCCGTATCAGGGAATTCGGGGGCATCTGAATCATGCGAATCAATTACCAGTAACTAAACGTATCTGTTTAAGTTTACAGATAAAACTCATGACTGACCGAATTAAAGGCCTTCTAAACGTTGTGATATATAATATTTGCCTTACCTTTACAATCGCGAATGTTGGTCGAGGTAACCAACACTCATTAGACTCGCAATACAAGAGTGACCCTTCTTGATATCCCTTCATTGTTGGTAGGAAGAATGTCTAGATGTCCAAAACAAGTTAAAAGTTAATGACTTTTAAAAATTTGCACATTAGGTAAATGATATTGTTATCAGAAGTCTATCTTTTCCAGTGAGTGAGAACGGAAATTTGTTTTTAACGACGATTCATTATCTGATACCAGTAGCCTTGTCAAAGTAATATTCTATTACTTTGGCACATTTTTTTGTCTTTTCATTTAACAACAAGAAATTATAAGTGGCGAAATACGTTTTATTGATAGAAAATAATCCCATAGACCACCATAGGCTAAACTCGATAAATTCGAAGATTCATAAATAAATAGTCATCGGGCTGTGGTGAAATGAAGCATTTCCTGACCATCGAGTGTTGCTGTTGTTTTCACCGATTCGGCACTTAGGTTAGTCTCTTAGGTTCTTGGTGTACTTGTCACGGAAGCTGTCGTTTGTGATAACTGTGGGCGATTGTTTGAACTTTTGTGAATATTGACTAGCCAGGAACATTTGCATCCGTATCGTTTGTAGTTGAGGAATTTGGACCTATAATTAAGAAACAATGACTTGGGCCTGTTAAATGTAATAAACTATTAATGTTAAATGAATCTATCGGTTTAGTCTGGTACTAGTGTCTATATTCCTTTAGGGGTTTAGCGGAAAGGTCCCTAGCTTGTTTAGTCTGTATTTTTGTGCTATCGTTGCTAATTCGTTTATATTCCGCCCAAAAGTACAGTTTCATTTTTAGCGTTGAGAACTATGTTGCATATAACTTGGCTGCCTGAAGATTTTACGAAACCATACGAGCGGAATCACTTTCACGTTTTATTGATAGAAATTAATAGTAATTAGTCTGTCTATTGTCGTTCAAGTAAAAAAGTACATTAACAATTGCTTACAAATTTTATGCTTCATGACTGATGCCGTAAATAGTTTCACCGGAATAGTTTAATGGGATATCAAGTTTCTTTATCTGAGTGAAAGATGTTGCTCCTTTTGAAATCCTGTGATCCATCATCTCTTACTAGTTCGGTTTTATAATCTTAGCTTTTCGTATTTAACACAGTTTTACGTAATTTGATAAACACTTTAGACCTACGTTTTATATTTGTTCACACTCACTATCAAAACCTATGTGAATCAGTAAGGAAACTCATGTTTTCCGGTAACACAGTTAGATACCTAGAGCTCAGTCGTATCTTCTACATATATGAATCACAGGAACATAAAGACGGCAAGAATATAATATGGTCTATAGTTACTATATTGAGTACTAAACAACGACATTCGTTTTACCGAGTTGTAAGACCAAGAATCAAATCAGAGGGAGAGCTGTGACAGCTCAAAGTACAAAACTCTACCTGAGATACAAATCTCCATTTTAAAACTCATTCTTTGTTTCATAGGTTCTCCTGGTCAGATTTTTATAAGTTCTTATATTTCTTATTGTTCTTTACACCATTTTGTTGGTTCCTTTTAGCATTTGTGGTCTACAGTTTTCTAAGTTTGTGTTATGAATATCTCGGTGGAGAAAGTTGCATTCTGTCGGAAATTCGTGGTCGTGAGTTACCGTAAGTTAATAATTGAGGGTCAAATGAATTTTGTTTTTATCCTGTAGTTATAGTTCATGTCATTGTGCTTCAATTATTGCTTAGCTGAAAGAGCTGAGTTTTCAGACAACCTCTGAGGTACTTTGCACCGATTATGCGAATTAAGTATCTACTGTTTAGTTTACTTTAATAGATTAACCGAACATTCTGATTTTTGTATCTGCGTGTGCTTGGTTCCTATCAACTCATGTCTTTTGTTGTTGATTTCTACCTTCATCATTTCACTGTATATCAGGAATCGCAACTTTATAAATATAGATTTTTTTCTAGCAAATATGTTTTGTGCAAATGTTCACGTCATTGTCTGAGTGCTTATTCCAAAGTAGGGGGTCGAGGTTTGAATGTGAAGTCCAGTGGTTGAAAGTTGACTATTTCAATCACTAGGCCACGTTGTCACGTTTCAGTGGGATAATTTTCGCCCTGAATTCCCTGGTTTAAATGTCATTCAGTTGTGAAGAATTCATAGGAGTGGCAGCATTTTATCTTGTGAATAACTAGTTGTGTTTATTCCAATATTAATATTTTTGTGTTTTAGTTAAGAAACAAGAATATACGAAGGTTTATAATTGGTTGTTTCGAAATCCATCCCTTATTGGTTTAAAGAAATCAATTTAGAACCTTTTCACTACTACCTAATTCAGTTTAGCCAAGTCGGGAAGTATCGCTAGCTCTAACACAAAACGATTAGTTAAAGACTCATCGAAACACTAGAACCATGATTTAGTAAATGTAAATATTATTATGTGAGGTACACAACTATGGTTAAAAATTTGTTAAGGGAAGCTTTGATTCTGATGTCGTTTTCGTTGATATTTGATTGGAAACAAAGTAATAATTCTAGAAAGCAAATATTACTTCTGTTTCATCCATTTACGCTTGGTGACGTAGACCTGTCCCTTTTTTCGTTTTATATGAAGGAGAAGTCATGATGTATCACAAGATGGTTAAAAAAAGAAATATTGGTCAGGCTAATAAACTGGTTGTTTATAAATATTGTCTAAAGACATTGATTATCAAACTAACGTGTCACGAGGCATGAACTTCTTGATTGAGTCACACCTGATAACCATGATCAGTGGTTGAAAATTTTGGTGGTGACGTGACTTGAAATCGATTACGGAGACATAAATGTTCTCGTTCCTTATTTTACGTTAAATATTCAGTTTTAATATTATTCCATACTTTGATTAATCAGTCCCATCTGTTCTTTTCAAACTATATTCACCAGTTTTAGTTTGTCTTTCACTAACAGACGTTAATGTTACTTTTACTTCTCTGGTATACATCTTGTTACTTTTCTCTGAATGTCTTGATGTGAAGTGTTACAACGTTGGTCAATTCACATTTGTGTCACTTCAGACGACGGTATTTATGTATGAGTAACTTATGAATGCTTTATTTCTCATTCGACTTGTTAAATACTTGTTAATAGAACGAAACGATAGTTAGTAACACGACACCAGGACAAGCTAAGCTATTCCACTGCGCTTCAGCCCTTCTAACTACGGGGAGAAGACCAGATTCAGCTAGCGGAAAAGTATGTATTCTATAAGCAGTCGGAAGCACGAATGAACAAGCACACAACTTATACATATATATGCAGTACGGAAATGTCCTTGGAAAAAGTCACAAATCAGCGTACTAAAAAGAGGGAACGAACCAATGATACTTAAGGTCCTTCCAAGTGAGAAATACAAACTGAAGGTAAAAGTGTGCGCTTTTGGCGCGAAAATGAGAAATTCAAATTTTAAAAATGAAGTTACAAAGATATGACGTTTACCAAGTGATTTCTGGGGATCTAGCATCCAGAACAATTACTGAGTTAGGCTTTTATCATTCTCTTTCATCAAGGAGTGCCTAGAACATATGTTCCTCAAATACTTTCACATTCGACTTCTTAAACTTTCATAATTATTGACTCAATAAATGTGAAGTGCGCCTGATGATATATTTGGTTACCATCAGTATCATTGAATTATTTATGAAATATATATCTGTTTATCTTATTTGTGCCAAACTAGTAACTTAACTTAGTTAAGACAACTTTTTCCCTGTCACTAATTCTTTCACACATTTTTTTAGGCGATCATGGGGATTTTGTACTTGTTGCTTTTATAATCAAACGTATACAATTGAGTTTCTGCGATTTTGCAAACAGGTATGGTTTTTAATAAATTTAACTTTTGGATTCATTATAACCTCATACGTCTTTTTGAGAGTGTAAAATAGGGATAGGGGGAAATGAAAGTTGACAGAACATCAGTATTAAATAGAGGGAATATAATAACTTGAATGACGATTTATTATTTTTCTATCCTTATCACATTCAAACTTTTCGTGCACTTGTTTGCATTAAATCTATACGTATACGTTGATCAAGGGAAAACTGAGAAGGCAAGGAGTGGTGTGTTGAGTTTTCGCTTGTTTTCTAGCTGATACCTAATTAAATAATCACCCAATTATCAATAATGACCGACATTGGAAGGTGGGTTTTTCAAAGGTTAGTAGCCGATCATTCACCTTTAAATAAATAACGTCGTCTGAAGTGACACAAATGTGAATTGACCAACGTTGTAACACTTCACATCAAGACATTCAGAGAAAAGTAACAAGATGTATACCAGAGAAGTAAAAGTGACATTAACGTCTGTTAGTGAAAGACAAACTAAAACTGGTGAATATAGTTTGAAAAGAACAGATGGGACTGATTAATCAAAGTATGGAATAATATTAAAACTGAATATTTAACGTAAAATAAGGAACTAGGAGTTGAACTCCAATTAATCGAAAGAGCGTTGGCTTGACCAATAGTATTTGTCGACTGATACTTGATATTGGAATCATAGCTCAGGAGCATTGTTGCCTAGCGCTGTAATCTACTAGCCGTATAGACAGGGATTCCTTTCTTAGAACCAAAGATTGCAATCAAAGGTTTGTGATCTGTCAGTAGAGTAAACGTACGACCATAGAGCATTTTACGAAATCTTTTGACAGAAGTTTTGAGCTAAGCATTTGACTCGGCCGATAGATGCCTGACATTCTGCCAAGGTTTATCTTTTGATAGTAATTCATTCAGGGAACCTCTCACTCAATGTATTTCAGGCAAGAATGTGCTGTATTAACTGATCAACCCCAAGAAGGATCTTAATGAAGGGACATCAGTTGGTGCAGGCATCCTCTGAATGGCTTCGATGTTGGCAGGGTCTGGTCGGCGACCGTTTTTATCTAAGATGAAACTGTAATTCACCAACCAGTTTTAGCACACCACCTGATGCGTTTTTAGCCGTTTTCTTAGATGGCTGCATTGGCGGTGTACCCGGCAAGTTATACGTTTCTCTAGACACTAAGGTGATATATGATGCCGTGTCAATTTGAAGACGAGCTGATATGCCGTTTATCTGGATGGTAATATACTTTCTCCGAATGTCATAGTTTGTTTGAAAGGCAGCTACCAGAGATAGAGATTTGGACTCGGCTGATTTCACATGTCGAGGACGTTTATGCTTCTTCTCGGGCTGAGGCGTACGCTTCGGTGGACGATGACCTTCTTTATGTCCACGTTTGTTGCACATTTGACTTTTATGCTTCTTAAATGGACAGATGCATACATAATGCCAATCACCGCATAACCAGCATGCAGTCGTTGGCTCGTTACGAGTTGTTATCGGCTTCTGAACTTTTAACCTAGTAATAGAATTGACACTACTGCAGGTTAAATCAAGATTTACCTGTTCAATTAACTCGTCGTATCCGATGTTTTGTAGCCGCTTATATTCATCTGTCAATGTCCTGAGTGCGACGTTTGGGTCTTGATGCAGTCGAGTCAAAAGTCTAGTCCTGATCTCAGCATCTTGTGGTGACTGAAGAGCTTTGATGAATATTAAACATTTAAATTGGTCTTCCATCAACGAGCGTAACTTTAACCGTTCGCACTCTCTGTTGATGACGTCTGATAAAGCAGACTTCGCGTCTCACCAAATTTAGATACTGATACCGAATACTAAACAATGAGGATGATTCACAGAATATCTCTGATAGTTGTGTTACCGTCTCCTCGAAACTGAGCTCTCGAGGTAACTTTGGCAATATATGGTCATCATAACGTGCATGTTCATCGCTTCCCAACGTACGTACCAACAATCGAGTCTTCCACGCATCGTCTTGTTTACCGGATTCTATTCTAAATGTATCTTCCCAACGTTTGAACCACGTGAGAAAAGTATTTCCACTTTCGGGATCATATATGAATTCTGGGATGCTGCTAGCGACTGCATCACAAGACGTACTTGAAATATCATGTGAACTCGAGCAGTGGATATTGAGCTGTTGAGTCAGTCTCCAACAACCACATTTGTGCATCAAGTTCTGTTTGCTGTTGTTGTAGTATTCGGTTGTGCTGGTCATCTGATATGGGCATCTTGAATTTGTTTTTCTTCTCCCTTGTCACCACTGTTTTAATTCTCTCTTATTGCAACCCAGCTATTCCTATTGCATAGTATTCTCGGACACCAATTCACTCGACAAGTCACTAAATCATAACACGATTGAACAGGAAAGAGATTATATTCCAAGCAACAACGTTAGATGGAAGTAAGAAGTACAATAAGAAAAACGTTAGTATATTTGTAGTTTTTACACGAGAAGATTCTAGAGTGTTCTCCAAGCATCGGCTAGCTCTGATTGGATAGAAATAAGCCAATCGGCGTGCACCAAAGCAATCGTGCATCGAGCATACTTTAATCCAATCTATGCCCCTCTAACACCCGGCTGCCAGAACCGAAACAGTTGAAGCAAGGTTCGAACCTGTCACTCACTGGTTGAAAGTTTATTTATTTGATCAGTGTGTCACTTCTCAACTCTTAAACTATGGTAAACATTTCGACGGTTTCTTATTTCTGATGTCTTTCCAGGTGAAATGGAAACTACCTATTCTAGAGATCATTCTTCTATGTGGAGTTATGTAAATTGAGAACGGCTTATTTAACAATTTAGGATCTCTAATTAATTCATTTTATGCTATCGATTTTCATAAATTTGTTGAATTCAGAAAACTAGCGTAAGGCTTCGCAATTTAAGAAATCTACTCAACTATATGTTTATTTAATTCCTAAATTTTGTACTAAAACCACTATAATTTCCTGTTGGTGGTAAATAATTTATAGCATATTCTGAACAAATATGACTTAATTCTTGGTAATTATCATCAATATTCCACTGGTTGAACGAATTGCTTAATAAGCATTTCACTGATGTTGTTTATTTTACGTTGTACAGTATATCATACTTTGTTCCATTTTCACATATTGTAAACTTTTCTGATAAGTATTGAAATGAAATTGACATGTATTTTTGCGAATAAACAGGACTTTTGGATCCTGAGTTTTTAATTATTCATTTTTATTTATTTCATTAGGCAACTTTACAGTTTTGTGTGATTAAACCGTTGACATCGATTGTAACTATTATTCTACAAGCTGTTGGCGTATATAAACATGGAATTTTCAGGTAATTTAATCATTAATAACTGTAACGATTACATGATGTGGGGACAGTTTCCGCATGCACGGTATTAGTGGTTTATTCATTTTGTGGTTGTAGCAATTATCGGCACTGACTTAGTTGTCTTATGGTGATAGAAATTAAACTCAGTTAGACTTCATGCATTGTGATAAAACCTAATTTCAAATTAGAGATGTAAACAGTTGTAAGGAATCTAGGTTAGGTTTTTCATCTGGGGAGAGATGTAACGATATAAACGATCTCAAGTCACTGACTGGTCGAAAGTTGAATGCTACAACCGAATAATTATACTGAAACAGTCTTTGTGAGACATAAACCATTTAACCTGACCTTGGAAGTTCTCATATTCCTGCAGATCAGATAACGGAACGGGTTGGCTATGTCTTTAGAAAGTCTTAGCATTGATGTCTGTTGTCTATCTGAGACTTGTATTCAAGACTAATGAAGTACCACAGATTTCCTCTCCACCGGTCACTTTGAAAAGCTTGTTTCACGTGCATTTATCCGGGGATCCTGTGGCATCTCCGTTTGGTTTACCTGGCGTTGGTGTCATACTAAGCCCTAGATCTGAGGCAGCCCTGATCGATTGGATCCCCCACTAATAGTCGGTTATGTGCTGTTAGATTAGAAAGTTCCATCAAAGTAAGAAGAAATCGGTGTGAAAAACGATGTTTTTTCGTTATAGATGAGCAGTCGTTGCAATTGCATAACGTCATGAAAATGGCGAGTAAAGTCGCTTGCAACTTCGCGAAGCATCCTACTTATATGCACTGAGCATCTTCAGGCTCCTTACAACTCATTGAAGCCCGTCGGCCTACTCCTGCCAACCGCAAGTTTGACGATAAACGTAGCTAAATTGTATAAAACGTGCGTAAGGACCGGAAAGCTTGATACTTCCAGCGTGCTGACGAGATGAAAGCAGTAGCTGCACCTGGTGACTACCAGAAGCTCTTTCAACTCATCCGAGTCACTAGCAGTAAGAAATCTGGTGTGAGTAAAGTAATCTGTAAACCCGAAGGCATGTCTTTATAACATCTACGAACGCCTTGGACGGTGGGCAGAATTTGTCGAGTAACAGTTCAGCTGGTCAGCTGCCCCGGCAACATCAGTTAAACTGTATTCTCCTCCATGGTCTGTGACGACTGATCCACCTAACGAAACGGAAGTTCGCAAAGAACTCCTGCTCTTGGAGTGCTACAAATTATCGGTCCCAGATGACTTGCCTCCGGCTTTTTTTTAAGATAATGGTGACTTTATGGTTAAGTAACTGACTGAGCTGTTTAAAAAGGTCTGGTAATTATTGTTCCAACGTCATGGGATGAGTCTATGGTTTTTCTTATCTTTAGAAAGGGTTCACGTCGTTTCTGTAACAACTATCGGGGGATAATTCTACTTCCGATTGCGTCCAAGCTATTGGCTTCCGTCATACTTCGTAGGTTGTTCAAAACCTGAGAGAGATTGACTCGCAAGGAGCAGGCTGGTTTTCGTTCTGATCGAGGATGTATTGATCATATCTTCACCCTTCGCCAAATGTTGTAACACTGTCATACTTATCACAGGCCGACAATCGTAGTATTGACATCAGGACTGTTCCCTGGCATGGTCTATTGAAGAAGTGTGTGCCTGAACAGTTTACTAACACGTCGAAGGCCCTATATGCAAATACCTCAGGCAGAGTGAGGGCATACAACTACCTCTCTTCATTGTTCTATTCGAGCAGTGGGGTTAGACAGGGTTGCCCTACCTCACCATTCCTCTTTAACTTTGCCATCGATGACGTTCTGGAAGCAACTCTGGTGGATGTAGGAAATGGTAGTGTAGATCTGTTTCCTGGAGAAGGACTTTTCGACCTTGAGTATGCGGATGATATTGTCTTACTTTGCGATGATACCCAAGCCATTCAATCCGCGCTTAATCAGTTGGCAATTAGTGTCCGTAGGTATGGTATCTGCTTCGCACCCTGATCCTCATGCTAATCTGGCACATCTTTGGCACCTTTGTTGTGTTGTGGTGTGCTACTTATATTGACATAAGTAGTATATGATGTTAGTCGTAAACAAAAGGTCTGGCAGCAGAGAGACAAGAGGATCGAACAGTAAAGAATGAAAACAAAATGCAATTTCGATGAAAATACAAGAACAATGAAGTCTGAGTCATTTTGAGACAATTGGTGGACATTTTGCAAATTAAGCATTTACTTTATGATTGTTAGATTTTATTATGTGTTAAATACATTCGGTTGTCCCCACTGGTGTTCTTGTTCACTTCAGTGTTAGTCTAGCTGTAAAGGTCGAATTTACAGCATGTTGGTGAGAGCAGTTTTGCTCTATGCTTGTGAGACCTGACCTCTCCGAGTTGAGGATGTTAGACGACTCTCTGTGCTTGATCGTCGTTGTCTTCGAAGGATTTCCGTCATCCAGTGGTAACAACATGTTAGTAATGCAGAGGTCCGTCATCGTGTGTTCGGACACAGTAACGGTAGTTCAATTAGTTTCACTATCTTAGAATATCGGCTTCGAGGCTTGAAGATGTACGAATGTTTTCTCAGAGAATTTCAAGTCGTGCATTATTTGCCGACTCTGGGATTGGTTGGAGAAAGCGGAGAGGTGGTCAGTGTATGACACGGTGTCGTGGTATGAAAGAAGGTTGTTCATAACTGATTTTTTCTGGTCCTCCACGACTCCTTGTTTGGGATCCTAGAGATGATGCAATAGGGGTTTGAGACGTTATCAGATATGGCTCAGAATATAAGCCAGTGGCTATTCTGCTGGAACTTTCTTTTACTTTCTTCATAAAAAGTGATCATAACTGCTTTTATTATAAGCACTTTACATCTCTTCACACCCTCATTGTTATTTTGTAGGGCATATGTATTCGATTCTTCCTTGTACCGATGTTAAAGTGTTCAAATAAATCTGTGTGTCTGGACTATAAATTAATATTTATTTCTTATTGCATACGGATAACCAGTAAGGCCTAATCTCAATGTTAAGTTTGTTGCACTTTCCAGTGTACGTGGAGCATTGGAAGAACTTGTGTTCACCCAAAAAAATTTTCGAAGCTGGAGTAGAAGTTCCTATTTGTTCCATGGCTGATATTTTTTAGGTTTTGCCTCCGAGTTTTTTCTGTCAAACAGATAGTTCTTGTTCTATTTTAGGAGTTTTTAATCCTAAACATTTGATAACTCATATCAAAAATTGTACCACAGTTTCGAACTTTGGTGGAACACCATCGATTCGAGACAGCACGATTTGTAAATTAGTTTCATTTGTTTCCCTTTTATTGTTATCTATCTATCCTTTCATGATTATTATCTTACTAAACATGGTTCCCATGCGTCAGTTTTATTGGTTTGCCTAAACAGCTAGTAATTATGACTTTATACTAATCCCTTATCTACCTTATTTATTTTATCATCCACTCCTATAACAAATAAATAATATATTTGTAATATCCGTTGTACTATTTGAACTTGGATTAATTTTAATTTGGTTATTTATTCTCTGAAGAAGTGACTTACACTAAGTCACGAAACGTGAGAAAATCTAATTTTCTACTCATTGGGATATTACAAATATATTATTTATTTATAACAATCTACCCAATGCTCAATTTATTCGAAATTATCAAATCAAACCTTGGTAATGATACATACACTGCTATAACGTTCCATTTCCCACCATTTTTACAAGTACTAATTTCTGGATCAATTTTGACGACATCCTGAGCCTGTTTTAAAATTACGTTTACACGTTGTCTACTTCATCTGTTACAAATTTCGTGCTGCATTACTAACCTTCCATTAGGTCTTCTATTGTTTTCAAACTTCATTAAACGTTTTTGTATTTTTGGAAGAGACATCTGTTTTAAATCGAGATTTTTAATGATAATTTAGGCTCGGTCGTAATCATCATCTAACCTATAAATAATCGAATTTCAAGATATTGCTACAAGGAAGAAACTAATCTTTCTCTGATCTTCAACTTGGTCTAATGATAGTGTAATCTATTTGTGTCTATAGTTAGACCGTTATTGGTGGTCGCTAAACAAAACTATTTTTTTTAATTTTTACTATTCCGATTAGAGCAGAAATACAATCTGTTATTGGTTTCATGCTTGTAAATGTTAGAAAAGTTCTTTGGTGATTTACTTAAATCCCTTGTATATTAAATTCTTTAGCTAAAATAACCACATTTATATATCTGAGTATTCATAGTTTAAACAAATGTAAGTAAAACTAATTCTTTACATCTCACTTGTATGTAACGGGAATTTCCATTTCTTTCAGGGTCTTACAGAAATGTCTAGTAGTCTCTTGATTTTCAATTGTACATTACTTAATATTGGTATGGAGATCTAGATAACCAGACATCCAAAGAATAAACCTTAAATTGTTCTTATATTGTCTAGTTGGTGAAACGTATATGGCATATGAGTTGAGCTCTACGTCAGGGAGACACAAAGTGCATCTGTAGTAGGAGCTTCAATTATCGAGATGGTCTTATTCATTCGTAATGAGAAAAAATTAATTTTCACTTTGTAGTTTTTAGAACGTTTTCGGAGATTAAAGAATCTGTTTTTAGTTTGGACAATTTTACAAACACAAACCTTTTGGTTACTTTAATAAATACGGTTTTGTCAATATTAAGGCATCATGTGAAGAAAAAAAGCTAATATGAGTTTTCAATGATGACCACTAGAATTCCATCTACTTCTGAATGTATCCTGGTGGTTGATTTCTGGATCGTTAACGTGATGAAGTTTCACTTACTCTTAAAGTATTCGGGATAAACAAAAGCGGAGGTTTTTTGGGTCTTAATAAAATCTAAGATGTCGCTTACTTTTTTGTGGATGAGTTTGATGTCAAAAGAAGTGCTTCGATATGTATATATAATATGTAAAATGCAGTTTATGTGTACAAACTCAGTTAAATCATCCTTGATAACACTAGACTTTCACTGTTTATCTCATTGTTTGAAATATCAAAATAATTGTTTCAATAAGCTATTATGATTATCACACCACATTGCAATAGTTCAAGTTTTTAAGAATAATATTTGCCAATTTCTTCTTTAGCTCTACAAATGGCTACTTATATGTGACAGTAGTTTATAATGGATCTGCATTTGTGGCACTTTATGCTTTACTTTTATTCTACTTGGCTACTCGAAGCATCCTACAACCATTTGATCCTGCAATCAAATTTGCTGTAGTTAAATCCGTTGTATTCTTATGCTTTTGGCAAGGTTTGTTGAGAATTTTTTTTCTGTCTCCATAATATTGCTAATTTATGCTCCCTCCTTATTGTCAGTGCTGAATTTAGTTTACGTTGTAGACTGTAAGTTGTTTTACAGTTCTCTTATTTTGTTTTATGTATAGATTTATTTACATCACCGAATAATCACTTGTTGGATGATTCTTCATATTTCTAATCTGATTTTGATTTAATTTGTTTTAAGATACTCTGTGGTTGAAATTAAGACAACTGCAACATGGCACACTAAGCTGCCTTGTCTGAGCTTCTTCAGGGAAATTATTAAAAACACAAATGGATTTACAAAACAAGTTTGTACTAAAGCACTTATTCAGTCATTTTTATGATGTTGAACCTGAATTATATTAAAGTATGGATATGAATGTGTCATTATTGTGAAATATTGTCTTATCGTCAAGTTCCAAAGAGCTTACAGATTTGTGCCGTACAACATAGTTTCAGTTTAATAACCAAATGTAAGCGAGCAAAATAAAGTTTGGTGAGATTACCCATATCATAACTTATGCAGAAATAATAATGCAATTCCTTGAAGCTACAGTTCAACCAAAAATCGAACTGAAAATGTGGATACCTAATAATAGCAAAAATGATCATTATAATACATTATTATTATCCTCAAAATATAAGATCTCGAAGATGAAAATATTATGATCGACGACATTGAATACATCAGATTTTACAAGCTAAGGAAAACACGTACGAACGAACAACATTTTTTTCAAATAAATCTTCATGAGCCTATATATTTGAGTAATATTTATATTACTTACTTACCTACGTCTGTTACTCCTAATGGAGCATAGGCCGCCGACCAGCATTCTCCAACCCACTCTGTTCTGAGCCTTCTTTTCTAATTCCAGCCAATTCTTGTTCATTTTTCTCATGTCTATCTCCATTTCCCGGCATAATGTGTCCTTTGGTCTTCCTCTTTTCCTTCGGCCTTGAGGATTCCATGTGAGGGCTTATCGTGTGACGCAGTTGGTTGCTTTCCTCAATGTATATCCTATCCACTTCCAGCGCTTCTTCCTAATTTCTTCCACCGCTGGAATCTGGTTTGTTCTCTCCCACAGTTGGTTGTTGCTAATAGTGTCCGGCCAACGGATCCGAAGTAATTTGCGTAGACAACTGTTAATAAACACATGTATTTTCTGGATGATGGTTTTAGTAGTTCTCCAGGTTTCCGCCCCATACAGTAGAACTGTCTTGACATTTGTATTGGAAATCCTGACCTTAATGTTGGTTGACTGTTGTTTTGAGTTCCAGATGTTCCTCAGTTGTAAATACGCTGCTCTTGTTTTGCCGATCTGCGCCTTCACATCTGCATCAGATCCACCCTGTTCATCAATGATGCTGCCCATATATGTAGAGGTGTTTACATCTTCCAAATCTTCTCCGTCAATTGTGATTGGATTGGTGCATTCTGTGTTGTATCGGAGAATCCTGTTTTTCCCTTTGTGTATATTGAGACCTACTGCTGCTGAGGCTGCTGCTACACTGTTCGTCTTCTCCTGCATTTGTTGTTGCGTTTGAGATAGAAGGGCCAGATCATCTGCGAAGTCTAGATCGTCCAACTGCCTCCTAGATGTCCATTGTATCCCGTGCTTCCCTTCAGATGTTGACGTCTTCATGATCCAGTCGATCACCAGGAGAAAGAGAAAGGGTGAAAGTAAGCGACCTTGCCTGACACCGGTCTCTAGGAGAAGACGAACAGTGTAGCAGCAGCCTCAGCAGCAGTAGGTCTCAATATACACAAAGGGAAAAACAGGATTCTCCGATACAACACAGAATGCACCAATCCAATCACAATTGACGGAGAAGATTTGGAAGATGTAAACACCTCTACATATATGGGCAGCATCATTGATGAACAGGGTGGATCTGATGCAGATGTGAAGGCGCAGATCGGCAAAACAAGAGCAGCGTATTTACAACTGAGGAACATCTGGAACTCAAAACAACAGTCAACCAACATTAAGGTCAGGATTTCCAATACAAATGTCAAGACAGTTCTACTGTATGGGGCGGAAACCTGGAGAACTACTAAAACCATCATCCAGAAAATACATGTGTTTATTAACAGTTGTCTACGCAAATTACTTCGGATCCGTTGGCCGGACACTATTAGCAACAACCAACTGTGGGAGAGAACAAACCAGATTCCAGCGGTGGAAGAAATTAGGAAGAAGCGCTGGAAGTGGATAGGATATACATTGAGGAAAGCAACCAACTGCGTCACACGATAAGCCCTCACATGGAATCCTCAAGGCCGAAGGAAAAGAGGAAGACCAAAGGACACATTATGCCGGGAAATGGAGATAGACATGAGAAAAATGAACAAGAATTGGCTGGAATTAGAAAAGAAGGCTCAGAACAGAGTGGGTTGGAGAATGCTGGTCGGCGGCCTATGCTCCATTAGGAGTAACAGACGTAGGTAAGTAAGTAATATAAATATTACTCAAATATATAGGCTCATGAAGATTTATTTGAAAAAAATGTTGTTCGTTCGTACGTGTTTTCCTTAGCTTGTAAAATCTGATGTATTCAATGTCGTCGATCATAATATTTTCATCTTCGAGATCTTATATTTTGAGGATAATAATAATGTATTATAATGATCATTTTTGCTATTATTAGGTATCCACATTTTCAGTTCGATTTTTGGTTGAACTGTAGCTTCAAGGAATTGCATTATTATTTCTGCATAAGTTATGATATGGGTAATCTCACCAAACTTTATTTTGCTCGCTTACATTTGGTTATTAAACTGAAACTATGTTGTACGGCACAAATCTGTAAGCTCTTTGGAACATGGCCATTAGGGTTTTCGCGTGTTCGAGAGTTGTTCGTTACTTCTGAAAAGATAATATGGAAGAAATTTGTTTTGATTAAGGTGATTGAAACTGTGATATCGAAGGATAACTTTTTCCATCGTTGTTTACTATTGTAAGCCTTTTATCTTGCCAAAGAATTGTATTAGCGAATGAATGGATTAGTCACTTGGGTTAGTCAGATGCTTCAATATGATATTGAGTTCTTTAGACAAGTTGTAAGTTGAAGTCTCTGGTGTTTACACTATTAATCTACAAGGAGTGTTTGATTTGTGTGACTGTGGTTTAACATAGAATCGATGAAGAATGGATCCCTTGATTCTCATTCACTACTGATCTCGTTTTGTGATTTGTATTTCCTTAATGAGTTTGGTAGCTATTTACCAAAATTTTCCATTATTATCTGGTAAACAACTCCGTATATAGCTTTTCTACAGTTACTACCAGTCCCAAGCCCACAAAATATAGGAGTGTTTGGCGTGGGATCAGCAACTTCATGTCGTTAAAAAAAGTCTTGCTAAAAAACGCCAACCAGATTAAACAAGTTAAACCATTTAAATTCTGTTCTGGTAGTTGAAAGAAGAATTATGACGCCTCTTAATGAAAGCCGAGATTCTTCGGAAGTCACGAGGACGATGCCTATTCTAACAACCAGAGCAACAATTTCTATATGTTCATGGAACGTCCGGACAATGTGAGAGACGGGGAGGACCAGTCAAATAGCTACCGAAATGAATAGATGCAACATTAAAATGCTCAGATTCAGTGAAAACCATTGGACCCAAGCTGGACAGCAAAGGCTAGATAAGGGGAAATGCTGCTGTACTCCGGTCACGAAGTGGAAAATACTTCACGCACGTAGGGAGTTGCTCTGATTCTGTCCTAAGAACCACGAGGATCGGAATTAAGACTGCTTACTCTACCCTCTTTCTCTTTGTTTTGATGGTTGACTGGATTGTGAAAACCTCCACATCTGAGGGGAAGCACGGAATACTATGGACAGCTTGCATGCAACCAGACGATTTGGAATTTGCAGATCACCTGGCTCTTCTATCCCACACACACCAACAAATGCAGGTCAATACAACCAGTGTAGCAACAGCCTGTGCAGCAGTGGGCCTCAACATACACAAGAGGAAAACCAAGATCCTCAAATACAACACGAAGCACACCAACACACTTGATGAAGAAACTCTGGACGAGGTGGAAACTCTCACGTACCTGGACAGCATCATCGATGAACAAGGAGGATCTGATGCAGACGTAACGGTGAGGATTGGTAAAGTAAGGGCCGTATTACTACAGTTGGAGAACATATGGAACTCGAAACAACTATCAACCAACACCAAAGTGAGAATCTTCAATACGAACGCCAAGACAGTTCTACTGTACGAAAATGAAAATTTGGGATCTACAACAACCATCATCAAAAAAGTACAACTACATTTTAATTCATGTATGGTTTTTCCTCAGAATTGAATGAGTTTTACGTTTTTTGTCATCTTCATGCACATTGATTTTTTACATTCATATTACCATAAACATCTATTTTTATATATTTCTCTTCAAATTCACGTATGCAATTTACTGCTTGTTTATCATTATTCACTTTGATCTAAGGTATTGTACTAGCTATTCTAGAAAAAACTGAAGTTCTGCCCGCTTTGCCGAGTACGAACGCCGGTACAGTTGCAGCAGGCATACAGAATTTCTTGATATGCTTAGAAATGTTAATCGCCTCATTTGCTTTGCGCTTCGCTTTTCCCTCACAACTATATACTGATGGAGTCGGAACTGGACCGGCAAATAGTGGCTATGATAGTCTTGGTGGTGTTGGTGGTGAAGTTTCTCTTGAATCCAAGAAGCGTAAGTCAATTGTGTAGTGAAGTCTTTAGGTTATTGTAGTTGTAGGTCGAATGATTGTTCTTTAAAATGATCAAGCTAATAAAACTACTAATATATAAAAAATCCATGACTTGCGAAGTTAGCCTAATCGAGAATGAGGTAGTTGCCAACAGATAGTGTATTGAAATGTATCACAGCTCGTTGAATTTTAAAATATGGACTGTCGAGTGTCGACTTAGTGGTTTAATGATATTGTTTTCGAAGCATGAACTGAAGGCCCCAAGCCCGGTCTCAGGCGTGGCTACCGTTGCACCCTGCTGTGGAGTCCCACACTAGAACGAGACAGTTGTTCATTAATTGAATATTTTTTAAATAGTAGTCGGTGGTTGGTTATCTGAGATTTAAATATTGTCACGCTGGTTTATGAGACCTCAACATGCAATGTATTTATGGTTCGACTAAAGAACATTTGAATCTGAGTAGTGTTGGTGTACTTCAAATAGTGAGTACTCAGTATATTGTTCCGTACTTTTCTTTCCTATATTCTATACTGTTAAGTTTCTTACTCCAAACTAGTATTCTTGGACGCCTTACTTAGCTGATTCTCAAATTAAAACATTGCTAATTTCGCTACTTGATTAACGCAGGATACTGTATACCTTTACAGCACTCGAACGTATAGAAACCCCACAGCCGTAAATCAGAAGACTGGAAGAGTGCTTGTTGGATAAGAATCAAAATGTACAGTAAATCACGGATATTTATAGATATTAGCGTTTGTTATATCAACATTATAATTCAACCAATCCGCAAAGAGGCATATTATATTGTTATCCAATAATAGCGTGCCACGTTGATATTCCAGTAAGCTCCATCATTTTCCGATTGGATGGACACTTTTTGGCTCCTTTAGGGTCTATGGAGGCTCTTTCGTAGTTCTCGGAAGCCGTCCCAACAAACACAACCTGGACAGAGCGTAAAATCAGAATGACCCATTTACAAAATGCCAGTGTATGTATAGACTTTACATAGGAATGTTCGAGAGTCCTCTCAGCTTAGTTGGCTGGAAATGTATCGATCAACGCATTTTAACGTGATTTTGTCTAAAACTTGGGTTGATCAAGTGTCTATCCTTTAGGACGTTATTTCACAAGCTCAGTTCCCCATTGTTATTGTTATTTTTCAACTCTTTTGATTTTCGTGTCTATTGTTCGTCCTATCATTGAGCTAACGTGAAGTGCGAGAACGTAAACTGGTGAATACTTGTACAATACCCAATATTATCGTTGAGTGACTGACCTATTTGTGTTTATTTCTGTTGTAGGAAAGTTTTAGTATGAATTAGTGTCATTTGGATTAATACTGATAAGGAGGACGTAACTGGCAAGTGTTTCGTTCTGGTTAGAGACTTCTCGACAGTTGTCAACAACGAATTCTCTCAAGTTCGGGTTCAAGACGTCATTTCGTTATGTAATGACCCTTCAAAAAGTGTCAAAATCTTTACCAGCTAATATCAGCTGGTGAACTATTTAAAACTAGGCGGCATTGATTAGCTATTCCACTTTACTTTCCAAGTCCCCAATAGCACTCATCCCAGACCCTAGACCTGATTAGCTGATCCAAATTTCATTATAAAAGTACATGCTAGCTGATTCTCAACAAAATCAAATTAAATATTTATTACAACGGCTTTATTCAGCTGTTGTTGCTGGAATCGTCACAAATCAAAAGTTTTATTTTAAATTTTTCTGTCGTCAGTAACCATCATCGTTATTTCTAATGATTTTCTGGCCAAATTCTTACCATTTTCAGGTGGATTTCTACCGTCTTCTGATTCTCTACGTAGTCTGCGGGATACATTCAATCCTAAAGATATGTTTAATGATGCGATTCATAATTTTCATCCAAATTATCAAAAATACACTCAACAAGTAAGTTCTTCCGGGGTTAGATTTTAGTCTTCATAAAATAACCGCATATTGAATTGTATGTTGATAACGTAGCGTGATTCATGTGTTCAGGACTAAATAGGACTCTAGACACATACTTGTATCTAGGTTGGTATTGGTGTTTGTACTAAAACTCTGATTGTCTCTTATCAGTATTCGTCTCTTGACAAGAGAAAAAGGATATAGCTAATCCATTAAACATTCCTAGTAATGTCAGCAATGTTCGGAAGAAAAAGGACTCATTTATTTCAAATTGGTAAACTGAAAAGAAATGGGTTTTTATCATATTACCTAGGTGGAGTTCATCACTTCAAAGTCGGTAACGAGCCACTAAAACACATTCAGTGATTAAAAAAAAGAGGTTTGGTGTGTTTCGTTTGTTCTCTGTAATGCATATCTGAGGACTATGTTAACTGATTTCCTCTGTTTATAAAGGTGTCCTATGGCTGTAATGATATCAACGCTTTTTACTTTTTAAACTGATAATTCTGGAATCATTCCCGTAATGCTGACTAAATGAACATCTTTTAAAATCTGCGTTGATCTGGGCACTGCCTACAATTGAGATAACAATATAATAGGGTATTTTTCTTACTTTAGATTAATAGAATAATGTTTCTAAACACTATACTAAGTGTTATTGCTTTAGCACAGAAACAAAGTCATAGGAGTCGGTGTTCTGACTATCGATTTTGTCACGTGACATTTCATAGAAGCAGAAGTCATAACAATTGCAGACAGGGACTTTTGGGGTTAAAAAGAAAAGAAAAGAAAATAATAGTAGCTGTGAAAAGAAAAACGATTGGCACTCTATTCCGAACAATTGCAGTCACTATTACAGCAGCATATGTTTGCTTCTCAACAGTTTTAGTAAGACTCTGTTCAACCAGATATTCCAGAAACATAAAAGTTTAGAATAATATCTCAGTCCAGTCCAAGGATTTATTTTTAGTGCAGATAGTGGTCGTACTTTTGAAGCATGATTCGACTGGATGGAAGATATTTTGCGAGTAGAATTTTCTGTTACGGAAGAAAGTCCAGTTATTGTTACTGAAACTTGGTCCCAATCAGCATCAAAAGTATAGAAATCATAACCTGCCTGAACATCCACGAGAAGTCAATTTCGATGAGTGTTGACATTTTAAATAAAATGTTTTGTGAACATATATCATGATTTCTAGCCGGTATAATTGTTTGTAGTTGACACGGTAGAGTAAATTTACAAGCAGAACGAATTAAATTAAATGTATTATCCGGTGATCAGTTTGAATTCTTATTACTCATCTTCAACTCTACTATCGATGCTCACTTTCTCATGCGGTTGTTATCCCGTATGCAACATGACGATGAAATGACGCTGCAAACTGACACTGTAGAGTGTAAGCGATTAGTAAACTTAAACCAGGATACAGCTATGCTAGAAATCAAAAGTACAGTGCCATTTAACCATTCTGTTCATGCTGTTACGATATGTTGAAGGCAAAATAGTAGCAAGAGTAGTCAATATCTGATAAGTCACGGCTACTTGAACACAAGAGAAACGGTGCTAAATGTAGAAAGAGTGCTTTACTCTAACGTCAGTTTATGTACAGAAAATCTAGAGTATTTACAGCATTTCGGATGGCCTTGGGCTTCTGGAACCCTCCTAAACATAGTAGTAGGATGGGTAATTGTTATATCTAGAAGGTTGTTCTTTATATACCGCGTATAACGTGAGCACTAGAACGCCAGAACCCTTCCAAGTGGCAATGAGAAGACAGAAGACTAATGAAAGGAATATTATTCCCAAACAGTGTCAATTATAATACAAAATTGTCAGGTATTTATAGTTTTTAGTAAGAACGAAATCATCATTTCAGTCCTCCAATCCGCATACAGGGGGTTAGTAGCATTGTCCAATCGGGAAGCTATGCGTAGGAATTTTAGAATATTCTTCCAAAAGGTGATTGGATGGAATATCTTCGGCTCCTTCTGAGCCTCCTACAGCTTCCTCGAGTTCACTCGTGGTCCGTCGTCACAGTAGTCATCCAGTCAGAAGTGTGACGCTTGACTCTTCGCTTTCTAGATGTTTCCGAGAAACTTCTACTCAATGCTGACAGGATCAAATGTTTTCGAGCGTTTTCAGGGCTCCTTTTGGCTTTTTTCGAGGAATTTTCTGGGTCTCCTACGGTATTACTCGAATATCTCCAAACATTCAACTAAATGTTCGTATTGTGATACGTGGTTGTTATTATTCTCTCTTACGCTTATAACCCAGCTATCCTATTGCATAGTATTCTCGGACACCTATTCACTCGACAAGTCACTAAATCAGAACACGATTGAAAAGGAAAGAGATTATATTCCAAGCAACAATGTTAGATGGAAGTAAGAAGTACAATAAGAAAAACGTTAGTATATTTATAGTTTTTACACGAGAAGATTCTAGAGTGTTCTCCAAGCATCGGCTAGCTCTGATTGGATAGAAATAAGCCAATCGGCGTGCACCAAAGCAATCGTGCATTGAGCATACTTTAATCCAATTTATGTCCCGCTAACAGTGGTATTCCTCAAAAATTAGCCGGCTTGGAAATTATAGATGCACCATGTAGTATAAAGTCGGTCATAAAGAAACAGTTTGCCGAACTAGAGAAAGTCCGAAATTCAAGCTGACGTAGCGTTTCCACCAGTATCAAAATAAGTTTATAGACAGTATATATGCTCCAATGGCATTAAGTATAGCAGGTAAAAAAAGGTATGTGGAATTATCGGTTAACAGTGTTCATATTCGATTACATTTGAATATAGCATCAGACATCACCTTAATCTTTAAAAGGACATGGAATTTAATTGGCTGTCCATAAGTTATTTCAACTGAGCACACAGCTCGAAATGCATCTGGAGATATATTATAGCTTGTTGGAATAGTAAAATGCTCTGTTGTATTCTGAAATAACTACTTTACAGAAAATTGTTATTTAACGAACAGATATAATTTAGACCTTATTGGTATAGATTGGATAGACAAACTAAATCTATGGGATGTACCATTGAGCGAAATATGTAAGATGAAAAGCTCAAATAGCCTTAGAGATCTGTCCGTTGTTCATGTAACTAGGAAAGCCATAACGATAGTAAACCTTTTGTGGAAACATACAAGCTTGTTCCAGAATAAGTTAGGATGCTCCACAATTCGAAAGGCAAAATTATACTTACGACAATATGTAAAACCTGTTTTTCATCCAAAACGTCAAGTTCCATATGCAGCTATTGACAAAATTGACGAAGAATTCGACCGGCTAGAGAAGCTCGGTGTCATACAATCTATTAATTACTCAACACGGGCAGCACCGATTATAGTAGTTCAGAAAGCGAACAGAACCACTTTTCTTTGTGCAGATTTTTCAACAGGATTAAACGATGCTCTATCAAATCATTCATACCCATAACCTTTGCCAGATTTATTTGTTAAATTAAGTGGTGGACATTATTTTTCTAAACTTGATTTATCTGAAGCCCACTTACAAGTGAAAGTTGACACAGATTTAAAGGAGTTTCTAACGATTAATACTCACCGTGAACTCTATTACTGTTCGGTGTAAAGCAGCACCAGCAATTTTTCAGCAAATAGTGGATACCATGATATTTAATCTAAAAGGTGTAACAGTTTATTTGGATGACATTATAGTTGTTGATTCTATTACTCCGAAACTAATGTGTCTGTTGGACATTGTGCTTACTAAAATACCGCAAGCTAGGCTTCAGTTACAAAAAGGAAATTGTGAATTCTTGTTCGAGTCTGCTAGGTACCTTGGATATATATTTGGTAAAGATAGTCGTCAGTCAGGTCCAGACAATATCAATGCTATCAAAAACATGCCCAGGTCAACAAAGGTTACAACGCTAAGTTTAATCTGATGGGCGATTTTGCCACGTGTGGGGTGGCAGAAGTCATAACATGACACACAGGAATTGTGCTGCTACATCTTACGAAGCAAAGCTCGATGTTTTGATCTAATCAATCAAGTGAATAATACAATGAAAAAATTGAAAACAGTTAATTGATTTTATTTAAACTATTGATAAAGTTTTCGCATATTACCTTACCGTTATTATTGTATTATTTTAGCGTAACCTCAATGATTTCGATGATGAAACAATCGATTCTTATCAAGGTAATACATTTAATGGTAATACTGATCTAACTAATATTCAATCAACAGTACCAGCTCCACCAATACCACCACCACTAAGACCATAATCCAATTAAATGATCTACTTTCACTAATTGCTTTGATATTAAAGAAGCCAGATAATCTGTTTTGTTTTTGTTTCTCGCGGTTTTCTTTTTTTATATTCTCTTTGGTGTTAGATATTGTTTCCATGTGTTTATTCATCATGTATATCTATCTATGTACTTGTGTGTTGTTTATACTTGTGCTTTTACTTTATGTTCATATCAAATGATCTTGTTGTTATTCCTATTCCATTCTCTATAGATTTATTTTATCATATTAACTTGTCGCTTCATTTATGATTACATGATAGATGATGACCCAAGCATTATAGATTTTTCTCTTCATTTTTTTGTAATCATTACTTTCGCAAATCACTTAATATACACTATGTCGTTTGACTATTATCTTTCCTATTTATCTCTCTAACGTTGTTTATTTTATTTCCAATCGCTAAATTAGAGAAAATAATTTATTTATTTATTATTGTCTAGTCTAAACAAGCACTGTTCATATATCTCATACTACAGATTAATCTAAAGATTGTTATTAGGAAGGAAATTTTACTGTACATAAATTAATATATACCAGTAAATAGAATAGAATATATTTCGTATTCATCTAATCTCATTTGACCATTACCTACAGTGAATGTTATTTTTAGGCATTTTTTGTCATGTTTTTTTAAAAAAAAAACTTGTTACTACACGCATTTAAACTTCTTCCTCAGAACATACAGTTGCTTAATTCTTTCCAATATGGTAGTATGTGAATGATTATTAATTCACCCCTTGACAAGATTCAATTTATGGATTATTTGAGAATATTGTTTTGTTCGTCTTATATACTATTCATTTGTTTGTCTTCGTGTGTTTATATCCCCGTGTTTCTACTATGACTGTATGTACTAGTATGTAACACTGGTAGACATTGTTTTACTAGTAGATTTAATTTTTTGTTGTTTCGTCATCACTATTAATTTTAATGTTATTCTTCATAATATCAACTGTGTGTATTATATTATTCATTGTCTTCATAATATATAAATTTGTACTAGTCAATCAGAAGTTATATAATGAGTACATGACATGTCTCTGGGTGTTCTGTCACAAAACCGTAATTTAATGCCTTAGATTTTAAACATAAGTCATTTGCATAGCTGAATTATTTGCTGAAAATTTCTTACTGATACCAAATAATTAATAAATTATTCGATTTCTCACCAGTCATGGATTTTAACTTATCTTTCGGTATATTTTTCGCGCCCAAATGCCATGGTATGGCCGAGGGTGGGGAGAGTCAGCGCTCCCTCTCGAAATACTCTAACATGAACACGTGCATACAACCACTGACAGGGAAGTCCTACTCACTGCCTTCTCACGGCATTACTATTGTTTACGAAATCGAGAGAACGAAAAGCGAATGTCCGGCGTTTTAACAGGGTTGATGGACGTGGAGGGTCCAACTAGAAGAGTAGTAAAACCCCGATTCCAAATCAATGGTGCACATGGGCCCCAGGATCCTGAAGGAACAAATGGCGTATTAACTAATTGATGGTCACCGATTATCATGAGACTGCATCTCCTGACCTTGCTCCACTGCCTTGTGGATCAGACCTTTAGGTCATAGGCTCCGGGTGTGGCCCCCTAAGAAAACCACCTTCTTATGTCTGGGCGTTCGGGCAGTACCACAGCCCTCACACAAATCAATGATAACTGCTACTGACGTCATTGTTATTGTGTGGCGCATTTATATATTTGGTGCCCGCTTGTACCAATGTTTATGTGTTTAGATAAATAAATAAACTATGTTTTACGATTACGAAATTGGACCCAACTGTTTAGCTTTTAAGTAGCACTATTGTTAACATCTTAATATCTACGGTGTAAATCTGTCAAGATTAGTGTTAGCCTGTACTTTCTCAGTGATGAATGATTTCTTACGTCATATTATTACATTTTTAAAAACTTGTTCATTAGTATCTTAGGTAATCTTCAAGCACAATATTGTCAATTTGTAGGCTTATTTTTTTGTTCTACGCATCCAGTTAAAACTAATATCAAACAAGCTGTTCGCCTGTAGTGTCCTATACTGATCTTACTTGTCTAGATACTTAATACTCTGTTGGGATGTTGAGACGTTTTGAATGAAGATATTTGTATGTTTACGACGTAATTTTCATCATAGAAACCATGTCGCACTGAAGAATCTGGATAAACATTGATTGGAACTTTCGATCAGCGCCAACTTAGTATACTCGAGAGATAATTACTTTTTGCTGTAAATAGGAGGAATCATTCTTGACACTAGTCACTAGTGATCACATGATGACTTCTTTATTAATCTGGCTCTGTGGGGATTATTTATTCAGGTGGTTTTCACTGCAAACTGATAAATATCAGTTATTATTATGCGTAGTTTCTCATTTATATTTCATATATTCTGGTCGCATGTTTACTTATCCTGTTTTTTGATGTATGATAAAGCAATAGATATCGAATTTATTTTTAATATGAAGTAAACATGTTACAACGAACGACGAGTGAATAATTTACAACAATAGTGGAGGTATTAAAAATATAAATAAAACAATAAATAAGTTAGATTCATAGTAAGTGTTGTGACCGTCAAGAGAAAACAATCGATGAAAACAATTTTTCTAAGTTGTTGATATACATTTTCTGAATTATTAATTATTATTTAAAATGATGACAGTATTATTCGTCATTGCATAAAGATAATTTTCAACAGAATTGTTTAATTATTAATTGATTCCTACCTTTCTTTGTTTAAATTACACTCTCAAAGTGGTTGATCATTTAAAGAGAAATACTCAAGCTTCACTCGATTCCGAATGGTAATCCTTATTATCTTGGTGGACTGTTTGGTGGCGTTTCAGTTAATCAATCTAATGTTTTGACTTGGTATTTTCAACTCAACAGTCGCCATCTATATTAAAAAATTTGTTTCTAAATACCTCAAATGGTGATTTATAAAATTCATTCAAAATCCATAGAATTCCTAAACTCAACTATTGGTTACGTAGAATTCTTATTTCCTGAGTTTCAATTTTGATTTAGTTTTAGTGTTTCTGCCTATCCAATCAGCATGATTTCAAATTTCCGTCATTATCTAATAATAATGCTAATAATTTTCGTAGCTACTGACAAATGGTCAAAGTAGACAGTCGTTATAACGAAAATATTTGAACGCAGATTTACCTTTCAGCAAAGCACCTATTTCTACGACTAGGTCCAAATTTATAGTTATTAGGAAAAGTTAATTTTAGGGTAAACGGACTCTAAATAACTGAACTTATGAAATAATAGTTTTTTGTACATATTGAGATGGTTATTGAAAAATGTCAAGATTAAGACTTTTGTTGCATGAAATAATATTGTCTCCCTGGTAATTATGAATAAGGTGAACAAGACGAAAAACAAATAAATATTGTGATATGAAATAACTAATAGTTGTGGAATGTTAGAAAGGAAAAATAGTTTTTGACCAATAAGCGTAAGAAGGACAAAGGCGGCTAGTATTATGAAAGAGTGACAGATTAGGCGTATTGGTTTAGTATGCAGAACTTAAAAATGAGTCGATCAATTACTATATCAACTTTGGTGTGTGTCTTCTTAGTTTTCACTCGCTTTAAGACATTTCGCTTTACTGCATTGATCAATTAAAGAGAATTGTGATGTGAATAGTATTTATGATCTTCCTTAAGAGTGAACCATTACTGCTTTTGAGAGACAAGTTGAGTCATACTCGGAGATACGCTTCCATGGGTCTCACTTTATGCTACTGATTTTGCGTGTTTTTACGGAACCAGGCAAACTCTTTCTACTTTCAATATCTAGTAGTCATTTGTTACTAATTCTTATTTTTTTAGGTTGTTAATCAGCTTTAATTACAACGTTCAATTTTTCATTGGAATTCGTTGAAATCATGAATCGACCACCACTGAAAACCTGCGATCAGTGGGTTGTCGTTTCGTATTAGTATGGGAATCCTCAGTAGTGTGCATGCAGAACTGTGCAACCGTTTCATTGGTCTAGAGGTTAGGCGTCCGAGACCAAAGTTCCTGTCTCGATTCCCAGTTGCGGAGCCTCTGATGCACACTACTGATGGTTCCCATATAAGGAAGAAACGGCCATCCAGTGCCTTCAGGTTTTCAATGGTGATCTAATTTACATTGGTTCATGAATTCAATGAAATTCAACAATATCCAAAATCATACGGAAAAGTCACTATTTCACTTATTCTTGTTCATCATATAATTATCAGGTAACTAGTACTATTTTACCTATAAATCGCCAGCCATTAGATCATTACTTGACCCTTTAATATTCTGTATTCTGAGCAAGCGATTCCACTGTATTTTCAAACAGAATGCATGCTAAATAACTACAAATATAATCACACTGTTTCTTTGGAAGTTATCACTGAAAATATTTCCTCTGATTAGTATATAAATAATGAAATTAAACGATACCGCAACTTGAAGACGTATGAAAGAAGTACAATGTCATTCCTTTATCTTACGCCGCCCAACAATATTCCCCAACCACCTCTGTCCTAGAAAATCCTTGACAGTTGTTTCCGACTGCTATTCATTCTCTTAAAGTCTGCTTCCAATTACCGACACAATGTGTTCCTTGGAATTTTTTCTTATATATTCAAAATTCCATGTTAGAGCTTGCCTCGTGATGCAGTTTGTTCGTTTTTTCGATGCATGTCCTATCCACTTCCAACATCTTTTCTTAATTTCCTCTTCAGCTGGAAGCCATTTTGTTCTCTCACACAGTACGTTGTTGCTAATGGTATCCGGAAAATGAACATTGATTATCTTGAGTAGTCAATTGTTTGTAAATAGTTGTACTTTTTTGATGATGGTTGTGGTGCGATGCAGAACCAGTCGGAAGTAGAATGCATGAGTGAAGAAGATTGGGAAGATTCAGTTAAAGAAAAGATGAATGGAAACAAAACGTAATTGTAATCAAAACGGAATTGGAAGAATCAGGAATCATGTAAAGGCCAACTAGTGGAAGATGTGCAAATTATGTAATGTATATTATGTATGGTTTTCATAAATTGAGAAAGCACTATCATACTCTCCAAGTACGAAAACTCTCCACCACTTCCAGAACTACACGACGTGTAATTCTCTGGGACGACATTCATAAAACATGTCCAGTTAGGCTAAGAATGAATCATTATTCCTTTGTCTTTCACAATTAAACATTTCTATATATACATCTACAAATAAGATCATGGATAATTTTCACCTATTGACCATTGAATTTTGGATAATTGTTCTTCTTAAATATAACCTGTTGTTTTTACCAGTTCTATTGTCACATTTTATTATGCTTGTATAAAATGAAAGTTTTAAAGGTGTACTTCAATTATAAAATGATTCAGTAAAGAAGTGTTAGTTTGTTTTGGTTTTTTTTGCTTCAATGCTCATAGTTTATATTGTTTTTATTCCTTTATTACTTATCTGATTTTTCTAATTTTCTTTTTCTTTTTTTAAGTCCCATTAGTCAACTGACTGTCATTGTTAATTTTATAATAAAATTTACCTATTCAATTAGTTTATCATCTTCAGTGAAAAAAAAACAGAAAAAAAACTGATAATTATTTAGTTTGTATAAATAATCTGACAGAAGTCGGGCGCCGAGTATAGAGAAGTCATTATATATGAAAATTATATTTGAATTAATCTCAGCGATTGAAATTTAAATAATTCCAACGTTTCGTCCAGCTAACTTGTCCGGACTTCTTCAGGGCAGAATAATCAAAATCATCAAGCAAACATATAACGTTTTAATCGTTTAAAGATCCCCGTCATATTAAAAGACTAATATTTGAACGAAGAATTTGGATAAATAACTGTAGGACCTGAAGAGAATTTATCGAAAAGAATATTCTTCGTTCAAATATTAGTCTTTTAATATAACGTTTTAACAATCAAATCAGGGCACAGTCATGCTGTTACGCCATGGGTTTTCGCGCACACGTGACATATTATCGAGGATTTTGGGATGTCGTTATTTATCAAGTATAAACAGTTTTCTCCGTCTCACGTTAATTTTCGTAATGTTTGTGCTTGTTACATGACATTTGTTGCAGTTTATTAGTAGTTTGACGTATTTGTTGCTGACAACCTGTGTGAATATTTACTAAGCTTTATGTGATTACTTGTAACATTACTAATTCAGGCTAGTGAAATTCACCGTTTATCAAGTCAAAAATAGACCATAATCAGAGTTTTATAGAAAAGTGAGCATTAAGAACTTTTATATTCAATTCACGTTCTTAATTATGGTGTTGTTGAACTTGGATGTTGGTAGTTGTTTGTAAACTGTAGGTTAAAGCAATTAAGCTGACTGACTGACATCATAAACATGGTATAAAGTAAACTAATAACATAGTGAGACGTTCATGGTTATATGATGGGGATTTGAAGCTCTCAGTGTATGATAGGACACAACCCTAGATGAACTAGAATCGAATAACAAGTATTAATGAGTTGATTTTTGAATTCTAACTGCGTTACAGACTGACTCGGTATAAGTCCCAAGTTATTCAGGCCAAATACGTGTCGAAAATTGAACGAGCAATCCAACCTAAATCACAAATTTCTAACACTCATATCTCCTTTCTGGCCACGAAACTCAGCAATAGGACAAACACTGCTAAAGTAACACAGTATTGTACAAGATAATTTGTGGAGATAAGTAACGTTTAATCTGGCAGACAAAATCACCAATAGATAGTCGATTATTATTAATAGTATGCACGTACTACATAGGCATATGTTGCTTTTGGCTATGTTGACGAGTGGACACAAACGTTCTTTTCTAATTGTTTATGACCTGTGGTCATGTTAGTCATCAATTTACCCATATCGAAGTTATATGCAAAAATGAGCTGTGAAACCACTTACATTCCATTCACCTCCTTAATTATGGTGATGTTGAACCTGAATGTTTATAGCTATTTGTAAAATGTAGGTTGAAGCAAGGAACTGTGTATAACATTACTATAAGTGCAACACTAATCAGTCGCATTTTCGTCATAAGTCAAACGATGCCTGTTTGTTATGAGCATGGTAACTGAACCTAATTGTAATTAACACTAATTTCTGATGTGTCTGTTGTAAGGATAATCAATGAATTTCTATTAACGGAATCCTAAATCACTTATTGAATGTGATACTGATAACTAAGTTTAATTGTTTGTTTCACGACTGATTTGTTGTTTTCAGAACTGTATGAAGCTATTAAGGTCCTCAAAGCTTTGTGATAAAGTCTACGCCGGTGAACAACTTAAGGAATTCGTGACTATGGAAGATCATATGGAAAACCAGTTTACAAGTTTACGATAACTACGTTTTATATTGCCTACTGACATTTTCGTACATCTAATGAATCATTTAAATATAAATATAACAACTATACTCAGTGTTTTACATTATAAATCGTGTATGTATGTATAATTAGTCTAAATAACACCATAACAAATATTGATGCAGAACAATATGAGTCCATTATAATTCGTGAATTCATGGAACTAACAAGTAATATGATGGATTACATAATAATTCATTCTATTTTTTCATATTTAATTACCGATTTCTTAAACCACCATGTCACACATACCCGCTCACTTGATCCTCTTCAATTATGTGAACTCTTCAAATTCTATTCAATTATTACGTAACACAACGTATCAGTTCTTAATTCTACTAATCCTTTATTTAGAACAACATATATAAGCGAACAATATTGTTTTCGATTAGATCCTCATTAGGCTTTACTCTAATATACAGTAATATTTATATGCATATACGATATTATTAAACCAATCAAGGTAGTTTATAAGACAATGATAACAATGAAAATGATTACATAATAAGTAAAATGTGAAAAGTACAAATTGATGGTGTGACAACAGGTGCATTAGTTTTTGATAAGCAATAATAATAAAGGTTCAAATCAATGTTACATAATCTGAAATAGGTCAATGATTAGAAAAATATAGAAACTGAGATAACAATTATGAAGATTATAAGATGACGTAATAAGAAATGTTCAGATAATTGGACCATGAAACGTATAGTTGAGAGAAAATAAAGTGGTAGGAGGGTGTGAAGAAAAATAATAAACGAAGAGAAAGAAAAAGAATAAATAAATAAATAAATTCACTTATTACTTAAGGCCAAGGGAGAGATAAGGGAGTTACAAATTTCTTCTGAACACAAGGACTTGGCTTGTTGGCTATATGTGAGAGACGAGATCGAACACCATAAGGAAAACTAGTGGGAATCCGATAAATAACTTTGAACTTGTTTCTGTCCCTTATATGACCACTATCGACCAAGTGTGATAGAACCGAGCTGCGTATTGTTTTGACGTAACCTTTTCCTAACCACGAAGGGAGGTGTTCACTAACTCGTTGGTTCAGTTGCCTGGTAGTGCGCCCAATATAGCTTTTTCCAAAGGAGCATCCTTTATTACCTATAAAATTTTCACACCACTTATCTTATCCGTCTCTGAACTCCACTCGATTATTAACCACCCTTCCTTAATGTTTCCTTGATTCTAACAATAAATAACCTCTGACCTGTTATTGCATATATACATATGTATATAGTTATCATTAATAACCTACGTTATTCCAATTCTTTACACTCAGTTATGTCAATTGTTCCATACATCAATGTTAAATTCTAACACGTATTTGGTTGTAAGCAGCTGACGAGAAACCACAAAATATAATTAGTTCATATTATTTTGCATCAATGTTTCTTCTGGTTTTATTTAAATTCATAAACAGAACTTATCGCATGAAATTAGAGTCTAGTTAGGTACTGATACTAATTTGATAATAAACGTAATCCGACGACGGTAAATATGTCATGTGGGTGCCTAATCTGTAAGACCTTACGTGGAAGTAGTGTCACCTTTTCCCTCTTAATTCTTACAGACACTTACTCGTGAACATTATTGGTGTTCATCCCCATGAAAGCAGGAATAAGAGGAAAATAAAAATTATGCAAAAGTTTATTGAATCATCATTAATACCGAAGCACAAAAACAAGTTTGCAAGTTGTTATTGGTAGTTCTTATAATTCTTATAACTGTAGAGCCTGATGATGAAGTTATTGAAAACAATTGTTCGCTCAAATATTGTTCATTCTTAAATAATAATTGTTGACTTTTTTCTCAACTTCCGTCGCGAAACGTTCACCATATTTCTCAATGATGTGATTCCCGTAAATTCTCTGGCGTCGTAGAATCCTTATATACTCATCACTACGTTTCGGTAATGCAATTGTTGTGTTATTTTGGAAGTTCTGCGTAATATGTAGCTTCCATCCGCTGCAATGCCTAAGAAGTTGATGAGCTATACAGTTCGTCTCTTAACATATGCCAGTAGCATATGGCGGCAAGTGTATCGACACGTAAAAAATATTCTACAAATGCACTCACAAGTGCTTACATCCACTTTATAATGCTGTCCACAGTCAACCATAAACGACCGGTCGCCGTTTTCATATTGTAGGATTTGATGACATATCCTTGCTCCTCCATTCTCACACAGAACTTTGATTGGCAATTAAGGAATTTGGACCTTAAATGTCAAATATTAAAGTTCTCACGCTTATGACCAAATATACAGTGAAACGTAACAAACAGGTATTTGAACCTGACATCCTTCAGTAACTTGCTTTCCGTGTGGATGTAATAAGTAGGGGTAATCTGAGAAGGGATAAAATTATTCTTCCATACGTTTTGGAACTCTTTCAGCGCGCTATCAAAGTCATCCCAGCATGCGAAACGCTTGTTCAATATCATACTATGAAAAGCATCGCTAAGGTCGACTGAAATGTCACTTGAGCATGAAGCACTACAAACAGAAATCATTAATTATAAAAAGTTATTCCTTGAAACAAATAATAACCCAAGGAAGTACTACAAATACTTTAGATTTGCCGGTGACTTGACATTTCGTTGAGGTTTACTACAGCAGTTGGGATCACAGATCAAGTTACGAAGCAACAACAGAGCCGTGTACACTACAAGACAGGGAGCGCTAAATCAATGCTTTTTGCAGTTATTTTGTGCTTTTTAATGAAGCAAAAGATGACTTAAATATGAAAAAACTTGATACTCATGCAACCCAACAAACCCACGACAACTGAAATACGGAATGACCGTCTCTTGTCAGGCCGTTCAATGTCGTTGAAACGAACGGGCGGGCAGCTTAGAAAGGCTCTGACATTTTCTCAAATCAGATCAAATCTATACTGTGCTTAGTACAGTCATATTTGGATGACGAATTTAGTAAATTGGATCACATGAGTTAGTTACATGGGAATCATGTGAAAAGTTCACGATGTGAAAATAAATGACTGAAACAAATTGTTGGTGTGTGTGTATGTGAAAGATTGAGTTTTTAATGAATGATATTCGGTGTTAATATGTTTTATATGAAGGAATAAACAAATAAAAGTGCAAGTTCAAGGTTGAAAAGATTGTTTCTGAATCATTGGAGTGCAAGTAGAATGAGAATCATCAAATACATAATTGTATTGTTAAAAATAACATTAATTCCAGTTTACCGTTATTTTGAAAAGAGGATATCTGTAAGGTATTTAATTAGGCAATACTATCAGCTCATCAGTTTCTATTCAGGGACTTTTGGAATAAGGCAAATCTAAATTATTATATTGTTAAAATAACTGATTTCAAAATATCAAGATAATCAGAAGGGGTTTTGTGGAGATTGTAGTAATTTCAATGGTTGTAATCTCGCGAGGTGGAGTCGTGTATGCGCACTGATGAGGAGTCCCACAACAAAACGAAACGGTCGCTCAGTGCTTTCAGGTTTTCCATGGTGGTCTAGCTTCAATTGACTCATGATCTCAACTATTGAAATAACGACAATTCAGATATAATAATCTTAACTATCAGTGTTTTAATAAATAAATTTTCAGGGTTTATATAGAAAATACCCAAATAATTGTATTGTAATGAACTAGTCTATTTATTAGTCATAAAGCAGAAGTTGTATTGTATAAGGGAAATTACATACATTATGTTGACTTAAATGTTGTTTGTAGTGCAGATGAAAACGCTTTATTCATCCACCATGTGTTGAAGGTCAAATATAGGACAAATCATGTTGTTAGGGTGTGTGTTGAATAATAAGAACCGTCATAAGCTTTATGTATACAAGAGAATTTTAAATGACTAGGATGTTATTCTCCACTAGCATTTATCCATTTAATCGATGGAGAAGTGTATATGCATATAACATGGAGATGTGATGTCGCTTAAACAACTATTAATAACTTTATAGAATGTCCACAAGTGAATAGATCTACGTTAATATGTATACGTTTCTGTGTCAAGAATACTTTGGTGTTAAGACTATAGGCTAACTGTAGATTAGCAGTAATACATAGACAATGTAAAAGCGCTGGATGTCTGAGATTTTTCAATTGGCCTACCTATATGTACGAAAGCTTGTGTTGATAAATAAAATTACATATGTTAATCGCCACAAGAGAGTAGATCCAATGGATATTTTCAAGTATATAGTTTAAACAGCTTTAATTCTCCTAAATGTGAAATATTTAGTCTTGTGCCCATAAGCAATAAGATAAATCAAAACTGTTGGAAATTGTATAGAACAGAAAAGTAGAGATATGATATTTGAATACTGTCTATAAATGAGATCCGCAACTCATGTTTAATGTTTATCATTTAGATTTACCTCCATCCCAATTTCGGTCTTCACATTGAAACCAGAAGCAACTAACACTTTGAATAGACCGTTTGTTATTTTATAAAAAAACAGTTTCATACTATTTACAAACATAATAATTTCTCTTTATGAATAAAATGTATAAGAAAAGATTGTTTATTTATCACCTTTTAGTTTCCATTATATAAACGACTGGACGTAATTGTTCAGTTAATCCTCTTACTTCAATAGCTATTAGTTCGTTGTATATCATTGTTTTATGTTTTTAGTCGATTCAAATTCTATTAGTGATTTCTTTTCGGTATAATCATTATCATAAATCACCTTTCAAAACCTGAGAAATCACTATATTCGTACGTATGTAGTGACCTACTTTTATGAAAAGAACGCGATTGGTATAATGGAAACAATTATTATTATAACCAATTGTACCAGTGATTGTTTTACTGTACGTGTTTGTTTAAGTGTACTAAAAACATACATTCTTCCGTTGACTGTAACCTTTCACGGACTCGCGTAGGCTTAGGAGTTCCGATTGTAAACTTTGGCACGATCTTAGTATTATTTCGATACCACGAGATTGCCATCTTATTACAACCGTCAACTGCCTTCTGGTTTTTGGCCTACGGAGGGATCCAACCTAACAACTGGCACGTAATCTTCCGATAGTGGTGATCATAGCCAATCGCGACTCGACTCCACACTACACATAGAAGCTCGCGAAATTAAAGTATCTGATCAATTTTATTATCCTATTGATTCTATTCAGATTACAATGTAAATTGTAATCCTATCTAAACAATATCAGAAGATTAATCTGATTACTGGAGAAATGATGTATCATTTATGTAACAGATACATTTGTCTTATGGAAAAATGAATGATTAATGTCATACGAAATTCTAAAACTGTGATGTTTTAATAAAAAGTGACCATCAGTAATTTTATTCATGTCTAGTTTTTTTAATTAATACCGTTGCTTAGATAGCTTTTGAGTTTTATCTCGTAAATTTTATCGTTCTTCGTTTTAATATGAAGTGTATTCACTTAAATCAGTAAACATTTGGACCAGATCATAGCTTACTTTCGACTGACTGATTGACTCACTAATCAATGGTTCTATTATTAATGGGAGTTATTGTTTAAGCAATGTGATTAACGAAGAATGTTATCTTGTGTGACAACTGGATAATTGAATAAAAATTAGAGTAATATTAAGGGAAGATTCTGGAAATACATTGTACGTGACAGCATTTTACAGTAATTTCCATTTAGTCAAATCACTTGAATTGATATCCTCAAGACCAATTCTCGGTTCATTTGTTTGGGATTCATTTCGGTTCGAAAAATTAGAACAAGTAACACGGGAATCTGATACTGGAAAAAGAATATTAAGAGAGAATCATGCAAAAACAAGTTGTATACCTAAGAGTAGATCTCATATAATGATTTTCAATTCCATTTTCAAGCTTAAGTAAACCCTTATCATTAGAAAACTTTAACCATTTTCCAGGCGAATAAAAATGTAACTACTCTTCCTTCAAAACTATCACAACATTCCAAAACTCTATTTTAACGCTACAGATTATCTGACAACCGTTGTCATAGATTATTAAAAAACATTCCAGCTATATCCTAGATACAAAAATGTTATAACTTGTATACTGTTTACATTAAAAATATTATCATACTGTATTTTTCTTTATTCAACTTGAATTATATAGAAATTCTCTATATTCTGAAAAGAAATGAAGCAGAAATGGCTTCCTTCCTTTAAAAAGCATGTAACTAGTACAAACAATATGATTCTATTATAATTATTGAAATGAATTTTATTGATTGAATATTCTTCTTTTTTTCTTCTCTTTTTCTAAATCTATCATGTTTATTATGTTGACAGGCAGATTGCTTCTACATAAATGATTTCAAAGTTTTCACTAATTACGAATGTTCAGTTTATAATTCTGAAAACAAAAACTTAGAGGAAAACTGATATTATCTTGATATTATTGATAATCTTTTATTCACTAATAATCGTTCTACAAGTTGTATGAACATACTACTGATGAAAAGATATTGAATTTCAATTACGTATAAAAGAAGTTTTGTGCGGTTTATAAAATTCTACAAGTTTTCCTAAATTCGATTCAAAGAGTGAATTTATGCGAATATAGATTTTTATTTATTTCTCTGGTTCATTAATAAGTCCATAAAATATTTTGAATAAATTACGTATAGAATCTTTGATCAGTCAACTATATGCATTTGGTATTGTTTTTTTGAATCTTCTCATTGATATTTAGGACTGTAATTGATCAGTCTCTTATTGACATTTGTGCATAATGTGCGTATTATCTCAATATAGTCTTAATTCACAATTATTATATGCAAAGATGGGTAGTGGATAGCAGTGGAATCCAGGACGCGCGTTTGGTCCTATTTGGGACTTGTCAGCTGGATATAACTGCATCTCAGGGTTAGTATTCACTCTGGGACATGAATTCAGTATCGTTCGCTTTAAACGCCATCGCGTTATCCACTTCACTACTAAGTCCTGGATTGCACTGCTAGCCACTACCCATCTTTGCATATAAATCAACTAAATAGTTTTAACCAATGATTTTAGGAACATATACACATATATGAGTCTACGACTTGCTCAAACCTCTAGGTATCTGTTTTAAAACTGTTCCAAATATTTTAAAATATTTCCCTGTTTTATATTTATTCTGATTATCAATTAGTATCAGTAAAGCACAAAGTACTCACGTGGTGCTACAAAATCTATGCAACTTCTCATGATCCTCAATGCTGTAAGCCTTCAAGAGAAAATACCACGGTAATCGATATATATATTTCTTCTTTTCAATCGTTTCAATAAGTGTGAAGTATTTAATTAAAAGTTTATGGATCGGAGTTTGTACATTATTGTGACAGAGCTAGTCGAAAGTGTTTTTGGACAAAGGAAATTGATACCTTATCACTGCTTTTTATTACTCCCAAGTCACAATAATGAACATTTTGTGTTGTATCATCGTATATATGATATTGGATAAATCCAATACTGTTCTACTGACTTATATGTTTAAATACTTGTGCTTCACACGAGTACCTATTGTGGATTGTATCATTGATAACATGATTTACTCAGAGTATTTTTTTAACAAACAAAATTGAAACTAGTTTTTATTAATGACTCTCGAAACTAGAAACTATTATATACTGAGTCATAATCAGAAAAGAGTATTCGATTTGAATGTATTTTTCACAACGAAATGATAATTGTTCTGAAACTACGAAGCACTAAATAGCTCGTTATTAGAGTTCTCATAATTACCCTCACCTTTTGATCCCTGTTTTGGCTGTGCGTATGTTATTTTAGTGTGTTATAAGTGTATGTTATCAATCTTATTGACAACAATATTCAGTTGATTTAAAAGACAACGTTACATTATGATAAGTTACAGAAATTACCCTCTCTATTTAAGAGTAAATGTTAGGATGATTACCTGTCTTATCAGTAATAGGTCAGTTTAATCATTATCAAGGGAATATAAACATAATCTTTTCAACTATATAAACAAATTTAAGCCACATAGTATTCTTTAGCGGGATTTACTGTAACTCTGATGTCATTTAATTAAAATGTAGCAATAATAAGAAAACTGTAAAATGAACTGTCTGGTGTTTTGTCTCCCAACGCCCAAACGCTCTAAACTTGAATAGACCTCAGCATTCCTAGTTCACGGTGGCTAAGTCCTGGACGACAATGAGTGATGCAGTTTCCAAAAGATTGTAAATACGTACTACTTCTGAGACCTTACTTGTATGTAATCTAAAACCAGGACAACATATCAGTCTGCCTTAGCAACCTGATATCAAACAACGTCCATTGCAACATCATATCAGTGAGCCTAGTCAATATGTTACAAATATGATTAGTACTGAATACTAGATCATACGTGATGTGTTACTGTTTAGCGGTCTGTCAGTTTACATCTATATTCATCTCAATCTTGAAAAGAATATTGTTTTGGCAGTTACCAATGACGACACAGTCAGATGATTATACGTCAACTACCCCAACTAAGAACGTTTTACTATTGAAATATTTTTTACGAAATTGTACAAGGATATTATAATGATTAGATGTGTTGACTAAGCATGTATTCTTGTTAAGTACAGTCTTATGTAAATGAATGTACTGTTATAAAAAATCTTACACTAAGAAAATTTAAGTAGCTTAATTTATGACTTATTCGTTATGTGAATAAACAAAAAGTAAATGAATAGTATATTTTGTAACTATGATGTACTTCATTTATTTTTGTTAATTATGACTGATAAAAGAAAACAATCTGTGGTATAAAATGGATCAGATAACAATTATGCATAAAACAAGCCAATATTAATCTTAGTATATTGTTCTGTTCAAAAGATGGATAGATAAATAAGTTGAGTTTTGTGTAAAAAGATAATTACTTATGGTTGTTTACATTTGCTAAAAAAAATTATGTAAAACAGGGGGAATTACTCGACTATTTCTGTTTGATTTGAGACGTGTGGGGAGTACACACCGTTAGTTCAGCAACTGTCACATTTAATAATATGACACTTTCAGGTAAAACGACAGACGCAATCCATTGGTCCATGCTCTCATTTGTAGTCACTCAAGTGAACAAGAACAAGAATGGAGACAACCGAATATATTTGAACACGAATTACAGAACATCTCACTGAAATCTGAGAACCATACAGTAAATAGTTGATTAGTAAAATATAAATTATTGTTATTATTATTAATGGCTTTATTCAATATTATAGTTTTGGTACAATATAGAATTCTCAGCACAGGTTATTTCAACAAGTTTCTTACGCAACAACAAAAAACAGTAACGAATACAAAAAAGAGAAAATGTTTTTTTTAAAAAAAAGAAAAAGAAAGAAAAAAACCCCGAAAAAACTGTGCAAATCCATCGCCTCAAACTTGACTGTTCCTTCCTCGAATACCAGTCCATTGTCTTAGATTTCATTGTTTATGCATTTTCGTACTGATTGCTCTTCGTTACCGTTTTTTTCCTTTCGATCTTCCACTGAAAGACACTTTATGTCTAACCATTGTTATATACTACTTATGTGGATATAAGTAACTCACATCACAGTCACTTCACAATATAGTCATTGATGAAATTATATACAAATTTTTAAAAGTTTCAACAAATTAATAATTTGAAATGGAAAGTATCAGTATGTAGAATCTGATCTAATCTAATCTAATATAGATATTATCTTTCGTTGCTGTAACAGTCAAAAACTTACATTGATATGTCGCTTCAGATAGATGTTTACTACAAAACAACCATACTATCAAATATATCAAATCTTTAGATTAATTAATGAATTGATTATAGTTCCCTGAAAAAAATAAATAAATAGTTTAAAGACATTAACATACAAAGCAAAATGAAAATCTAATTTTCAGATGAAAAACAAATAAACAACCATTTTTTAAATAGTTTCCAGAAGTTTGTTATGTTGATCTTTAGTAAATATTGTCTTTATCAAGTTTCACTTTAAAGGGAATACAAAGAATACACATTTCTAAGGTGTAATACAATCCATGGTTTATTGAATAATTGAAGATATAAATTTAGTATTAAAAAAACAAAAGAAAAATAATTACATAATGATATACTAGTATAAATAATCAAAATTATTGATTGGTTACAATGACATATTAACATAAAGCAGAAATTCGATATTACATCATCAACATGTTCCCATTTATTCGTTTGTTTCGGAAAATTTGTACAGAATTGGATTTAGTATTTAAGTAGTATTTTGAAGAGGAGGAAGAACACCAACAACGACGATTAGCTTTGAGCCAAGTGAGTGACAAAAAAAGCAGCACTAAATACTTCATTGTTATATGTTTATACTTAAGGATTATCATATAAATCATTATTTGTAACAATCCGTTTAACGGCATCTTTTAAAGTGGTATAACGTTTAATGAAGCCATCATTTTTAATAGAATTATACAGATTATCTAATTCATTTATTGTTTGTATTATTAATTGTAGACGATTTTCTAATCGTTCATTTGATTCATTTAATCGTCGATTTTGTATAGTTAATTCTTCAATTGAATAATCTAAAATAAAAAGAGTATTTGTTTATTGTTATTATTATTATTATCATATGATATCAGTTAAAAGTCACTATAACGCAAAGTATAGTGAATTCATTATATTCTATCTTTTCCTTTCATTGAGATCATGAACGGATTAATGTTAGGCCACTGGATGGCCGTCTCGTCCTATTGTGGGACTCCTCATCAGTGAGGTGTGCACCCACGATCCCGCTCGCGGGATTCGAACCGAGGGTCCTCAGTTTCGTGAGCGGACGCTTAACCATCGAGCCGGCATTCGATGGTGTTAGTGTTTAAATTGCGCGACCGTCTTCCATTGTACTGAGGTAGATACCTGTCTCTATCCGACACATGTTAGCTCCACTGGCCACGGCTTCTTACTAGATCTCCGAGAATTCCCTCACGAAGCTAGTCATTTGTGAGCACTTGTTAATTATCAGTATAGGGGTTTTGAAGATTATTAATTTTTTGATTGAGATTATGAGTTCGAATAAAATTTTTTACGTACATCGATAGATACAAACTATTGGAGATAAAATAATTATCTTGTCTACCAGAGAATAGTGAATTATTCGAAAGGTGTTATAATTCTCACTTATTACAACCCAGCTATTCATATTACTTAGTATTCTTGAACACCAATTCACTCGACAAGTCACTAAATCAGAACACGATTGAACAGGAAAGAGATTATATTCCAAGCAACAACGTTAGATGGAAGTAAGAAGTACAATAAGAAAAATGTTAGTATATTTATAGTTTTTACACGAGAAGATTCTAGAATGTTCTCCAAGCATCGACTAGCGCTGATTGGATAGAAATCAGCCAGTCGGCGTGCACCAAAGCAATCGTGCATTGAGCATACTTTAATCCAATCTATGTCCCGCTAACAAAAGGTTACAATTATGTGATGAATAACTCATGAAGTAAACTCATTGCATTTTATATGGTTGAGGAGAAAATAATGGAATACAGTAAATAAATCGTACTCCGTAATCATTGTCTACCTGTTAGTGACTTCACTTAAATATCAATAAGAAATGTGACTCGATAATCTTTTCTAATTTTATAGTTTACAAATCCCTTTAAAAATAAATACCATGCTATATGATTGGAGTATATAGCTATGTACATATCAATCAATTCATTCGAATACATTCCAGTAGATGATTACCGAAAATTAGTCATTGTACTATAGGATTTATGATATTTGACAAAAACGAGTCAAACTACGAAAGTATTTTCATATGCAACTAGAGTAATAACCAAAATAAAAAACTGAAAGTTTAAGAATCAAAGGCACAATCTATAGTAAATACATTTCAGCAATTGGTAAGTTAGAACTTTTAACCAATTATAACCAATTATATTCAGAAACTTTGATCCCTTCCAAAAAAACACTTAAATATAACTGAGCACATATTTAGACTAATCGAATATAGGTTTTTGACGTGTACTGTCGATAAGTCCCAAAGAATGACCAAACAGAAGTTTGCGTGCTTTAATTTTCCAATGATTCCATCGTGAAAACTATTCTCATATAAAACATGTTTAAGAATTGACCAACTACAAAACTCATATTATTGACAAGTATTCTAGTGAAATTTACCACAAAAAAAGTATGCAATTTATGTGGTTCATTTTGCTGATAGCATCGGCTTACAGTTAACTCGAATGTATAAAATAATGATGACATTTATCATTCATTTTTTATGACATTTTTATTAGCTAAGTGGTCTAGTTATGTGAAGTGAAAAAATATACATCTCCTATTTAAATAAGAGTTTGAGTCAGATCATTTTACATGAGAATTTGTGATGTTATTCTATGGTTCAATTTAACAAAGGCCAAAGAGGTTCTAAACTTACGATCCAAATTGAATTTTTAAGCAGCTAAGCCATCACCACATATTGCTCATAGGTGATGAAACTTCGCCTGTTTACTCATCTTTCTCTTAGGATTAGGACTGTTTACCACTAATAAACTGACAGATAACCATTTATAAATTTGTTTATTCTGTCAGTTGTTTTTCAGTTTGCTGTATCAGAAAATAGTCGGTATACTCCATACAAATATCATCATAATAAATAACATAAACCATGAAAAAGTGTGTAGATATTTAGCCGTAGAAGCTCTCAACCACTACAACCCACGTACACCGAGAATACCAACCCCACCTTCCATTTCACAGTTCGGTCCCAAGTTACTTACTAACTTACTTACTTACGCCTGTTACTCCCAATGGAGCATAGGCCGCTGACCAGCATTCTCCAACCCACTCTGTCCTGGGCCTTCTTTTCTAGTTCCATCCAATTCTTGTTCATTTTTCCCATGTCTATTTCCATTTCTCGGCATAATGTGTCCTTTGGTCTTCCTCTTTTCCTTCGGCCTTGAGGATTCCATGTGAGGGCTTGTCTTGTGACGCAGTTGGTTGCTTTCCTCAATGTATATCCTATCCACTTCCAGCGCTTCTTCCTAATTTCTTCCACCGCTGGAATCTGGTTTGTTCTCTCCCACAGTTGGTTGTTGCTAATAGTGTCCGGCCAACGGATCTGAAGTATTTTGCGTAGACAACTGTTAATAAACACATGTATTTTCTGGATGATGGTTTTAGTAGTTCTCCAGGTTTCCGCCCCATACAGTAGAACTGTCTTGACATTTGTATTGGAAATCCTGACCTTAATGTTGGTTGACTGTTGTTTTGAGTTCCAGATGTTCCTCAGTTGTAAATACGCTGCTCTTGTTTTGCCGATCTGCGCCTTCACATCTGCATCAGATCCACCCTGTTCATCAATGATGCTGCCCATATATGTAGAGGTGTTTACATCTTCCAAATCTTCTCCGTCAATTGTGATTGGATTGGTGCATTCTGTGTTGTATCGGAGAATCCTGCTTTTCCCTTTGTGTATATTGAGACCTATTGCTGCTGAGGCTGCTGCTACACTATCCGTCTTCTCCTGCATTTGTTGTTGCGTTTGAGATAGAAGGGCCAGATCATCTGCGAAGTCTAGATCGTCCAACTGCCTCCTAGATGTCCATTGTATCCCGTGCTTCCCTTCAGATGTTGACGTCTTCATGATCCAGTCGATCACCAGGAGAAAGAGAAAGGGTGAGAGTAAGCAACCTTGCCTATCACCGGTCTTCACTTCGAACGACTTTGTCAACTGTCCTCCATGCACTACTTTGCACTGTAGTTCGTCGTATGAGTTCCGGATAGTGTTGACAATCTTCTCAGGAACTACGTAGTGTCGAAGAAGTTTCCATAATGTCCTCCTATCTACACTGTCGAATGCCTTTTCATAATCAATGAAGTTGATGTAGAGTGATGAATTCCATTCAATTGATTGTTCCACAATGATCCGTAGAGTTGCGATTTGGTCTGTACACGATCTATCCTTACGGAATCCTGCCTGTTGGTCACGAAGTTGGGCGTCTACGCAGTCCTTCATCCTGTTTAACAATACCCTGTTGAAGACTTTTCCCGGTATTGAGAGAAGAGTGATGCCCCTGTAGTTATCACACTTGCTGAGATCGCCTTTCTTCGGTATTTTGACCAGAAGTCCTTCTTTCCAGTCTGTTGGTACTTGTTCCTCATCCCAAATTTTGCTGAAGAGAATGTGGAGTATCCTTGCAGTTGCCGCTACGTCTGCTTTTAGTGCCTCTGCTGGAATGTTGTCCGGTCCTGCTGCTTTGCCACTCTTGATTTGTCTGATGGCCATGCTGATTTCTTCAATTGTTGGTGGGCCAACATTGATTGGGAGGTCCGTGGGTGCTGCTTCGATGTTGGGTGGGTTCAGTGGAGCTGGTCGATTCAAGAGTTCTTTGAAGTGTTCTACCCACCTGTTTTGTTGCTCTTCAATGTTGGTGATTACCTTGCCTTCCTTGCTTTTCACTGGTCGTTCTGGTTTGCGGCGATTTCCAGAGAGTTTCTTTGTCGTGTCATACAATTGTCTCATGTTTCCTTCTCTTGCAGCCTTTTCCGCCGTCGTTGCTAAATCTTCCACATATTTACGTTTGTCGGTTCTGATGCTCTTCTTCACTTGTTTGTTTACTTCTGTGTATTCAGCTTGTGCCTTGGCTTTTTCTGCTCTTGTTCGGCTGGTATTGATTGCTGCCTTCTTGTTCCTCCTTTCTTGAATCTTATCCAGTGTATCAACAGTGATCCATTCCTTGTGATGGTGCTTCTTGTGACCCAGGACCTCATGACATGTTGAAGTGATTGCCTCTTTGATCCCCTTCCAGTTGCTCTCCACAGTAGTTCCTTCTCCATTGAGTAGATCATGAAAGGCCTGGAACTTGTTGCTGAGGACTATCTTGAATTTGTTGAGTTTGTTAGTATCCTGGAGAAAGGCCGTATTGAACTTTTGTGATACTGTCCGCCCCGTTGTCCAGTGCTTCTTGAGTTTCAATTTCATCTTGGCGACCAGCAAGTGATGATCTGATGCTATATCAGCTCCTCTCTTGGTTCTCACGTCTTCCATCGTCCTCCCGAACGTTTTGTTGATGCAAATATGGTCGATTTGGTTTTGTGTAGTGTGATCCGGTGAAGTCCATGTGGTTTTGTGTATGCGTTTATGTGGGAATATGGTGCCGCCTATGACCAGTCTATTGAAGGCACATAGGTTTGCAAATCTCTCACCATTTTCGTTTCTTTCTCCCAGTCCGTGTCGTCCCATGATGTCTTCATATCCAGTGTTGTCCGTTCCAACCTTGGCGTTGAAATCTCCCATCAGAATGGTCAGGTCCTTTGTTGGGCACTTCTCGACGATTGACTGCAGCCTATTGTAGAATTGATCTTTAGCGTCTTCATTGTAGTCGTTGGTAGGCGCATAGCATTGGATGATGTTCATTGAAATGCCCTCTTTCTTTGTTTTGAACGAGGCTTTGATGATCCTTGGTCCATGAGATTCCCATCCTATAAGTGCATTTTGCGCTTGTTTGGACAGCATCAATGCAACTCCTTGTGTATGTGGTGCATTTTCTTCTTCATGGCCGGAGTATAACAGGAGCTCTCCTGTAGTTAGTCGTTGTTGTCCAACTTGCGTCTAATGTGTTTCACTGATTCCAAGTACCTCTAGGTTGTATCTTCTCATTTCTGCAGCAATTTGGAAGGCTCTTCCGGTGTCCCACATTGTATGAACATTCCATGTACCTAAATAAATGGTTGCTCTGGTTGTCAGAAGGGGCATCGGCCTCGTAACTTCCGAAGGAATTCGGCTTTCATCATGAGGCGTCATAACTCTTCTAACTGAAGACCTTCTGACTCCCAGGGCAGAGTTTAAATGGTTTGAATAATTTTTTCTGGTAAGCGTTTTTTTAGCGAGTTAGTTTTCTACGGGATGGGGTCACTAACCCCATGCCCAACCCTCCTCCTTTATCCGGGCTTGGGACCGGCAGTAGCCCTCGGAGGGACTCCAGGAGGAGTTAAATAGGAACAATAACGGGGCGGATTTGCATGCATATAGCATACAATTCTCTTTGAACCTAGCACACAACAATAGCGTCATGCACTGTCCCATCGCCCTTGGCAGATCAGGCAACCCGAAAGTTACGTATATGTTCAGAATAATAATCAAATAAACGAACTCAGGAAATGATTATTTTAAAATTTGAAAGATTTACCTTTTATCCCTTTTAACCCTAGGTGAATATATATAGAAATGATTAGAAAATAGATAGAAATATGAGCTCATAACTATTGAGATATAAATGAGAAGAGCCATTTTTTAATGTTCGAATACCTATGAGAACAGATTACATTTGAACACTTATAAAAGCCCATGATTTTCTGATGACTAGTCTATTCAAGAGCTTAGAATGTTTATTTGACACTTTATCCATAAATAATAAAATGATATGTAAACGTGTATTCTATGACTCCGGTAATGTTTAATTTACTCTATAAAAGCAGAGGACTGTAACTGAGTCTGTCAAAATTTTTAATACGGAAACAAAGTTTTCTTGCAATTCACAGTATCACATATTATTTATATATCTGTTGTTTAAAATAAGTTCTAATCAAATGCTAACATTGTTTAGCGAGCTACCGGTCATCAAAGAACACCGGATAGTTATTTTATTGTATTTCGTAACCCGATGTCAATTAATATTCAAAATGTTATAATTGATTGAAATGATGATCTTCAGAACTTGTGGCGTCTACAGTATCTTGAAGTCAGAGTTTGAATCTATATTTTCAAATCCAGTCAGTTGGTGATTTGGTCCAATCACTATTCAATATTTTTGTGGAGTTTTGTTTTCTGAGCTAGATAGTTTAGTCGTGGAGCTTTCATCGTTCTTCTGAACGACATCATCAACACAAAAATCAGGTAGAAGTGACGTGTTCGAATTTTTCTACATGTGATTCACAGCTTGTCCTGTACACCTCGACTTTGATTGGTCCTTGTTGACCTTAAACCTGTCATTGTTTACTTCATTGTCTCGGTTGTATCTCCCACTGGTTTGATCTTTGTTCCTATGTTTGTGCACAATTTTCCTGATTAGTTGATAAATTGGATCGATTTCAATGTGCTTGTTGATTCCTAATTGACCTGAGTGCCAAGCTTCTAAAAATTCCCTGATAATTTTCCAATTGCCTCTACCCAAAATCTCCATATTTTTGAAGTTGAATGTGTGTCCGCAGTTGTCCACCTGCATTGATATAAGTGAGGACATGTCATGGCGTTTGACTGCCAATTGGTGTTCAAGCAGGCGAAGATGAAGTGGGTGTCCGTTTTGTCCGATTTAGTGTTTTCCTCAGTTTATTTTGTAGATGATGTTTGGTTTGTCTTCTTTTGCCATTGGATTGATTGTAGGGATTTTGTTGGTCTGTGCGCAAAACCTATTCCTAAGGTTTTCAGCAGTCTTGTCGTCGTTTCTGATATCCCTTTTATGTATGATAGGGTATTCCTTTTGTTGACTTTGTCCTCCACCATCTCACTATTTAATATGCTTTGTAGAATAATATTTCATTTTTGTTTTCCAATGAAACGTTTTTATGAATAGACGTATGATTAAGTTGTCAAATTCTTTTCTGTATCCCACTTCTCAGATGAATTTCATCTTTCACCACATCATATAAATAATGTCAGCAACTTGAATTCAATGAAAATGTTGTTTTACTAAATTATATAGTCAATAGCTTAAAATTAAGTATCATAAAGAGTCAAACGATAATGAACTATTTAGGATACCATAAATAATATAACGGTAAACAATAGAGAATCTATGAACACATGAGTAAATAGGTTTAGGATGCAACATTAGTGTAAAGTAATGATTAAATATTCATTTGACCAAGAAGATAAATATACAACGTTTAAGAAATGCTTAACAATTAGAAAACCTTCAATGTAATTATTAAATTTTAAAAAAAGGTTTTTAATTTTCAATATATAAACTAATATAACAATTGGGGGGTAATTACATTCTGAGATGATGATAACAATATTAAATAATTTCTAATTTGAGTGTACTTTTAAGGTTCTATATTGAATGAATGAAGAGAATTTAATCACCCAGGTTATTTATATAATAAGGAATACAAAAATGGCAATGTAATGAATGAATTTAAAAGAATATCTTATGTTTAAATACAAATGTATTTGAATATGTCGATGGAATAATAAAAAAGTTTAATTTTCCTACAGTTAGCTAAACAAGTGAAGTTTCATCTATTTGACTTTAGAGTATACACATTAGCTTACTTAAGTAAGTTAGATGAGGTAGAGATCGAAGTGACAATCGATACGTAGAAGTATAAGAGTTCTGATCAACTGACAACAGTCACAGGGATGTTTACTGATAATATGACCCATTTACGAACCACAGGTTTACTTACATTGTACAGAGACAAATTCATATGACGCGAAATTGCAGTATCTCAGGTCTAACCCCATGTAGGGTGATTGGTTTTCATTGTCAAGAAAATGAAACATTTGTGACCGATAAAATTCGTTGAAATCGGAAATGTGTACCTCTGAGAAGTATTAAAGACAGATATTTCTATATAGCTGCTTCACTTTATTTAAGATTTCCTCACCCATGACTCTATAATGGTATGTGTTGATCGCTCTCTAAGAACGAACAGGAGATGCCTTTGATACAAAAGTGGATCTACTCAACTAGATGAATTGACGACTAATGCTTCAAAACTTACAATACATACATAAATATAAATTAAGAAAAAGGGTACTTGAAGAGAACTTCCGTGTCTTAATAAAAGACAATGAAATCAGTGATATCACAGTCTATATAGTATTTTACATGGTACAGTGGCAGATAATAGTAAATGAAAATTAGTGTATTGCCAAGTTACAAAGGTCACAACAATAGTGAATGGTGGAGTGTCACAATCAAAACTGTTTCTCTGATGGCTGCAACACGTCAGAATAATATTCATCCGAGTCATTTTGAACAGTCTGGAAACTTATCAAGTCCCATACATCTTCAGTCAGACACACTATATTCAGTTCGAATACCTCCATCCCAAGTTGTTTGAAATAAATCCAATATTTCTTATAATTTTGTGTTTCCAACTGCCTGATTTAGGCATAAATTAATGTTAGAGTATTTTCTTAATATCAGTTGGACAAACAGTGTGTTCATTTGTTTAACAACATGGTATTTTGTACTTTTAACGCCTTACCTACTAGAAATTAAGTTAAAATCCACATTGTTAATATTACCAACTTCATCAGCAGATAATTACCAAATTCGGTTAGTTTGCATTATAGCTCGGCCATCGTTCTTTGATATCCCAGATATCTACCTTTTCCCCCGACAATGTCAGACTATACTGGTTATAATTTTTCAACGGAACTTCGAAAATTCTTCCTGAAGTCATTCACATGAAAATGGATCATGTTTTGTAAATAAGAACTACTTGGCTATGTTTTATTCAAAAAGCAAAATAGTAGTTCAGCTAGTGGTGGATCAAAAAATTAACAATAAAATTATAAGCTTTCATAGTGTCTTGATAGGTTACCAGTTTCAAATTTGTAACAGTTTTGGAGAGCTTAAACTGGTGGTTTTCAAAGCATTTTACAACCAGCTAAATACTCGGTTAAATCAACATAAAACATTTTATTAATTATATACCGTTTGCTCACTAATAACAAAATTAGAGATCCATTTTATAAAAGTGTAGTGAGAAGCTGCGCAATAGCCAACCAAATCAACTGTCAAACAGTAACTAACCGATAAATTTGTATGAAGATTACAAGGTCACGAATCCGCAGTGAATGAAGATATAAACCAATCAGTATAGGGTTGTGGAAAGTTTTGAAATTCACTGAAGTCATTTATCGGTTGAAGTTAAACAACCTTTGAAAAAATGGAAGCATTGAATAGCATTGATTCAATGAGTCTGTAGGGAATTGAAAGTAACTGAATAGTTATGAGCACTTACTACTGTGAAGTTCCAGTTTGGAATGAAATATTCACCCAATTTTCCTTGGGTTTCAGTGACACTGTAGCTGTCATTATCCGGAGGTGAAATTACTAGTAGTTTTGTGTAGTAGTTGATGAAAACTTGAGGTCATTGATTTCTCATCTGTTGGACGTTTTTTTGCTTTATGAATATTTGGATAATGCAATAAGAAGACGAAGGTTGTCAGGATTGCGTAATATATATGCTTAACACATTTCGAATAACCTGACCAAACATATTTTTGTTAGGACATTTTATATGAAAAATAAAAGGTCAACTAGACAAACTAATGTACGCAAAAACAATGTGTAAACCACGTTGGATAATAAATCAGTATTACCAGGGTAGGTTAATGGTAAGAACAAATGGTTTTTGAACACACAAAGGGGGTTTCAGAGTTAGCAAGTATGTGTGATCAGATTGTTCAAAATGTAACTTCATTAGTTGAGATCATGAGTCAATTGAAGCTATACCATCAGGGAAAACCTGGAAGCACTGAACGGCCGTTTCGTCCTATTGTGAGACTCCTCAGCTTCAAATGACTCCAAAAATTCTAAATTTACATTGATGTAACTAAAGATTTTTTAAGATAACACTAGATATGGATTATTTGCAAAACCACTTTAATCTCTATCGCATTTGAATGATGCAGGAACCAAAAACAGCCATACTTCAGTTTTGTAATATGAATCTTTTCTTAAATCTACATCAAAAGTTTCAAGTGATTTAACTGACACGGTGTTTTTCTATTTATACAAGAATCATTACCATAAAATGAAATGAAACACACATGATGAACATTCAACTAACAACAAAAATGACATTCATATGATTCTATTATTTCTACATTTGTCAATCGACTTTTCATTATGAGTGACATATATATATATATATATATATATATATATATATATATATATATATATATATATATATATATATATATATATATAAATATCAAAGAAAGACCACACACAAAAATGTTAACCTTGCAGTTTGATAGAAAAACTTTAAAGGTAAAACCTCACTCCCTATTTGTTTCAATATATTCCATAACCATTGAAATTATTTAAGTGTCTGACAGAATGATAATAACTTTTGATTAGAAACTAGTTTTGTTTTCTTTCTATAATATGAGATATTATGGATTGAATGATGAAAGATTCATGAAAGATGATCAATTTAATATTGACATTTTATTACTAGTTATAGTATTAGATTATGCATCCTTGAAATATGAGAGGAGTTTTTGAAAGTTGCTTAATCATAGTTTACTATTGTTTAGCAAAACGTTTATTCTAATGACTTCAAAAGTCTATGAATTTTTTTTTTCAATGATATTCTATTTAAACTTGTTAAAGTTAATTAATATTCCCTCAGAAACCATTTATCATCTAAAACTGTTTGAAGATATAAGAAACAATTAAATAAAACTTTAATAAATTCTACGAAAAAAACACATTGATCGTCAATGCAATTGCATTTTTTATTTATTTTAACACATAGACATTGATACAAAGAGGCACCAAATAGATAAATACATAAATCATTCGGTTTGTGTGAGGGCTGTGGTACTGCCCGAACGCCCAGACATAAGAAGGTGGTTTTCTTAGGGGGCCACACCCGGAGCCTATGACCTAAAGGTCTGATCCACAAGGCAGTGGAGCAAGGTCAGGAGATGCAGTCTCATGATAATCGGTGACCAACAATTAATCAATACACCATTTGTTCCTTCAGGATCCTGGGGCCCATGTGCACCATTGGTTTGGAATCGGGGTTTTACTACTCTTCTAGTTGGACCCTCCACGTCCATCAACCCTGTTAAAACGCCGGACATTCGCTTTTCGTTCTCTCGATTTCGTAAACAATAGTAATGCCGTGAGAAGGCAGTGAGTAGGACTTCCCTGGTAGTGGTTGTATGCACGTGTTCATGTTAGAGTATTTCGAGAGGGAGCGCTGACTCTCCCCACCCTCGGCCATGCCAGGGCATTTGGAAGCATGCAATTCAATTGTAATGTGAACGGTCAGCTTTTTTTCAATTGTATTTTAATTCAAAATCAAATAACTATTAAGTATCTCAGTTTGAAAGTGAATAACTGAAATTTTCTAGAAATCGATGTCACTCATTTTGGTTAACCTGTTTATTATGAATTCGGTTTTTGTTTATGCTACAGAAAAAAAATAATAACACTTGACAATAAATTCATATAATTGTATTCATCATTAAAGAAGCACAGAATCCATTTAGAATTCAATTCATTTTATGAAAGTTCATACGATGAACTGAAACACTGAACAGATGTTTTGGGCTAGTTGATGATGACCAACTTCCCAAAGAATTATACTTTAAAAAATCTCTTTCATGTTTCAAAAATACCACTGATTCGAAGTGCAACAACCAATGACCAATGAATAAATGAATAACAGACTTTATTTTAGATATTACTGAAGTTCATTCATTATTGAGTACTTTAACACTTATGATAATGATCTAATGAAATGTAGAAATATTAATCAGTTGTATTAATGTTTATTTTATTTATCTTCTAAATAGTCTTTCATAAGGATGATTATGTGAGACTCAGCTTCCAGCTGAAGAGGAAATTAGGAAAAGACGATGGAAATGGATAGGACATAAATTACGCAAATCACCAAACTGCATCATGAGGCAAGCCCTAACTTGGAATCCTGAAGGTGGGCGGAAAAGAGGAAGGCCAAAGAACACATTACGTCGAGAAATAGAAGCAGATATGAAAAGGATTAATAACAACTGGAAAGAGCTGGAAAGGACTGCACAGGATAGGGTTGGGTGGAGAGTGCTGGTGAGCGGCCTATGCTTCTACACGAAGAGTAACAGGCGTAAGTAAGTACGTATATTTCAATTAAGAAATGAAGTCATCAAATTCAGCGTAGCATTTGTATTGATTTTGAAAAACGGACTTCATTGAATAGAGTCTTAAAAAATTAAAAACAAAACAGTGAAGAATTTATATCCTCTATGGATTGTAATATAATTGCTATTGTTTTCTGAAGAATAATTAATAATTTCTACGGGAATGATCATTTGATTTCATTAGACAGTTTAACAAAGTGTAGAATATAAATTGTTATAGGAAACCGCTTAGTAATTTTAGATATTCATATAAATTCTATGTGTTACCATAAACATAATTTCAACGTCAAATATTGAATGTGTATTAATAGTTCAGTACTAGAACCAAAACAATCTCTAACAGTTCTAGCTTTAAATCATATCTTATGATACCATCCAAATAAGAAGACATGGCAGAAACTTGCTGAATATAGAGTTTTATACCACTGATTAGTTGAGATTAAAATTAGTCAAAAATCATTTGTCGATAAAGCAAATCAACTGTATTATACTAGTCTCAAGAGCTTTAGGTTTATCATTCAATTTGATATGTAGTCATCGAGTCGGCACGATTGAGGAGGCTTAGACCAATATTAAACACTTCTCCATACTTCAGGATGATATTACACATATAAGCGCAGATGACGTTAAGGCAAATAATCTATAGTACTTTTTTATCAGAGTTTGGGTAAATTTAGTCAGGAATGTTAACAATAGAGTAATAAACTGTAGTGTACCGATTTGTCTTACTAATCTTTATCAGCGAAATTCATTCGTTAAAAACTAACTTGTTGTCTTTACGGTTTTGTATCCGAATCAGTCATAAAAAGAAACAAATGAGATTACAACAACAGTTTATAGGAAGTGTACAAGTCTAGAATCCAGAAAGTTTTAGACATTTGACTAGATAGAAGTAGATTATTGTCATCGAAATTTTGCTTGAGTAGAACATTTCAGAAATAGAAAATCTGTGAAATTATCTAATAATCACGGTTTTCACTGCTACATAAGAAAGACAGTTTTTGCTAATAGTTCTCTCATTAGAAACCGATCTCATACTAATTAAACATTAGTGCTGATCGAAGCATATCGACCGAATTGGAACATGAATACTGAGTTGAGTAGCTTAACGAAACAGTACAACTTATTTGATATCAAACAGTTCCAAGTAGTGGACTTATTCTCAACAAATGAGGTAGTTAGTGTTGTATATATATTCCTTTTATCATAAGCTTTCATTTGGCCCACTGACCACTGTTACATCGTTTACTTTTCCTAATTTATTCCTAATATATTACTAACAGCCTTCACTTCTCTCAAACAATTTCTGACTTGATCATGTCTAATTGTTATTTCTTATTTTACGGTGTGATCCAGGTTGGTCTCCTTGTATTTAAACTACGTATATCTAAAATGTAAGGACGATCTTGGACTGGTCATCATTGATCTTGTGTCCTTCCTTTTTGTTCAGGTCTAGTTAGTATTCGGCCAGCCATAAAGCACAGAGAATTAATCTTCGATGAGACTGTAATATATGGACGGCCTTGAAAGAACGCTGAAATGACCTTGAAAAGGTCTGCCTACTAACTAGGACTAAATGAGGGTTATAAAACAATGTGAGGAATTATAATTATGATTTATAGTTGATAATTAGGGTTAGGGACTAGGTTCATTGTTTTCATCACGAACTGACATCAGCTATGATGTCGAAATAGTATTTAGCCAAATGTGTGTATGGATTTCGCGCTAAAATCCAAGACCTGATATCTTAAATCCGATCGGTTCGTCCATAAATTGAGGTCGCACCTAATCTCTTCACCATTATTGAGTATTGGTTACTTACAGTTGTCTATGAATGCCCTGGTACGGCCGAGAGTGGGGAGAGTCCGCTCTCCCTCTCGAAATACTCTCACACGGCCACGCGTATACAGCCTCTGCCAGGGAAGTCCTACTCATTGCCTTCTCGTGGCGGGGGTGTTGTTTACGAAAATGAGAGGACGAAAAGCGAATGTCCGGCGCTTTAACCGGATTCCAAATCAATGGTGCACATGGGCTCCAGTATCCTGCGGGAACGAATGGCGTATGAACCAATCGTTGGTCACCGGCTACCATGGGACTGCATCTCCTTACGATGCTCCACTGCCTTGTGGGTTAGACCTTTAGGTCAAAGGCTCGGGGAGTGGCCCCCTAAGATAACCACCTGCTTCGGTTTGGGCACCCGGGCAGTATCACAGCCCACACACAAATGATGAACTCTTTATGTCTATGGAAATTACTTTTGTCGCTTTGAAAAACAAACAATTGATTCAGATTATTATCATTACAATTATTGTCATTATTAATACTAATATTATTATTACTACTATTATTGTCATTATTGTTATTATTATCATTATTATTATTATTTTCCACATTATTCACCCTCTTTTATACTTATACAGCGGCTCGTCTTTGGTGGAATTCCGACTGTATCCAAACGTTCTCGAGTCACTGTCCGGTTGAAAATTGTATGTTACCACCGAATACGAGGACTGAAGCAGATTTTCTGAAACCACGTGCACCATTCAAACTGGCTGCCTTCAACGTTCGCACATTTATGCAGGTCGGACAACAGATAGGGCTGGCTATGTCTTTGGAAAGTCTTAATATCGACGTGTGTTGTCTATCCGAGACCCGTATTCAAGACTCTGGCGAAGTACTACAAATTCGATCTCCATCTGTCGCTTCGAAAAGCTTGTTTTACGTGCGCTTATCCGGGGACCCTGTGGCATCTTCGTCTGGTCTTGCTGGCGTTGGTGTCGCACTAAGCGCTAGAGCTGAGGCAGCACTAGTCGATTGGATCCCCATTAACAGTCGGTTATGTGCTGTTAGATTAGAAAGTTCCATCAAAGTGAGAAGAAATCGGCGTGAGAAACGATGTCTTTTCGTCATCTCCGCCTATGCCCCGACAGATTGCAGCCCGGATGCAATCAAGGATGAGTTTTACCACCAGTTATCAGTTCTTCTCCAGAAAGTGCGTTCGACAGATATTGTAGTACTAGCCGGAGACTTGAATGCTCAGGTCGGGCGTCTAGGCACAGAAGAGAGTCGTTTAGGTGGCCGATGGGGACTCGTTGGTCGCAGGTCAGATAACGGGGACCGTCTACTGCAACTTTGCACAGACCACAACCTGTTTCTGGCTAGCACTAACTTTCGGCACAGTCATCGCCGATGTGCCACCTGGCGTCCTCCCTCTGCATCTCAAGCCTGGACTCAGATTGATCACATCGCGATCAGCTACCGCTGGCGTGGTTGTGTACAAGACTGCCGCTCCTTTTGGAGTACCTATCTGGACTCTGACCATGCCTTGGTCTGCGCCAATCTTGCCTTACTTTTCAGTGGACAACGAAGTGAACGCCATCAACGGATTGATGTTAGCAAGCTGGTTGCAACTTCTGTTGCAAGTAAGTATCGAACCGAGCTAGCCTCTAGGCTAGCTACCACTCCACCGAAAAGTATAGATGAGCATTGGTTGCAATTGCATGACGCCATGAAAATGGCGGGAACAGTCAGTTGTGGGTTTGCGAAACGTCCCGCTTTTAAGCACTGGGTTTCTTCTGGTTCCTTACAACTCATTGAAGCCCGTCGGTCTACTCCGGGTGACCGTGAGTTTGACCATAAACGAAGGATGTTACGTAAGGAAATTGGGCAAAGCTTGCGTAAGGACCGAGAAGCCTGGTGGTCGATGCGTGCTAATGAGCTGGAAGCAGCAGCTGCATCTGGTAACTACCGGAAGCTCTTCCAGCTCATCCGAGCCACTGGCAGCAAGAAGTCTGGTGTGAGTGAAACAATCTGCGAGGATGATGGGATGCCAATCACTAACATCCATCGACGTCTTGGACGATGGGCAGAATTTTTCGAAGGGCAGTTCAACTGGCCTGCTGCTCCGGCAACATCGGTCAGACTGTCCTGCCCTCCATGGCCGGTGACGACTGATCCACCAAATGAGGAGGAAGTCCGCAAGGAACTCCAACTCTTGAAGCGTTACAAATCACCTGGCCCAGATGACTTACCTCCGGCTCTTTTTAAAGATGGTGGTGACTTTTTGACTAAGGAATTGACGACGTTGTTTACAAAGGTTTGGGAACTAGAGTGTGTACCAACGTCATGGAATGAGTCGATAGTTGTCCCTATCTTTAAAAAGGGTTCACGTCGTTCTTGTAACAACTATCGGGGGATAAGTTTACTTCCGATTGCGTCCAAGCTATTGGCTTCCGTCATTCTTCGTAGGTTGTTCAAAACCCGAGAAAGATTGACTCGCGAGGAGCAGGCTGGGTTTCGTTCTGGTCGAGGATGTATTGATCATATCTTCACCCTCCGCCAAATGTTAGAACACCGCCATACTTTTCAAAGGCCAACAATCGTAGTGTTTCTTGACATCAGGGCTGCCTTCGATTCGTTGGACAGGACTGTTCTCTGGGATTGTCTATTGAAGAAGGGTGTGCCTGAGAAGTTTATTAACATCCTAAAAGCCCTGTATAAAAACACCTCAGGCAGAGTGAGGGCATACAACCACCTCTCTCCATTGTTCCATTCGAGCAGTGGGGTTAGGCAGGGTTGCCCAATCTCACCATTCCTCTTCAACTTTGCCATCGATGACATTCTGGAAACAGCTCTGATGAATGTAAGTAATGGTGGTGTGGATCTGTTGCCTGGAGAAAGACTTCTCGACCTTGAGTATGCGGACGATATTGTCTTACTGTGCGATAATGCCCAAGGCATGCAATCCGCACTTAATCAGTTGGCAATCAGTGTCCGTAGGTATGGTATGTGCTTTGCACCTTCGAAGTGCAAAGTACTTCTACAAGACTGGCAGGATTCTAATCCTGTACTCACCCTGGACGGTGAGCAGATAGACGTAGTTGAGAAGTTCGTGTATCTGGGTAGCTGCATAAGTGCTGGTGGGGGTGTGAGTGATGAGATCAATGCACGAATAGTGAAAGCCAGAGCGGCTTATGCCAATCTGGGCCACCTTTGGCGCCTTCGTGATGTTAGTCTGGCTGTAAAAGGTCGGATCTACAACGCGTCGGTGAGAGCAGTTTTGCTCTATGCTTGTGAAACCTGGCCTCTCCGAGTTGAGGACGTTAGACGACTCTCTGTGTTCGATCATCGCTGTCTCCGAAGGATTGCTGACATTCAGTGGCAACACCATGTCAGTAATGCAGAGGTTCGGCATCGTGTGTTCGGGCACAGAGATGATAACTCAATTGGTGTCACCATCTTGAAACACCGACTTCGGTGGCTTGGACATGTTCTCCGAATGTCGTCCCAGAGAATTCCACGTCGTGCATTATTTGCCGACTCTGGGACTGGTTGGAAGAAGCGGAGAGGTGGTCAGTGCATGACATGGTGTCGTGGCATGAAAGAAAGCTGCAAAGGACTGGCTTGTGTTGGTCCTTCACGACTCCCTGGTTGGGGTCCGAGAGATGGTGCTACACAGTGGCTAGAGACGTTATCAGATATGGCTCAGAATAGAAGCCAGTGGCGATCCTGCTGTAACCTTCTTTTACTTTCTTCATAAAAAGTGGTTGTGTCTCCCTTACCTGAAAGATTTCTTCTGATTGTACCTCTTCGTCATTACTCTCTTTTTCTTTTGCGTTCCTTAGTTTTTTTTTCTCTTTCTACTTCTCTTCGAATTCCCATTGTTTTGTGTGGCGCATATATATTGGCGCTCTCTTGTACCAATATTTATGTGTTCAAATAAATAAATAAATAAATAAATAATGAGTATTTGCCGGTGTTATAACATAATAATTGACACTATTCAATAGACACGAATAGTAAAATAGCGATGGTGATGTAGAGCAAATTAACAATATTCATAAGTTACAGATATAGTAATGTAGCTAACACCTTCTTTCATGTTATATGGGTGAACTGAGGAATACAGTAAGGTGAAAGCGACGAAAAAATACGGGAAAAATATGTTGTTCCTAGTATCTCACCAGATTGTTGATCAAAATGCATTAACCCTAAGAGCAAATTATGCGGATAGTTACTGTAATGAAAGCGATTGTAAAACATTTACTTGAATACAAGAGTCAGTTTTTAATGACAGTTATTTATCGACATAGCTGTGCTCAGTGGCTTAAATGTGTTTTTGTAACTCATCTATCGAGTCATAAAGTATAATGTTTTTAATGACCTTCTAATGGTTTTCACTTGATAATTCTAACAGTGGTGTTTGAATATTTGATAATCGTCATGTCTAATTATGTGTATTTTATAAATAGGTTTTGATGAAACTATCAAACTTGCAAATAAACATGGAATCAGGCCACACATTTAAACCTAATGTTTGGAGAATGTATCACACGGGACTGTTGTACTACATTGTTCAATAGCTCTCTCTAGGACATCGATCTATTTTCAATGGGATCTTCAAAATATATAGTTTTGCATACTGCCATCGTTCATTTTGTTTTTACTTTGACATGACGCGAGTTTTTCAAACAAACACTATAATTCTGGAGTTTGCATGACCTGTGTGATATTTACAAATGTTATAATATGGTTAAAAAAATCATATATAAAATCAATACATCGGTTAAAATCCAGTGAATAAATTCTCAATCCCAAGGTTGTGTTTCACGAGTAAATTGCTTAGTAAGAAACATAGTGAGTCTATTATCATTTCAAATACAGAACAAAATAAATATTCAGTGTTCTGCAGTCTGTAATGATTAATTTGTTTCTATGTAATTGGTAAATCACTTGGCTACCTAAAACTAATTCAAGAAAGCTCAATGTTAAATTAGTTGTATCTAGAATGACCATCTGAAAAAAGTCATTTTAACGACACTTAGTAGGCCGATGCATTAATATACAATATGTGCTTTACATAGTAAGTGAATTATGTTATGGCAAACTTACTATCACACATTTGTCCAACACGTTTTTCCATTTCTTTCACTTTAGTTTCACTTTGCAGAACATCTCCTTGTAATGTAATTTCACTTGAATTCTCTGAATGTGCAGAAAATTTCTTCAGGGAACTCGGTTCGGTAATACGTATATGCATAACAATACGTTTGACCATACCTTGTAAATGCTTAAATCGTCTTAGAGGATCTAATGAGCGACTTGTTTCATAATCTGCTTGCAATTGTCCTAATATTTTACGTACTTGTTTCCATTCACTAGTTAGGCTGTCATTTTCTATTTTAAGACGTTTAAATTCAGTTCTTGCAGGATCTTCTAGTACAGCCATAATGACTTCACGTGCTTTTGCTCGATCGATGCTAAATAGCGTAGACATACGACGTAATTTGTCCGATGGAAAAGACGTAGTTGCTTCATTAGATGAACTGATGGTTGTTGTGTTATTGCATAATGATTTTCTACTAAGTGGAGGAACTAATGATGATTTTTGTGTAACTGGAGCCACTGATGTACGACGTGGTATTTTAATAATATTATTATTACTATTCCCTGAAGATGAGCACATACTTCCTGTACGTGTAGATAAATTACCTTCATGCATTATGATAGTTCACGATGTTCACTTGTATCATTGAATAAATATAGTTAATGAAATATTGGTAAGGTCGTTAGGTAAGTATTTCTTGAGTATACAACAAACACTGACCAATGAATGGATTAAAACTACTGTACAGGTATTCTTATTAGGCTACGAAAAATCCATTACTTTGACCAATCATAGTCCTGTTTTATGTAACAAGTAATATCTATTTCTATCCCATGAAATAAGTAAGCAGAGTCGTATAAACGTAATTTTATGGATAAGATGTGTTAAGTAATTCAGATTAATGCCAGATCAATAATCATAATCACACAACTATACATACTCTATTTATTTAGGACAGGAATAGGAGAGAGATCATTACTTTACCAACACCTCCAGAGAACATGTGCTTAATGTTAATAGTAAGACAGAAAATCATGATGCAGTTGATAGTAGACACAAAAGTGAAACAATTAAAATGATGATAGCAATGGAAAAGGTTACAACAGATCGATGCAGTATGCAAATTGTGAGAATTTGTGTATACTTAGACAACTTGATTAGTAGATAAGTAACAACAAACCTTATTAATAATAATTATGAGCAATGAAATTTTATAGGTAGAATCATAATTGAATTATGACAAGTAGGAATGTCAAACTATAAGGTGGGTGTGTTTGGACATCCATAATCTAATTCTTAGTGTTGATATATGACAGTTCCTTAATTTAAATAAATGATTTCAAACTTGCATAAAGCTATAGCTAGAAATAAATATCACAGTTTATTTAAACGTATGTATGAACGTTAATTTGTTCTGGCCTATTTCACTTATCTTGATTAAACTACCTTATATTTAATATCAGATGGGTTTTGTGGATATTATAGTAATTTCAATGGTTAGGATCATGAGTCAGTTGAAGCTAGATCACCATGGAAAACCTGGAAGCACTTGACGGCCGTTTCATTCTAGTATGGAGATCCTCAGAAGTGAGCATACACGATCCCCCGACCGAAGCTGCTACCTTGACGTGGTGGTCGGGCTTGCCTATCGTGATGAACCAATCGAGCTATACTGGCTGCAACAATCGTTCCTCAAGGTCCTACCATGCCAGACAGGTCGGTTGAAGAGCAGTAAAACTAAAAGCAGTAAACCCAAGGTTTGAGGGCGAAGTCGTACTGCTGACTGTACAGAGGTGTGACAGCAGTAAGGTGTTTCCTTCAGACAACCAGCATGACAGCGATGCTGTCTTCCCACAAGGAGAGGTGGGGTTAGAAAACGTCGACCCTAAAAATGTCACACCTCACCTCATCTCACGGATTACCGTCTCCAGCAGTAAGGCCCCTTGAAGAACGGAGCTAACACATTAAAAACCTTCCACGAAAAGGCCGTGCGCGACCGGCCACAAGCAGTTTTCCCTCGGGATCTGCGGTCACGCTCCCAGGTCGTTAAGATTAACACTAATCCAATTTCCTTTTCAGGTTCCTCAAGAAATACCCTTCCACGGTGTGGGCAGCCTGGAAGTGATATCAGCCCTCATACCCGTAACAGCACACGAGACCAAGTTGGTCACATTCAAATCCTTCCTACACCTCCTAATACCTCTCTTATCTCCACGACTAACCCTTCTCACCCTCCTTTACCACCTCGCACGGCTATTGCAGACGATTCGAGTACGTGGAACGTTATTCCTGGTCTCCTGAAACCACTCTCTAAACTCCATGTTGGAACTTATAACGTCCGAACACTGTGCCAAATAGGACAACAGGTTTCCTCAGCTAGGACTTTAGAATCTCGCGCCATCGACGTGTGCTGCGTCGCCGAAATGCGCATACAAGATCCGAGTAGCGTCATTCATTTGACCTCACCATACCAAAATAAAGAATCGACTCGATTCACACTTCGTGTATCTGCAAGCCCTGATTCTGCCTCTCATGGCCTCGCTGGCGTAGGTATAGCATCGAGTCCTAGGGCGGAGCTAGCTCTCTTAGACTGAATTTCAGTAGACAGTCGTTTGTGCGCTGTCCGACTGAACGGAACAGTAAGGATCCGAAAAGATAGGGACACAGGTTGTTGCCTCTTCGTCGTCTCTGCCTACTCTCCTACTGACTGCAGCTCACATGATGTGAAAGACGAATATTACAGAAAGCTTTCCGACCTTCACCGAAAAGATAGGCGCTCTGATATAGTAATAATGGCTGGTGACTTTAATGCTCAAGTAGATAAACTAAGCGAAAACGAAGGATACTTGGGTGGATCTTATGGTGTCGTGGCTCAAAGAACAGATAATGGCGATCGTCTGTTCCAGCTATGCTCACATAACTGTCTGTTTCTAGCAAATACTAACTTTACGCATAAGGAAAAACATCTTTTGACATGGCGACCCGCGGAATCTTCCCAACGTTGGGCCCAAATAGATCACATCACTATCAGCCACCGATGGAGGGGCTCGATAGAAGACTGTCACTCATTTTGGAGCACATGCTTAGATTCAGATAATGCTCTAGTACGAGCGCGTGTCTGTCTGCGTCTTACTGGGCGTAGGAAAGACGCTGCAAGGAAACCTCTTAGGGGCTTACTTAATGATGGCCAAGCTAAGAGTATATTTCAGGAACAACTAGAAAAACAGTTAGGCAGCCATGTATGTGATGCCCACCCCGAGGCAGCATGGAATAATATCCGAAAAGCTGTGGAAACAGCAGTGATATCTGCTAGTAAGGTAAACCACAAGGTTAGGGAGAAACACTGAATCTCAGCAGCATCTATCGCACTGATAGATGCTCGGAAACTCATTCCACCTGGCTCTGAACATAATGAAGAGCGGAGTCAGCTTAAGCGCAAGCTGACAAGAAGTCTACGCAATGATCGTGAACAGTGGTGGTTAGCGAAAGCAAGAGAGATGGAAAAGGCAGCGGCAATAGGTGATAGCAGACAATTGTTCAGACTTGTTAAGGAGACCGGTATTAGGAAACCGACTGTTAGCGAAACACTCTCAGAGAAAGATGGACATATTATACATTCTCAATCCAGGAGATTGGATCGATGGGCAGAACACTTCAGGGATCAGTTCAACTGGCCTTCAGCCACATTTCGGTTTCCCACGATCTCCAGTCAACCTGAATGGCAAGTTAATGTAGGTCCTCCGTCTCTTTACGAAGTTGAAAAAGCCATAGGAAATCTGAAGCGAGGGAGAGCAGCAGGCCCTGACAGGCTTACTCCTGAGATTTTTAAGGGTGGTGGCTTAGTATTAGCAGTGAGATTAACTGAGGTCTTAGGTAGAATTTGGGAACTGGACGTAATTCCATCTGACTGGTCTCAATCACTGATTGTGCCAGTTTTTAAGAAAGGACAAAAGTCCTCTTGCGACAATCACAGAGGAATCAGTTTGACTAATATATTGTCCAAAATATTAGCTTCAATAATACTTTGACGCCTAACTAAAGCTCGTGAAGAGCAGACTAGAGAAAACCAGGCTGGTTTTCGACCTGGGCGTGGTTGTATAGATCAGATATTCACACTACGTCAGGTTCTAGAACACAGACGCACACAATCGTAGTATTTGTCCACCTTAAGGCGGCATTCGACTCTGTAGATCGTGAGGTTCTATGGCAGTGTTTTTCACTGAAAGGAGTACCAAAGAAGTACATTAACATTAAAAAGGCTCTCTACTCGAACACAACTGGTCAAGTGAGAGCTTATGGCGAACTGTCATCATAATTGATTACCTCAAGTGGTGTTCGTCAGGGCTGTCCACTCTCATCAGCCCTTGTGGTCTGGTGTGTGACGAAATCTCAGCACGGATACAGAAGGCTCGACTAGCTTTTACCAACTTGCGTCATTTATGGCGTAGGCGAGATATCCGTCTATCAATCAAAGGATGGGTTTACTGCGCAGCAGTTCGTTCCGTCCTACTTTATGGCAGTGAAACGTGGCCGGTAAGAGTAGAGGATATTCGTAGGTTACTAGTATTTGATCATAGGTGTCTTCGAAATATTGCTCGTATATCCTGGGACCATCGAGTAAGTAATGCAGTTGTTAGGAAACGGGTACTAGGTAAGGATGGCAAATCAATTGATGACGTAGTGAAACTTCATCAGTTGAGATGGCTGGGACATGTGTTACGTATGCCCAACCACCGACTGCCTCGATGTGCGTTGTTTTGTTGTATAGGAGTAGATTGGAAGAAAGCTAAGGGCGGCCAGACCAAAATATGGCACAAGTCCATGAAGTCACTGACAAGTAGACTGAGTCATATTGGTAGGTGTAGACTACCTGGTTGGGGACCGCGAAATGATAACAACCGATGGTTAGAGACCCTAATTGACATGGCTGAAAATCGTTTTCAATGGCGCAGGTGCATCCACTCTTTGTGTTCGCTCAAATTCTAATCTTCTGAATTCTTCATGTCCCTTTCTTTTTTCTCTTTCCAAATTTACTTCACTGGATTATACTCCTTGAATAACATCTTCAAACCCTAATTTTTCTGATTACAGCTTATAATTTTATTGCATCTAGGACTACGGGATTTGAATCGACCACTGCATCTCTGTGCTAATGTGGTGTGGCAACTCGAACTGATGTACGTACGTACGAAGTTCTACGTTGTTACTGACTGACTGATTGACTGACATCCACGATCCCGCCTCGCGAGATTCGAACGCATGACCTATCTGTTTCACCCACGAGTGCTTAAACACTAGACCAGTGAACCGGAATCCAACGGTGTTAATGTCTAACTTCAACCAATCCACGAAATCATGCGGCCATCTTCCATTGTACTGATGCAGATACCTGTTTCTACCTGACATGAATTAGCTCCACTGGTCATGGCTTCTCCAAGGAAATTTTAGTTATGGTGAACTAACCATACCAAAAAAACTTATATTCTTGGATATTGCATGCAACTAGACGATTTGGACTTCGCAGTTCACCTCGCCCTTCTTTTCCATACACACCAACAAATTCAGGTAAAGACAGTTGGTGTAGCATCAGCTTCTGGAGCAATTGGTCTCAAATTTCACAAGGGAAGAGCAGGATCCTCAAATACAACACAGATAGAACAGAATCAAATATACTTGGTGGAGAAGTTGTGGAAGTGGTGGAAAGTTTTTCGTACTTGGACAGCATGATCGATAAACAAAGGAGATCTGATGTGGGTCTGAAGGTGTAAAGCAAGGATAACACTCCTACAATCAAAGAACATCTGAAACTCTAAACAACTGTCAGTCAACATCAAAGTCAGAATCATTAATACGAACATGAATATAGTTCTACTGTACAGAGCCGAAACTTTGAGAACTTGTACTGAAGCGATCGATAACTGAGGTAGGAAAGGACAATTGATTGTTCACTGTTAAATTACATAGTGCTTTCCAAAATTATGAAAACCATACATAACATGCATTACATAATTTGCACATCTTCCACTAGTTGGCCTTTACATGATTCATGATTCTTCCAATTCCGTTTTGATTACAATTACGTTTTGTTTCCATTCATCTTTTCTTTAACTGAATCTTCCCAATCTTCTTCACTCATGCATTCTACTTCCGACTGGTTCTGCATCGCACCACAACCATCATCAAAAAAGTACAACTATTTACAAACAATTGACTACTCAAGATAATCAATGTTCATTTTCCGGATACCATTAGCAACAACGTACTGTGTGAGAGAACAAAATGGCTTCCAGCTGAAGAGGAAATTAAGAAAAGATGTTGGAAGTGGATAGGACATGCATCGAAAAAACGAACAAACTGCATCACGAGGCAAGCTCTAACATGGAATTTTGAATATATAAGAAAAAATTCCAAGGAACACATTGTGTCGGTAATTGGAAGCAGACTTTAAGAGAATGAATAGCAGTTGGAAACAACTGTCAAGGATTTTCTAGGACAAAGTTTTATACAGAATCATGGTCGTCGGTCTATGCCACACGAGTGCTAACAGGCATAAGTATATAAGCAAGTAATACGACGAATGTATTAATTACTGATCTCCACATCTGAAATTATATATAATGAGTTTGTATTACATATTCTGAGCAAATGACTATGGAATCTATAAAAAATCTGATTATGTTATGTGCTAAAAAATTATTTCTGTTGACGATTTGTAAACAGTGCTGACTTGATTTATGAAGCTTAGTACGTACTTTATTAAAAATTTCTGTATTTTCAGTATAAAGTTAAGGAAATTGTTTAATTTAATTTTAATTTCAAACCGATCTCTGTTAGACAACCATTGATAAAATGGAAGCACTGAATGGCCACTTTTTTTTAGTATGGGATACTTTGGCGGCAAGTATCAATCTTCTAACAAAATTCTCTTGGCAGCGTTTTCTAAGCACGTATGACTGGATTAAATTAATTTCGAGTTTTTAATGAGAAAATGTTATTTAAAAAGAATGTATATTTTCCTTCAATTAAAATAATTTAGTGAAGCTGGTTAACTTCTAGCAACACATTTCAGGATTTGCGTTTGATCCATTTAGAACTTGTCAGCTGAATGCACCTTTACCCCAATACCAGTGTTCACACTGAGAATAGAGTTCAGTATCTTTAGTCTCAAACACCCATCGTGTTATCCACTGAGATACTAAGTCCAGATACCCACTGTCTTGTGCAGCAGGCATGTATTTTTATTTGTCAGGGTTTGAATCTTCCCTCTGTTGTTGTTGTTGTTATGGTTTAAAATTGATCAGTCTCATTCAGTGGTATCAAACGAATCCTCTCAGGATGCAAATGTCTTAAAATAGACACATTAGTTACAATCCTTTACAAGATAAAAAAACGGAAGATTCAAAGACTTGGAAAAAATTAATCAATAAGTTACTTAGGAATACATTAAAAAGAATTTCTTATCTGTTCAGATGGGTACATATACGTTCAAGCGTAAAAGTGACCCATTACCTATTATCAGATTTATTATAAATGTGCGTGACTAAAGATTAAAACTGTAAATAAGTTCAAATGTGACAGATACTCGTGTATTCAAATGTTCGAAAAAGAGATATATGTCAAGATTACAAGTTTACCATCCCGTAAATCTTGATTCACAAAGGAATTTTGGAATTTTCATTATTTTATGCTATGAAAGACTTTATATTAAGTAAGCTTTGTCAGTGAAACGTTATGTTTTAACAGTTCAACTGGTTTAAAAAGCTATTTGAACGGCTGCAGTGATCAAACTCATTACTTCATCAAAAGAAAAATCACTAAATCATTCATGAATAAATTTCGAAAGACAGTATCATTGTTTAACTGAATAAATGTATCTGTTAGAAACTAAAGCTACTATTTAAATTTAAAAGAACTTAATCATACATATCAGCTAACAAATGATCAGTTATTGATGAGAATAATTGTTATTAAACTTCCAATGATTTCACTTTAGACAAGCTTAACAAATTATGTATATAGGAAAGTTTTTAATTCAGTGAACTCAAACGAACAAATGGGAGGGTTGGTCAGCAGAGATTTTTTCCAGTAGAATGACACGAAGCAGAATTTGAGTCGATCAATGAATTTAACAGTTTAACCATTAACTCAGCTCAAAAAAACTTAAACCATTGGTTTGATAATATGTAATTGGTTATTTGACTAATTTTGTGATCTGAGCTTCCCATTTTTTAAGATCTAGACCAATTTTGTAGTTGTTCAATATTTTCAGTGGCGTCAATTCAACTGTAAAAATTTTACAATCTCCACAAATCCCCGTACTGATAATAATAATGTGCTTATTACTGACTAGCTTCAAAATGAATCTCATGGGTTTCTAGTGAGTTTTCGTGACCAGTGGTACCCGATCCATGTGTGGGGTATGATAAATATGCGAGATTATAGTAGTTATTTTCATCAAATCGCCAGTTTCGACCTTCGTTTTGAGTGTTTAATAGGTGTTGCTTGGCTTTAACTCAAAAAACAGGTAGCTTGGACCTTTTTATTTGGTACCACTTTTTCAATATCAAAATATTGTTGTTGTCAGTTTCTCAGGACTTGATCATTTTCTGTTTCACTTGTTCATGTATAAAGATGTGAGACTATGGTTTAGTTTTAAAAGTAGTTTACCAGTTTGCTTTTTCATTAATAACTTGAGAAATGGGCATCCATGTTATTTAGATGTTGTACTCATCTGTTTCTGATTTCGTGATAGCTACAACTTTGACGAGTCGTATCTGAAATTTTGACGCTTTTCATGAGATTTGAACTCTTGAAATTGAGTGTTACAGTCAGTTAATGGATTATTAATATATTTTTCGATTAAGAAATGTAGAAAATTCTGAAGAGGTGTTCCATAGCTAATACACCTTCCAAAACTCCATTAGAACTTATAATGACGAAAGACTGGTACCACGGTTAACGCTTGAATTAAGCCTTTAAGTACCTCTTTTGATTATCGAAATACTAGTGAACCCAAGCAATTTTATGTCATAACCATAGTTAAAACAGCATTACCTCGATATTTTTCGAGGTGATAGAAAGAAAAGCCAAAATTCGATTGATTGACTCATTATGAGTTTTGTTCAACATTACTTCCGTTTTGATTCAATGTGATAATTACTCAATGTAGTTTTGTTACTGTTTCCTCGTAATGACATTTTATTCTGTATAACATACAGTATTCTTATATTCAATTGAATTGAACTATACTCAGTATGTGATTTGTTATAACTCTAAGTATTTTTTATATATGTGATTCCATCCTAATTAATAATCAAAATAGGTGTGCAATCAATATATAAATGAGTGTATTTTCGAATAGGGTTGTCATGTTTTGAGGGTTAATAAATTTTCACTTATACCAGTCTTGTGTTCATACATTTACGTCGTGGGGATTGCAGAGGTCCCTCGTTTCGAATATAAGTGATAAGCGTTTCCGACACAAAATGTAGCATTAAAAGAGCCAAGATAATCCCCATTCAATTGACAAGTGATAACATTTTTATTTTCACATCTTACAAGATTGAAATGAGAAATAATTAGTATTAAAACATGAATTTCAGTGAAGGGATCTCTTTTCAACGAATTTATTATCAAGCTGTACACCGCAGCTGCGGAACCGAAACTAGCTTCGTGTATTATTTTTGAGAGGAAATAATGGTTAGTCTGGTACGAATTTCATCATTATTGAATGATGGTGTGTACTTGATATATAAAGTCAATTAGTCTAGTGAAGCGCTTAAGGTTAAGTATTTTGGTTTGTAGAATAAAAGGATTTTAGCAAACGTACATGTTTTATAGAGTTAAATTTGGCTGGTGAAAATATACGAATTACCTCGATAGTACATAACAAACGCAAATACATCTTATGCTAACTGTTAGTTACTATAGTTGTATTCGGAAAGGTCGGAATAAAATGATTATTAGAAAGCAATCTAAAAGTAGATGAATAGTTAGGCAGACAGAACACTAAATTACCATTGATTTATATTATATTTCATGATATGAAGTTTATGTGTTCAGTAAGCTAATTCCGATTGTTATAGTATTGAACAAATAATGAAAACAACTGAGACATGAAGAAGATAAATTGCCTAAAAGAATGAATCAAAATGAAATTGTTCTTATTTGTAATTTTAAAAAATTGACTTTGTATCGGTAGATGATGTTGATTTGACGGAATTCGTTTTCATAAAAAATATTCCCAGATAACTGAACATAATGACATAAGCTTGCATTTATACCTTTAAACAGAAAAATATATCAATAGTTGAGATTATGAGTCAATTGAAGGTAGACCATCATGGAAAATCTGGAAGCAGTGGAACGCCATTTCATCCTATTGTGGGACTCCTCAGCACTGCGCACACACGATCCCACCTCGTGAGATTCGAACCGAGGACCTACCGGTCTTGCGCGCGAAAGCTTAACCACTAGACCAGTGAGCCCGCATCCAACGGTGTTAATGTCTAACTTCAACTAATCCATGAAATTGAGTGACACATGCATCATTGTCTTCAGTGAGTTACTGCTACACAACAGACCTGGTTGAACCTCACTGGTTAGTGCTTATCACTAGAACTTCAGGATATATATCTTGAAGCCAGTCACTAGTGAGCATATGCTGATCAGTATCAGAAGGGATGTTTGTGGATATTATAGTAAATTCAATAGTCGAGATCATGAGTCAAAAATATCACAGGAACAAACAGTCATAGAATTTTAAGTTTTAAACTGATATCTCATTTTAGGAACTTTAGGAACAAAAAATATTTCTGTTTACAAACCTTGATTAATAGAGGTGATATTTATGTATTCAGATGTTGAATCTTACACAGGAGAGATTTGATTTTCCGGTGTAATGCTGTTATTATTCATAGGTCGAATAACTTGAACTATTTGAAGAAGAAATGATTGTGTTAAAAGACTAATATTTGAATGAAGAATATTCTTTTCGATAAATTTTCTTCAGGTTCTACAATTCATATATCCAAATTAATAGTCTGAAAAATGGCCAGGTGTAGGACAAAATGCATTGTTTAAGGTTGTATGAATTTAATGTTGATATGACTTATATGGAATTAACTTACTCCTAACGGATAAAACGTTATTGATGACGAAATCGGACAAAGGTTCAGGAGTTGTTCTTTTTAGTCAAAGCGATTATATTGACAAAATGAGTACCATCTTAGATGGCAAATGAAAATTTCAAAAAAATAACTGACCAGAAAGATCTCAATAATAAGATAGAGAATGAGCCAACCAGATCTTTGAAGAAACTCAGGGACCGATAGATTATTTCTTCAGGTTTATATGGAATAGTTAAACCCGTGGGAACCTATCTGCAAAGATTGTCTGGATTGCCAAAGGTACACAAACCGGGGACCCTATAAAAACCAATTTCAGATATGTATAACTCTGCTTATCATACTATAGCTAAATAGTTAGTAACTATATTGAAACCTCTCCATTAAAAACTTGCAAAACATGCTGTCAAGGATGTATGCCAATTTGTTGACAAGATCAAAAATTGAAATACCATGGGACTAAAGATGATGTTTTTGGATATAACTTCATGATTTACAAATGTTCCAACCATAGAGACCATAGAATATTTATGTGAACAGTAGTAAGAATGAAATCAAAACTACAATTCCAATCAGTGTCGTAAAAGAGTTACTGCTGAAAAACACTGTGAACGTTCATTTCAAGTTCAACGGAGAAATATATAGATAAACGGATGGAATTGCAATAGGTTCACCATTGGGCCCTATACTAGTTGACATTTTTCTAGCCAAACTAGAAAATGGTCCACTGAAAAAGATTATTCAAAAACCTACATTTTACTGTCGATATATGGATGATACGTTTATTCTCTGTAAAGATAGTACATCACAACAAGTGGTCCCTAGGTAATTTGATGGAGTACACCCAACCATTCAGTTTAAATCCAAAGGAGAGAGTGAAGGTAGAATAACCTTTTTGGACGTTCTTTTAACTAAGATCGAATGGGTCATTAAAATAGAATTTAAGCAGCAAAGGTACCTTAGCTTTGCACTTCTATAGTACAAAAGAAACCTGACCAAAACTCTTAGTTATCAAATACTCACTACATGTCCTACGAATATAGTTGAAGAAGAGCTAAACACCTTGCTTAATACTGTAAGGGAGAATAGATACCCTGGAAAGTTTATAAATAAATATATGATCACGAAGGTTAGAATAGGAGAAATACAAACGGTGAATAAGAAATCCCTGTTCATGCGCCTGCAATCCAGAGGGGATGTGACTAGCAAAATATTAACTCAGAGATTACGCAGAACAATTCAAAAGTCTTTCAACGCCGAGAACTACGATTGGTGTTTTCCACGCGCCTAATGATGACATCGAGGCTAAAAGATGAATTACCTAGAATGGTCACCTCATTTTTTATTTATCAATTCGACTGCTCCTGTGGAGTAAGTTATATTGGTCGGAGTTCTAGAAATTTACACTTTCATGCTCGAGAACACGAACTAACGTGGCTAAGCAAAGGTCTGGTGAAGAAAATGAACAGCTCGACATTGACCCATTTAATGTAAACTAATCATAGTGCCGGTCTAAACCAATCATTTTCAATTATTTATCGGATCAGTTACTTTTGGCAAAGCTTGTCAGACTTAAAGTCCTTTAAACAGCTGAAACAGTAGCCATCCGGATTAAGAAACAGGAGCTATGTGTACAAAAGAAATATCTTCAACATCGCCTGCCCTGGTCAAACTCAAAGCCAATTAATTCGTAGTAATCTTAATTATTGGATGACGTAATTTGGCTATTGTACTTACAACTTTTCGTAGTCAATTGTAATTGGATGCCGGCTCAGTGGTCTAATGGTTAAGTGCTCGCGTGCGAATCCAGTAGGTCCTGGGTTCGAATCCCGTGGGGGGAGGGTTCGTGGATGCGCACTGCCGAGGAGTCCCATACTAGGACGAAACGGCCGTCCAGTGCTTCCAGGTTTTCAATGGTGGTCTAGCTTCAACTGACTCATGATTTCAACCTGTGAAATTTACTAAAATCTCCACAAAACTCATTCTGATAATTGTAATTGTCTTTGTTATCTTTATTCACAAATCTTTGTATTATTATTATTTTAGTTATTACTATTGTTCTTGGTTTAACACAATTATTAATCTCTCCAATATATGATTCATTTACCCCGCATTCATCCCACTTTATTATGTCTCACTAAACATTTGATCGAATTGTAATTGCACCATATAAAGCAATTAGTCCCTTTTATAAATTTCGATAGAGAGTAATGGTAATGGAAATTCATTTGCCCCACGGCAATTTTTTTTAAAAAACCCCCACGATTTCAATTTCAACTAATCACATTGCAAAGATGAACAGTTTACGACCAATTACAAAATTATTAAAGGTGACAAAATGTTTGTTCATTATCACTTGAGCACACACTTGCAAAACAAGTACACCAATCACCGATCGCTAAATTTTTCTTTGACACCATACATTTTTTTAGAAATGGGTGGTAGGGAATCTGAATTGCCGTGGGCAAAATGTCAACCAGAGTAATGAGAAGAGAGAGTTGACCTTTACTAATATTATAAAATGCCCTGACAGGTATATGTGTGACCAGATTGTTCTAAATGTATAACATTTTTCAGATCAACTCCATCTTCTCACTGCTCTATCAAAATTGCACTATTATTTCTCTCACCCTATCTGACCCATATTTATTCTGATCATGGATCTTAAAATTTTGAAATTATTAATTTGGATATATGAATTGTAGAACCTGAAGAGAACTCACCGAAGAGAATATTCTTCTTTCAAGTATTATGGAGGTCTTTAAACAACTAAAATGATTGTGTGGTGACTAACTGGAAATATATGAAAATGAATATCAAGCTATTTGCTTTCTTACAGAAATTAATAGAAATGATGGTCGGTCATGCCTATACCACCATTAATTAACCATCAGACCAAATTAATGATAAACATTTGTTAGACCTAGAAAAACGTTTTATTAATTTATAGAGTATACGTTTTAATATTTCATCCAAGAATCCAAATATACTATGATTTAGCTCGAGGCTAATGACAATATTACTTGAACCTTGATTTCGTGCTGACACAAATTCGTTGGTATATCAAATCTACAGAAAATGTAGAAAATAAATAGTATATTGATTTCGTTTAACACAATATGAATAGTTAATCTAAGATGAAAGTAATTCAACAGTTAGATATGAATATTGATTACAATTGATTGATCACTGGGTGGTGATCAATGTCATGCTTGTCTAGTCCTTATTAGTGCAGATCGAATGCTATCGATCATGTTGCAATGTGGCCACCAGTCTAGGTGACTCGACACTGCGGGCACTATGTATTGAGATTTAGATGGTAGTTGGTGATCGATAGCATTCGATCTGCACTAATAAGGACTAGACAAGCATGACATTGATCACCACCCAGTGATCAATCAATTGTGATTACATCTCAGTCCTACAGGAGGTTAGTCACGGCTCGGATAGCTCAGTGGTAACGTCTCTGACTGTGAAGCTGGGTGACACGAGATCGAATCCACCAGGGAGCACCAGTTCCCTCAAGATTACAGGTACACCTTGCTGACGAGTGCCAAGTAGCACGAAACCCGGGTCCAGGGTTTCCTGTTGACTACCTCCAACCACCATCTAAATGAATATTGATTTGCAGAATTTTTTTGGGTGGCTAATTTGTTAAGGACTTCCAAATCACATCAAATGGAATTAATTCGAAAATTCTAAATTAAAATAGAGCATCCAATGCTATTCTGAGTAAATGTCTTTTTATTTCTTTGTTTATACATGAATAAACTGTAAATCAAAATATACAGCTTTAAGGTCTGATCAAGAATGAAATTAATCAATATGAGAGGTAGCCATACATGAAACCTTCGATCATATGTTAAATGAGAATAGCTAAATTATTGTATGGGTGTGTTGATTGCGTTAAACGGATTGGTCGGCCATGGTTAATCGAAACATGAATAATTAAAATAAATAAATGAACGTCGTTATTGTCCATAAAACATGAGATGATATAGGGGTAGTAAAACAAATTGGTTTGCAAGGTTAATTATCATGGCACTACCAACTGTATTTCATTTAATCCAGTTAAATCACTTGAGTTTGTCCATGTATGTTTGACATCGTCTTTTAGTATTTCCATGTCAGAACAAAAACCTCTCTGATGGATTATTAAATTATTGAAGTTAATTGTGTCTGCTATCTAATGAATGTTTTTCTGTCACCTATTTGTTTTCAAGAGTTTTTTAATATCCAATGATTTAGAAACATGCTCTAAGCATTGTATGTTACTTCGCCCTTAAATTAAATTGTCATTATGTCATACAGCATTACAGATTGTACATTAAACCTCAGATATTATTCCTTTGTTCATCTAATTTTACTGTGTATTTGACCTTCACCGAATTAGAACCAAGTGTATTGCCCGTTCACGAAAATACTCTTATACTATGGCGATTTAGGATACGTTGGATTACTTCCGAATTTCATTTGCCATACAGTATAATCGCCAAGTTAATCCATTCATTCAGTTGATCTTTCATGTTTGTTTGGAATCCTCTTTCAATCCTCTTTGCTATTAAGTACATGAGATAGTTATCCACCCTCGCAGTAGACAAGAGGAAGTTTAACCAGTTGTTATGTCTTTTTTGGCATCATGATAAGTTACCGAACTCATTCTAGCGTTCTACTATTTGCCTGTCAGTAGGGAATGTGCTGACCTATAATCTAGATATATTCCAGAATGTGTCAGGCTAGAAATATAACTTCCTTTTTCAAAAACGTAGTTGAATGATTCATGAAAATTGGTCTGATTTGAAAACTGTTTTACTTTTGGTACCACGATGTGCTTTATAATGATTGTAACAGAACATTGAACATCATTCTCATTCTAGTTCGAGTTACTTCACAAGAAAGAATCCATCAATACTAATCTCTAGATCGACCACAAGTTTTCACAGCAAGTGCAAAGCACTTAAACCGCTAAGCCAAGATCAAATGAGTCTCTATTTTATTTATATGGTATTCGCGGTAGAGTGAGGACTGCATCTGTTTGACGACCTGGTTGCGCACTATTGAATAGTCCCAATTCTAGAAGGGAACCAATGTTTTATGCCTTCCGTTATCAATAGTCTTTTTAATAATAAAGCTATTCTTATTCTATAGTGCAAATTACAATCAAATTACAGATAAAAATAAAATATACCGTAATTGAACTAATCATTTGTAGTTAAGTAATTTATTTAAGTAGTATGGTAGATTATTCAAAATACAAGATTTGTTATTGATACTTCAAATAATAATTATTATTGTTCTAAATGTAAGTGATATTTTGCAAAGTTGTCCTAAATGAGTAAATCAATTTAGGATAAATGATTTATTATAAATTACCTTACATCTCATTTAAATCTAGGGAATGAAAATGTTGCACTTATATATTCCTTTTTTTGTTTTGATATTGAATATAAATTATAAGTTATCCATATATATACTACTCACTAAGTAGATAAGAGATTGTTGCATTTTAAAGGTTTATATATTTTAAAATGTTATTAAATTAGTTGCATTTTTATTTTTGAGATCACTGGGTATTTTGAAGAAGAAGAAGAAGAAAAAAAAGAAGAATCTCACAACTTACTGACTTCAGTTCGACTGTTGTTGATAAAAGAAGAGAATTATGTAGCTCTTTTGATACCATTAAAATGACCAGGATATAATTTTATTCTAGATTTCTCAAACTGCACAGTTATCGTAGTTAACAATCAACTTATGATTTGGTTAATTGGGAAAATAACTTTAACTATGAGTGAATTTCGATCGAATGTTTATAATACAGGTTGAGACACAAGGTTTAGTGAAGCTTAATATTTGACGTTACATCAGTTGACTTCACTCAGTAATGTAAATTATAAAAACGTTGTGTGAAAATTAATATTAAAAGCGGTTTTTGTGGATGTTATAGTAATTTCAATAGTTGAAATCATGAGTCAATTGAAGCTAGACCACCATGGGAAACGACCGTCCAGTGCTTCCAGGCTTTCCATGGTGGTCAAGCTTCAATTGACTCATGATCTCAACTATTGAAAATTAATAACCAATCAAATCAATAAAAAAGGGAGTTTTGTGCACAATTTAATAAATAGCGATCACACTTTACTTAATCCGAATCCTTAATTAGAAATGTTTATGATTTATTGCTAAATTTGTTCTTATTTGTTTTATGTCCATATACTAAGTTTTTTATGCCTACAGATATCCTACTTTTTACACAGCTCCAGTATTTTCTCATTGATTTTTAGTGACTAGAGTTTCTGAATCCGAATAAAATTATACCAATACAACATATAAGAAGTTTCGTCTAAATTTGATCGAATAGTTTCAGAAGAGATCAGAAGAACCCTAACTCTTCAAGATACAAGGGTATTCTTTCGAATAAATAATACTCTAAGGTCAAAACAAGTAAGAATCAAAGATCCAATACACAAGGAGGAACAACAAAATTGTGTTTATAAAATCAAATGTAGTGACTGTAATGCCACGTATATAGGTGAAACATCAAGACAACTGAATATGAGCATGAAGGAACACAAACTATGCCTAAACCACATACAGAAATCCTCAGATGATGTAGGAAAACTCGAAAACAAATCAGCGATAGGATTACCCTCAATCGGATCGGGTTATACAATTGATTTCAACGGCGAAAGATTCCTTCAAAAAGGTTTTAATTCTTACAAAGAAAGAGTGACAGCTGAAGCCCTACACAAATGGGCGAATCTAAATAGTAATAATAGGAGAGATAGGTTACAATTAGCTGTCCCATGGCAACTAATAATTAATCACTAAACCTGAACTCCTTGTTCCATTTCATTTATCTCTTATTACCTGAATAACAACAATTATATTCAACGGTTCTAATCAGTTGTCCTATCTGATTATGTTAAACAATTATTTGGAACAATAAAAATAATACAAACATTCATTCTTTTATTTTTTTATTTATCTTCATTTTAGGCATGCTGTAACATATTTGATTCATATCATAGTCAGTTTCAGTTTGGAAAGGACAGGAGGCTTGATGGCGTGTGTTCGTCCTGGCTATATAGAAATTGTATTTTTCTTAAAAATTCATCTGAGACAATATATAGTGAATGAAATTTCTTCTCACACCACTTACATATACACACAATCTGTTATCTTAACACTTTTCGTTTCACAGCACATGTCACTAAAGCAAATATTGTTAACGTTGATTGGATGACATATCCAGTATGCAGTTAAACAGAGAACCATGTACTTATTTATATTCGATGAATTTGATGTTTGATTATATTTCCTTGAAAAACCTTGATCTAGATTGCCAGGTGAAACGTTGGATGGTGGCTCCCAAGCGTCTAGAAACGCTTGGTTCCGCTCACTGTACTTTGTGGTGAAAGTGATCTCTCCGGTTTCGATACTTTTACAATAAAAATTGAATTACTACTTCGACTAGAATATTACGGTAAATGTCTGGTCTCCTTTTCAACTTAGCAGTCAATTACTTGAAGTTTATTTTGGTGTATTGATTCGATAAATTCGCCGCTTCCCATCAACTATGGGTGGGGGTGATGATTTTGTTTGAATGAATGGAGAAGTGAGCCTAGTGATATGGTTTTCAACTGTCTCATTTATTATCCAGAAAGGATGATGACTATCAGCATGAGTCTCATTCATCTCGCATATAATTTTGACAAAACGCAACTTTCTACATAATCTTTGGTGTGAGAAGATCCTAGAAATTTGTTTCGTAAAGCGAAATGTTTCTCAAAAAGATAAATGACTGTACCTACCACTATCATACTCTCATTCTTCTCTAAAACGTACTTGGGTTTATAGCTTGCCTTAAATTTAACTTGGTGTTATATTCAATTATACTACCAGGTATGGATGATTTATTTACATTCAAAAAAATTGAGAATTTTTATTGGATTTTAAAAGTTAAATAAGCTTACCAAACGTTGCACGTAAAGTTTGAATGCAACCATAAACTGTAGACTTTCAAACCTCTTTTATCCTAACTCTTATAAAAACAACACTTTTCGGAGTAGATATCAATAAACTTGAGTCTGTATCTTTGGACTTGTACGTTTTACGATCTGAGTATGATCTTTGTTTCTATGCAAAGATTTGAAATTTCGATTATTGAATATCACCCTAATATTTGAATAAATTATAGATTTTCTTATTGTTCGAACGATATTTTTATTAATTTCAATTGTTGAGATCATGAGACAATTGAAGCTAGACCATCATGGAAAATCTGGAAGCAGTGGAACGCCATTTCATCCTATTGTGGGACTCCTCAGCACTGCGCACACACGATCCCACCTCGTGAGATTCGAACCGAGGACCTACCGGTCTTGCGCGCGAAAGCTTAACCACTAGACCAGTGAGCCCGCATCCAACGGTGTTAATGTCTAACTTCAACTAATCCATGAAATTGAGTGACACATGCATCATTGTCTTCAGTGAGTTACTGCTACACAACAGACCTGGTTGAACCTCACTGGTTAGTGCTTATCACTAGAACTTCAGGATATATATCTTGAAGCCAGTCACTAGTGAGCATATGTTGTTACCCCCTTCTGATATTTTTACTGTTTTGAAAAAATTGTTATTTCGTAAATAAGTTATTCCCTTCAACTTACATTAAAACGGGACATATCTAACAACCACAAAGGATTTGTGAAGATTATTATTTTTTCCGAAGACTGAAGAAACTTAGCAGTATTAATATCTGAATATTTCGAGAATAATTTCTGAAAACTTTATGCTGAGCAATTATTAAGTTAAACAATGTTAAAAGAAAAACAGTTAACATTACTGTCCCTTGATAGTGATCTCACTATGTGGTATATTGACTATAATGAAACTAGACTACTTATATCGAATTCAATCGGGTATCACGATCGACTTTGACGATCCATCCATTTTATTTGAAATGTTGTTGAAAGACAGTGACGTAGATAGATGTATGTAGTAATGCTAAGCTCAAGAATGAGTGAAATACAAAGTATGGATAAGTTTGCGTCAGAGATTGATTTTGTGCCGCAATGTGTTAAATTTTGAATAATATGTTACTTTTATCACTGAAGCCACAGTTAGCGAATTATTTTCCTATATGACCCACAGCAATGGTCAGTAACTTGATCGACTAATATCATTTCATCTATTCTATTATCTAGTTATTTCCCAAATTACTCGTTTAATAACCATGAAAACGCTTATGATCATATGTTGACGATACTCCTCCTTGATATTTCATAGATGTCCTTATTTTAAATAAATATTTGAAACGGGAATATTTCTTATCACACTATTTATAATTCGTTTTAGTAATCACATCATAAGATTATTATTAATTGAAATCAAGTTATTATCGGACAATCAATCCAATGGTAACATCAATGATAAACAACACTTGATCTGAGTTGAAATTATAAAAAATAATTAAATGCATTAGTTACTTAATCATCGCCATTTGTTGTTGTTATTTATTATAATGTATTATGAAAGAAAATATATAAGAGAGAAGGAAATGTATAATATTAATGAATGATAAGTTGTGAATAGGGAAATAATTGTGTATCGTCCACGAAAATGTTCAGTGAAGATAATTGATACATTTGAAATCGTATACAGATGAAGTGGTAATAAAACATTTCTATTCCAAAGATCATTAGAAAGCAACTCTATAATATGATCTGTGGTGTGTGCGAAGCATTTTCTTATTTGTGACCACAGTACAACGACAACTCTTTCGAATCTAGTCTTGTCTGTCCAGCTTCAGTCCAAAGTAATTTCACTTGTTGTGAGCACCATCAAGTTGTATCTTTCCATTTCAGCAACTATTTGACTGATCCTTCCAATCTCTCATATTCTCCGAACACCCCATATACCTATGTGAATTGTTGCTCTCGCTGTCAGAAGGGACATCGGCTTCGGGGTTTCTAAAGAATCTTGGCAATCACCATGAGTCGTCATAATTCTTCTTAATGAAGATCGTTCAAATTTCAGGGTATAGTTTAAATGGTTTAAGTCGTTTTTTTCTTGTTAGCGCATTTTTAACAATGTCGTTTTCTACGGGATATTGTTGCCGATCCATGCCCAACACTCCTTCACTCCTGCTTGGGAGAGGCCGTTGAAGTTGAGGATCTACACAATCAAATTATTCGGTTTCACCGTTAGAAATGTTACCAATTAGTGTCTCAAACAATTCTTGTTTCTCTATGGAACTATGTTAACCACATCGTTCAACAATACATCAGTCAGTAAAGTCAGATCAAATGGATTTAATGGCTGATATGAGCTGAATGTTTGGCCAATGTTAATGAAACATATGTCTTTGTAGTGAATTAAAACGTTTGTGATCGGATTCCAGTGAATCCTAGGCAAAAGACACAATACTTCTCACTAGATATTCTATGAACCGAAGGTAAAGCTGTGTAAACAAATAGCAATACAGGCGTATTGAGACGAATCAATCTGTTCTTGTTGTCGGATATCGAGAACACAAAACAAAAGTTGGGCATGCAATCAGCAACAATATCCCGTAGAAAACGACATTGTTAAAAATGAGCTAACAAGAAAAAAACGACTTAAACCATTTAAACTATGCCCCGAAATTTGAACGATCTTTATTAAGAAGAATTATGACGACTCACGGTGAATTAAATGGCGTGATCCCGGAAGGTGCTGGACTCGATCGCATATCTAATCATGGTTTTGCACTGTTGTGAAATTCAAAACTCTGTCCAGTGTTCCAGGATTGATATTAAGCTATGACGAAAACAATGTTGAAACTAGTTCTAGTGTTATCTCTTGTTTTCTTTATTCATAAACAAGCAATTTTTATAGTTGTTATCTATCGTTTTATTTTCTTATTCATGAGAAAGTTGGAAAAATTAATTGTTTTGTTATTGTTTTTTTCTCTAATTTGTTTCGTCAAACAAGCTAAGAAAATTAGTTTATCTTTAAATTGGTTGAGTGTTACATATATATTTTTTTGTTTATTTGGCGTGGGTTATAAATCGAAAATTTCTTATACTTTGCAATGAATTACGTAGTTAAAGCGATTGAATTCAATATTGGTGTTTCGTTCTGGTTGGGGCTCCTTAGATTGCAACTTGTATCGAGATTTCCGTTGTGGATGAACATATGCCACCAGAAACTGATAACAATTTGATATTGGATATTAAAACATGAAGAGAAAATGTGAATCCCCACCAACATTATAAAGCATAGATAGCCTGCATTCATTTACACGTGACTAGTTTTCTCCTGGCTAAACACATTTGAATGTGATATTGAAAAATGCAATCGAATATATGCACGTCAAGATCACGAAGAAGAATGTCGATGAATATGGATTCGTTTAGCTATCAAAATTAAAAATGTACGCATGAACAAGACACACTAGTTGTATAGATCCATTTCATTTACATAGCTGATAAGAGTTTGTAAAAGGCTTGACTGAAACGAACTTATCAGTTGTTAGTCGATTGGCTAGAGGTCGTTAGGCTTAATATCACAGTCAGATGCTCACTCTTCTTTCTGACAAAATTGAAAATATTTTGTGTCTTAATTGTGACATTCTAATTGTCCTCCAATTTTTATCACTGAGTGATAAAATTTAACGTCTTACGGTTATCTCCACTGAAGTACCTAAATCAGAATCACTACTACATCGATAACTGAACTAAGAACTTTTAGGTAAGATATTTTGAATTAATTTGCAATTCCTTTACAAAATAATATTATGTGGGAATGAGACCGTTGCTTCGCCGATCCTCGCCTGTGCGTCTGCATTAGATCCTCCACGTTTATCTATGATGCTTCCCATGTACGTGAAAGTTTCCACCTCTTCCAGAGTTTCTCCACCAATTGTGATTGAGTTGGTGTTCTCCATGTTGTATTTGAGGATCATGCTTTTTCTTTTGTGTATGTTGATGCCTACCGATGCAAAGGCTGCTACCACACCAGTTGCATTCATCTGCATTTGTTGATTTGTGTGGGATAGAGTGGTCAGGTCATGTGCAAAGTCCGAATCTCCTAATTGATTCTGAGCTGTCAATTGTATTCCATGCTTCCCTTCAGGAGTGGAGGTCTTCATAATCCAGTCAAGCACCAGAAGTAGGAGAAAGAGACAGAGTAAGCAGCATTTTCTGACTCCAAGCCTTACTTAAAATGAATTCGTCAGCTGTCCTCCATACACGACTTTGTAATGTAATCCGTCGTATGAATTCTGTATGGTGTTGACGATCTTTCAAGGCACATCATAGTATCGAAGAAGTTTCAATAAGGGCCTTCTATCCTCACTGTCAAACACCTTCTCATAGTCAATGAAGTTGATGTGAAGTAACAAGTTCCAATCAACTGATTGTTCAACGATGATCAGTATAGCTGCGATTTGGTTTGTGCACCATCGATCCTTACGAAATCAGACTTGTTGATCTCGAGGTCGGGCGTCTACTGAGTCTTTCAGCAACACTTTGTTGGAAACGTTTCCTGGTGCTGACAGTAGTGTGATGCCTCTGTACTTCTCACATTTGCTAAAATCTCCTTTCTTTGGTATCTTGGTGAGGGATCCTTCTTTCTAGTCCATCGTCACACGTTTTTGCTCCTAATCTTCGTGGACAGAGTGTGAAGCATGTTTGCAGTTAATTCTGTCTGACTTTAGTGCGTTAGCTGGTAGATTGTCAGGCCCTATGGCTTTCCCTGATTTGATTTGCTTGGTGAACACAGAGATCTGTTCACTCGTTGATGAAGAGATAAGTGTAGGAATATCCGTTGGTGCTGCCTGACTGACCAGTGGATTCAATGGAGCTGACTTATTCGAGAGTTATTCAAAGTATTGTACTCATATGTTCCAAAGTTTTTGACTCTCAGCGACTAATTTTCCTACTTAATCCTCGACTGGTTTCTCTCGTTTACAATATTTCCCTACTAGTTTATTCATTATATCATCATATAGTTGTTTCACATTTCCGTCTCATGCAGCTCTTTCCGATGTCATCGCTTAGTCCTACACATATTTCTGCTCACCAGCTCTAATGCTCTTCTTCACTCTCTTGTTTCCTTCGGTGTATTCGGTCTGCGCCTTGACTCTCTCTGCTCTTGTTCGACTGTTGTTAATTGCTGTCTTCTTGTCCTTCCTTTCTTGAATAATATCTGGCGTTTCCATAGAAATTTATTCCTAATGATGACGCTCCTTGAGATTCAACACCTGCTGATACGTTGAAGTTAGTGCTTCTTTGATCCCGTCCCATGGAACGTATTGTTGACATCTATCTTGAACTCATTGAATTTGTCAGTATCTCGATGGAAGTCTGTAATAAACCTCTCCAATGCTATTTCTCCCGTTGTGCAGTGCTTCTTTATCTTCAGTTTCATCCTGGCAACGACCTGGTGGTGATCTGAAGTTATGGGTGTTGCTCTCTTTGTTCTCGCATCTTTTGTTGACCTGAATTTTTTAGCGATCCAGATCTGTTCGACTTGCTTCTACGTAATGTAATCCGTTAACAACCAGTCCATGTCGTCCCATGATATCTTCATATCCGGTGTTGTCCATTACAACTTTGGCGTTTAGATCTCCCATCAGGATGATGGGATCCCTTCTTGGGCACTTCGCTATGATTGATTGCAGCATCTCATAGAAGTGATGTTTATTGTCGTCGTTGCTATCATTGGTGGTTGCATAACATTTGATAACATTCATCGTGATTCCCTTCATTATTTGTTTTGAATGATGCTTTGATAGTCGTGGATCTGTAAGATTTCCATACTCGAAGTGCTTCTCGTGGTTCTTAGAACAGCATCAGAGCAACTCCGTAAGTGTGTGAAGTAGTTTCCACTTCGTGACCGGAGTACAGCAGCATTTCCCCTTATCTAGCCTTTGCTGTCCAGCTTGGGCCCAATGGGTTTCGCTGAATACGAGCATTTTAAAGTTGTATCTCTTCATTTCGGTAGCTATTTGGCTGGTCCTCCCCGTCTCTCACATTGTCCGGACGTTCCATGAACATATAGAAATTGTTGCTCTGGTTGTTAGAATAGGCATCGTCCTCGTGACTTCCGAAGAATTTCGGCTTTCATCAAAAGGCTTCATAATTCTTCTTTCAACTACCAGAACAGAATTTAAATGGTTTAATTTGTTTAATCTGGTTGGCGTTTTTTAGCAAGACTTTTTTCTACGATATGAAGTTGCTGACCCCATGCCCAACTCTCCTCCTTTTCAGTGGTCTTGGTACGGACAATAACTCTAGAAGAGCTTCAGGCCGAGCTAATATGTGAATATCATATATAAAATATATCATTTGCACACCTTAGAATTGTTTGTTACAAGCTTCATTGGTCCTTCATTCCTATTGTTATTTTGGTTGCTTTCAGTTTCCTTTTCTCTTCCTTTAATTTGAATCTTCTCAACGTTTTGCTCGCAACCATTCCATTTCCGGTTGGTGTTACATACTTTTTATATCTGTAAACATATGTCGCATGCACCACATAGCTACTTATTAATTATATGAGAAATATACATAAATTAACAATCAACAAATTAGCTATTGAAGCCGCCGTTTCTCCAAACTTCTTTCTGATAGATCAATGTGTGATAACAGATTTGTTGTGTACAAACTTGATTATCCTTTAGATTTAGTAATAAATACTTAAAATAAATGATGTCTAATAAGATTATTCACGTAGTATATTTATATATTAGATAAAATAAACGTGATCACTAAACATGTTACTGAGAGAAGTTTATTTGTCCATGTGTATACAGCTTAAGTTAAAAATTAAATGATGAATACATTTCTTTAGTAAAAAATAGTAATGAATCGTATTGATGATTGCCAGTTTTCACTACTTTTTGAAACTAAGTTTCCAGGCTGTTTTTCTCTTTTATTTGGACAGAAAACAACAATGAAGTAACATTCGATGCCTTAATTTAAGAATTACAATACAATTGCATGAAAAACAAATGTCAAAAAACAGTCGATTATAAAAGTTTCGCAAAAAAAAATTCATCAATGCTTCATTCCTATTAGTAATGAACTAACATTTGGTAACTATTAGTAAATGATGGGAATAACAATTCCAAGGTGAATCGACCTTATGTTCATTTACTGTCGTCTTGTAAAAATCTGTAAAATAGCAAAGGAAAATTATAATGATTAATAATTAATTCAGAATTATAATTATTATGAGGTCGTAGAGATTGTGAATGTTGTTAAGATCACGAACTGATCTACGAATGGAAAACTATATTTGGACAAGACATATAATTACAGTGATTACATCTATCTATAATGGCTTGTTCTGGGAAATAAGCACCATAAGAATGTAATAAACAGAAGAATTATTTTTCAAATAATAATAACAATAATAATGAGCAGATATGATCTTCTATGTAGTTAGTTAGTGTTCACTTGAGAAAACTATCATCAGACTGTCTGATTGTTACACTCGATGTTTATAGGAAATATCTCATATTTGAGTCCAAACCATTGAAAATGAATCATCATCTCGCCGGTGAGCTCGGAAGTTTATAAGGGATATTCTGTTTGAGACTCTAATCAAGCACTGCTGATAAGGCGACTGGAAAATATTGTCTTAGAAAATGTTCTAAGAAAGTATCCGGTGTTTTATATTTGTTATTCAAGTGATTGTCTGTCATCGAAACCGTTTTCAAACAGTTTCTAGGCTAGTATCAAGCTCCGTAGTATGTTGAATGAAAAATATTTTGAAACGTTTCATGTCGTGAAACACACTATTGCGCTTCGTTCTGGTAAAATTCCTTTTATATTCATATTATTTAATGACGGTTGACATTTTGCCCACGGCAATTAAGATTCCCTACCACCCATTTCTAAAAAAATGTATGGTGTCAAAGAAAAATTTAGCGATCGGTGATTGGTGTACTTGTTTTGCAAGTGTGTGCTCAAGTGATAATGAACAAACATTTTGTCACCTTTAATAATTTTGTAATTGGTCGTAAACTGTTCATCTTTGCAATGTGATTAGTTGAAATTGAAATCGTATCTAGAGCTGTGATTGGATGTCAGAATTTTGATTTTTACATTTGAAATTTAACGATAATGAATAAATCTTTTTGTGTAATCGTAGTCTTGTAAGAAATTTAGACATTTATAGGAAAAAACACCAACTTAAGTGCAATCCTACTGTTAGTGAATGTGTATTGGGATAAATTTTTGATTTCCGATCAACAATTTTAATGTCACGAGTACTTATATATATCACATAAAAAGAAAGTTTTTGGAAAAAAGCAACTGAAAACCGGTTTGAATATTTGATAATAGTGATTACTGAATGAGGTCGGTAGTCAAATCTTTAATACCAAATTAATAAACAAACTATCACTAAAGTGTATGCATAGGTTTTTTGGTAACACATGGTCTGTTAGTTCGAGAAACAAATCAACATATCAATAAATCATTATGATAACTTACTGGTTGCAATATTTATAATTCAGGTGAAGCAACCGTAGACCATCATTGAATGAACTGACTTTGACAGTATATGAATGTAGTAATAAATTTAACCGAAATAGGCACTTAATATTTAGTGAACGTTTTTTTTGTAAATGTTCATTCTTAATGAGAATTAGAAAACGTTAGATTTAAATGTGGTTAATTTTAAAGTCCATTGAAAGGGTTTATTGTGTTCACTTGTAAATTATTTGTAGTTCTGTATTTTAAAATTAATTTTTTGGTCGTAATAAAAACTAGTGTGTTTAATCAGTCATGTGTGAATATTGTTAACCGCCGTAATATGAAACCTGAATATATCTAGACATTATGAATGTAACCATTTTTGACAAGCATTTGAAATATCAGTTTCATGAAGTGTAAATGAACAAGCCTACGTCGTCTGACTGACTCAACAAATATCTATCGACTTTAAACGTATAAATATGAATAAGGTCAACTGTATCAATGAACATTTACAATTCTATTATTATTTATTTTCCTTATTATTATTATTATTATTATTATTATTATTATTATTATTATGTCAATTGACAAGATTCAATTGTCATACTATGCATTTCATTGACACAAAATTTTTTGCATTTTAAATTTTCCTATAATGCTCTTCCACTTATTGTGACTGAACACTGTACTGCAAATAATCCAGACCTTTATTGAATGACCTTTGTAATTTGCAAATGTTACAATTTGTAAATATATATATATATGTCGTAACAGATGTAAACGTTCACCATTGTTAATACATTACATTGTCAAATTCATTAATGCCATGACATATTTTTGGCCTTTATAAAATATGGAAATTATGGACTTATAACTGTATAGTGTGATTGTACCAGTAATTAATAGTTATATGGGTGTGCAAATGAATACGTTGATATAATCAGTGGTTATGAATAACAATGAAGGCTTAGTTGACGATCGGACTTAATTCATACGTACGCTTAGTTCTGGTTTCAGGTACTATTAATATAAAACTGGAATATGAAATTCTTGCATTTTGTATTCATGAAACGGATAATATTCTCATTTCTTTTAACACTTACTATATGACCTTTTAATCGGATTACTAATTTCAATGATGACGCTTCAACTTGTTTTATAATGTCAGTATCTTATTCATAAGGAAGATATTTTTCTCAATTTTGTTTACATCTCTATGAGCTTTAATCACATTCATCTTTGTAACTATCTTATTATATTCACTACTAAATTTATTCACCTAACGACAAAATAACGATTTTCACTATATTAAAATATTCCTATTAAAATGTACTAGTAATAGATAGTTTAAAAATATGTTACTAAGACATGAACGGTAATCACATTATTTTACATCTAAAATTATTAGATAAGTGTTCATAAAATGACAAAATCTTGTCTGCTTTCTTAACCTTTATATGTATTATACATTAGAAACAAGTTTACGAATACATGAGCGATAATCGCTTATCGATTATTAATATCTAAGGTATATCGAAATGCATTCGACATTAAAAAGTGCTTAATCACTTGACCTTTGCCAAAGACAAAAACAATATTGGGAAAAATGCCTTTAAATCAATTTGTGGGTGGCCCTGAAAAGGGCCTTTAATCGTTCTCGCGGTGGGACGTCCAAACTATTAGTTGGTAATGGCGCCACACATCGGACAGTGTACTGCTCGTACGTTCGGTGATGGGTCATAAGCACAGAATCTATGAAACATAGCTTCACAAGGACAGAAAACCCAACCCACTTCATCACCAGTTTCATAGGGCGGCTGTGCAAGATTACAGATGTCACACAAACGGTTCTCTTCATCTTCTTCATTTTGGATGTCCCGTTCTGTTAACTCTTCTGAGTTTATAGAAACTACGTCATCCTCGTCGTTACTTAACGTTTCATCCAAATCGACATTTCCTCGATGCATCAACGGCGTTGTAAAGTTAGTCGACATGCTTGTTCCACTGTACAACTGCGGTTCAGCCTGTAAGTTCAACGGCGTTGGTGGTAGTCTACCGTGAAGTTCTTGATAAAACTGGCTATAAAGTGAACTGCATTGTTCCTCAGACAGTCGCCTGATTAACGCAATCACTGTATTCTTCATCTCGGCTGGCTCAATTGCATTGGGAAATAATTCTCAACTGCAATACGAGTCAGATAAGTATCAGAGTGTAACCACCTATCACAAATTGACTGTAAGTTCACATCAGTCATACTGTGTGTACAGTAAGCCAATATGTGCCGACATGGCAAACCGTTTTCAATGGAAAATGTACAGGAGCAGCGCATGGAATCACGGTGTACATTGTAAGTCCCTGTTGCGTCCACAGCCGTGAATAAGTCAGCAGACATTACAAACTCCGTCAAAGGAGTGCGCAAGTGCCGCCTCAGTACCTGACATGCAGCTGGTGTCAGTCGTTCCTGAAGTCCACGCATTGCTGGCTCTTGGCCGATGTTGGCTTTTACCCGGCAATCTGATGTATATTTCTGTAATCTTGCTTCCATCCAATATCCAACGCGAAGTAGCACACTAAATATAGATCTCAGCACAGGTGTTTTTCGACTCAGTTGATGCATCTTCAAAATTCGGTGACTTGTCTCAACAAAGTTCGTATTATTGAGTTGAAGTAGCGTTGCTGATGGTCGAAAAGCTGTAGACCATTTGTGTTTTCTCGCTAATAAGTGGTCTCTGACATATCGGGCAAACGTTCCGTCCGATATTTCGATCAAGGATAATACATTGTTAAAACTACAAAATAATGTTATGTTGCTTTTGATTTACCTTTCAACCGTTTGAGTAAACATCAGGCGAAAAAATAGTTGTATCACTTCTGATCGTACCCTCTACAATTAAGGTTACTGGGTTAATGTTAATGAACGAAACACTTACCCTCTTTATAACATTGCGAACAAGGTGGACGCGACACAAGATATGGTGAGCATTGGGATACACCTGCATGATGGCAGCAGCTATTGCAGGTGAATCATCTGTCACAATGCCTACCACCTGTCGACTGTTGGTTAACCGTTGGAAGAACGACAGGAATCGAGAAATCAAAGTCGATGTTTCGCGACTTATAAATGCAATACAAACGGGTATCGCCTTCAAATTCATATCCAGGGCTACGACCTGATATAAATAGATATTCTCGTTATTCGTCTTGTATGTTCCGTCCAAACCAATAACATCACCGAAACGGTCTGCAAAAATCTTTTGATCACCAGTGCTGAAGAAAAAGTACGATAGACAGTTCTCATCGTCTAATTCGTATTCGCATCGCCCACCCAAAGATGTTATGTGCGCTTTCAATTTCCCGTAATCACCTATCGTTTACATTATAAATTGGCAAATGGCTTACCAGGAATGTTCGCCTGTGAGAACACTTTGTACCGCATATTATAGATATCTTGATCAGTCAGTAGTTTCCCATAAGAATGGTAAGCATAATTCTTAATGTGGAATGAAGCAGTACCAGATATTAGCAGCGGTCGCACATTTTCAAACTGGGCCTCTGTTAACCTGCGCACCCATGAATTTCCTTGGTACCTTAGGGAATTGCACTCGTGATTGTGATGCACATTCCCACGTACAACAGTCCAGTAGCCGTCGATAATCTTACAATACATGAAGGCCGGACATTCAGTGTTCATGGAAGCCCTTCATGACAAAAAATGTTAATAACATTTATAAAATTACCTCCTCCGTCTGATCCGCTGTGACGAACCGCTAGATGTTATACGGCCATGTCTCCAGCACACAAATTTAATGTACGAGTTTTCATTTCTGCACAAATGCGAATCTCGAACTACATAATGACAGTAAGTTGATCTTTCATAATTTGTGATAGCGGACTTCAACGCTTCAATCGATGGGAACGCAACGAGAAACAACGTTGTCAAAAAGACTTCCTCTATTTCTGTTACGTGAGAAACAACAGCGCTTGTACTAGGCACGTTACTGTCCTCCATAATGATGATTAAAATGTACTTCGTCGACAAGTACTGATGTTTTATAGCAATCCGACAAAACATAACTAACAAATTAAAAACGAACTTCAAAACTAGCCATTTCATTGGACGAAACGGGATGAAAAATATTGCAATTTTGGGTTGAAAAAACATTTTTAAAAAGGGTGGGTGGGTTTTTTTTTAAAAAAATTGCCGTGGGGCAAATGAATTTCTTTAATGACACTGTCTCAAGCTCACCTCAACATAAATATCTTATGTACACAAAACTAAAAACATCGTTTCATGTGTTTGCTCAGTTTTATTTATGCTTTTCTACTGCGAAATTATCTCGTAAAACTTAATATTTAGTTATTAGTATAAACAGAATCAAACAATTATAATCTATGGAATAGAAATGCATATAAGATTAACAAAAGGGGTTTTGTGGATATTATAATAATTTTAGTAGTTGAGATCATGAGTCATTGCAGTGACCAGTGGAGTTCAACCGGATCTGTTGTGAGATAGTAAATCACTGAAGACAATGATGCATGTGTCACTCAATTTCATGGATTAGTTGAAGTTAGATATTAACACCGTTGGATGCCGGCCCACTGGTCTAGCGGTTAAGCTTTCGCGCGCAAGACCGGTAGGTCCTCGGTTCGAATCTCACGAGGTGGGATCGTGTGTGCGCAGTGCTCAGGAGTCCCACAATGGGATGAAATGGCGGTCCACTGCTTCCAGATTTTCCATGATGGTCTAGCTTCAATTGTCTCATGATCTCAACTATTAAAATATAAAATTATATGAGTGACCAGTTGTGCTTCTAGATATTGATAGATGGTTGAGAAAGGCTATAAATAAATTTTGTTAAAATGTTTTTTGACTTTATTATTTTTCCAATTTCAAACAAAAATCATTTTTCGTATTCATAAAGTAAAATCAGCATCATATTAATGTTTAAGTGGTATTTGTCATTGGCGGCAAATCGATGTTTAAAATTAAATAAAATTTATACTTTAATTCCAGTGGACAGTTTTACTTTAAAATATCATAATAATTCAGTAAAAACCGACAATCAATACTTGACATGGGATTTTTTTTGTAAAACTCACATGTTGCCAGTAACTGCATGAATAATTAACGTTTTCAGCATATAAACCTGTCTCCAAGATTAGTTTCATTCATTCTATGCTCGTCAATTGTGACTTTTAGAGCATTGGGTGACAAAGTTAAGTTATAAACTCAGTGACATTAGCATTCGCTACACAGTTTTAAAAGTTAAATAAGTCTTTCTTCATTTCAGAACAAATAAGGATGTTATTAATTCATTTCTAGTTACAAATAATCACGTGATAATTATATTTTTAGATAGTTGGAATTGTTGTGGTCATTCAAGGATTCAGGTAAGTGGTTTACAAAACACTAGGAAATTATAGACACCCTTAAAGATCTTTAAAAACCATCAAACAACTCTGAATTATTAAGATAAAATCCATCCCGTTTGTTCAATAAATTTACATTTCATAAGAACATACAGTGTTACTTGTCAATCGGGGTCATAAGGTTAGTTATCAATACAGGTACAAATTGGTATAGCACAAATGTAATAAGTATTCGGTGTAGATTTTTGTTGATAACGTTTTGCTTCCGCCTATTATTTCTCCAGGAATTAATAAGTGTACGTGTTAAGTCTATTTGTTATGACTAAACTCATGAGTACTACATTTGGTTTATTCCGTGTGCTACGGTATAGTACTTACAAAGCGATGAGTAGTCTGAAATATTTAATTATTTCCACATGCTGAAAATTGAAAAGAATGTTTCGTGGTAGCGACCAAATATTTAACATTTATCTTTATACTTATATCTTTATGTCCTTATTTTCCCTAATATTGATGGTACTATTCATTCGATCGCTCACTGCCTAACATCCTGCTACTTCCGGAATGTAGACTTTAACTTATTTTCGTTAAATGTTGCTATTCCTGCAAGATATGTCTGAACGCGACCACATAATTTATGATACATTTGATTTTTTTTCTCCTATTCGATGGGTATTCATACTTTATGTCTTGATTTTTTTTCATCTTGAAAGATTCCTTCCCATCTTGTGTTACATGGTTTGTAAACTATAGAAACTTATCCCGTTTTTCAAATTTTTTTTAAAAAACAGACCTGGTGTATTCATATCACGATGAGTCTAGTTATAAGGTTAGAATCCTTACGTGAATTATTGAGTCTCTAGTGAAATAACATTCCTTATTAAAACTGCAAAGAATAATGTATTCGACAATCCACAAAATATTACAGAGATGGAATTCAATAGTAGATTTAGTTTCAGTGAACTTTATGTTATACTTCAGGAACTCGTCGAGCATTGTCAACGCAGTTCGCGTAAGGTACAACCTAGACTCCCATAAAGAAGAGAAGAGAACAGAATAGAAAAGATTAAACATGAATAATTATCGTCTGGTGATTTACTTGGGATAGTTTCTAAGGAGTATTAATCTAACAGTTGTCTCATGATATGTTTATATTGACCGAAGTACTAAATGTCTTCCCAATCAACAATTGTTGTCTTATTATTTAGTGTTGATACATTACTATCAGCCAGATACAAATGAAATACTCAGATGAGTGTTATAAATGTTTTAGCCATATACTTCGTTCCATTTTACACACATCTACAAAACAAATTGAACATATTGCAAAACATATTACACTGAACAAACTGCAGTCCCACTTCACCCCCTCCCACACACACGAACCCACACTGTCAGTAAAATTACACGATATGTTTATGATATTAGTGGATGGGACAAACACCGACGCGAATTCAATTGGGGAAACATAAAATTCTGAACTGAACATATCTCTAGAAGCATGCTGTTCAGATCAAACGACGGTCAACACACATACAAACGTCTATCCGAGTTATCAGATCAAATAAAATTATTCAATTAATCACATCGTTATTGGTCAAGTGAACAAGATAGCCACCATGGATGCGAAGACAAATCACCATAACGAAACCTACAAGGGCAGCTAAACACGAGCAACACTATCAAAACGAACTGGTCAAATGATTTTGGAACAACCAAAACACCTCACTTATACATAAAGTAGGTAGGTGCTTAAAGTGTTGTCAACAATACAAACAAATGTTCCTCAATCAAATCGCCTAGCTCAAAGAAGTTAACGTCAGCAAAATCATCTTTATCTGGTGCAAATCTTCTCAATTGTATACAGTAACAAAATGTTATATAGGAACAAATCAGACATACTTGTGACCAGGAATGACTTGTAGTTGAAGAAAATATATGTGTTGAAAGAGTCTAAGAAGCCGCAAGTTAAAGATCAAAATGTAGTACTTCCAAATATTATTTTCTACGGACATACGGTGGAGATATATGATGTAATAAAAATGAGAAATTCGAACTGAAAGGGTGTAATAACAGAGTGTTTAGCTGAGAACCTGGTTGACATTGTTTCGAACCACACAGAGGCATCTATTCTCTTAAAATTTCAGCCATATCTTATTGATGAGTGTCGACTTGCGCGAAACTTGAATGAATAACTATTTTCTACTAATTACTTCTAACTATCTAATTCCGAAAACGAATGCACACGATTTTAAAGCACTAAGCTTAGTGACAACTCTGAAACGTGATTAGTACTAATGGACTAGACAAATACATGTAATTCATCACTAAACTACTAAACAGTAACTTTTCAAAGGTTAGATAAATGAATACCCTGAAATTATTATGTTTCATAACTGTCAGCTGAATAGCTCGATCTTTTTTCACTGAGTATATGAGTTTACACACATGTATGAGATGGTATAATGTAATCAAATGTTTTTAAGATTACAAATGCTGTAGCTCGTTACTTTTGTGAAGATTAACACTGGACTATCATATTTCTTTTTTAGTAGATCAAATTGCTATCAATAAGGATAAAAATAATTGTGAAACTGCATCTTCATTCTAGGGTTTTGTAACATCTATTTTACGTCTGATTCAATGGATGCTATTCTAATCGGGAAATATAATAGAACTTGGAAACAACGAAGTTTAAAATCATGTCCAATTTTTACATGAATTATAGTTATTCCATATTATTTCATAAAACTAATCCCGTATAAACCACTCAGTAGTCACCAGCAATTTCCTACATTTTACTTCTGACTATTTATTGCCCAACCCACCTACTAGATATACAGGTTTGTGTAGCTGAATATTGGCCAAACTTTGTATCTAAATAATAGAAATGCTTTCCAACTTTTTAATCAAAATAATTGAAACATAACTTTAATCTACAACTTATGATTTGAAAGCTGAAGGCTCAAAATGCTAATCTACCTCGCCCCCCACCCAATCTTTCCATTAACCATAATATGGTAATGTAGCCATTAATAGAGATAAATATCAAATGATCGGAATTCCTTCATCCATAAAGTCATTATGCTTGGTTATATTTGAATGACAGTAGGTTAACAACGCATCACATTTTGTTTTTGGATAAATTATTCCATAACAATCATTCTCCTTCATATTCCTGAACAGTGAATTATGTCATTTTTGTATTTCAATGACTACAAATGATCATCTGTGTAGGAATAATTTTATCATAGAACAACATTAGCTCATGGATCACTAAAACGTAAAAAGTACTAAACATCTACTTAGTTCTGTTTAAGGAACTTTCAATATCACTGGATGCTCATGACCTCATATAGAGTTTAATCGTCATGCAGGGAATACAACCATTGGATCGATTTCCGCAGGTTAATATATATATATATATATATATATATATATATATATATATGTATATAAACAACCAGGGTGACCTTCAAATGGCTGTGTTGACCCAGTTCTTTATTGATAATTCTCAGTTATTGATTATCTATTCCTTATGATTCAATCTCGTTATAGCCTGTTAACTTATTATTCTTCCTTAATCAGGTTATTGCATATTGTTGCATTCAATTCTAACGCATTTCTGATGATTTGTCCTTGAAGCTTGTGATCAAGGCTTTCCTGAAGTTATTTATCTACATTTTATGGCTATAAGAATGTCTTGCAAGACATCCAGTAAAAGCGATAAATGGATGTGCGCTCGTTTGTAGCTATATTTATCACGCTAGTTACATAGACATATCAAACTTCACGTACCAATTACATCCATTTATTTTGTTTATTTGTTAGTTACCCTTTTCCCATCGTTTCATTTATTCATTCTTTCTTTCCGTTTTCCTCTTACTGTTTATTATCAAACTCATTTTCAGGTTCATCACTAGCTCAGTTTTTTTTCTGACTGTTGTTTGCTATTTTCCCTTAATTTTAGACACTTAACTCCCTTTCTACGTTTCTGTGTGTTTCAGTCTCTTCGTTCAACAAATTTAAGAGTTGATAGATGAATAGATAAATAGCAAAGTTGACCGTGTTTTATTATATCATCAGAGGATCTCGTCTAATTTAAGAACAATCGATAAAACTCAACTCTTATATGTCTACCACACGATCTTCAATTCATATCTTTAGGATAAAAAAAATCTAGAATACGAGATGATCACATTCAGGTTATATACATATATATCAATGTGTATGTGTATAGATACGACGTACAGATTGGTATGTTTTCTATTTGTTTATTGTGATAATTAGTGATCTAAAGTTGGTTTGAAAACTATGTTTGTACATGTATATTTGAGTTTGTTGAAAAGGAGTAATATCGGCGAATAAATTCTTAAAATTTGAGACAAATTTACAGAACATTTCACTATAAAAATCTTACTGAGAATTACTTTTTTCCTACAATTGATATTAATTATCAATAGCAGTGTTATAAGATAACATATCATTCCATGGAGTTGTGATCAGCAGATTTCAATTATGATAAATATTACTTCATTAACTCAACCGGCTTCACCAAATTCACGTAGATCAAGTTCAATCTCAGCACTTGCATTGTATAATACTGCTGTTACGAGCACTTATACTCATCCAAATAATCCTATTCATAATAATTCAACTGTGGTGAATCTTTACACAAGACAGTATATGCAAAAAAAGAAATCTCATCGATGGCGATTGATCAGAACACCAATTCCATTGAATCCAGTCTATCGTAAAACATTATTTTTAGCCATACTTATACCATTTATTGGTGCATTACTGTTTATCGGAGCAACATTAACACCATATTGGGAGAATGTTCATTTTAAATTCATTAAGTTGTTGGAACTATTTTCAATCAAACAAAATTGCTCAACATTCACTGGGCATGAAAACGGTAACATGTACAATAAGTCACTAATTAATCAAACAGAATTTGTAATTTTAGAAGATCCACAGCGATGGATTAATAATAATAATAATAATATTAATAATTATACCTTAGAATTTGTCATATTTCGTGATGGTAAAATATTAAATTGGAGAATACTGAAACACTTATATAAAAATTGTTTGACAGTTACATATAAAATGAATGAAATCATAGGTATTGTCGTACATTCATATAAACATATCACATCTACCGAGAATACACCGAAGCATTTATCACGTGAAACAATAACACCAAGATTATTCACTCGTAACAAATATACATTCACACGTCATGAATGGATACAGCTAGTAGAGCATGGGGATTTGTTGGACGATGCACAAGATGATGAAATGAACAGAAATTTATGGTTAATTATGAATTTGCAAGCTGGTATCTGGACAATGTGTTTTCGATTAGCAGGTAAATAAAAATGGTATTCCTTTTTGTATCCTGGATATGGGGTGTTTGATTCGTGATCAATATTTTATTACGAACAAAACAGAAGTAAACAAAGGCCACCAAAGGATGAGCATACTGCACCATAACCTTCTCAGCGTTATTTAGTCCATGTGGGATATGGATTTTGATGCTGGAATACATGAATAGGTCTCCGATTGTCGATCGCAGATGTAACCCAGAATTGTTCGCATCTGATGAAACAGTTAAGTAAAAAGAACCAGAATTAGGCCGTGTATTACTTACTTACCTACTTACTTCTGTAACCCATTGCAAAGAGTCACAGGTGGCCTACCAGCATTCTTCATCAAAATCTGTCCTGGAAAATCCTTGACAGTTGTTTCCAACTGCTATTCATTCTCTTAAAGTCTGCTTCCAATTACCGACACAATGTGTTCCTTGGAATTTTTTCTTATATATTCAAAATTCCATGTTAGAGCTTGCCTCGTGATGCAGTTTGTTCGTTTTTTCGATGCATGTCCTATCCACTTCCAACATCTTTTCTTAATTTCCTCTTCAGCTGGAAGCCATTTTGTTCTCTCACACAGTACGTTGTTGCTAATGGTATCCGGAAAATGAACATTGATTATCTTGAGTAGTCAATTGTTTGTAAATAGTTGTACTTTTTTGATGATGGTTGTGGTGCGATGCAGAACCAGTCGGAAGTAGAATGCATGAGTGAAGAAGATTGGGAAGATTCAGTTAAAGAAAAGATGAATGGAAACAAAACGTAATTGTAATCAAAACGGAATTGGAAGAATCATGAATCATGTAAAGGCCAACTAGTGGAAGATGTGCAAATTATGTGTTTTACGTACTTAATCCTCGACTGGTTTCTCTCGTTTACAATATTTCCCTACTAGTTTATTCATTATATCATCATATAGTTGTTTCACATTTCCGTCTCATGCAGCTCTTTCCGATGTCATCGCTTAGTCCTACACATATTTCTGCTCACCAGCTCTAATGCTCTTCTTCACTCTCTTGTTTCCTTCGGTGTATTCGGTCTGCGCCTTGACTCTCTCTGCTCTTGTTCGACTGTTGTTAATTGCTGTCTTCTTGTCCTTCCTTTCTTGAATAATATCTGGCGTTTCCATAGAAATTTATTCCTAATGATGACGCTCCTTGAGATTCAACACCTGCTGATACGTTGAAGTTAGTGCTTCTTTGATCCCGTCCCATGGAGCGTATTGTTGACATCTATCTTGAACTCATTGAATTTGTCAGTATCTCGATGGAAGTCTGTAATAAACCTCTCCAATGCTATTTCTCCCGTTGTGCAGTGCTTCTTTATCTTCAGTTTCATCCTGGCAACGACCTGGTGGTGATCTGAAGTTATGGGTGTTGCTCTCTTTGTTCTCGCATCTTTTGTTGACCTGAATTTTTTAGCGATCCAGATCTGTTCGACTTGCTTCTACGTAATGTAATCCGTTAACAACCAGTTCATGTCGTCCCATGATATCTTCATATCCGGTGTTGTCCATTACAACTTTGGCGTTTAGATCTCCCATCAGGATGATGGGATCCCTTCTTGGGCACTTCGCTATGATTGATTGCAGCATCTCATAGAAGTGATGTTTATTGTCGTCGTTGCTATCATTGGTGGTTGCATAACATTTGATAACATTCATCGTGATTCCCTTCATTATTTGTTTTGAATGATGCTTTGATAGTCGTGGATCTGTAAGATTTCCATACTCGAAGTGCTTCTCGTGGTTCTTAGAACAGCATCAGAGCAACTCCGTAAGTGTGTGAAGTAGTTTCCACTTCGTGACCGGAGTACAGCAGCATTTCCCCTTATCTAGCCTTTGCTGTCCAGCTTGGGTCCAATGGGTTTCGCTGAATACGAGCATTTTAAAGTTGTATCTCTTCATTTCGGTAGCTATTTGGCTGGTCCTCCCCGTCTCTCACATTGTCCGGACGTTCCATGAACATATAGAAATTGTTGCTCTGGTTGTTAGAATAGGCATCGTCCTCGTGACTTCCGAAGAATTTCGGCTTTCATCAAAAGGCGTCATAATTCATCTTAATGAAGATCATTCAACTTTTGGGGCATAGTTAGAATGGTTTAATTCATTTCTTCTGTTTAACTTGTTTTGGTTTGTTTTCAATGGGTTGTGGTTGGTGACCTGATAACCAACACCCCTCCTCTCTTGCTTGTGACAAGCCGTAACCGTAGAAGAGCAATAGTTGTATTTTATGCTATGTATACAGGAACCATGTGGAACTGCCGAAGACCAATAAAATTCATTAGTTCATAAGTTCACGGAATTTTAGTCTTATGTTTCTCAAAGTGTGATAACATTCTATTTTTGCAATCTGTGTAAAAATCTCAACATCTATATTTTAAATTAGATTTGATGGTGAGCATGCATTAACTTTTATCTTCCTTCAACTTTCTTCAATATAAACTCATACGTCTTATTACCCGATTTCATATATTCTTTTCAAACTATTTTCAAATATCATCAGTGATACTGTTATTTGAATTCCAAATAGTTTTGAAATTTTTTTGATTCTGCACAATGGCGTGTAATATCTTGCATTAATTAAATTCTGTACCTAGTGACTGTGTTGTTCATGATTTACGTAACCAAATAAACAGATGATTTGATGTTGAAACAGTAAAACTTTCCTCTGAATGACTGACGGTGGATAGCATTTGTACATGTGAATGATTGAAGAACACCGGTAATAATAACAGGTATCGATGCTGTCTGATTAATGATTAGTAGAAAAATTATTAGATTTTATGTTCAAAATAGAACAGAAATTTAAAAAACCACTCAGTAGTGTTCGTAATACGTATGTACTAATACCCAAATGTTACTTTATAGATTAAATAAAGTCGAAACTTAAGTCATATTCTCGAGTTAAATAAAAAAGTAAACTACTACGTCCAATAACAAAATTCATCATTATGATTTGATTACCTAACAAGAAGACCTTATGTTATGATCAAATGACTTGGGTGTGTCTGACTAACAGTTTATCGAACAGTCCGCATTTGACTGCCAACGCGATTGATAGATTATTTTGACAAAGCTGAGTAGGAGCATGTGATGCTGTTTTACAGTCTTTAACACTAAATAAAATTTAACCAAATCCTACTCTTTTAGTTTCTTAACCACACTACACATTACGGTTTACACTTTAGAATCAGTAACAAGTACTTGATTAAGATTGTTTCGTTAATGAAGGGTTAGATTTAGTGATTATTTATCGGTATACACTAATTAGTTGATTAGTAGTAACTAGTGTTTCATTATACAGCTATTATCGCTGGTCAGTTCCTCTTGAATAAGCATCAGTATGCCCTGTTTGAAGACAATCTCCAAAATGGTCTGAACGTAGGTTTTATATTAGCAAACAATAATTAACAAGGCCTATATATAACCTTTTGGGAAATAACGGTTCCATGCAACTCAAATTACTGATACTTTGTAAATATATATATCAGAAGACTGACCTGCATTTCAACTTAAATCAGTTTATGTTTTATTGCGATGAATACTGACTGACTAGAAAGAAACTGATGATAATGCTATATGTTTTTTATAGAGTAGTTGTTCAACAACTTGTTTCAGTTCCAGGATGAGACTAACATTTGATAAAATAACTTTACAAATGACCTTTTCAGTCTACCTTTTGATGAAGTGACTTATATCTCTGTCAAGTTTTCAATTTTTCTTATATTCGGTAATCATTTTTGTCCATGTTTTACTTATTCAGATGCTTACAAACCTAAATTGCTAGCCTACAGCTCAAATATCCATCCAGATTTAAACATACCACTTGACTGTATGTCTTATCTACAAGCAAACTTATCTGAAACAAAGAATCTATGCATTCAATTTCTTTTAAGTAAGTCAACTGAATTATTACATAATTAAATTACATAAATGAATGTAGAATATATATATATATATATATATATATATATATATATATATATATATTACCATAACGATTTCTACTGTTATCTTCACAAAATGTCTACAATATACTTAGCTGGCAGGATTTATTGTAACTGTATTTATAATATTATTGTTATTGTGACAGGAGTGTACGAGAGTCCCTTTTTTTTATCTTAAAATCCAGGAGAACAATATTAGTAATTAATAAACAAGAAATTGAACTTTCAGACAAAAATAGAAAGCTTTGATCTTATTATTTATAATAATACCATGGTCTGTTAGTCAGTCGGGAGTAACGAGGGCTTTAAACAAAGGGAAAATGAGTTAGACCATGCAACCAAAATTCTACATACCTCAGATTGTAGATGAAGACTAAAATGTGGTATACGTAACTAACGAGGTTCCGACCAATTTAATCATCACTCTATATATAAATAAAGTCGACATGACGGGATACTTGCAATATCAAAGGATTCGTCTAAAATACCATTATGTAAACGTAAAAATAACTAGAAAGTACCGTATATGTCCTAATAATTATAAAAATAGAAATAAAAAAATTTGCCAGTTTAAACGGTAATCATATTTAGTCAGTCAGTAACAATGTATAACTTCGTACGTACGTACATCAGTTCGAGTCGCCATACTACATTAGCACACAGATACAATTGTCGATTCAAATCCCATAGTGGTAGAGATAGTAAGAGTATAAGCAGTAATCGGAAAGATTAGGGTTTGAAGATGTTATTTAAGGAGTACGTCACTTATTGTGAATGTTACAAAAATAATATCTTTCGGAAAATACTAACACATAAGTCTGATTCAACCATACAATACAAATGTAAAATTAAGCTGTCTCCTATAAGAAAAAAAAGAAAACAGTCTAATGAGATAACTTCCATATAAACGGTATCATTTCCTTGAGCTGTAATTATTGGTAATTTTTGACTTGTAGTAGTCTATCATTAAATGGACTAGGGTTACTCTATTATAGTGTTGCTCGTGTTTAGCTGCCCTTGTAGGTTTCGTTATGGTGATTTGTCTTCGCATCTATGGTGGCTATCTTGTTCACTTGACCAATAACGATGTGATTAATTGAATAATTTTATTTGATCTGATAACTCGGATAGACGTTTGTATGTGTGTTGACCGTCGTTTGATCTGAACAGCATGCTTCTAGAGATATGTTCAGTTCAGAATTTATGTTTCCCCAATTGAATTCGCGTCGGTGTTTGTCCCATCCACTAATATCATAAACATATCGTGTAATTTTACTGACAGTGTGGGTTCGTGTGTGTGGGAGGGGGTGAAGTGGGACTGCAGTTTGTTCAGTGTAATATGTTTTGCAATATGTTCAATTTGTTTTGTAGATGTGTGTAAAATGGAACGAAGTATATGGCTAAAACATTTATAACACTCATCTGAGTATTTCATTTGTATCTGGCTGATAGTAATGTATCAACACTAAATAATAAGACAACAATTGTTGATTGGGAAGACATTTAGTACTTCGGTCAATATAAACATATCATGAGACAACTGTTAGATTAATACTCCTTAGAAACTATCCCAAGTAAATCACCAGATGATAATTATTCAAGTTTTGTTCTTTTCCCTTCCGGCCTTTTTTTATGCGGTGCTAGTCAATGGCTAAACTGGACAGCTTAATTACCTCATCGGTAACCTCTCTGGTGTTTTGAGCTAATCATCGAAATGATGAATTATAAAGTCATGGAATATACTTTAGAATAAATTTATTGTACTGATACAGCTGCATGTAGTATTAATAACATTATCATGGGATGTCATCAACGAACCGTTATTTAGCTTCGGACAACAAATTGTGATGAATAAGTATCTAGGATGGTAGAAGAGCTATATACATACAGACATAAGAATATCTATGAGATACAATCAACAACAATGAACTCATTTTTTCGTGATTTAAAGTTGATTCTCAGCTAAACGATGTTACACTAGCTTCTACATACTTCTATGAAGTTTACAGTAACGTTTACGAGTGTTGTGCCTTTCACTATGAGTCAGTGGTACGGGTAATTTAAAGAAATATGCTCAGGAATCTTGATGAATTTTTAATTAGATTTCACTGAAGTCGGAAGTATTTTAAAAATGGATAAGATTATAATAAGAACTGTAAACGTAGAAGTAAGTAGTCTTTTATGATATAAGTAATAGTCTCTCTCCGTAGGTAATTTTGAGAGTGTAGAAAATAAAAAAGTGACTAATCCTATCCCTCTAGTAAAGAGATATATTCTCTGAGGAACCATTGACTTGAAGACAAATATGTGCCTCTGGAGATTGAAATGTGACCGCGAAGTGATTATACATAAATGCCAGTTTCTAGATTTCTCAACCGGTGTCCATAGTAGAAACGTTGAGATTCAGTTCGGACACCCAAAATAATACGTTCTTATTTTGTTTTTCAGAGATAAATGACCTAGATTAATATGAATGAACTCTTGTACTATGCTTTCTCCGATTCAAAGATAAAAGGACCTACGAAGAACTTAAAAAAGTTAATTTATCATGTGAAAACTTTATTTTCTGCTATATTACTCTTTTTGCTTTATAATTATTCATTTAAAATAATTGTTTTTTTGATTGTCTAGATCACCTTCAAGATTGCTCACATTCGGGTCCAGAGAATATTTACACTGAATATGAGTGCTTACACAGATACATATTTGTATCAGGTTCCACATTGTTTGTTGCTGACTGACTGAATAAACTGTAGTTAACATCCAAGGTAGACTGTAAGAGTGTTTTAAGACCATGGACTAGGTTTACTACGATTCAGAAATACCTATATATTGTATATTCAAAATGATTAGTTAAAACTTATGCCACTTTAAATATAAAGAGTATAGCAGAGGGAAAGGAAACGTTCGTTTGACAATAAAATGCCAATGTAATAATTGAGATCATGAACCGATCGATGTTAGACCATCAATGAAAACCGGTAGCACTGGACGGCCGCTCCGTCCTAGTATGGGACTCTTTAATTAGAAATCAACACGCTTTACAACCCTGTACTGAAAATGTAATAATTGCATTCGTTTCATTAATATAGATAAAAAACGAAATCACACCTCTTACCCAAACATTGATCTGAATGCATCGAAATGATATTGGCTGGATAATGTAAACTGACAGTTACCATTTTTAATAACACGTTTTAGGTAAAGTCTTTTCCAAACTGAACAATATTCACAAATTCTTTACTGTACCGATGAAAATTTTATGATATTAGTCGTAAAATACTTTTAAATCTTCATGTTTGTTCATTAAAATCTTCCAGAAATGCAGAATAATATTATTTCATGCGTTGTGGTAGTCTATCTATCAGTTGCAGCATCTGTATTGATCGGGGCGTTTTCAACTTTGTTTCGTGCTGTGCCTGCAGCTATGGTAACCGGTGTGTTGTATATTACATCTGGTAAGTTGTATTGTAAACACGCCAACTTCTTGTTACATAATTATAATTATTCTCGATTACCTCGTACTTATTTGTATTCTGCTAATTCTTTTTCTTCATCGTTGTCATTTTACAAACTGATTTCAATATATATACATTGGTAAACATGAGAATGACATAACAACTGAAAAATTTTAAGTGCAAAGTATTATTTTGCTAAAAATACAAAAATGTTTTCGCATAAAGAGTCAATGGATCCAACCAATGTCAAGAGAAAACTGCTAAGGAGTTGAGTAGATAACAGACAATGATTAAGAATCTTTGAATTGTTCTTTTAAAAAATTGATAAAATGACCTACTGTAGGATATGTTGGTTGTTATTGTTAAAAAAAATGGAAGCCTAGATCTTCGAGCAAGTTAGTGTTTTGGTTAAAATCATAGGTGTTTTGTTACAAATTATAACTTGAGGAGAACTGATCATACATAGAGCCGTTTCCAATTATAACAGTTCGTTGTATCCTTTAAGAGTTTTATCAACAACAATAAGTAACTGGATATGATTCCAAAAATCAGAACAACAACAACGTTTCACCACTAGTTGTTGTTTTACTTCCTTCGCACACCTGTTTTGCAGCTTACACATATCGTCTCGGTATTTCTGTTGTTTTTTCTTCAACGATTTCACTGAAAACATGCAGCTTTGAATTTGTCTAAGCTCGTCATATTTTGAATTATCATCTCTTGACTTCAATACACCAAAGATCAACAACGCTCTATTCGGACTTTTCAATACGTTACCAACAAATCTACTAGATAAAGCAATTTTTCTTGATATTTAATATACCAAATCGATGAAGAAACCTGCCAACTCGGTTATGATTCTCTTAGCCTTTGAATAACACGTTAGCTAAAGTAGTATCTCCATTTTCTTGGGTGTTTGGTCACATCTGTCACTTCTGGAATTTCAGTCATCGTGACCACCTTTTCATCTTCATCTTGTGATCTGGCTATGGTCTGCGTAATCTATAGTCTTCCGTTTGTCTATAAAGTAGATTCACTGATCTAACATAGAATGTCTTACGTTTAGTTGTGAATCTGTCACTTACGAAACTTCCAGGTTTTCAAGTCATATTGCTTTAAAATAAATCGCAATTAACGAGGAAGTCTTTCAGATAACAAAACATTTGTGAATATACCTATTTTATATACTTTCACGCTTAAGCACGTAATGTGGACACTACTGATTCCATCCGAGGTATGAGTACAGGTTTTAAAGGAGTGAAAATGGGTTTCTATTAGGAAAATGAAAAAGGTTTAATCATAGACAATATCTTAACAAATATACTTCAGGTCACTTGAACTTAGAAGTGTTTAAGTGAGACAGACTATTCATCTTCAGAAAAACATAGTTAAAAATATTAACATAGATCAAATTCATCTGAAACATTTTAAGTTTATGTGCTGTGTCTTCATGAATCACTAGATGATCTATGAAATCAAAACATGAAGATTATTTTTCTACAATGTTTATTCACTTTCATCTGTAATGCAAGATGGCATTAAACTTGCCGATGAGTGAAACGCAAAAATTTAGTCAATATTTAGCATCCTGTTGGTTATAATCAAAGATTCCAAAGTAGTTTGTGGGGGTTTATTAACTTCAAAGCAATTCTCTGTCACATTCTAGAAACAAGTATGAAATCAATGAAAACCAGAGGAAGTAAGATAAATGTACCTTCCTAGTCTGTGACTTTGTATTAGTAGTGCTCATGAGATTCCATAGGAAAGATCAAACCAAGGTTCTTCATGTCAAGAGTATTTATTTGATCGAATATGTATTTATTTTTTAAAAAAAGATTTTGTCGTTCAATATTGCACCATGTATTATTTTATATAATATTCCAGGTGTCTTCATTATTTTCGCAAATTGTATACATCATACAAAATTGAATCGTCTTGAGTACGAATGGGGTCCATGCTATCCAATATCACAAATACCTCGAACAGTAAGTTGTACATTATGAACATCTAAGCATCATCAGAACATATATACATAACTTTATAAGTAAAATAATACTCTAAATAACAGAGGTTAATTTACTAATTCTACCACATTTCCAAATATCATACAGTAAATGCAACTTAAAGTTTTAGAAAAAAAGTTTTTTATAGCCGATTGATAAAGGATTTTTTTAAATAAAAACAATCACAGAAATTTTTGATGTTAATCAGCTAAATGAAAGTATATAAGAAGGAAACAGTTGCTTATTGGTTTTATGCAACTTTTTTGATTTATGAATCTTCTTAAAAAAGTTCTAACCGCTGAATAACAATTAAATAATTAAATTGACTTCAATTTTCGAACTGAAATCATGCTTTTTTAACATTGTTAAAGGATTCAGCATATGGTTATATCTGATTCTACTTTATTCATTGACATTCAAGTTAAGTAAGCACAATATTATTTTTGATGAAGTTTTGTTCTCTGAGCTGAATGATTTGATCGTGGAGATTTCATCGTCCTTCTGAGCAACATCATTAGCAAAAACTTCAGGTAGACTTCTACCGTTAAAATCACTCACCTGAGTTATAAATTTTTCTCACCATCTCGTAATATTACTTGTTATGAGACAATATTTCTTTCGAATACATCATACAAACTGTAAATATAAGTGAGTTATTAACTTATTTGGTTTAAGGATTTTCATGCATAAATCTTGAAATATTCCTGAATAACTAAAAGAAATCTATTCGTCAAAAATTCACTATGGTTTGATTGAATTAAATCATGACATTACACATTTATGTTTTCAGTAGTTATCACCATGGAAAGCCTGGAAGAACCAGACGGCTGTTTATTTTTTCAGTGTAATGGATATCCATATCATCATTATTTTTAACAACAATTAGTTTAGATCAATCAATATACTAACATTCTTGATCAATATTATTAAAAAAGAATGCAGAAAGAAAGTAGTTGTATAATTTTAAGTTTAAAATATCTACATCATAGTCTTCAATCAGTAGCACAACTTCTGTTTTATTAATGGTATCGAAGTTCGGAAATATCTTTTATTCAGATATATTTTAAAATTTGAAAAATTCCCATATTGTAAATTTAGAACAACATAGATATAAGCGAACAATATTGTTTTCGATTAGATCTTCATCAGACTTTACTCTAATATACAATGATGTATTTATATGCAATATACGAAATTATTAAACCAACCAAGGTAGTTTATGAGTCAATGGTAACAATGGAAAAGAGGTGTTCAGGTAATTGATTCGTGAAGCGTATTTTTGAGAAAAAAAGGGTAGGAGGGTGTGAAGAAAAATAAACAAAGAAGGAGTATGGAAAATAATAATAAATAAAATCATTTATTAAGGCGAAGGGAGAGATAAGGGTGTTACAAATTTCTTATGAACAGAAAAACTTGGATTGTCAGCTCGAATTCCTATAGCCTCTGCTATGTGCAAGAGACGAAATCGAACCCCATAAAGAAAACGACAAACAACTTTAAATGACTTATTTCTGTCTGCTACATGACATCTATAGATCAAGTGTGACAGAATAGAGCTGCGTATTGTCTTGACAGTACTTTTTCCTAACCACAAAGGGAGATGTTCACAAACTCTTTGGCTCAATTTTTTGGTAGTACACCCAATGTAGCTTTTTCCACAGGAGCACCTGAATGCGCAGATACACATATAAGTGGCATAACCAGGTAACTTATCCCTTAGTTGCGGAATCACCATAGATCGGGTCGAGTATGATAGACAGAGGTTGGCTGCATTAAACGTTCTCTTTACCGCTCTATTCAGTTTATCACGTAGTACATCACCAGCTGCATCTCCAATGAATTGCAGCTTCAAGAAAAGAGGTTTCTTACTAGTCGTTGATGTCGCCATTTTCTTATTTATTACATGCAAGTGTTTCTTCCGGAAACCCTGTGGATAACCCATTTCAATCAACATATTATGCATGAGTTGATTAATTAATTGATCAATTGATTAATTAATTAATTGTCTTGACTGAGCATATCTTAATAGCTCTATTTGTCAGACATTCGACTGAGTTCCTCTTATAATAAAGAGGTACAAAGCTTAAGAAATGTGTGTATTGGCTTGATGAAGAGCTTTTTCTATACAACCTTCTACTAATAAAACTATTTTCTTTTCTTTTTAACAAAACGTCAAGGAAATGTAGTGTATTATCTACTTCCTCTTCATATGTAAATTTAGTTGCTGGATGTTTTTTGTTAAATACTTCTTCTTTCCTAATATTCTAACCGGCAATAATGAAAGTGTCATCAGTTTTACGACAGTAGAAGTCAAGCTTATCATTAACAACTTTGAGAGGTGAGTTTTCTAGTTTTGCGAGAAAAAAATCCACAAGGGTAGGACCTAGAGGTGAACCCATAGCTATACCATTAATTTGTCTATAGTATATGTTATTAAAGACAAAGCGCATATTGATTGTACATTTCAGAAGTAATTCTTTGAGACTTACCTCGGGAATTCCAATGTTGATCTGATTTTCAAATAGTTGTTGGTACACAAAGTCAATAGTTTCAGTTAAAGGGACATCGGTGAACAGGGAAGTAACATCTAGACATATCATCTGTTTCCCATTTAAGTTCATATGTTCAACTTCGGAAATGAAATCGAAAACATCTTTCACACTTCTGTTGACGACTAGTTTGTGTAAGGAATCTAGGATTAAAACTAGGCACTTTTCAGTTTTATGATAAGGCGAATTATACATATCTAGAACTGGACGAAAAGAAAGGCCTGTTTTGTGAACGTTGAGTAAACCATATAGTCGCAGTGTGTTCGATCCAGTGGGTTTATGTGAGTCGTGTGTGTGTGAAGTAAGTATTCCCTTATTTTTTAATTCCTTAAGTGAATTAGTCAGCAATTTCTCTGTTTTTATATTTATGTTCTTCACATCGTTGATTTTTTGAAATTTAGTCAGATCATTCAAAATCGAATTCATTTTATCAATGTAATCGGCTTTGTTCATTAAAACTAGCCCTCCTCCTTTTTCTGGCTTGCCTATGATTAGAGTGCTGTTTTTTCTAAGCATATATAAAGCATCTTGATGATGTTTGTTAAGTGGAGTTTTCACAATATATTTACTATTTTTGTATTGTCGGCAGATGACCATCAACGTGAGTTCATCGAATGAAGTAGGAACCAAATCTGTTGATTATGTAAATAGATTTTCAAACTGTATATCTGTCAGACATATTTTATCATTTTAATCTAACCTATTATAGTTCGTACATTTATTTTAATAATAATCTTCTATACAGAGATATAATTATTAAATAGTTCATTCATAATTTTCATATTCTTTCCATAGTTATATACTCCAGATATTATCAGTGTTCATCCACTTTGGCCTGTGTTAGTCAGTTGGATATCATCATTTGTTTTCTTTATTGCTTCAATTATATGGCTTATTCTTACACAATTAATGACTTTTGAAAATTCTAAAACAATGATTTAATTAAAGTTTTTTTTTTTACTTACTCGTCCGTTTTCAACTTTCTTCTCTCTTTTTTCTTCCTTCTCCTCTATTCCTTACTATACATGTATATTTTAAATGAATATACTATCAGGCAAATTTTAAATTTCTCTAAGATCATTATCAAACTAGGTTTAAACAATTATGTAGTGCTCATGTTTATTTTGATGAATATCAGTTTATTCTTTGTGTATCACTTAAAAATATTGATAAATTTTACAGTGACAACAACAAAGAAAAAGAAAAAGAAACAAACAAGATAGTTTACATAATCCATTATCATTTATTGCACATAAGCATTGCATTCCAACTAAATATTGACTATATTATTAATTATTTGTTCTAAATAATAACAAAAATTAACAGAACTTTGTTCGTGTTTTTCTTTTCTTGTTGTGTCTTTGAGTTTATAGAATAATAATAATAATAATAATAATAATAATAATAATAATAAAAGAAAGTTTATTTACACAGTTTTATGGACTCTTGTCTCTTAATAAGATTCTGTGAAAATTCTCTTCAAAATGGATAGATTTGTGATGTAAGCTACTTATATCCACATAAGTAGTATATAACAATGGTTAGACATAAAATGTATTTCAGTAAAAGACCGAGAACGAAAGAACAGGAACAGAAACACATTTGATATGAAAATGCATAAACAATGAAATCTGAGACAATGGACTGATATTTGCAAAAAAAAACAGTCAAGTTTGAAACGATGAATTGATATTTTACAAATTCACTATTTATTGTATGATTCTCAGATTTTAGTGAGATGTTCTGTAATTTCGTACTCAATAACATTCGATTGTCCACAGTCGTGTTCACGTTCACTACAGATTGACCACATCCTCATCCATCAACTTAGACTTAAATGTAATATTGATTAAGGAATATGATAACAGTAACTCCGTTCAATATTACAAATTTTGCTGCAATAAAAGGATTCTCATCACCAATTGTGTAATAACAAATATCTCCTTAATATACACTAACATTGAAATCACATAGAATATAATTGTAAAATGTTCTTAACACTCAGTATCTTCTTTTTTTATTTCTACCTGTTCAGCTGCTATAACTATTTGTTTGCAATCATCGCATATAAATTACTTGGATCCCAATTTATTTGCTTCTTATTTTGGTAAGAGAGAATATGTCAAGAACATGTCAAGTTTTTGAGTTGCCTCACTATTTAGTAATACAACAATTTGTAACACTTTTATGTTACCATGTGGGTACAAACAATTAGTAATCATAATTATCTGGTTTAAATAAATTAAAAGAAAATATTTTAACTGTAATATTATCACAGTTCAAGGAAAATGTTGCATAAATATTTGAACAGTCCGGTGTTAGTCATATGTCATTCGATTGTTATTTATCAAATTGATCCAACGAAAGATAAACATTTAACTGGTAATGTCTCTGGCTGTGGCACTGAGAAATCTGTGGCAGAATTTTACATAGTGTTTATAAGTAACAACAGGCAAAACGCTGAAACTGGGTTTTCTATCGTTTATATTTGCCCACATAACATGATAATTAAGGCTAAAATAATACATATACAAACCTAAATATCCGTTAATCAGGCATTTCTACAATCGCTTGATGTAAGAATTTCAAAATATCTCACACTAAAACCTTAGCAATACTTTCCAAATTACTTATGAAACGTTTTTTCTACCGGCTTTTTTAAGGTTAAATGAGAAAGTTCTATCTGTGTTTAGATCTGCTGATCATTTTGGCTACTTAAAGTACGCTATCAAAGGGTTGGCCAACTGAATGTAAACCCTAAAGAAAGTATTCGCAAACCCAGCTAGAAAAGCGATTTAAATAACTCACATATATGCATTAGTCATAGCTAATTGAAAAAGTACACTTCTTTTTGATGACTCTGGTTCATCACAAGGATTCAAGACATTGTGTTATCTGAATGGCTTCCTTTATTTCATACAATTGCACTTCAGATCCCTTATATATTGGTTGGAAACTTTGTACCAAGTAGATCAATTAATTCCAGCACATAGTTTGATATTAACTGCTGGAATATTCATAAAAATAGACTGGTATTACTACATCAATAAATATTCGTAATCTTTGTTAGTAAATGTCCGACGTGATCCTTCAAACATGTACCCGTCTTATGAGGGAAGTAAACGGAATGATCATAAATAGTAATCTGTTTAAATGTGAAATGACACTTCGCTATCGGGATAAACTTCTTTGGTTGCTTCTGAAAATGATGAACCAGGTTGTACATATTTTGAAATTCCCAAAATTCTTGATATAACTCAGAGGCATTAGTAATGACTATTTCGTGCCTGACATGTCTGCACTTCACCGGTCACGACTTCCCACCAGAATCTCAAGAACTTATTGTGAAGCGACTCACTGGCAAACACACGATTACAGCATTAGCAAAGAATAATTTTTGAGATTGGTTTACTTAGTAAGTTGTATTTGTCACAGACTAAACTCATCATAATTTCAAGGAGTCTCATACTGACACGAAACACCTATATGATGCTCCCTGTTTTTCACTGACACATCAACTGAGATAAATCTTTAACGAATATTACTTACAAACGAAACCCACCTTTACTCAACCCCTTCACTAGTACATGTCATAAATGTTTTCGTGGTACACGTTCTCCAAATTCATTTTTTATTTATTCCAGCTTGTCAACTATTAAACTTAGATAATCCTGTTGAGCACTATCGAACGTTCTGTTTGACAACCGTCTAAATGTCGAGTTTAAAGCCTTACCTTTTTGCCTTTAAATAGCAGTGAGTTTATGTTCAATTCAAATGCTAGATTATTAAGGATCAGTGTCTAAGCCATTCAAAATGAACGGGACATCACCAAAAGTAAAGACTAGCATAATACGAATATCCATATTGATGAATAATTAAAGTCACTTTAACTCAATTATTGTTTATAGATTTATATACTAAGTTCTAAATCATCATGTTGTGTTAAGTCAATCATGCAGAATTTGGAATTGTATTCTAATGGTTAAATATGAGATATAATAAACTGTATTACATCCTAAAATTACACAACTAAATAGACCTTCCATTTTTTGGGCTGGGAAATTGTAAACAATTGTATCAAATACAAATAAATTCAAAAGTTCCATTAGAATTCATCAGTCTACTAACTAAACATTTGCTTCTATTTGCCTTTGTACATAATAATGATCAATTAAATAATTACTGCTCAATAAGTAGGTCTCTAGTAGATTATATCAAAATACTCCATTATCAATAAAAAAAAAGGAATTATGCCTTAGTTAATGGACAGAAATAAAGATTGAATTATAAAATAAACCAAATCAATATCAAATTATTAAATGTAGTAAACATAATTACCGATACACTTTCATACAAGACAGAGGTGATTTAAAATCGGAAGTTTCATCCAATATCATATTTGTATGTCAGATGTATCTGTATATTAGGAATTGTTGATTTTCATGATGGAGATGGAACTTAACTTCCCTCTCTAGGAACACTAAAGCATCAGTGATTAGATTACTGAACTGTGTTAGTCACCTGATTAGTGGGATATGGTTTCATCCAATGAGTAAGAAAACATGGAAATTACATAGAAATGATATCCACAAGTTTCGAAATTATAAGGTAACTAAGGGAGATTTATCTGAAACGAAAATCAAGTTTGTCAAATTATAATAATAAGTTGAGAAAAGAACAACTGTTGCTCTTTAAATGTTGGCTTAGATTAGTGACAGATATCACGATTATTTATTCAGATGCTTAAGTATTGTCCCATGTTTCTTTCTGGATCAAAATCCCTATTTGGAATCGACTGATTGGTTTACTAATACCTCCCCAAACCCATTATTAAAGTTTTTCATATTAGAACTAAACTGTAAAACGTCTTCTCGCTACGACTCATTTACACCCAGTGATGTATATTAGAATATAAGCTCTAACTAGAAAATGATTCGAGTTCGAACATATGCTCCAAACAAATTTCGACATTCCCAACGATGCCTGATAACGATAAATTTTATTTGTGTCGATATCACCATGTAATATATTCTCTCTCATTATGCTTTAAATTATTTCTTTCAAGAATTAAACTGTTCTCTGTATATAGTTACAACTGATAACCAGCATTACCTATTCCTAGGGATAGAACAAAGAAAGCCCCCTACTTGTATCTTTCAACTTGATGTACACTACTTTCTTGGGAATTAAATCACCAGCCACGATTACTGCATCTGAGAGTTTCACTCTCTGAAAGAGAGCAGGAATCATTCTACAAATCTGTTGTTCCATTTCATTGTGAACTTGGATTGAGTCATTTAGTGGAAGTGCTCAAATATGGATGTGAAAGACAAGATAAATAACATCGAGGTAAAATACACTGATTCCGAATGAGTATTTGGGAAAAAAACCTGACATATTATAGTTTTCCATTGATAGTTCCAAAATGCTCAACACGGAACATAAACCCTAAAATTCATTCTACATGCTACTAACACAGAAGAAATATCGTCTCCTACCAACAGAAATTTTAAGAAAGTTATAATGTCTTAAATTCTGTCCAGGTGTGCTTGTGTGCTTGAATACTTGACAGTACTAGGCGCTGAAATTGTCAAGCAGTCACCATGACAACCTAATGCAAAATGAATCAGAGGCAGTTAGTTTTTATTTCAGATCCTAACAATTTTCACTGAGCTTTCACAAAAGTTAATAAAAGTAATAATAATAATAATAATAATAACAATAATTGAAAAGTGAAATCCATAACAAAAACAAACATTGACATATTGAATGAAAAAATATTAAGAGAGACCAGCTCCTTAGAAAAGTAAAAATTATCGTTTGTGCCAGCAATCATTACAGGTCATTACGAAAAATGTTTTGTGCGTATGTAAGACAAAACGACAAAATAAATACATCAAAGTAAAAAAAGAAAACACACTGATCAGAACACACAAATAAATTTTCATTATAAGTAAACAAACAATTTACCATAGTAATTTAGCGTAAATATGTGAGTAGTCTAAAAGAAAAATAATGATGTGATGGTGATGTAAGCACAACTGCTGACATAAAACATACTCCTAGATTCCATATTTTTTTTATCATAGAAAATAAACGAAATATTTCTCTTCGATAAAAAGGAACGGTGATAAAATCCCATGTCAACCAACAATAGAAATTATCAATAGAAAAGAAATATCCTATTCTTCCTTATTTTCTTTTATAGATTTACTAACATATTCCAATTAATTAAAGAGAATAACAACAAAACAATAACAACGAGATCTGAACAATATTTGCAATAATACTGGTTACAGTAATAAAGTAATAATTATTAATAGTACTAATAATAGTGAAAGTAGGTAAACAATTACAAAATAAAGCTATAACGTACAAAGATTTGTCGATCAATTTAAGTAGTATGAAGAGTATGTTAGTAGTATAAAAAGCAATTCATAGAATAAGTGCACACATGAGAAAACTTTCAATAAAGCTCATTTTCTGTCCCAAAAACAAAAAAAATAGTGTCTTCCGTTCGTTACTTATAGTTTACTTTCATTTCCTGGTTATTTTAATCATTTTGCATTTGTAATATTTATGTATCACAAAAAAAAAGAAGCGATTTAATTCTTTCCTTTTCATGTGGTGAATATACGAAACACTAATGAAAACAATAATTCTCCATGAATATAAAACTAAAACCATTGATTACTTGAATATTCTAGCAAAGGAACAAAAAAGAATCTATAGAAAGATGAATGAAATATCAAACTGCCTAATTAATTGAATACGCCTATTTCTATGTTGTTTTAAGATGTTTCCTAAAAAAAAAATAAAAAGAAGTTCTATTCTATGTGCATGTATCTATGTATGTATGTATGTACGTATGTATGTATGTATGTGTGTGTATTTATGTATCTATAACAGAGATAGATAGACTAAAGGAAACTTAATCCACTTTATGAAACCAAGAGATAAAGGCAGTAAGTGATGTTTGATAAACGTCATCTTATTGAATGTTTAAGACTAGTGATAATAATAACAATATTGGCATTAATAATAATAATAATAATAATATCATTGAAACAAAATGCATTGACTAAAAATTAAAAATGATCCTATAAAACGAGTGGATAGCAAGAAAAGATTGATAATACACCAAGTCAATAGTACTACGTTTTAGATGAATATTAAATAATTCAAATAATGTTAGTAGTTACTTTTCATTCTAGTTTTATTGCTTGATATTGACTGTTTTTTCCCTGCTTGTATATCACAGAAATGTATTTCAAATAATGAAATGACTATCAGTTACTCCCTATGGTCATCGTCATCATCATCACCAAACCCTGGTGGGAAAAAATATTGCATAAATGGCTGTTGGGTTTGTTGGGGTAACTGTTGTTGTGCTGTCGTTAAGGTCAGTTGTGGTACGCGTAAACGTGCTTCTGAAAATCGTGGGGGTACTTGAGAAGTTGACGGTCCAGGTACCAAATAACAATGCGGTGTAAGTGAATGTAATAATGGGCATTGAGCTATTAAATGATTTGGATCACGACATCGATAACAACGTCGTCGCATAGGTTCGAACGGACATGTAGCAGCTTTATGTGAAGCATATTGTCCACAATTATAACAGCTAACAATATAGAGATATTTTTAGTTAAAGAAAAATTACGAAATTAAAAATAACATTTATAAACCAAGTATAGATAGTTATAATTCATTTAACTGTTTGAAAAAGTCCCATCATCTTAAAACATACACATTTCACACTATTACCTTATATACAAATTAAACCCTATCCTTTCACACCATAAACGTCATACATATTATTATCCTTAACCGTGCACACATACACACACTCTAATTTGCAAACATGTCGCTTATGAATCACCCTGACCGAAATGACATGACGTCAGACCTGTTTTTTGATTGTTCGCACATAATATTCATGTGTTGTTGTGTTGTACTATTTAAGCTTGGATTAATTTTGGTTTGGTTATCTATTCTCTGAAAAAGTAGCTTACAATGAGTCACGAGACGTCAGAAAATTTAATTTTTCTACTCTTCGGGTTGGACGCCGGCTCAGTAGTCTAGTGGTTAAGCGCTCGTGTACGAGACCGATAGGTCCTCGGTTCGAACCCCGCGAGGAGGGGTAATGGGTGCGCACTGTTGAGGGTCCGACAATATGACGAAACAACCATCTACTGCTTCCAGGTTCTTCATGGTGGTCTAGCTTCAATTGACTCATGATCTCAACTGTTAAAATGTATTTTATCTTAAACCTAACCGTTTTTTAGATTTTAAATTGGAATATCTGACAGTAGAACATAAAGAAAATTTATTGGAAAGAATATTCCTCGTTCATACCGATATTTTTCTGACTTTTTTAAGTTCTAGCTGATAGACTTTCATTCTGTTGATAGAAGAAATTATTTTGACGGAGGGAAATTTGTTCGTATGACCTTCTTCTTCAGGCTCAATGTCTATAAATGAATAAAATCTTTACTGTCACAGTAACAGAAGTAGTGATTTCTCGTTATCGGTAACAGTGTGTGATTCAATTAACAACAGTCACTTAAACTGATATGCTCATTTCAAACAGTGAAGTTAGTTATATTTTTAAAATAGTTTATTGAGTATGCTAATGATATCAACTGATCACCAGTTATATCATCCATTATAGTTTAAGGGAATTCAGGAATCCATTTCCTGATCGAATTAACGATTTAACCACCAAAAACATTTCACTAATTTTGGAATTCATTCAAGCTATCATAATAGAAAATTTAGTGAAAACTTATACCACTAAATCATTATTACCTTCATCTATCTAGTGTATGAATGAAAATTATCATTATTCGCCACAATACTCTTAAGTAAGCGATGTCAGTTTTTCTAAGAGTTGCTGAAAACAATAAAAAGTACTGTTTCCATCATCAGTTCTACCTCTCATCACTAACCCAACTGCTAAACAAGATATAAATTTAAATATTTACATCAAACTACTTAAGATTGATTAACCACTGGGTAGTGACCAATGTAACGTATTTTAAGTCCTTCTTAGTGCTATTTATGTTCTGTCGATCATGTTACAATTTGGTCACTAGTCTAAGATATGCGACATCGTATGCACTTTATTGAGATGTACTTGGGTTGTCAAAACTGTTGTCTGTTCTCAGAATGGGTTTTGTGGAGAGTTTTAGAAATTTCACAGGTTGAAATCATGAGTCGATTGAAGCTTTTTATTGACTTACATATATTGCTCAGTAAGACTACGAAGATGATTCCGATTAGCAAACTCAAAATCAACAATCATTTTTAAACTAGCAATACAACCATGCTAACCAGTTAGTATTCACTGCCTACATATTTAACATAGTTCAGTTTTACAATGTCTACTATTCTCTTATAGTCTTTAACTACTCGTAAGTAGTAAGCAACTCCACTTAAAATTATTTAGGAAATTGCTAATGGATTTATGCATTTATTCATTTTACTGTTATGTTCCACATACATCTAACTAACACTGATATTTATTAAAATTCATGAACTACATGAAAGCGTTTTGATTTTTATACATTTTACTACAATCACTTCATGATACACCATAAAGATCACTCAATGTAATCAAAGATGACTGACATAATATATAAAATAAGCAACTCAGTCAGACACAGTTTAACATTTGGACGTTGCTGATATTAACCTATGTTGGACTGAATTCATATAATTAGTTTTCAGACGGGGTTAGTTGAGAAATGAACAGCTTACTGGTAATTTATGTAAATACTGGGCTGAATAATTATGTTCTCGGAGAAAGTATAGTTTTATTTATTAACTCAGATCCTCCTAGGTAATGGATACAACGGTGCACAAGACCGGATTTATTACCTCCCGCAATAATTTTCAACTAGCAAACCTTGGACAATATCTGATCATTTGGATCTATTGTTGTCTGTGTGAGATATAAGTTAAAAATTGATCTAGACCAATGTGATATGGTGAGCCAATCAGAAGAAACCAAATGAGAGGGTCACTTGATAATCTGAAATGGCTTGAAGGATAAATGTATACCATTGACTAAGAAATGGATAAATTTTCTAAACTGTAGAGATGTATGTGTAAAAAGAAGTATTTGTGTAGCCCAATATACTTTCTCATCCACTCCCGTGTTCTCTCACTAGCTGTCTGGTGGTGAGTTAGCATGTAGCACGTTGTGTATCAATATCAGTCTTCAGACACCGCCCACCATAACGCAATGTAAGACTTGTTATTTAGAAATTCAGACCTTCTAGTTTAGTGTAAACGCACTACCACTCAGTCACTCAGATATAATAATTTACATCAGGAGCGTCAGAATGGTTAAAACAATCAGATTTCTATTTCGAAGATTAAGTATGCTATTATCAACCCTTACTTTCTATCTCACTATTCCATTGTTTATAACTTAAATATAATCATAATTTAGATTTTTATTGGACAATGATGAACACCAAACACAAAAGTAATAACATCTCAATTTGTTATGTCACTTGAGAAAAAAATTTTTTGGGTCCCATAAATTAGTTTACAGTTACCATATAAAATACAATCACTTATAGTTCAATATTATATTGCCAATTATATAAGAAGTTTCTCTTCATAAGTGTAGAAAATTTTGTAAAAGATATTATATGAGAGTAGGATTTATCGAAATCATTCAAATGAATAAAGCTTAGGAAATATCGTGAACTGACTAAACTTGGAAATATTGAGGTCTATTTTCTAATTCAGTACTTTTCACGCTACCGAGATCTGATGGACAGATTATTTTTACGGGTTTTATCACCTTTTATACAACTTTTATTTCTGCACACTCTTGTTCGGTTGAATTTGCATCATGTGATAAACTGACTGTATCTAAATGGACAGATACTTATGTGTGTTACCCCTAGTGGAGCGTTGGCCGTCGACTAGGATTCACCAACATTCTCTAACATGGACAGACAAACTGGATCAGTGTTAATGTATCTGTTAACAGTGGATTGAAATAAATTTCAAACTTCTAAAAGTTCTCTGTTATCATTGAAGTCCCCTAATATTCTCCTAAACTACAAATAAAGCTTCTCAGTTAAACTCGAAAAATGCTGCACTACCGAAACTACGTACCAAAGCTACAAATCCTCTCGATCATTAGAGGTTATACTGTGGAGTCCGATATTTCAGTCATTAAGATCACAAACGACGGTTAAAATCAATAACAAGTGTAATAAAAATTCTTTAACCAATAAATATTCTTTGGTTTCATTAGATGGAACTTTAATTTAGCAAGCTTTTATCTATATAAACAAATGATTATTCACATTGGAGGATTCTGTAGATCTTTCATGTGCGGATTGTGGTTGGAATTACCTAACGCTAAGCTTCGGTAAGCAAAATGCGAGCTTATAAGATAAGCTGGAAATGGGTCCACTTGGTACTGAGATGTCTACTATTCACTACATAAGGTTTATGGGTTATAGTCTAATCCATTTAAAACGCCTGGTTTCTCAAAACATCGAAATCTGATTATGAGAGGACTGAACGCATCACATCTGGATGAAAGTCAGCTTGGTCCCAGTTTCACACTATGCAATGTCATGTGTACCAAACAGATTGTGTCGCACTACAGAAATGGTCTTTTGCTTAACAGGTGGGTATGACGGTTATAGATTTGTTTAAAATCTTAACTATATACATATTTTTGCTACTAGATTCATGCAAGGGGATAAACAAAATCTAAGTGTAAAATCCTAAACGTTAATCAAAATAATCAGTAAAACATTTAGATCTCCAATTACCTCAAACAACCATTAACCTATCTTTATTCCTTGGACTTACCGAAATCGTCTTGTTCTACGTCTTTCAGGTAACCTTCTCATTCTAAGTGGCTCTGAACCAAGAGGAAATAAGGGTTGACGAACTGCTGGTTCTGACCATGGAATTCGTGATGTTGAAGGAAATTCTCTCATTTCAATTGCTGGTTGAATATTATATCCTTCTAATCCTCTTACACCTGGACGTATTTGAAACCAAACTGGTAAGTCTGGATATAACTGCTCCGCAGAAATTCCGTATACGTTAGACTAGAAAGAATGTTTTTAGAAAGACAGCCAGAATACATTAAGCTATTTTTATGGCCAAAATAACAAGTGGTGAATAGTTTAAAATCAGAAAGCAATGAACGTTTGTTTTGTCATATTATGAGACTAAACCGCAACACTAACCAGCCACAATCTTTAATAAAGCCGAACTCACTGAATTCACTATAAAATCCTTGTGGCACTGCACCAAGATCCACATTTCCACCTGAAGCGAATTCAGATAACGACCGTCTAATGTTCTAGTGGGACGTCATAAGTAGCGAAATTTACACATGCCAAGAGTAGACAGATATCGCTACCGCGTAAAACTTGAAATGGATTGGATTTTAGAAGCAAATATCAGATGGATGAATGTAACTGGAAGAAGGCTGTTGCCATAGTTAGAACGCATCTTTGGATTTTACTTCTAGCCTTAGAGGGAATTATCCTACCTATGAAATTTAAGCCTGCATCACTCAGTCTCATGTTCATTCACATGACCACTGAGTTATGCCGATGACTGGCGCTCTCTGTATCTTGCCTCTAACCATATTAAACATATTGATCCACAACGTCGAGTCACATGGTCGTCTGACTACTTCTATTCCTGTAATTCAACAATCAGTTCCACAGAAGTTTGAATTCCATTTCTCTCCGGGAACAATAGCGATCTATGGTTATCATGCAATTTAAATATTCAAGGTCTTTGAAAATGGTGTTAGTTTCCAATCCCCTATATAACTAGGACTACAGACGGTTATACTCAAGATTTTGAAAATCCCAGATTGTTACATTATTACTGTACAACTAAATGCAAGTACATCTATGGAAAAAACAGACTAGAAACTGTAGGCTTAACTAAACAATTTAAAAAGTATACGTTTCAGTGACCAAAACAGTATTAATAGTTCAACTGAGTGTTACCTACTTGGTATGAGATAAATTTAACAATTTCAAGATAATCTTCCTTAAAGTGATTATTACAAGTCATAGCAGTTCAAAATGAGTCAGTAGCTAACACTCAAAACGTTGATAAAAGACACTAATGGTATGAGTAACTTACAATCCAGTGAGATTAACTCACACTCATAATGTAGACTAATGTTAACTTCTCTAGTATTTAAAAAAGCTATCAGTAAAAATGCCCCAGTAAACAGTATTATTCTAAGTTACATTCGAATGTATCCTTCAAAACAATTCAGTTGTGATTAGGAGAATAATTCATTTCAAAATTTTTCAAATTGCTTCAATTTATTACATTCTGTATGTAGCTGTAAGGTGAATCCAATAAAATAAAATGAAAGCATCCGTGAAGCATATAGTTTTATCCTATTTAAATCATAACTGAAAATAAAAGAATGACCCTCTCCCAGTTTGGAACTCTATGGTCATTAATAGCCAAATAACTACCCTGGTTTACAGTAAATTTCTAGCTCATGCTAATAGTGATGGAGTGATAAGTAACACTTAATGCATAAAAACCTCTGAACGTTGAGTATTTTATAAACTAAACTTCATTATTTGAATAAAGAATTACCCGCATGATATGAGACAGTAAATAGTTTTTCTAAAAATTGATTCTTTACTTGAAATACATTCATGTGTTAAAATTAAAAGTAATAGTATAACGTAGTCATTCACCTAGTCAACATAAGTGGGTGCGGAAAGTGCTTTTTTACTATGGAGGACAACTGGGACGGGATCAAAGAAGCACTAACTTCAACGTATCAGCAGGTGTTGGACCTCAAGGAGCGTCATCATTAGGAATAAATTTCTATGGAAACGCCAGATATTATTCAAGAAAGGAAGAATAAGAAGACAGCAATTAAAAACAGTCGAAGAAGAACAGAGAGAGTCAAGGCGCAGACCGAATACACCGAAGTAAACAAGATAGTGAGGAAGAGCATTAGAGTTGGTGAGCAGAAATATGTGTAGGACTTAGCAATGATATCGGAAAGAGCTGCATGAGACGGAAATGTGAAACAACTATAGGATAATATAATGAAGAAACTAGTAGGGAAATATTTTAAACGAGAGCGATCAGTCATAGACGAAGAAGGCAAGCCAATCACTGAGATTCAAAAACAGCAAAATAGACCAAATCACAACACTACGGATAATTGTTTGACAAACAGTTGAACGGGACTCATTAATATACGTTGACTTCCTTGATTGTGACAAAGCATTTGGTACGGAATACAATGGACAGCTTGCATGCAACTATACGATTCGGACTTCGCAGTTCACCTAGCTTTTCTTTTCTATACACGTCAACAAATTCAGGTAAAGACAGTTGGTATAGAATCAGCTTCTGGAGCAATTGGCCTCAACCTTCACAGGGGAAGAGCAGGATTCTGAAATACAACACAGAGACAACAGACTCAATCATACTTGGTGGAGAAGCTCTGGAAGTGGTGGGAAGTTTTTCGTACTTGGACAGCATGATCGATAAACAAAGAAGATCTGATGTGGGTCTGAAGGTGCAAAGCAAGGATAACATTCCTACAATCAAAGAACATCTGAAACTCTAAAAAACCGTCGGTAAACTTCAAAGTCAGAATTTTCAAATTTGAACTTTAATACTGTCCTGTTGTACGGAGTTAAAACTTGGACAACTACTATAACCATCATCAAAAGTGTATAGGTATTAATAAACTCAATATTTGTTTGCCGGATAACGTCAGCAACAACTTACGGTATGAAATAACAAACAAGCTTCCAACTGGAGAGGGAATTAAAATTACTTTGATGGTGGATAGGACACAGATTTCAGAAATCGCTAAATAACATAACAAGATAAGCCCCAACTTGGAATCATGAAGGTTAAAGGAAAAGAGTAAGACCAAACAACACGTTGAATAGGGAATCGAAGGCAGACAGCTGAAGGATGAATAGAACTTGGAGACAACTGGAAAAGCGAATCCATGACAGAGTTGGTCGGAGAATCTTTGTCGGTGGTCTATGATCAATGAGAGGTAACAGGCGTAAGTAAGTGAGTAAGTATATGTAGGATCCCTATATTTTCTGGAAATCGACAGTTATCTGAACTTTGAGTAAAATTGTTCATTTTTATGTGTTTCTTTTAAATGATATTTCAAGTAAACAAAACGTCTCTCAGCTTTCCCTTAATAAACTTGTAAACAATCAAGGCTTCATTGTATCCCTATTATTTATAGGTCAAATATCTATTTTTATCTATAATGGATAATTCGATGATGAGTATATTCGTGATTTGATTTGTAGTAGTTAATAAAGTTTTGCTACTTATAGGTTGATTACTGATAGAATTTTCGCTGATTTGTTTGTTGTTGCTATAAATGTATATTTGTAAACCAGCTGGGATAATTTTAAAGCTTATATATCGCTATATTACAATTATCTGCAATATTGTACTATTTAATTTACTTGGTGGAAAAAAACTTCCAAATTACGAAAATCTGCTACAATACTGCCAAAGTGTTCGGTCACACTAAACGATTTAATACGACCTCTATTCCATTTTCCTGGACCAATATACGGATCATATTCTTGTGGTATACGCGGTGGCAACGGTGGAGGTCGTGGCGGAGGTTGTGGTGGAGGTTCCCATTCGCGAGAAAGGGGTCCATATGAACCAACATATTTTGACCTAAACATTATATCTGAAATCGATGAACAAAAATTTTACTAATTAAAAAAATACAAAGTTAGAAGTTAATTTTTGATGTTTTTTGTTTAAAAAAGACTTATCACCAGTTCAATTGTATAAAAGTAATGTAATCAGTACAACGCTTGAAAGCACTGCTATTTGTCAATGACAGGACCATAATTGATCAAAGTTCAAGAATGAGATAAAACAGCCATCAATTGCTTTTTAGTTTTCAATAGCTGATATCAAACCTTGACGAATATTATCTTCATTTAACTATGATTCAATTACATAGTACACACAATGTTCAGTAATTTTGTGTACTGCTTTATAGCATAAAGGTTATTTTCATATTGTATAAACATTTTTTTCACCAAACTTTTATTACTGATATCCAAGTAGTGTAGGTTACAGTTTGCACAAAACGTCGTTTATACTAACTACCTTGCCAATTACCAAGACCTATCATTGGTTTTTTAATTGAATAGTCAAATTTTTACATAGCTTTGATTTAGGTCAGGACCCTAAAGATTCAGCTAATATTGTTTGCCAGTTTTAGATTTATTGATGGTCGAACACAACCACGACCACAGCATTCAGGTTTCGTGTGAAACACGACGTCAATCAGTTATTGAATCAGAACTCAAGATTGCATCAAATAGTCTAGGATAAAGAGGAACTATAAGTCAGTAAGTAATTATCCTAATTCTTCATGAGTGACTCACCACATCAGAGATTCCCACTAGAAAATTTTATTCGATGCTGTAGTGGAAAGTTGCAACCACCGAAGTCGACTGATTCAGTAATGAGATGTTTAGTGTCGATGATAACGATTGTGTGCCAAATTTCAAAGTAAATAAACTGAACATATGCTACGTTGATTTCGTATAGGTGTCATGCTCAGGGTTAGAACCGAAGCTCGCGTTTTTCATTCCATGTGAGAAATCTGTTTTTACGATACTGAAGTCCTGAGTTACGAAAAAACATGTGTTCAGGACTTTTTGAGAAATAAATGATTATTTTGATGGAAAGTAAGATATTAAATCCCTACTGGAGAATTGTAATTCATTTTGATGATCAGAAATAAACAAATAGACATAAGCGTAGCATTGAACCACTACAGAATAGCACATGCGAAATGAATTCATTCAGTCCACCCTAAGAAAGTTTGAGACTAAAAATTATGATCGATAAGAATGGAAAATACTAAGATGAATAGGAAATATTCTGTGACGACGGACCAAGGGTGAACTCGAGGAAGCTGTAAGAGGCTCAGAAGGAGTCGAAGATGTTCCATTCAATCACCTTTCGGAAGAATATTCTAGAGTTTTTACGTGTAGCTTCCCGATTGGATAATGCTAATAGCCCCCTGTATGCGGATTGGAGGACTGAAATGATGATTTCGTTCTTACTAAAAACTATAAATACCTGACAATTTTGTACTATGATTAGCGCTGTTTGGAATAATATTCCTTTCATTAGTTTTCTGTCTGCTTATTGCGACTTGAAAGGGTTTTGGTGTTCTAGTGCTCTGTTATACGCGGTATATCAAGAAATCAACATCCAAGATATAACATATTCGAATAGCAGAAACATTTAAAGGATGATGTCTGAAGGGAGTGAATACACCTATTTTATTGCGTATAAACTCAGTTTTAACCACTCAAATCCCACGACTCGAAGTGAAAACGAAAGACTGGTACAAACGAAAATTTAATAACCCTCCAAAAACACGTCCACAGTAGTCTAAAATCACTTCGTCATTAAACCAAGCCCTCATTTATGTATTGATTTCTCACAAACTTAATGATTAGTTAATAAACATCATAGGAAAGGAATGATGCACATGGTTACTGTAAAACAATTACGACATTCTCGCTGGATAATACAAAGAATATAATTGTCACACCTCCCATACTGAATGAATTTCAGACTCAGTTGACACAAAATATATTCAAAAACGAAGAATATTTGAGCGAACAATTGTTTTCAATAACTTCATCATCAGGCTCTACAGTTATAAGTCCATAATTATAATATTTTACAAAGGCCAAAAATAAGGCATGTTTTAATGAGTTGTTGAAGTTATTGAAAACAATTGTTCGCTCAAATATTCTTCGTTTTTGAATATTCTACGGGGATTTTTAAACTGACAAAATATATTGTCCTAAAATATTGCTACAGTTGAAAATATGACTACAATATCTTACTGACCGTGAAAATGAAATCGATATCAAAATGTCACATTGAGAATAAGTAATGTTATAAAATGTTGCGCTGAGTTGGGGTAAACATGAACTCTTCATCTTATTGATAACTAATATCACCTTGAAAATCTAAAAGTAAATTAGACTTTTTTTTCATCGTACCAATCTGGCTTACTTTGTATTTACTCCCCAGTTATATCTTCCATCCACTGGGTGTGTATACATCCGTACTTTGGTAAACGTAAATTACGCCCCAACAAATTCAGTACAGATTTACAATATCATCTATTATCTTAACCTTCTTACCTAGAAACGTTGGCATAACTAGGTTGTTTCTTGATTGAAGCACCAGAATCTAACCATTTGGTTTTAAGTTTAAACTTAACTCCACTTAATTTGGTTGTTCGGTATCATAACTGTCCTTCAAGCTTAGGAAGGGTTTTAAGGTCAAATTTGTACTTGATAAATGCGTTAAAGTAGAATAAGTGGTTAACCAATTATAATGACACCTTTTCAAAAAAATAATTTTTATTTTTCAGATGTTGCCTAAGAATATCAAACTCATTTATATGCATGATTGCTTCGCTTAAGTTGAGTTTATTTGAACAAATTTACTGACTATAAACTTATTTGACGGTCTCTTATAAGTATGTAAATTTTAGCAACATCTGATTATCTATCTATCTTTTATGTCAAGTATTCTTCAATTATATGAAAACAAAAGAAGATAGACTGACTCAGACAAAAACTCAATACAAGCCAGATTGATTACGTATCGAACCCCATAGAAGACTAGAAACAATAACTTTTGGAAAGACGTTGGAATTTGATCGAAGAGATGCATTTGACCAACTATGAAGATTATTTGTATAAAGTTATGCAGATGTAAGAGACTGAGTTTTTTATTTCTTGGTATCAAGGACTACAAGCGAACAAGTTAGTACTGACTATTTGGACCCAATAGGTTAGTTTACAACTCGGTGTTTGAGACGAAATATAATTGTTGTAACGGGTGTGAGACTGCAGGTTTTGATAAGCAGTGTTTATATCGATCGATTACAGTGACACGGAAAACACGTACGGACGACCCAGTGCCCTGATTGGTCCCGCTTCGCAGTCTGTCCCAGCCAGTTGGGTCAGGAACACAAGTCACAGCCTCTGAGTTATGAATCATTGTATTTCAAACATACTTTGTTTATATACCAATCAAGCACACCACATCGTGCCATAAAATAGGAAACAACATTTACAAAATATTTAACAAGTGAAATAAACATCGACTAATAAGAAATGTACATTTAAGGTCCAAGGCCACCATAGAATTAACACGATAATTATTGGTATATTTTTCCGACTATCCTAACACCTCCCTTTTTTTGAAAGATCCGGAGTTAATATACGGATTTTAAAATTTTCTGCTTCCGTCCTCCCCCGCGAAATAACGTCGGGTCCTCATATACCCAAGTAACAGTTAGTCTGATTCTATTTAAAGCATATTTCGCGTATTGAGTAGAGGGTTCACTAAAACTGACTAGATGATGAGGATTAGCGACACCAGACATGAGGTCATTAAGGTTTGATTCTTGTGCAACATATTCTTCAGACCTCTTCAAGATTCTATCACTGGATAATAGGTCACTAAAACAAACAGCATCTTTGAAATTCGTATTAGATTTCTGACCATTATTTGATGCACGGGAAACATTTTCTGGCACGAGAGGTTCTTCTTGTAAGCTGGATACCTCACATGTTTCAGGCACAGTGGGATTTGAACCCACAACAGGGCATGCTTCTGAGTTGGATAATTCTGGACCGCTGGACGGATCATGAGTGACTGCCTCGTTTGCATTACTGATCATAAGGGATTCATAGAGGCTTTTGTTTTCATCTTCATATGTCCTGCAGTCATTCTCGAGTTCAGTATGCAAGTGAGAAATTAATTCGTCAATCTCTTTCACGTCTCCGAAACATGGGAAATTTAGCAGTCGCGTGCGTAAATTGTCCAAAACATTCAACTGGCTCTCTCTGAAACGCTGCTGCTGGCGATCAAGTAGTAGCTGCAATTGATCGGGAAGGATAGTCATTTTCTGAATCAGTAGGGTAGAGAAATACTGTAATCAATTAACAACCAATGACTTCCAAGGACGCTGATGACAAATCTGGATACCAATTGGTCAAAATAATTATGCTGAATCTCGTTCTATTAGAGGGTTCAAAATTTTCTCTACCCCGTCGCCAATTGTTGTAACGGGTGTGAGACTGCAGGTTTTGATAAGCAGTGTTTATATCGATCGATTACAGTGACACGGAAAACACGTACGGACGACCCAGTGCCCTGATTGGTCCCGCTTCGCAGTCTGTCCCAGCCAGTTGGGTCAGGAACACAAGTCACAGCCTCTGAGTTATGAATCATTGTATTTCAAACATACTTTGTTTATATACCAATCAAGCACACCACATCGTGCCATAAAATAGGAAACAACATTTACAAAATATTTAACAAGTGAAATAAACATCGACTAATAAGAAATGTACATTTAAGGTCCAAGGCCACCATAGAATTAACACGATAATTATTGGTATATTTTTCCGACTATCCTAACAATAATGGATTCAACTTCAGTATGAATATCAACATTAGAATACGACTGACGAGTATCAACTTAGACAACACTTGTGTTGTGAATTCCACCATTAGTTACATTCCAACTTTCTAAGACTCGTAACTAATGCTACTATCAAAGCAATCTATTTAGAATGTATATACAACAATTGCGATTGATCAAGTGTAATATGATAACTTATTTGTAAAGATTTGTATCCTTTTGTTATTTTTAATCCAAATGATGAGATTTAATACGAATATGTTGTTGAAATGTGTTTTTCTTTTGTTTCTAACCAAATTAATATTAAGTGAAAATGAACATGAACGTATTGTTGTAATTACAACTAATCTGTATTTGTAACCTAGTTTAATTGCATCACAAATCCAGGGTTTATCTAGACCTTTAAAGCAATAACCCTAGACTAATAACCTAACAAACTTTATATTAAGCTAGAAAAATAGTCATAGCCAATCATGTTAAATAATCTCCAGCTTAAACAAATAGAGTTACATCCTTGGCCAATTAAATCTATATCCAACATCCATGCTACTAAGTTGGTGGGTATTTTCGATTTCATTTTTGTCACAGGACGATTGCAAATAAAATATAGATTGGACAGATTTTAAGGTTAACAGTAGAAGAATCATTTCGCATACTGAAAAGTTTATTTTGAAGGATTTATCACTACACTTAATTCCATGGTTTCTTTTTGTTAGCTTCAGGTTCTATAAAGAAAGAATGATAAGCTGAATTTTACTTTCTAAATAACACACTCATGAAGCTGTGACTCATTCTAGTAGAAAACGAATTATCCAGCTAGATAATATAATTCAGACCAAAATATTGCTATAGAAATAGCAGTTATTCCATTTGAACGTTTAGGGAAATTCGTTGTCATACTGTCATTTGGCAACATTTGCAAATTATTAGAGAATATGAATTTAGTGAACAACAAAGTAGGAAAAGAGAGACAGTTTTATCAGTGGGATATTTTGTTTCCTGGTTTACCACATTGTTTATAACAACTGTTAACATGATAGTTATACTGAGAAAAAACTCCATAATGAATCTAAATACACTTAACGCCATTGAATCTAAATAGAAGCGATGAACAAATAAAAGTCCCAGAATTCAAATGTTATCGGTTAAATTGGTGTATTTCAGAGGATGCATGAAGTGAGATACTACAGATGCATTTGAAGTTGAAATATTAAAATAATGTTCAACATGAGTTTATAATAGTTTAGATGAACCAACTAGGTCTGATGAACAATCAAGTAAACAGTTAATTCATTGTAAATAATATATCTGGAGAAATAGGAAAAGTGTAAACTTTCCACTTTCAGTCTACAGTGGAACATATGATCCCACTTCATTAATTTTTATAACAACTAGAAATTAGGTGGGTCACAAGTATAATATAATAAAGACTAATTACAAATGTTAAGGATTCTTGAAGTAACATATATACAAACAGCAAAAGTAAGAAGAGGTAATAGACAACACAGTAATGGATATGCTTGTACGTAATAAAATGTACACATAATAAGTGATTGATGCATATTCAACAAGTAAGTTAACGAATAAGGTTTTTATTGATGTGATATGACTGGTTACCAAATCTAATCGGTTTCGCCAGTATACATAAATGAAACTCATATACTACGAGTTCAATATTTTATAAAAAGATTTATGTAGGTTAAAAATGATACATTTAACAATGAACTAATTCAGTTTCAACTGGAACATTGTTATAAGGTTACAACTCAATTCATTCATATCAGAAGGGTTTTGTGGATATTATAGTAACTTCATTGGTTGAGATCATGAGTTAATTGAAGCTAGACCACCATGGAAAACCTGGAAGCACTGTAAGCACTGCTGAGGAGTCCCAATGCTTCCATATTTTCCATGGTGGTCTAGATTCAATTGACTTATGATCTCAACCATTTGAATTCATTCAATTGATAGAGTCAAAGTTAGGACACAGTTTGTATTCTAATTTCTACTTCTAATCAATTATCCGACGTTACATTTTGTATTGTTATTGTAAAATAGTAATTTTAATAATCATTAGTATATCTTACCCCACTAATCTAGGCAACAAACACTCACTTGTTATAATTGTCTTTTTCCTGATTTTTACTAAATTCGTCAATAATAATAATAATAATAATAATAATAATAATAATAATAATAAGATAAATCAAATATTTTCATCTATAACTAAGTGGATTGTAAAATACAACATTCATTGATAAAAAGAATTTCTACAGATTAATTAGATTTTGTAGTTTTTATTAAAGAAGAAATGTCAATAGGATAACCAGAGTGCTTGGTTAACTTTACACGATTACAATAGTCATTCATGAAACTGTCTCGGATCGAATCTATGACTTAGAAGCTTTAGTTACTTATGGATCACTATGTTGAACTAAGAAGAAAAAGTTATCTGGTGCTTTAAACCTTCCAATGACTTCAACCCACGATTTAAAAAAAAAATTAATTTTATACTGAACTAACAGTTGTAAAGAGCCTGACTTAATAATAATCAAGTATTTCGTATTACATCCCCTAAATTCTATTCAGAAATCAGAAATGGTGCAATTCAACCATATTGGAAGTGAAGCTGGTGACAACTGATAACATTGAATGACTGTCAAGTTACATTAAAAATTCACTGTAGTACGAGATGTGAACCACGGGATTCCGATTCAGTGATCTAGAAGTAAAGTATTCACAGAGATCCTGCTTGCAACCTTTAACTGAGTTGTGTGAGCACTAATCGGCAATTATTATGTCTTTTATCGATCATAAATCCCAATCTAATTAGCAACCAACTAATCATTCAGTTTTCGACTGAAAATCTTCCATTCATTCACCTATTGTTATTCATTAATGATTGTACAATGTATTATTGTATTTTTATGGATATAATCATGTAAGTTTTGAATGGGGATGATCAAGTTACTTGTAAGTACTTATTTTCCTTTCATCTATTCAAGCATAACGTTTGAAAAAGTAGTAATTTATGTGATGAGTTTGGACTTGATAAGTTTATTTTGTTTGGTACATTACTAAGATCAGAAGCTATTTATAGAAATTCATGCCATTTTTGTTTGATTTGAAAATCCATTCCAAAATATTCAAATCTATTACTTCAGTCAAAATCAGTTCCATTCTCGAAAACGAAAAAAGAAATTTCTTTCACATCTCAGTTTCCACGTCCGTACTAGATCATAATGTGCCGTATTTGACAAGGTGGTTTGTAAAGCTGTAACTTCAAAAAGTTATCTCTCTTCAATCAGAAAAAACTCATTATTGAATTAGACACAAAGTATCAAAGTGTTTTCCCAATCGTAAGCAATATGTCCTCAAGATTTTATTTAAATTATCGTAAACATGAGCACTAAACAAGTGAAATGAGTTCATGAAGGTATTTCTTCAGTACACTTCAGACAGTTGACCATCGTTACAAAAAAAACAACGTGTAACTGTCAATTCTAACTTTCATCATATACATAACCAAGCCAGTTAGTAGGGCTAATTTTTAAATAACTACATCATCCTTATTTATGTTGAATGTCTCACATATAAGTTAACAAAATTACATATAACATCAAATACAAATCACAAAGTATAGAAGAGATAGAAATAATAGTCCTCATATCACATTCAATGTGACTAATACCTCGAAACATTATTTCTAAGTTTTATGTTATTTGGGAATAATCACCCAGACATATTTATCGAGCCAAGTGATGTACCCCGTGGGATTTGGACTTATGTCAGCCAGTTTCCCCGTCAAAAATGTTACGCTGATGCCTGGATCTGGGTCTGGATTTATGTCAGATGCCTTCAACCGGGTTAACGTTGCAGTCTTTTTCAATTAGAAGTATAAATGATGGTCCTGCGAAAAACTCATCGTAGTTACAGAATCTAATATCTTCCAAAGCATCCACCTCAACAACAGATCTTTTCTATTACTTCTGCCTTAAATAAGAATAAAAACAATCTTTCTCAGTAGTGTCTGGATCTCAAGAGTTTCCTACAAATGACGAAGGTTATCTTGACTAACCAGGTTTTTCCTTATATTTATTATGACTGAAGACGTGGATAGTGTCAACATTATTTAGTACCCTACCATGTGACTGACAGTTATCTCTTTAAATATGCTTTCAAACTGAATGACATACTCAAAATTACCAATCATCCCGACATTTACTGCTGATTGTTAATAAATATTAATTTGTTATGAACAATATGACATGAAGTAGGCCTTGGTGATGCTTTCCAAAATGACAATGAGAGCTTGTTTTCTAAACTAGCTAACTAGAAGATCACCGTACCACTATAAATATCCTCCTGATTTGCAAAGCTTTTGCATTACTACTCATTTTTAGTGTCGTGGACAGCATCAAGCTAGACACATATATATCAGTTTGAATTTCTATCCTTCAAATCACCACAGGGAGAGAAAATTGACTAAATGAAAAATGAATGCATCGAACTAATAGCATCAATGGGGAAAATAAACTAGAGAAAAATATAACTCAAAAAAGTAAGTGAAATTATGGAATGGAAATTATTAAAACTGATATTTCTTTTAAGACATGTCAGCTAAGTCTTTGAGCCAATGATCACAGTTATCTGTTGTATCTTGAAGGCAGGAAGTACGTACCTGACAATGAACAGGCAAATAGTTAATAACTTCATTGACGGATAACATTTTATGAGTTGAATGCTGGTAAGTTGCATCCAATCTATCCCGACATTAATTTAATTGAGTATCAAGTTAAATGTACTTCTAACCTAATATTATGAGGACATTTTACATTGAATATATAAAATTTTATGCAATTAGCGTTGGTGCACACCTTGCTCCTGTGTAGAGAAAGTGACACTATCCAGATGACCAAACCGGAATTGATTAAACGAAGTTCATACCTACTATCTATTAGTTGAAAGGTGAGTGTTTTAGCTTTTGAGACACTAATCAACACCTCTACCATTAACACTTCTATAATATCTGTCACCGAATACTAACTGCCTATGCATACAATCAATTTTCAAAAGTCATAAAGTTGCACTATATTGGGACTGTGATAGAAAGTAACTTCAAAATAACAAAATTTGCAGGTATATCAAAAATATGAGTAACACAATACATTTCTTCATAGTCCGACAGAAGAAAATAAATATACATTTTTATCATGTTGAACAAAGCACTTATTCACATTGATTATAAGATGAAGTGTGCAGAAAAGCTTTTAATTAAAGTCACAGATAGATTTTTATAATACAAGTAGAATTACTATGACTGATTGCCTAATTCAAAATTAATCCTAATTTTTTTATCAGCTTTGCAATAGGTAAAAATTCGAAGTCATAATTAGTATGAAATATTTAGACTACTTGTGAGTAGCCAATGACAAATTTAAAAAAACCAGTTTTCATTTAATTGTCAAGTTAGCAACGGATACCGGAGTGTTTACGAAATATTGTACTTTCCTTTATATTGTTCAAAATATTTTTTTCAACTATTCCCTGTTTACCAATCCAACTAGACCATAAAATTTACCTCTAATCTCTTTAATATTCAAATTACATTCTACTAGATATTCCTTATGGTTCTGTGATGAACCTTTTTAATTTGTAAATATGCTAATATTTATTTTTAAAAGTACAATTAATTATACGAACAAAGAATATTCCTTTCAATGAATTTCTCATCACGTATTCTACAATTATCTCATATTCATATTAACAATCCATAAAATTGACCAGATTTAAGACAGAGTACATCATTTGGAAATTGTAATATGTGAATCAAGGTTTGTTGTTTGTCATATATCAAATCAAATCAAATCGTTCATGTTGGAGCTGACTAATATGAAGTTGCTGACTTGAATCAGTTCACAAATGAAATGAAACTGTGGGATAAATAGTGATCAGAATAATTATGGTCAATATGGAGTGAGGGAGAGAAAGAGAGAGAGAGAATAATGGAATAAAAATCAGAAATTACGTAATATGTAGAATATTATGAATGAGGTCAGATATAGTAGATAAGGGTGGATACTGAATAAATTTCTCAAAAAGGTTATCAAGTGTAATGATAATAATAGTAATAATAGTAATAATAATAATGCTAAAGATAATAATAATAATGTCTGGGACATAAAAATGAACATTAATCAAATTACGTCACCATATTATAAAATTGATTATTAACTGGTTGACCCCGAAGTTGGCCAGGGTAAAAGGAGAGGAAGAAACTGATGAGAAATTATTGAAAAATATATTCTTCGTTCATATTAACTGTGTTTTAATATAATGGGAATATTTCATCAAGTAAAATTAATTGAAGCTATCAACTTCTGTAAGTAGCTGTGACGTGAATGAAAAAATGTAAACAATTATGAAAACTTTATCGTTATTCTTTTGTCTAATAGAATAAAGTTTAATCTCTAGTCTTAATACTAACACCTAATCATAATCATACTGATATGATCTTAAATGTTGATTTCTCAATCACTGAATTATTCTACATCTATGGATTTTGTCACGACAAATAATTATTTCAGGTCAAAACTTCAAGTAATCTTATGCTTGAAGTAAATGTACAATTAGTACCTTTCTGGTAATACATTTTATTTAAGAATTAATTCTTTTTCTCCAGCAAGACCTCCATTTAAAACCTGAAAGAACTGAATACCTATTTCGTTTTACTATATGAATCTCCATAATCTTCTCCATAGGTAACTGAACCCGGAACATTTGGTCTCGAGCGACAAATCTTGACATGTAGATCACTGAGCCCAAATCCAGTGATGTATGGATCTAACTTCAGTTGGTTCATGATACTGAGTAACAATCTTCCACCATTTCCATGACCTTTTTCATAACTATTGAGAAACAGTTTTAATGAAGTTTATGATTTTCATGACAAGTGACAACTTATCCAATCCTATTTGTTTAGTAGTGAATGCAATTAATGGACAAATGAATCTGTTTATATTCCATAATATTTTCTCGCCTTAAAAATATAAGCTATCTGACAGACAGTTTTGAGAAACTTTGACCTTTAAACGTCTTATCAGTTCATCATTATAATCGAAAATAAAAATACTAATCATTTTGAGCAAGTGTAGTAAACAAAATTCGCTGTCTCAGTGCACATACATCTGTTAACTCCTTTACTGATTGAAGATTTTAGGAAATCTAAATTTTGGAAGTGGTTCACTTCCCAACTTGACATCATTTGGAAAACTATTTAGAGTTAGGAAGCTCAGAATGAGTTTATCGTTCCTGTTGAGAATATTCGAATGATATAGTCATCTGATGTTACGTTTCCAATATCCACAGGTTTGTAGAATAGTTGTGTTCTAGTTTTCACGGAAACTGATTTCCGAAAATGGCTGCTACGGCCGTTTAATTTATCCCATTGTTTTGGACCTGATGAAATTTCTAACTTCCTTTCTAAGAAGTTGTTGGGATGACTCCAAAAAGCATGACGAAGTCTCCAGAGATTCTAAAGGAGACAAAGAGATTCCATCCAATCAAAACCCGATAAAGCGTTCTAAAAAAGCAACGTACCATGCTATGATTGGACAATTGTACAACATGTCTTCTTATGGATTGGCTAGATTTTGATGATGTTATAGCCGACGCGAATAATTATAAATACCCATATTTTTCCTGTAGATTTTTGACTGTTACCAGATAACCGCTTCTCCTGCTTCTTCACTCTTTTAAGTTTGCGGCTGTGGGATCCTACAAATTTGAGGCCGTTAGTTGTATATCGTATTCTGCCATGATTATATATAGAGGACGTAACACTGGCTACGAGATGTAACAATTACAATGCCAATAACTCTTGAACAAGTAGAATCTTTGCTTGAACGTCTGGAAAAACGATATAAACAGTTCCAAAATAGTATCCTAGAAATCCTAATGCAGCAAATGACCCTTAATCACAGAAGACTTACTGATGATTCATGTAACCCACACACCGATTCCACCATTAACCATATTCATGAATTTCATTTCGATGGTTTAGTCAGTAATCATATTCTAATCCTGGTTCAAGAACTATGAAGATTTGTTCAAAGTCGACCTCAATGAAGTTGATGACGCCGCGAAGGTCAGAATACTCCTAAGAAAACTTGGCACGGCTGGACACGAACGTTACGGTAATTTCATCCTTACAAAGAATCCAAGAGATTTTTTCTTTGACTCAACAATCTATATCCTGTTTCAAATTATCGTTGTTTAGTATACGTTACCATTGCCTCAAGATACCAAAAGCCGGTGATGATGAATGGGTGAAACGTGCAGCTTTAGTAAATCGCGAATACAAGCGGTTTAAATTATCGGCATTGACAGAAGATAAGTTTATGTCTTGTGTTTGTATATAGTCTTCAATCTCCTGAAGTCGGAAATATAATTGTAAGTAAAATTGAATAATACCCAAACATAACGCTACAAGAAGCAACCATATAATGCTAGGGTTTGGTAAACTTGAAACATGATACCTTTGTGGTTGAAAATAATAACCGGGCATCATGCGAAAAGAGAGATTCCAGCTAACGAAAACCATGCTGCACAGACAACCAGCCCTCATTTTCATGCTGATCATGTGGAAGTCGGCATTACAAGAAGTTCTGTCCATGCAACGATCATCGTTGAGCGAATGCCACCGTAAAGAGCATAAAGAAATCAGCTGCAACTAAAGAAAGCACTGCCGTCATTCATCAAAACATTATTTCTAGAAATATACAGATCTGGTGCCATAACTAACAAAATATTGGTAGCTCATAGCCGAGCAGGAATTTATTGACGAAGGAAATATGTAACTGTGTACATTATTAAACACCGTATTCGTATTCAAATTGATGCAGCATCTGACATTTCTCTTATCAGCCCAGAAACTTGAATGAATACTGTAAGACCACCAATTCGCCCGACGACGCAACTAGAACACGGTGCTTCAGGTGGGAAGTTAAGTATTGTAGGAGAAGTATACTGCACTGTTTCTAAAGATAATTCAACAACTTATGCAATAGTATACCTTACAGAAAATCCAGAACTGAGTTTATTGGGGTGAAATCTGATACACTAAAATTAGCAGACATTTTGATTACCAACATTTACAGCCGAGTGACAACCGATAACCCACCAGAGGAGAACCAGAAGAAAGTGGCGTTACAAAGACATAACCACGTGTTTACAGAAGGATCGGGTGAATGCACGAAAGCTAAAGCATTACTAACCCTCAGATTTGGAGTTACTCCTGTTTATCGGCCTAAAAGCTCTGTGCCTTATGTACCGTAGTCTGCCGTAATCAAATAGAGGACGTAACAGAAATGTGCTGATGTTCTGTGTTACCCAATCTCACTGTATGTGTGCTAATTTCTACGTCTTCATTGCCCCTATAAACGAATGAGTTCCTGTCTCTCATTGAACGATGGTCTGTTGTTAATGGTCTGACATTTAATCCTTCTAAGTGTCAAATTGTTAATTTGAGCCTGAGAAATGAATAGCATTTAAACACCTTGCTGGAATCCCATAAAGCTTGCACTATTGGAGATTCTTTAATAAACACAGTGCCAAAGGTTATTCATCTTGGTGTAAGCTTTTCCTCTGATCTCTCTTGATCTTCTCATGTCTTATTGTTATCAAAGAACGTTTTCCGACTGACTTACTACATAAAGAGGCTCCATGCTTCTGGGATTACTCGACGCTTACTTCTATGACATTAACTCTTGTATATTACCAATTTTTTTTTACTACTCTCCATCATCCTTTCTCGGGCTTTTCAGAGAAGATTTTTCTGTATTGCGGGCAGTGCTGAAGGCAGTTAGCAGGGTGTATGATGAACATTTTGAAGTTATTATTAACATGGTTGCGGTCATCTAAAATCTTGCAAACTCCTGCTAAGTCTTATCTTATCAGATGATAACCATCCACTTCATTCATATGTTTCTCCTTGTATATCTTCTTGTAAAACTAGACGCCAATACATTAGAATCCATGCATGCAAGCAAAGATATAAAAGTCTTACGATACCTTATCTAACAAATGTACTATATGACGATCAGATAGTTAGAGCTTACCTAATCAATAATTTGTATTCTTAAACATGTTTCTAATTAAAATATTGTACAGATTCAAATCTTTAAAGATAACATTTTATCGAATTTCAGGTAGTTTATCTACTTTATTTATGTATATATGCACGCAACTGCCAGTTTATTATTTTTTTGTTTTGAAAAAGCTACTTGTTGAAATACTTTGCGCTGATAATTCCATATTGTACCAAGAATACAATATCAAATAAACTCAATAGTAATAGTAATAAAAGTTAAGAGATTGTTGAAACATTTGTTCCATTTGCTTTCATATTGAATTTAGAAATTCTAACATTGACTTTCTCCAAATTAAGATGTCTACGTTGTATTATTGTGATCCAATAATGTTGTTGATAATTTTCGCATAGGTAAAACTGAGGGTAGGAAACAGTTCTTTTCGTAGAATTTTCAACCCAAGTAGAGGGATATCTCAATGGCTAGGAATTAAACTGTCAATTTATTGTATATTGACATCAATGTGCGTTCATCGATAGGTTATTCTTGTCGCAGATTCATTTTCAAATGCCATGGCTAAGTAATCTAAAATTCTTCGAATTTCTGTGAGATCCAAAATAGTCGAACTCGGTTTCTTGTAGTGTTATTGATGCGCACCGTTTGAGAGTTCCATAATAATGCAAAATAGGTGTTCAATAATCTCGGTTAGAGGTCCGCACGCGAGACCGAAGGCCCTGAGCTTGAATCCCGCGGGCGAGGTCGTGGATGCACACTGCTGAAACTTTTCACAATAGGATGAAATGCCATTTAGTACTTCCAGGTTTTCAATGGTGGTCTAACATCAATCGGTTCATGATCTCGATAAAAAATCTCTGTTTTCCTGATGCAAAAATTATCAACATCATTATTCGATCACTAAAATGTAGTAATCTTACTCATAATGATTTATAATGCAACGTGGACATTTCATCTTAAAGAAATTCAAGATAAGAATTTCTATATTCAACATGAAAGAAAACGGTGTAAATACTTCAACAAACTCTTACATTTTATAATTACACTATCTGAGAAATTCCATAAATGATTTTGTTACAAATTGTATTTAAATAATAAAGCAGATCCACCTTCATTTTGATCATATTTACTGCGAAACTGATAACTAAACGTTCCTTAAAATGTATTTAAAATCCTGTCTCTCCAAAAAAAACTATGAATTAATTATGAGTGTGAGAAATTAGATGGTCGTCAGTTGACAATTAACCAACTTTTACAGCTATATATCACTCAGGTAAAAATAAAGAAACTTAATGAAAAGCCCAGTTTATTTTGTTTAATGTAATTACCCTGACGAAATACTTGAAGAAATAAGTACTTGGCCTGGTCTATTTAACAGGAATGAATCTTAAAAATAAGTACAAGTAGGCACACAAACCAGACCAGATCATAGTCAAATGTAATGACAGTATAAAAAAACGCCGTTGTTATTGAAACTAGAGTTAACAAGAGACCTGCTAAGTGAAATAATAATATAGTAAATTATAAAACGCTGTGAAGAAAAGGTATACTACTGCTTCCTATCCTACAACAGTCTGATGTTAAATAATATAGACCAGCTGAAATCGTATTGTTCGAATGATTTGCCAGTTCAGCTGCTCTTGTATGGCAAGTTGCACTAGTCGGCAAATTTTTCAGCTGATTTTGAAACATACATCGGCAATGTAGTTGGCAAAAAGCTTGTGACTTAAGGCTATATCGAGACAAACCGTACAGGATCCACATATACCAACATGAGACTGATCAGTTGCAGTCCTAAATAACAATCGGAAGGTACAAGTAGAACAACACCAAGTGAATTTTACATCCTTCATGCTTGAGAAAATGACGGTGAGACTATAATTTGTGGACAAACCAATCAGACTTAAGACAATAGGTCTTGGATGTGGCGCGAAATTCATCCATCCAACCCTAAATCTAACTCATTGTCCTAACGTACAGCTGTAAATTCTAATCCTGATTCCTCACATTAATATATAACCCAATAAGTGTACATTCTCAAGGTCAATGTTGAATCGCTCAAACGTCGTCCGTAACTCTTAGTCTCAACAAAATAACAAAGATAATTATGGATTTAATATTCATTCTCTAGATTGACATGTGGCATTACAATCTATTAGTTTTCGAACCTTGAACAATAGTTTTGTATTCTTATCTTGATAAATTCAAACAAATTAAGATTGTAGGTTCAGAGTTTTATGTTGATTGCTTTTAAACCTACATAATTTGTGTGTTATGTATTCCCTGTATAATTAAAAAGACAATTTTTCGACTTTATATCTACCTTATTTTATTGATAAAGAAACGCCACCAAACCTATAATTCAATAGTGTACATAAATAATATTTCTATCTCTAAAATTTACTCCTACACTTAACTAATGTAAACTATTTTAAATGCTTGTAGGCGTCGTATTTTACTTTGAAAAATTTAATCAAAATATTCAGTTCATTATTGTACAATAAACAACAAAAGAAAAAACAAACTAAGGTGAGATAATCAACTGGTAATGTAGGAGGAACATTTTTAATAATTAAGAACAAAGTACATATTCAAATAGAAGTGCTTTGTCGGTTATTATTCATTAGAAAATTTACTTATCTACTGATGTCAGAATTTCAATATAGTTTATAATAATTATTAGAAAACATTTTGACACTTGACGAAGTCTTATTAACATTGAATGATCTAAGCTAGAAAACCTCAAACGAACACTTAGTTCTAATTCGATACTACTTAGCAAGTAAAAATTTCAATAATACCAGATACTGAACTCCTGATTTTTTTAAAAGGTTTTTTTTAGCTAGTGTTGTTTCTGTCAACTGTTCAGTTGGAATTTATCGGACTACATTTGTAATGCACGATCCAGTGTGAATTAGAAATATTCAAGACTGATGATGAATATTTCTTTATTAGTCTAAGATTGGAGTTTACAGGCATAAACATAAACCAAAACGAATATACTACTACTTAAAATGGTCAGCCACTGTTACTAGTCTCGAATATTTTACAGTCATGCTCATCTCACTTGCAGTCTTATAGTATTTGCATTTATAGGATTCTCAAAAGAATCGCTTACAAACTATATAATATCAAATATGTGAGGGTTTTAAATTTGATGCTGTTAATATTAAGAACTGCAATTAATCAGAGTCAATTGGGGATATATACATATTGAGAGGATTATCTCGATACTATCTTAATTACACATATACTAAAATCCCGTAACTAATTTCAACAGCCGGAAATTTCAAACGTTTATATTTAATTACGTATCCTTTGAACATTTTAGTGGCTATTAAGACTCAGTAGTTAAGTGAATGACCCAATGGAGATTGAAGTGGTAGGTAATGGGTTCGATTCTAAATGTGGACATCGACGATAGGTTGCATGAATAACACCTGACAGGTCCAAAATAGGACCAAACATGGGTTTTTGATTCTACTACTAGCTATAATCCCAATATAATGAAAATATAAAACTAGATTTATAGATCTTAATCAATTTAAGACTACAATATAGGTTTCCCCTGTGTTATCTATTTAAAAAGTGATAAATACTGAATGCAAAACGACCCACTTATAATGTGCGGACATATTTACTGAACCTAATCTTTATAAATATATATTTTCAACATAATAATTTACTATGATCTATTAATGAGAATAGAGTAATGAAATCACGGATTACAAAATTAAATGACTTGTTCACTCTTTCAAATAATATTGTGTCAAAAATTCTTCAGAAATGTAGAATATCGAAAAGAGACCATTTGATTATTTAAAGGCTAATGACAAATCGTAGTTCACTTGATGTTGGTTTACTTATATCTTCCCATTGTTATTTAGGAGAGAAATTGATCAGTCTCTTGTTGGCATAAGTGCATCCTGTGCGATTTGCCTCGATATAGCCTTAAGTCACAAACTTTTTAAGCAAAAAGGGGTAGTGGATAGCAGTGGATTCCAGGACGCGCGTTTCGTCCTATTTGGGACTCGTCAGCTGGATGTGCCTGCATCGCAGTGTTGATGTTCACTCAGGGATTCGGATCCAGTACCGTTTACTTCAAATGCCATCGCGTTATCTACTTAGCTACTGAGTCCTGAAGATAGCTCATAAATGAGAGATAATTTCTCAATTGATAAATATAGAGAAATGAACAATAATAATTTCTAAACAATTTGCGAAGTAGGATTAGATTTCCGATAGACTATTATATATGTTAAATATAAATAAATAGGATTGTAAATCTTCTGTAAATGATATCGCTGCAAAACAAAAATTCACCTCCCAGAATGGCCTTTATCTTTACCAGTATAGGGGTTGTGGATATTGTTAAGTTTTGATTGATATCATGAACCGATTGATGTTAGACCACCATTGAAAACCTGGAAGCACTGGACGGCCGTTTCGTCCTTTTGTTGGACGTTGAATTTCATTTCGGTTTCTAGACTCCTATTAATCCATGACTTTATATGCTTAGCAATTCAGTGGACGGATATATGACTGAAGCAGAATTTTATGTTGTGTACTCATTTATGCTTATTGCTTATGGTGTATTACTGTCTTGTATATTTGCCAATATAATCACGTATTTTCGAGTATGAATAGTGCATTAATACAACCAATGTAGAGTTACAGCAGACAGTTATACAATTTATGTTGTCGAACTAGTTGGTTTTACTGGACTAAGCTTTTAAGTATGCACGCTACGTTGTTTACATATCTGCTTCATATATCTAGATCATTTAGCTCCCACAAACTTGCATATTCGCATCAAAGTACTATCCAATAAGTGGCTAGTAGTGTACCTACCTTAGTCATTAACTGGTAGAGGTTGGATTCGCAAAAATATAAGAGTACAATATATACCACGATCTTAGTATCATTACCTTTGGAATCTATAGAAGTCAGCCTCTTACAGATGTTAACAATAAACAAAGAGCTCTAAACGTATGTGTTATTCTCAACATATTTTATCATTTAAAGTTAGATTACTTTTATGTAAAATTCAGGTTCATGAAAATGGAAGTTACTCCCAAAGCAACCGGGTAACATGAAGAGAAAACGACGAATAAGCATAGATCATATGATGTAAAATGTTCATAAGTAGGCAGTACATAATAAAAATCCTAAGGTAATTAAGTCGTTTATTTCTAATGATAGACTTTACTCAGGAACTGACACCAACTACTTAACCAAGAAACCCTGATTTTTGGCGTTTACTAGTTTGAGACCATTTTTTCTATTACACACACTCAAGTCCTTACGCAGAATCCAATGTAGAATTTTTGATTCCCATGGGTGAATCATAGTTTAGTGGCCAATATTTTGGAATACAACCGAATACTACGTAGAACATTCCAGACTTATTGTCATCTGTAAATTATTGCCTTGAGTTCAACCTCATTAGATTCATCAAACTACTTGGTAGTAATATAGCTACAAACCTACTGAATGATCTTAATAGCAAAATAAACTTACAAAATCATTTAGATGTGGACAAGTGTTTAAGCCTAGTTCGTGACTTATCATCGAAGTATATGATCAAACACACGTGTCACACAGATCATGGAAACTACCAGTCGCCTCACAAATATCAAGTCAATTTTCAATAATGGATTGATTAAGTCTAACCATTGAAATCTTCATATTATTCAGGAGTGTGTACATTCACTTAAAGAAAATAAAAAATATCAAAAGTACTTTTATAACAGAAAATTGCTTTGACTCAGATGTAAATTATCCAGAACTTAATTTACGAGTTACAATAACATATGTGTTGTATGCAACTTTTATCTTTAAATTACGATTAATTCAAAATGCACATAATCAGTCGTCTGAATAACACAATTTGTAACTTACAGTACTACACTAATCGATCACTTAGCAGTGACTCATGTCGTATTGTCTATGTCTTATTATCAATCCAATTCTGAGGATTACGTTTTCAATTTGGAAATCAGACTAATTGGTTTTATATCTTTTTACATCTTGCTTTAATGTAATATGGTTGGAGGCAGCTAGCAGGTAGATCTTGGTTTTTGATCTTTTATTAACTACAACTTGTCAGTGAAGGTAAATGGTGATATGTCAATCCATAAATTAACAGTTTTGGTGGGAGTACCTAAGTTGTAAAGTCTCTGACTACATCGCTGCTGACGTGTACGAACAAGCCCCAAACCAAGGTTTGGAACCACTCACCGATTTTATTCAGAAATTTAAGACATATATAACTCCTTCTGGAGAAGCTCTGGAGCTAATTCAGGTCCCGAGCCCGCGGAAAGGTGTTTGGAGTGAGGTCAACAACCCCACTACATAAAATTGAACTCCATTAAAAAATTCGTTAACCATAGAAAACTAATTTAACACCGCTCTGAGAGTTGTAGGATCTTCATATAGAAGAGGTACGACGCCTCATAGTAATAGCTGAGATTATTCAGAAGCCAAGAGATTGACTCCTCTTCTAATAACCGTGGCAAAAGTAAACGTAGGGACATGGAATGTCAGGACGATGTGGAAGACCTGAGCGGTCAATCAAATACCGGTAGAAATGAGAAGATTCAACCTATCTATCCTTAGAGTTGGTAGAATTCGGTGAACACAAGCTGAACAGAAGAGACTAACTTCAAAAGTGCTCTTATTGTGTTCTGATCATGAATGTAAAAATGTCTCTGACACACACACAAGTGGTTGCACCAATATGCTCTGAAGAAGTTTCAAAAGCATTATATAGGGTTATAAAAGCATTCTTCAGAACAAGGAAGGAAAGGATTACCATGAGTTTATTACTGTGCTATGCATCCCATTAGTGATGACAGTGTGTACGTTGAAGACCAGATTTATGAAAGACTGTGGTCTATATTAGGGGGTTCTCTATAAAAGACCTGATCATCTTGATGGGGGATCTAAATGCCAAGTTTGGGATGGACGGTATCAAGTATTAATGATCGTGGATTTTCTTATATTGAGAAAAAGAAACCAGGATGAAGAAAGATAGTAGATCAACGTAGTTTCAACATAATGATGATAAGATGCAGCATTCCCCCTACTCACTCATAAACCGTATGTGCAAAGTTTCGTGGGTCTCACAAATCAGCACTATGGTAAACCAAACAGATCAGATGTCCATAAATAAAAACTTCAGAGGATCCAAAGAGTGAAAAGGAAAAAAGAGAAGAGATGTTATAGCTCCAAATCACCATCTCGTGGTGGTCAAGCTGAAAACAAAGCTAAAGAGGTATTTGATAATTTGACAAGTGGTATCACAAAAGTTTGATCTAACCTTTTGCAAGATGCTAACGAGCTAGGACGAAACAGCCGTCCAGTACTTCTAGATTTTCAATGACAGTCTAACTTGGATCGGTTCATGATTTCAATGAAATAGACAGCTCTATTGTACGGAGCTGAAAGGTGGAGGACTGCCGTCACGATCATCAAAACCCACAGGCACTTGTAAACAACTACCTACACACCACACTCTAGACCTACTGACTAGAGACCTGAAGCATAAAACAAACCAACTACCAGTTGAGGGGAAAATTATGAAGATATGCTGGTGGTGGAAAGAAGACGTTTACAATAATAGTTAACCTGAATCATAAGGCACGCTCTAGCTTGGAATCCCCAGGGCGTAAACAAAAAGTAACAGACGAAAGAATACGCGATGCTGGATATGGGAGGCATGCTATTAAGAATATGAATAGTACTTGATAATAATTGGAAAGGCCAGTCCAGGAAAAATTTTCGAAGAGATCCTTTGTCGACAGTTTCCGCCCCATGTGGGATAAGAAGCTTAAGTACATAAGCAGTTCTTACATGTTTAAAAAGCTTCAATGAAATACTTTTCAAACTGCTTTTCAGTACGCTGTTTATAGAAGATAGTATGGAAATTCAATTAAGCACGCTAATTCATAATCTTAACGAGAGGAGTATCGAAGATTGGTGCAAGATAATTTGAACCCATTTTATTTCGTTAGGTTCTCATCAGCTGCTTACAACCTTACAACTACTTACAATAACCTACGACCTCGTGGGTCTCGTTTGCCCCACATGTATGGTTTACCAAAAGTACATAAACAAGGTATTCCCCATAGACCTATTCTGTCAATAATCAATCACGAAGTTGCACGATGGTTAGCGGATGAGTCAGAACCAGTTCGTCAACGCTTAGCCACCTATACATAAAATGATTCATTCGAATTTGCTGACAGCATGAACCACATAAATATTGCTGGTAAGTTTATTGTTTCCTTTGATGTGACATCATTGTTAAGAAAAATACCACTTCTTGAAACCATAGACATAATTTGCCGAAATTCTGACATCCTACCTCTAACAGCATCAGAATTCAAACGACTGTAAATCATGTACACAAAAGATGTTCAGTTCCAGTTCAACAATATCATATACCGACAAACCGATGGTGTAGCAATGGGAAGTCCGTTAGTTCCTGTCCTAGCAGATATTTTCATGGCTAATCTCGAAAGAACTAAGCTCAAAGGAGCAATTGATGAAATGATATATTATTCGAGGTATATTGATAATGCCTTCATCTTATCTAATAATCAACAACACACAACAAATCTGCTAAAAGCTTTCAACGAAGCCCATCTAAATATTCAGTTTACTACTGAACATGAAAATGAAAGGAAGTTCCATTTTATCGGTATCGGAGTAAAACAAAGGAAGTACGACACATTGCAAAATAATAAATAGGGACTTTCGTTTAAGTTTGATTCAATAGTTTCACAGTATTTGGGCGCCGTGTTGATGTGAGACATTAAAGAGGAAGAATGTGTTTATAAAACCTCAGCGAATGAATTTGAAGTAAATCCAATGTTTACTTCAAATTCATTTGCTGATATTTTACAAATACATTCTTCCTCTTTGAAAAATGGAACAGTTCAACGTTCAGTTTATAAGAAAGACATATGGAATGGGATATATGTCAATTTCAATAGCTTTTTTCCAATCAGTTACAAAAGGCACTTGTCAAATTACTATTTCACAGAACAGAAAGAATATATACTGCCGATACACTAGAAGAGGAAGTAATGAATGTTAAAAAAGTTTAAAACATAACGAATACCCACCGAAATTTATTGAGACACATGTAAAACGTGAAGATAAAACAAACCCGAAGAAACTACAGCAAGTAAAAAAAACCTAGTTTTATTCAACTTAAATTCAAAGGTGATGATGTCACAGTGTCAATCAATATGAGACCAAAAACTGCATTGGCAAGAAATTATCCTGCAGCTAAACTGATTGTCCTGTCCAAAATAACATGTCCTTTAACATAATCAAAGATCGACAGGTATCCCTTTCATGTTACCACCAACTGTGTATAAAAATTTACTTGTATCTGCCAAAGTAGTTACATTGGTAGAACAGAAAGGAGAGCTTATGTCCGATTCAAAGTACATATTCCGAAAAGTTTAAGGTCAAATGGATCAAAAGCATTCAGCAGTGTCATCGCAAGATATCTTCTTGACACAGGACATGAAGTCGATACCCTGAAGTCATTCAAGGTGATTAAAAAACTCCAACTTTTTGAAAATTGCCGAAGCGATCCTAATCAAACGTCTAAAACCAGATCTATGTACCCAAAAGGAGGCAGTAATGAATCTTTTTTTGCACTGGTAACATTTAACCCCTTTTTATTTATTACGTCATTCATTATTTCAACTCTTACTGAAGTTCATATTACATCATTGTCATTTTTCATTAATTCACAGCTGACTGATTTCAATTCATATCTTTCTGTATTATAATTAACTTATTTTCAGTTGCTTCATTACACAATTATCTGATGTTTGTTAACTCCATAAGTTCTAATCATTATTTCAATGTTCGGGAACTTTCCCTCCCAAACTTTATTTATCTGAAACAAAACTTTTAATGATCGTATTACCTCTACTGAAATCTTCGCTACATCATGATACACATATTCATCTTTAATCACCCTCGTATGTATAAGTATGTCAATATCTGTATTAACGTTGATTTTCAAATAATTTAGGTTGTAAGCAGCTGATGAGAACCTAATGAAATAAAATGAATTCATTTATTATTCTACATCAATCTTCTTTCTTGCTCTCTTATAGAGAGAGATTAGTTAAATTTCATAATAGTTTTGTCATAGACTAATATCAGATTGAAAACCATAGATAACATTGGAGTAAGTCACGAGTTATTTCCTTCTGGTTTAGGTGGTGTACAACGCGATGAGTTAAAATGAAACTGTATATTCTGTTGCTTTTACAACAAATCAACATTCTTAGTCGTAGTGATTTGCTTTAATATTTAACATAGAAATTCGAAAGATCACTTTTAAATGAATATTTGACTCAGTGATCATTTTCCACATAATGAAATATTACAACTTATGGAAATAAATGAAAAAGGGTAAACTAGAAAAAAGAAAGTTGACATGAGTTTTTTTACTTTATGATAAAATTAAAATCCAACAATAATTGATTTCAATTGAATTAAGATTTCCTAGAAAGAATACCTTAAGGCATTTCATTGTTCACTCCAAGAATCGACCATACAGTAGATTACTGCATACTAGAATCAATATTAAATTATTCATATCTGAAGGAAATTACTACCAAATCTTACACTGTATCATCACCTATAGCTGATATTGTTACCACAAGTCGAAAGTTTCAGTATCAGTTAAAGGAATTTCCAAATTTCACTTTACTCTTGGTTTATATTGTACTAATTCAAACTGGGACTTTCGATCGATTGTTGTACGTACTCAAAAAAAAGACAAATTTCAAATAAAGTCAACATTACACACTCGACTTATTTATCACATATATTAGACTCTCGATTTCATTCGCTTGACTCATTAACATAAAAATGAGCTTTGAAATTGATCTGAATACTGTACAACTGGTTAGATATTTCTTATCAAAGTGCACAGCAAAATTTGTTAGTATGATGATGATGGTCTTGGAGTTTATATTCTGAAAAAAACTTTACCCTATACAGCTTAACAAAACTCATACAACTATAGAGAGAAATTGTGTATTTTTGTGTGATCAATTATTAGCTCTAGTTTCATTACCAATAATCTAAACATACGCACCTAGTATTTCCCTTTTGGCAAGGTTCGCTCTGTATTACTTTACGGCAATGCAGCATGGTCTTTAAAGTATGAAGATGTCTATAAATTGATACTCCTCTAAGCGATCCTCAGTTAAGCTTGGAACACCCAGTGCATAGTGTTGTGGAAGAGCATCAGTTACTAGGTAGCGATGCTGCTACAATTGACGATGCTCGAAACTTTATCTACTGTGGTGCTTGAAACATGTGCTACGTATACCCAGCTGCCATCTACCTTGGTTTACCATACTGGTTAGTATAATAGTCAGCTAGGAAAAACCTCAAGGTTACAAGAGCACGAGATCACCCCACTAGCTGACTAATAGTTTTACAGTACTATGTCAGGATCTATAGAATTTTCGCTTGAGGTCCTTAAAGTAGTCAAGATTTGTGATTGAAGACAAGAAGTAGGATGGTTCAAAATCAAATAAACTAGTATTAATGCATTGATTATCTGTCTTCTTTAAAGTCGGTTTTAATATAATTTCATAGTTTCCATCTCACCATTGTCGTTTGTTGCATTCAAACTAGTCTTCTATGGAGAATTTGCTAAAGAGTAAGATCCTTACATAATAGTTAAAACTATAAGGTATTGAAAACAATACATCATTGTGTTAAGAAGTTAAACTCATCTTGATAATTTAATTCTGATTATTCAATAAGGTACTTCAGTACTAATAGACGATCATAAGATAATAGAAGGAAAAAATAGCTGAATGGTTGAATAGAATTAGGTTGACATGTCACATGATAACATGAGAACAGTGTGCATAAAATGTTTTTAAACTCTTTTCAAACTAGTGCATGATTTATTGCATTGAGCAGTCTACAACAGTAAAGAATACCAAAACTCACCTTGAAAAGTTATGTCATTATTTTATAACAGCACTTCTACACCTGTATTTTTTCCAGACCATCTGAGCTGCCCAAACCACAAGACTTTTCCCTTGCAATTTTTCCCGTGTTAGCTTGATTATTTTTGCATTGGATATATTTCTACTATGGATTCCAAACTGATGATCAATGGCTGGTCTTTTGTATTTGTGTATATATGTATTAGTTATATGACGAAAATGGTCTATTGGTTTTCTCTCCCGCCCATAAGTGACGATTAAACTAGTTTTGTAATTATACTAATAACGATGATGATGATGATGATGATGATGATGATGATGATGATGATGATGATGATGATGATGATGATGATGATGATGATGATGATGATGATGATGATGATGACGATGGTGAATGTATATGTGTGATTTACTAGGCGTACTAATTATTAGATCCAAAAAATCTCTCTTATTAATCTCCTCTAAAATTATCTCCAAGTCTGATTAATATTTATACAAACCCATACATATGAGATAATAAAAAGGATGAATAGAATGTCAACAAATTTGATTGGTAATTCAAATTCCAGTTGTGTTTGCGTTCACGTGTATAGATATACTGCATGTGCGGCGAAATACCTGCTATCTAGGCCAGTGGTCTGAATTTTGGACTAGATAAACTGGTTGGATGTTTACTAATACCCTGTGGCATAGATATACCCTACATTACAATACAACTTAAGCGCGTAGTTTGCATAATTACAATATGAATGTTGGTAATAATGTGTGCAATTGTGAGACAATGTGCTGTAAAGTCAAAAAAATTTTTTAAACACATTTGATATTGTCAGACCGGTTAATTTACACAAAATAATAAAAGTCCAATTCACTTAGTTTCAATGGTAAAAGTTGAGATTTTACTAGCGATCTAAAATCCATTGTAGTACGATGCAAGCGCACATACATTCAAAAGTAAAGATAAAAATTCAAAGGAATAAAATTAAAATGTATTTTAATATTATTGATAAGAATTCAAAGCAAGAAAATCTGGTTTAAACTTATACCCATAGAAATCATATAGTTTACTTATGTTTTGTAATTGTGAGAATTCCTAGTTTATTCAGACGGTAGAGAAGATTTATGTGTCAGTGTTATATGCTAACGAATATTAAATTACGGGTAACCTCTGAGACCTAATAATGGACTAATATTATCTAGATATTCTTATGGTATAACTATTTAGTAATTAGATTGTGTATATTTATATTCATCTTATTATAAGCTTCATTTTGACTTATAGATTATTATTATTATACGATTTACTGTTCTTAAGTTATACTCAATTATTTGATTACCGTCTCCCACGTTCATAGCCACTTTTCGGTTTTATTGTGTAACAATGTTATTTCCTATTTTATGGTGCGCTGAGGTCTGTTTGGTTGAAATATAAACCCAATATGTCTGAAATAAATGGCTCTTATAGTGAAAGCTGTTATTGGCATTCTGGACTCAACTGGACGGGCTAGACGAGCAACGGACGAATGAGGAAGCTAGGCTGGTCAGACCGGACGAACGTCATTGGTTGAGTACAGTACTAGAGCGGATAAGTCGTGTTTTGATTAGCGAATAAATTACATGATAACTAGCGGGCCATAAAGACACGACAGTCAGGTGGACTATTTGGGTGGGGTATCGTTTTCTCAGACGAGTGGTTTAATCTGGAAGCTTGTCGTGTTAATTTATACATATCGAACACCTATTTCTTAACAATAACAACACCAATAACAAATATATATATATTATCTTAGATCTTTTTTCTTAACTGAACAATTATATGGGCAAAGTTGTATTTAATGAAGGCAAAAGTAATCTATTAGCTAAAAAGTACCAGAAAATTGTTTTATCCTAGTTTAATACGTTTCACTGGTGCAAATGAAAACTACACTCCATAGTTATTTCAATATGCATGAAACAGTTGTGACGCTGATTAGAAATTGAGTGGCCTATATTTTTAAGCCCATTCATTTAACTTTGAAGATCAATTTTCTATGAATCATACTCTTCTTCAAAGAAACGCTCATTTTTAATGTGCAACAACGCAAGTGTACAAAAATTAGCCCACAAAAATCCACATAAAATTATACACACATAATGTCTAATTAGTCCACTCAGTAAATTTTGATCTTTGATGCGAACCAGAACAGAGCGCATTTGGTAAGTCTATGACTGAGTATTAGAACTTAGTCTCAGTGTTCATAAGGTAAGCTGTGGATTTAAAAAAGGCTAATGGCATCAACTATTTTATTGTATTTAATTTGCCCTAGAACTACTTAATTGATTGTCTTAACCTCCCACTGCAAATAACGTTAGTGATGAGATTTAGCCTTATTTTTCTGATTCTCTGTAGTTTGACTTCAAAGAAACTATGAGGCAATTGTATTGTTTGCGTTGGCCATCTATCAGCCTTTGATGGTTCTTTTTGTATTGCCTTAAGTTTATTGTGTTTGACAGATAATTTCCTTACTGGAAGTACCACAGCCGAAGGTAATTAATTTATGGTCAGTCTTATGAAGTTAGATATAAAAAATACGAGGTAAATGTAATACGTTTTCCATACCGAGTTTATTCGTTTGGTCGAATCAACGATAAATATTTTTGCGTGCTGATCGGTTATATGACTGTCTGAATTTATTACATCACGTGCCAAAATAAATTGGCTTATCATAAGGATGGTAGGTCTTTGTATTTGTATATGCAATAGTACATTAAGTTAAGTAACCAATCGAATATCAGTTCAAATGAATGGACATAGTTTACATATGAGAATTGCTAATGCTAGAACAATAAAACACGTGATACTGGTAATCTAGTTAACCTACTTTTGTTGTCCTGTAGCTAGAACACAGTCTACAATTTTAATGCATGGGTGATTATGCCCACTTGGCATGACATGTAAAAAAGAAGTGTCAAAATGCTATGTCAAATTGCAGGAACTGGTTTTTTATGTTTCAAATATAAAAGTGATATTAATCTAGATTATGTAAGAATTATACTCTTGAAATATCTGACATGTACATGATACTTGTCTTAGAGCTTAATGCTCCAACACCGATTTAATGACAATCTAGGTAAAACAGTTGTGCAGTAATGAATTTAGTTTAACTCGGAGTAAAATAATTGAGATAGTTGTTATGTAACCAATACGAGAAATTGGAAAACACAAATGTCTTATTTTATCTCCAGTGTTGCTAAGACTTCCGTGTTTTTTTTTCTTGCTGACTGTCATTTGACTTTATAAGTCTAACCAACTATCAAGATTTCATATTAGTGAAATGTACTACTTTTTCCTCAAACCAGAATTTTCATGATTCAGGAACATATCATCCACCATAGACCTAGCATCTTGTAGTCCGAGAAGATAAATAATGTGGATAATAACATAGTAGTTCATATGTTTATCTCACTTGATATCCATGTGTATATCCAGTAGATCAAGGGGAAATTCCATGTGAACGAGTAGCTATTTACACCTAAAGAGATCGAAACCTGGCAGAAGTAATATGTAAACGCCTCCGATATGAAAAATTAATTTTGTTCCAATTAAAATCCAAGAAACAGATGGGAATGTTATGCATATTACCAGGAATATATTAGAATTAAAATTCAACTAAGATTTTTTTTAAAAATTACAATAAAGTCATTTTGTGAAGCAGATTCGGTCAAATGTACATTAGGGATCTGAGGGAGTCCAGAAAAATCAATAACGGATGACCATAACACATATTAAATTATGAAAGCAAAACAGCAGTACAACAGAACATATTTTAAGGTTAAGCATACAATGAATCAAGTGATTAAATTCTGTTTTTTCCACCTCATGAGTCTTCGTTTAAACGTACGATCATGATACAAGTTAAAAATACAATAAGGAATACAGACTTCCAAATTATATGCGGACATGTAAAGAGGAATGGACGAATTCAAAGAATGCAAAAAGAAAGAAGACGACAGTGAAACAGTAAAACGGGTAGTCAGTAAGAATACGTACACAGATCCAATGATGTCAATTTATGGGTAAGAATCGGCGGCCTGCTTGAATATCTGGGCTACATGTTCCTCTTATCTTGATATTTCGTCAAGTTATCTGTTTTCTTGTTTGTTTTAGCACATCATTATGTCTACTTAGCTCACAATCTATTCAGGCGCGTTTATGAACAGTTTACGACCTTTCGTTGTACGGGTTACAAAAAGGTACAATCAGCGACATCATGGTGGCTGGCAATATGCATTGAAACGAATGAACGTTAGTCATATGTGGATTACCGAACTCCTAACATCTAACTGGCCGTCACTCGATATTTATTGTCAGAATCAATCAAGATATAAGAAAATGAAACTTGTTGAAATACTTTATGCTGAGAATTCCATATTGTACTAAAAATATAATGTTGAATAAAGCTTATAATAACGATAATAATAATAATAATAATAATAATATAAAAAGAGCTCAGGTTGTCGGCAGCAATTTCAGTTTTCAATGCGTGCTTTGTATCCAGTACATTTAGCTAACTTCTCGTTCATCTACGAGGAAGATTTTGATTGTTGAGGTGGATTTCTACTAAAGATTATGTTTCTAGCTTCTGAAGTCATCCACGAATGTTTGCTATGAACATGTCAGCGTAGTGATTTCAACATGCGGGAGCAGAAATGTAATTTATAGAAATTTACAACTTGAAATTAAATCTCAACTAAAATTTGCCCATTCACATGCCTCATCCATTCAAAAGACTGGGAGGAGAATAGTGGTTGAAAGTGACATAAATAATATACGTATTTGTTATATCCCGATGAGAATAATGAATGGTAACTGTCAGAATCTATTTCTGGACTAATACTATACATATATTTTATTGTATAATTGTTAATTAACTAAACTATTCATATTCATGTTCCTTTTCTTATGACCTTTATTTTGACCTATGAACTTTTGTTATACGATTTATCACTCTTGAGTTATTCCAATCTTATTCACAGCCACTTTGGTCTGAATCTTGAACAAATGTTATTTTCCGTTTTGTGGTACGACATGGTCTGTTTAGTTTGTATATGAGCCCAGTATGTTTGAAATAAATGATCCATATCTCAGAGGCTGAGATTGGTATTCTGGACTTAACAGGCAGGGCTATGGAGGCAGCAGGACCTATAAGGACTCTAGATTTCCCGTACGGGTTTTATGCGTCATTGGTCCGGTCGATAAATCACTGTTCTCTAATTGATGGTATATTCGCGTTATAAATTAAAATGGCACAAAACCACAAGTTATAACAATATTGAACGTTGCAAAAATCTTCACTATGAGCAGTGGATATTTAACAATTATTTTGTTTCCATACACAATATGAGCTAAAATAAGACGGTCAAACAACAGAATTATCTTTGAATGCACCTTGCCACCAGTGCTGGTTTGCCTTTTTTAAAGATCATAAAATGAGTCAAGCTAATGTGCTCTTACCTCAGTAATAATATAGTGTACGCTACTTATGTTGATAGATATAAGTAGTATGTAGCACCAATTGGAAGTGGAATGCTTAGCAGAAGAAGATTAAATTGAAGAGACTATTAAGAAACTGGATTTATATTGCCGATACATTGACGACACATTCATTATCGTAGATCAAAACACTAGTAAAGAGGAACTCCTAGACCAATTCAACAGTGTTCACCCAGCGATCACTTTCACTGGTGAAAGCGAGCATGATAAGAAGCTGAGCCTTCTTGACGTCACACTAAGCAGACGAAGTGACGGCACATTAAGTAGAAGCGTGTATAGAAGAAATCCCTCTTCATGCCAATATACTCACTTCTGCAGTTTCACACCCATCCGTTACAAGAGATATTTGGTCAGATGTCTCACGAGCAGAGCAGTAGACACTCTAAGTCAGGAGCTTGAATTTATCAACAACTCACTGACCGAGATCGGCTACCCCAGCGCGTTCATTAAGAAGTACATGCAGGATATAATAAAGAAGTCGGAGATTTCGACTGTTCGTAAGAAACCTTTATACATGAAAGTGCAATTCAACGGGGATGTGGCTAGTGACACTCTGAAATATAGGTTAACCAAAGTAATCACCAGGACATTCTACGCAGCCAATCTTGCGTTGACCTTCTCTTGTCGACCAGCGATGTCTACTCAAACGAAGGATAAGTTACCTGAGTTGGCCTCTTCCATGTGCATTTACAAATTCAGCTGCTCCTGTGGAGATAGCTATATAGGGCGTACTACCAGGCAACTTAACCAACGAATGAGTGAACATCTACCAACTTGGTACATAAAGGGCCAGAGAAAAACTATTCGCAGTTCTATATTGGCACATCTTATTGATAGCGGTCATGCTGTAGATAAATCGAAATCATTTCGAGTTATCTATCGTATACCTCCATCATTTCCCGACGGAGTCCGTTCCCGTCTCCTACATATAGCTGAAGCCATTGGAATTCGTACATATAACCCCAATTTATGTGTACAGAAGAAATTCGTAACCCCCCTATCCCTTCCATGGCCAGTTATAACTTAACTAACGATGTTTTTTTAAATTTATTATTATCATTATTTATTTTATTCTATTTGTGTTATCGTTAACCTTATTTCCACATCCATTATTTGTTTGTAATTTTCTGCCTCTTTGTATTCTTCACTATCTAATTATTTACACACATCTTATTGCGTAATGATTTTAATGTTTTGTGATTACTATTCCTAGTCTATTTTCCCCATGTTTGACCTTCTATTGCCAACGATTAACTATTGATAAGAGTTTTGTTATTGTATTTAAGATTATTCTTACTATTATCAGTTCACCTGTCTTCCTACCATCAACTTGTACTTTTACCTATTATGTGTAGTGACTTATTCTATTTCTATTAGAATGGGTTTTGTGGAGATTTTAGAAATTTCACAGATTGAAATCATGAGTCAGTTGAAGCTAGACCACCATTGAAAACCTGGAAGCACTGGACGGCCGTTTCGTCCTAGTATGGGACTCCTCAGCAGTGCGCATCCACGATCCCGCACCACGCGGGGCTCGAACCCAGGACCTACTGGCTTCGCGCGCGAGCACTTAACCATTAGACCACTGAGCCGGCATCCAACGGTGTTAATGTCTAACTTCAACCAATCCACGAAGTTGCGCCACCGTACACCATTGTCTTCAGTGAGTTCCTATCTCACAACAGACCTGGTTGAACTCCACTGGTAACGGCTTCTCACTAGAACTTCGGGAGTTTTTCCTGAAGTCAGTCACTAGTGAGCAGTTGATTATTATTATTAGAATGGGTTTTGTGGAGATTTTAGAAATTTCACAGATTGAAATCATGAGTCAGTTGAAATGATTTCACTTGTTTTACTTATTATTTGTAAGACTATAAAAGTAGAGGTATTTAAATATTGATCCGATCATGTATAAACCTTATTAGTGGGGATCAGTATAGTTTATAAGCTTATACCCTGACATTGTATGAGAAAGAATTAATGATAAATGAAATAAATATTTTTTAATTTATTTAGTGTTTTGTTCAGATTTGAACAACTGTGATGAGTTCCTAATTCTCTAGTTCTATTTGAACTAATATTATTTACTACTTCAACACATGAAGATTACACTTAAAATTTAAATAAACTTAGTGTTGAGGCAGTAGAAAGTATCACAAAGGTGATGGTTAACATGGTTTATTATAATGTTAAGTGGGAATATTCTATTAACTTCATGAACACCAAACATTAAAAACAACAGTAATCGTGAATTGGTTCTTCAGGAAAAATTTAAACCTTATTTTGCACAAATAAATATACTGATCAGTATATATTCAATTTAAATTATTAGTGACTCAGCCACTTTGACTATAGTTCATCTTTTGGTAAGTTCTCTAAGTGCCTTCCATAATCAGTTGCTTGACTTCCAACCCATAAATCATGTTGATCAAGTACTTCTTCTTTGGTTAATAAACCATCTTTGTCTTTGTCAGTTTCATTGAATAAATGTTCAGTTTCATCGGTGGCTGTTTTGTCAAAACCTTTGAAAAAAATTTATTCAGAAATAGCTGAAAGCTTTAAATTAGGAATTTAAAAATATGCAATAACCTATGGTTGGCTTTTGTTGTGAACTGACCTCATCTGGACAACTATTAAAAGCCAGTGGCCATTAGACGGATATTTCATCCTTGTTTTACCCCTATCCACTCTTCATTTACTCAAAACCTACCAATTAAATTATGCACAAAATTGTTTTATTTTAATTATACTACTTTTTATGATTAAGTAGTAAGTTTGTGTAACAAATCCCATAAAAGGGATCTCTTCAACGAAGTTATGATCGATCTGTAAAATCTCATATATGTATGAAAATTTTTTGTTAAAGCATTATTTCCGTGAGAACATATGAACAGGGATTAACCATGATTGTGAAATCCCATGAAGTTTACGCTTAAGATTTGGTCGAGTTTAAACCGATGCGATTCACTAAAATGTAGCATCATTTTCGTATGTAGTCGGCAATTACCAGGCTATGTGTACGGATGAGAGTTAAACTAAAATTTCACCAAGTACTACTTCTTTTGTAAAAAATTACAACTCAAGAAATGAATTAAATTATAGTGAAAAGTGTAAGTGAACGACCAGAAGTTATTCTCTTTAACATAATTGCTGCAAAATTTGAGAAGAAATAAGTTAGCGTAGTACAATATTAGCGATAGGAAATGGACAAAAGACTCTGAGTTCAAAATTTTTATTTCAAATCTTGTTGGCATCTTGGTAAGTATATTATGAAGAGAATTCATTAGAACACCTAAGTGCTACTTTGTAAATTATATAGAAATAAAATTTTCTAGATGATAAATGATTGAGCAAAGTAGATAGTTAAGAATATAGCTTAAAGTAACCGATATTCTTCGCTAAAAGTACATACTAAACGATGTTACTTTGGATGTTTCCATGGGACCAAATGCAAAGTGGACTTTACAAAAGTAAATACCTCATATACTGGAAGTAGGAACTTGCCATCTACTCTTTGATAAGTTATGAATAGGTTACAAATAAAAGCTGAAGTGTTATAAGACTTTTCATCAATAATTGTATTGTAAATAGGTAGAATCTCTTCAACAGCACAAAATGTGATGACGACAGATGTGCCATAATTTCCTAAGCATCACTTTTGGTAAGAAAGGGAATGTAGTTGTCACTTATAGTCAGGGTTTCATAAAACATTTATTGTATACTTGTGGCAAATTCAATAAATGAAAGAAGAAATTTAAAAAATCTGTCATACATTTTTTTGTTGATTTATGATAAACGGATATCTGAAGATACTTTATGTCACTCTTGCACAGTTGAAGATCCAGTAAGTGATTTGCATCCTAATTTCACTTTTGGAGTTATACTAATAAAGGAATATATCATATTGATAGTTTTTACTGAATGAGTCTGATTTGTTTCCAGTAAAATCTTTAGATACTTCAGTGACCCTGTAGTGTGTGCTACTTATATCGACATGAGTAGTATATAAATCGAGTCAGGAATAGAGTGTCTGGCAGCAGAAGATTGAGAAGATCAAGAAGGGAAGAACGAGGACAGAAAGCGATTGGTATGGAAATGCAGAGACGATGAAGTTTGAGACAATTAATGAACATTTTGCTAATGAAGTATTAGAGTATGGTTTTTCTATTTTATCAAGAGCTGTAATTTTTGTGCTGAATACAATCGGTTGTCCTCACCTGTGTCCTCCTTCACTACATTTGATATCGCTGCCTCCACTAACAATGAAGATCTTATGGCCGAAGGAAGTTGAGGACGGAGATGCACTGGGCTTCCGAAGGAGTTCGAGGTCGTGCAGGAGTTGGTGGAAGTGAAGGAGCCCAAAGCAAAGACGGTGGTGCTGAGGACGCAGCTGAAAGGCAGGGCGAAAGCTGTACATGACAGCTTGAATGGTGCTGGTGGGAAGACGACACTAGAGGCATTCGAGGAGTTCGACAGCCCAGTGGACGGGGAAGAAGCACTGCAGAAGTCCCGGCTGGTGAAGTTTCCGGTTGGTGTTGACCCACTTGTGCTGGCTGTGGAGCTTACCAGGTTGTTGCGCCACGCGCTTCCGAATCTGGATGAAGAGTTATTGGCGTCGAAGTTTATCGTGAGTGTGTCTGTAACCGTTTCTCAGCAGCTGGAACTAGTAAACGCCGTAAAACCTATGGATATCAATGAACTGGCGAAGGTGACCCGAACAGTAGTCTCCGGTCGGGTGCCGAGGTCAGGAGATAAATAGTGTCGAGAAGAAGATTGAGGAGCTGAGGCGTGAGATTGTGGCATTACGAGTAAATCATAAAAGGAATGATACGTGCTGCGTTTATGGAGGGACAGGATATTGGAAGATAAACACCAATTGTCTTTACCTGAATTTGTTGGTGTATATAGAAAAGAAGAGCTAGGTCATATACGAAGTTCAAATCATTTAACCGTATCCAATCTGTCGATTTTATTCCGTACTTCCTCTCAGATATCGAGGTCTTCATAATCCAGTCAAACACCAGAAGAATGAGAAATAGAGAGAGAAAGAGTAAGCAGTACTGTCTGACACCGGTTCTCGCTTGAAATGCATCTGTCATCTGTCCTCCAGACACGACTTTGAAGTGTAGTCTATCGTATGAATTCCGTATGATATTGACGATTTCCTCTGTTACTTCTGCTTGTCGGCTCTAATGATCTATTTTAATCTCTTGTTTACTTCTGTGTATTCAGCTTGTGTCTTGATTTTCTCTGTTCTTGTTCGACTGTTGTTGATTGCTGTCTCCTTATTCTTTCTTTCCTCAATGCTGTTCGGCATTTCCATAGAGATATATTCTTTATGACGATGCTTCTTGAGGTCCAACACCTGCTGATACGTTGAAGTTAGTGCTTCTTTGATCCCTTCCCAGTTTTCCTCCATAATAGTTTCTTCCTTTATGAGTTGATCTTGTAAGGCATGGAACCTATTGTTGACAGCTATCTTGAATTCGTTGAGTTTGTCAATATCTCGAGGGCAGACTGTATTAAACCTCTACAATGCTATTTTCCCGTTGTGCAGTACTTCTTTATCTACAGTTTCATCCTGGAGACGACCTGGTGGTGATCTGAAGCTATGAGTTTTGCTCTCTTTATTCTCATGTCCTTCGTTGATCTTCTTAATTTTTTAGTGATCCAGATATGTTCGACCTGCTTCTATGTAATGTAATCCGTTAAGAACCATGTAGCTGTGTGCACGCGTTTGTGATGTATATTGTTTGTATTTTGTTGAATGCACATAAATTTGCAAGTCTACTATCATTCTTGTTGCTTTCTCCCAGTCTATTTCGTCCCATGATATGTTCACAGGTGATGTTGTCCATTCCAACTTTGGCGCTTAAATCTTCCATCAGGATGTTCAGGTGCATTCATGGACACTTCTCTATGGTCGACTGCAGCCTCTCATAAAACTTATCTCTGTTTTCTTCTTTGTTTTTATTGGTGGGTGTATAGCAATAGAAAAAATTCATTGTGATCCCCTCCTTCGTTTAGAAGAATGCTTTGATGACCCTGAGTCCATGAGATTCTCATCCCATAAGTGTTTCTCGTGCTTATTTGGATAGTATCAATCCAACTCCTTGTGTTTGCGAAGCATGTTCATCCTCGGGACCAGAATACAACGATGACTGTCCAGCTTAGGTCCAATGGGTTTCACTTGTTGTGAGTACCATCAAGTTATATCTTTCCGTTTCGGCAACTATTTGACTAGTCCTCCTAATCGCACATTTTCCAAACATTCCATGTACCTATGTGAATTGTTGCTCTCGCTGTCAGAAGGGGAATCGATTTCATGTTTTCTAAAGAATCTTGGCTATCACCATGAGTCGTTATAATTATTCTTAATGAAGATCCTTCAACTTTCAGGGCAGAGTTTAAGTAGTTTAAGTGGGTTTTTTGCTTAGCCCTTTTTTAGTAAGGTCGTTTTCTTCGGGATAATGTTGCTGATCTCATGCCCAACACTCCTCCGTTATCCGAGCTTGGGTTCGGGAGTAGAGTCAGAAGGGTTACAGTGTACTAATGACGATAATTAAAACACTATAACTTACCCGGTGTAACCCACAATGCCATTTCACTTGGATCTAGTTTTCCATCACTATTAATGTCGTAGTTTTTAAAATTCTCTCTTTCTATGATGAGTGCATCTTTATTCATTTTATCTAAAAAAATATAGTGATAACAGTTAGAAAAAATATATAATTAGGTGGTTTATATAAATTAAAATTTGCTTCTCTATTAATTATCAGTAGGTTTGGAGTTAATGCATTGGAATTTCCACTCTAATTATTTTCTTTTTGGCAGTCAGGTGGCATCATTAACCTTGATAAGAGTATGGTGTGTGCTACTGATGTCAACAGATATAAATAGTTTGTACCATCAGTCGAATGTGAAATACCTGGAGGTAGAAGGTTAAGAAGATCGAAGAGAAGAGGATGAGAACCAATAATGTTTGGTGTGGAAACGAAATAACAGTGACGTCTGAGACGATCAACTGATATATATTCTTACATAATTACTATGATGCTGACATTTCATCAAAGAATTTGTCAGTTCCTTTTTTGGTAAATAAAGAAGGAACCAATTTCGTTCGTACTAGGAAGTAGAAAACATGGCATTGATCACTTAGTGCTGATATTACTCTTATGTTTAGCGCAAAGTTGTTTATATAAGGAAAAAATCTATCGCTCCCAAACTTTTTAGGATAACGCTTAAATAAAGCTCATCAGTACTTTCAGGACTTAAACATTTGCCAATGACAATAACAACAGCGAATGACACTCTATGGTATTTAACATGCGTATCAATGAAACAGTATGTGTAAATATTATGAAGTATAATCCTATGTGATGAACATAGTAAATAAAGTTATCCAATAAACTACGTTACGGATGTGAATTCTATTAATAACAGATCAATTAAAAAAACAATTAATGACACATATATTAGTGTGGTTTGTGACTATTTGTTTTGCTTTAAGGTCGTTTTAATCTTGAACAGAAATAATTTATGAAACCAATAAAACCCATAGGGGATGATCAGCAGTACTCTCCTAGTTTGGGACACTACTGTAGTGCTCACACAACCTCACATGAGGTTGAACCTAGGAAATTCATGATTCTCAACAAACCATTGACTATTGAATTCAAAACATGTGGATTTAACTTAGTCAATAATAAGGCATATATTCACTAATGGGATTTCATAAGAAGCACAGTATAATCCCAGTTGACTGAAAAGTGTGGACTGTTCTATTAGTAGCCAGTAATTAAGCAGTGTTGTGCTCGCTATAATATCAAAAAACCTTTGAGTTGGATTCATTGTATGAATTTCGAAACCATGTTGTGGAAGTGTCTCAAACTAAAATGGAACAGCTTTACAACGTCTTCTATTTTTCGTTAGTTTACATGGTTTTATTCTGTGATAAAAAGTGTTTTACGGACTGAATAACATTTGATAAAATGTCTATCTGCTCAATAATGTTTGTAGGATTATCATTATTATTATTATTATCATTATTGCTCATTTGTATGCTACTTACCATCGGCTAAGTATTCCAGTTCATCAATAAATCCGTCTTTATCTTTATCGAAATCCCTTAAAGTATGTTTTAATTCATACGGTGCCATATGACGATAATTATGAGGATGTTCAAATGCAACAAATTCTGTTTCATTTAAGTAACCAGTTTTATCTTGATCAGCTGAATCGAACTTTAATTTTTCCTCATCTAAAGACTAGTTAATTTATTCAAACAAATAAGAAAAACAGGAATTAGGAAACAATGAGACTTTTCTAAGCAAATTTTTACATATGCACCAAATCCACACTAGCTTTAGTGTGTAAGCAAAATACCACTGTTAGTAGACATTTTTGTTGTGGTTTACTATTTGACATTCTGGGTGAGACCAGACATAATAAGTGCCTATATTCATATTCTGCTTCAAAACCAAACGGTGAGTGAGAGATTGTCAACAAGACAGGGTGTTGGAGGATGTCAATTAGTTAAGTTCATATATCATTGTATAAGTCAGAAGGATAGATGTTTATGTACCTATGACTTGCAATCACTTTATTCAGTCTGTCAATTACAGATTCCTAGTCACTCTAATTCCTCTCACTGGTGTAGCTGGTTAGTCAAGAACATAGTCAGTGTGTCTATATCTGTGTCTGAATTGGACAAACATGGAATATAAAACTCTCCAATTCAGTTAATAATCGTCATTACAAAAATTTGTTATCAAACTATATGTTTAAACGAGAAATATTCTTTTAACAGTCTACAGTTATATATATAGCTTCAAGATTCCAAGGAATTATTTCAAAATTATCATTATTATCATGATAATTCATTCAAGAAGTACAAACTCCCTTCAACTCATCTTTCAGTTATACTTTTGTTGGAAAACTTGAAACCCTATTAGGTTATCTTTAGTTGAAATAGATAAAGATCAGTTGTCTGGAGGTTAGTTACTTGAATTACTAAGCCAAAGATAAAAAGAGTTCATTGTTGGATTCTCTCTTAATTTCAGCTATTACTTTTGTATTTCAATTTTTGATCAAATTAATTTATTTTGAAATTTATGTCATAGTCGCATATATCTAAATCTAAAACCGAAAGAAATTAATCATGAAATTTTTGAGAGGAAGCTGTAGTTAAGGGTCTTTTATAAAAAAAACATTTGCCATGCTTTCTAAGTGTTATAAAGATAATTACGTGGAAGTATGTAAAGTGTAATTTATAAGTAACACATACTTATAATGGATCAATAATCGCGTAATATCGATGAATAGAGCACATAAGCGTGGACATTTGCAGAATCCCAATTTGACTTATCCAATAGATGACTTATTTATAGGGAATGAAGCATGATTAAACATGTCTGTTGTTGAGATTTAAATTTAACTTCATTAACTGAAAAGTTAATAATTATTCATTATTAAAGAATAAGTGGAATAAGTCCAGTAATGGAAACTATGAAGCGCATTTCGTCCTACTTGGGACTCGTCAGTTGGATATATCTGCATCCTAATGTTGATTTTCCATTTAGAGTTGGTTTCAAACATTTGACTCGTTGTTTACTTAACTTCAGATTCTAGTTAGTCACTTACTTGGGAAACGGTAATAAATTTGTTTGAATTTGTTATGGTTTGGGTTATCCCTCTGTTAATATTTCTGACTGGACAGACACCATATCTAGAATTCAGGTAAATTCGGTTGTCAAGTGCCATATAGGACGAAACGCTTATTTTCGATTCCACTACTGGGTACATACCATCTGTCCTATATAAACTTGTGACATAATAGCTACATCAAGGCAATCCTCAGAGGATGTGCATATTCCAACCAAGGCTTATTAAAATTCGTTCAAAAATGCTAACAAAGTGATAACCCAAATCTTTACAAATTACATTAATTATCAACATTTAAATTTTTGTCTTTTTCGAAGTTAACGCGTTTAGACACTTTGACAGATGTAGATAACTTGATAAAACGACAATGTCAAACATACAGAATAATTTCGCATGTGGTTTTTCAACTGTGTGATGTACTGGGCTATTACCTTTCAAAATTCTGATCTCATTGTAATTCTTTAGGGCGTTTATACATAAAAATAAAAGTCATGACAATACAAAAAACAGTGATATGAATCACATAACTCTGGATATGAAATAACTATTACCAAGACAGATTTGGCGTTCGTACAAAGTGTTCATAAACACAGGAGAATTCGGACTTACGTATGTCCAAGGCGTTACGAAACCCAGCCACCTTGATTCGTAAATCACGATTACTCCTGTTTATCTATATGTATCCATGCAAACATAGAGATAAATTAACACATTGAGCTGTGATGCAATCGTCTAGATACCATTTGGGTCTTGGTGAAGCATAGATTTTCTTCCAATAATAATAATAATAGCTGTATAGTATGTTTTATTGAGAGCCCATTTAAGCCTTCATTTCAACAGAAGACAATATGACTGAACTCCAAATGGTAGAGTGAGTTAAATAGACTTTCCAAGTGCCAGAGACATATTAAATCTTAAAATACCGCAAGTTTTCCATCGATTTACGAATTTTAATGCACATTCATTTGGTGCCAATGTTTCGTGTAACAGTTTCAATATTTTCAGTTGTACGGATACACTCAACCTTATCGAATAGCCTCTTTATCAAACTACGTTCGTATCGGACTAAACAATACTTATAAGTGCTAAAGTACTCTCGTTTTCATGTAGGTTTTCTTTAGACAGATCGTTTGGGTGACCAGTCTTTCCTTTGACTAATAAATAAATTACAAGTGACAAGATTCATACAAAATGAAACCTGGGGTGATTGTACAGAAGTTCCTTATTAGGATAAAACAGCCTACCAATGCTTTAAGTTTTTTTGATGATTCTTCATCTGATATCAATTCACCCTAAAAATTACTTATGTAATATACTGTAATCACCACAAAATGACCCAGACATTCTTTTTGATAAGTATTTATTATTTAAATTTAAGCATAAAAAGACATCAAATTCAGAGGAGAGAGAACAAATATGGAACGCCCGCGTAACCAACTTTTATAGCTGGGTTTCGTCAAGCAGAAAGAGGATTCTTATTCACTTCATGTTACTGAAAACATAGGATCTGCTGTGCTGAATGCTTTGATGATGAAAGTTGAAACAAGGAATTTAGAAATGTTGTTCCAATGAAATATTCTCATATGAATCTACACTTTGAAGATAACCAAACTTCTGATGTACGTAGGAATCGATTGATCATAAAAGTCAAAAGAATATTCTATGTAAAAAACGACGATTATCACTCAAAAGAAGAAATCTTTCTTCCGTATTCACAAAGGTATACCTTCCTCATCTGTTAGTTTACCCGCTTCGGTGGAGCAAGATAAATAAGCCGAAACAAGAGCTTGCTCTCAACACGAACACAAGAACATATTACAGTTTGGATTCACAAGAGCGAGAGGAAAGTGGTTAGAGGTTCTATCCTCAAACATTTAATCGACTATAACCACTCTGCCGATCAGCATGTTGATTTTAAGGTATTTCGAACATAATTCGTTAGTAAGCAAAGATGGATGGACGCGCGTCCTAGATTCTACTGCTAGCCACCATCTATTTCCGCTTATAAGGCTTGTGATTCAAGATAATATTGGGACAATCCGCATAGGATGCACATATTTCTATAAGAGAATGATGAGTTACAGTCCTAAACATCAATGGAAAGATTTAAACAAACAATACAAAAATGAATTATAATTCGTTCTTATCCAACTCTTTAAAACAACGAGAGCCCTTTTTGTCCCCAAAATGAAGCCTGAACTTTGTGTACAAAAGAAGTATATCTTGTTCTTGCTTCTATCGTGGTCTTTATCTACTACTATTGTTAATATTTTCATCTCATTTAATTGATTTTGCGTTTGAAAATATTTTCCTCCCTTTAATTACTTCTCATACCTCTATGGTTTTATTGAGTATTGTTTCTGATCTAACTTCATTTCATTTAGTCCCTCTAGCACACTTATTTATTGTGAAAATTTTTTTTAATTACCTTACTCCATTCACACTATAATCCAGTGCTAGTTTATTAGTTGTACATACCTTTTAATTTACACACATTTCGTAGAAGTTACACAAATTATTATTATTATCACCGTTTACATTTATATAAATTGGTATTATAATCTTCCCACTACATCATCATGCTTGTTCATTGTTTATACTTCCTCGCTAAACTTTGTGATATAGTTATTTGACTTTAATCTTATGAATACTTCAATAGACTAAAAAAAGTGGACTGAAGATTAATTACACGAAACCAGAAAAAACCAACATGACGTGATTTTTACACGTTATGAGATACAAGGAAAAGTAACCATTTGCTGGTCGCATTAATCAAATCTGAAGCTTTTCAGATAGACTTTCTTTTAATTCAGTGCTAATGAATTCAGACATACTCTCTACCATGTTTGTTGGTATTAGGTGTTATCAAACCATAAAACTTCCCTCTGTATTAAAATTAAAAGTTCAAATCATAAGAATGACCCAAGAAACAGCCACTTGAAAAACGAATGAATGAAAATATTGAAGTCTGAAGATAACCAAAAACTACTAGTCTTAGTTTAGTACTCTCCAGCCTCTTCATAATGATCACAATTACAAGTGACTTGGTTCATGATCGCAGCAACTAGAAAGGATTGCCCAGGACAGAGTTGGATGGAGAATACTGTTGGACAGTCTACGCTCCTCCATTAGGGGTAAAAGGCGTAAGTGAGTGGTTCACGATCGGTTTCCCTAATTTTCAATGAGCTATTTCCGTGAGCTATGAAGTAAACGATTTCAAGAATGAGTGAATCACTTAATAGTATCATTGGGTAAGGGTCTTATTATATAGAGTTGATTGAAATAGGTACTGTAAACCATTAAAACAAACATTTTCACTTCAAATGTATTGTGCTCACTGTGATGCAGTAGAACATCTGTGTAGTACGTCCAGGTTCACACAATTATACCTAGCTCATACCAGTTCATGACAAATACTTTCTTTAATTTATACAAAGTTATTTGCATAACGTTTTAGTACATAAAATTAGCTACATGTTTAGAATTGTTATCTGTTAGTATTTTGGACAATCGTAATAGATTTCGTCACAACAACAAGAAGTCATTTTTTTTGTTATCTATTTATATAATATACAAAATTAAATGTTATTTATAAGGTACATATAGTTTTTCATTTATTATGTTCAGGGGTTATTATTTAATTATCATTAGTAAAATACTTTTGTTTCTCAGAACATCTATATCTGTCAGGTCATGCCATTACAAGAGAACAAATAAAAGTAATTGGGCTACTTATTCTCATAAATTATTCCATTAAAATTAACCACCTTAAATTGTATTGTTTAAAAAAAAAACGTTTAACAAGTATTATCTATATATTAGAAATACAAATTTACAAATAATTTTATTTACAATAACCTTAACTTAGCAACGTACATGATGTACAAATAAAGTAAACATTTTACCTGGATAAATAATTTTGTATCATTCTTACTATCTTTACGAAAATCTTCTAACTCTTGAGCTGTGTAACCATAAATTTTATTTGTATATTCAGACCATGCAACTTGACCATCACCATTGGCATCATATTCTTTAAAACGTGGTTTGGACGCTTCAAGATCAAGGGAACTGATAAATACATGTAAAAAGATAACAGAATGAGTATGATAGGTAAAGAAAGCCTTAAAAAGAATTAGTGAAATCTAGATTATTTTCCCACTTTATTTATTGAGGTTTTTATCAGTCAATATAAAAATAAATCCATAAATCAAAGCTGCCACAGAGTCCTCTTCGAGGATGAGTTAGTTGTTTAATGTTTCTTGGTTTTACACAATTGTAAAGCAATAGTCAGATCATGATGTGAACTACGAAATATATTTATCCTTTTACACTTAATTAAAGATAAATTATTCTTCAAATAATGGTTATCTTTGTTCCTTATATCACTTTTGGTAAATTTTCCTTCCTTAAAACCGTCGAACCAAAGAAAATAGAAAAAATAAGAATGATTTTTGTTTTAATTCATCAAAGAAATAAATGATAATATCGTTACATACCATAACTTATAAACCTTAATGGATAAACAACTACAGAACCGACTGACACATCAACTTATTACTGACTTTATCGATAAAATACATAAATCTTAGATAACTTTCTTCTAGATGAATTTATCGAAGTTCTAGTGAATAATCGTAATCTATAGAAATAAACTTGAAAGAATGCGTATAGTTTGATCTAAAGAAGAGTAAGATATGAATACTATTCGACGAAAACTACTAAAATGCTAAAACGATAATCAGTTTAGAATAACCTACCCAAATTATCATTGATCTTTCTCATTTCAATGTATTCCATAATTGGTAAACAAAGTTTACAAATTCATCATTAAGAGACTAAGGATTTATATGATTTTTATGAGCTCTAAAATGATGTCAAAATTATATCTTTGATATATGAGAGCAGATCAAACTGATATACGTTAGATTTTAGAAGTCAGTTAGTGGATAGTTCTATTTGACAAAGGTTTCATGACAGTCAGGTCTTACTAACCAGGGGTATCTTCAATCTTGAGGAAAGTGCTACTCCCCAAAAGTGTTAACCTCATAGTCGGATGCTCGAATCAGGAGCGTTACCACTAATAACTGTAGTTTATTTCTCCCATTATGATATCTATCCCATTGAGGAATATGGGCTTTAGGTTCGAACCAGAAGAAATTGTATTGACAAAATTCAAAAAATTAAAATATTGGTTTTCGTTTTACCAGAAGTATGTGGTTTCAATATGTGACATTTCAGTTATATATATGTGTAATTACTACTCATCGAAATGAACATGTTGATAGACAAACGAAGGATTGATCACCAAACAAATGAAAAACAGTTCTCTCATTAACTGAAATTAAGTTGACGGACACAGTTCAGGAATAACCTGTGAGTGTGGGGACACTAGATTCCTATAAATCACTAGGTTAACTTTTCATTTTTGCAACTTAATTATAAAAATCTGAATTTCTCATTTTTCCGTCAAAAGTTCTCATTTTCACCTTAAAAGTTACTGGTTCTTTTTTTCGTACTCTATTTTATGGCGTTTTTCAGAGACATTTTTGTATTTTATAAGTACGCAGGTATTGTGTGCTTGTTGTTCGTTCTTCCGGACTTCTTGTGGAACTATATATTTTCCTGTTTTAATCTGATCTTTTTCATCTAGTTAGCATGGCTGGGACTCAGAGGATTACCTTGAATTGTCCGGTTGTTGTGTTGTTGACTTTCACTGTCCCATAGTCCAAGGCGATAACTCAGTCCCCCGAACATAGCGGGGAGGTAACTTGAAAAAATTACAACTTCTCATAGATTTTGGTTCAAATTTCAAATTTCCAGTCAATTTAGAAAATATTATTAAGTATATCATAAGTGAGTTGTACAGTTTAGATCAATATAACCGCTACAAAACCATCAATAATCTCCGTAACCTTGGAATGAATATCTCGAAATATTAATTTGAAGCCAATTTCACATTTAGCCCAGTGATTGCATAGAATGATGGCCATAGTGCATTGTAAACTTATATAAGTTAAAAATATAGACTATCAGATTGGAACCCAATAGATGAATAGTATTGTAACAATGATAACATCTGAATGTCGTATGTTACATGAATATACATATATATATTATCACTTATACAAAATACACGTAAACATCTACAACCACAAATTTGATAGAGAAAATGTGAAAATTCCGGACTAACAAAATCCAAGTGGTGTCAAAGAATTGCTAGAAGTATCCCATTCAGATTAATCTGTGATTAGTGAACATATAGGTATAAAGTCAGTTCATTAATCCTTGAGGAAATGATACACCAATCAAATGGTTGGAGATAAACAATTTCAAGGCACATAAAGATGACGCAACCTACGGGGACAATTAATCACAAACGAACTTGTTAAAACAGCTTGCCTTGGTATTTCTTGGATAATTATTAAGAATAAGATTTTCGCATGCAGTAGGAATGGATGATTCTAAACAGAATGGCAACGAAAGCTTCCTAATTAAACCATTCAGCTCTCAAAATGCAACATTATCAAAATAACCTGGAAAACATCTTAAAAATACTTAATAGTGCAAACTGAAACTCGTTGCCTGAATTGTTCCTCATACACCACAAATTGACTTGTTTCAGTAAGATGATACAAATTAATTCTTTTTAAATTTAATTTTAATAAACTTAGCACAAGTATTGGGAAAAGATATTAATAATACTTAACTAAGGTCTATTTGAGCGATGTGATTATCCTAGTTTTCTTTGACGCTTCAGTATTTGTAAGACTGAATAGTGTTCACACTGCAATCCTGTGTGCATGCATTGTTAGATATGAAAACAACACTCGGTTGAGTAAAATACAGAGACCGAAAACATAATTTTACGATACATTACACAGTGATACAACATGATCATCTTCCTATGTTGTCAGTCGGTTAGTGATAATTATATACTTTATAATGAATGAATTCAAAATACATTTTTCTAAGTTTTAGTGGGACTGAGTAACCTGTGTAGTCATTCTTGTGTGATATACAATCACTGATGATATCAAATAACGATTATGCCATATAGTGAGCCAGGTGAAGGTAAAATTGTGAACCATTAATTTGTAACTCAGTCGTTCGGTCTTGTTATGTGACCAGAGAGCTTTGGAATTTATGTTTTATGAGGCCACGATAATGGAAGAAACAGCTGTCATATATTTCGAGGTTTTCGTCGGTTTTCAATCTAATAGATATCTGTTACTTTGATCACCTTTGAAGTTTGTATTTTTTAATCATTCATCTCAAACTGATATTACCAATATAGATTGAACCTAACCTTATATTATTGGTGACATTTGTATTACTATACACGTGGTCAACTCTAAGAGTTACATTCTCTCGGTACAGCATTAAAAACACCCATCCTTAAACTAATCACTTGTTAATACCTGAATACTATTGATTCTTAAACGTTTCATGACATTTTGTATATGCTGAAGGACACGCTTATCATAAACTGGTCTCCCGATTTTGAAGGTTTTCCAAATGATACTTAATAAATATTGGAGATAATCCAAATACAAGCAATACTATCTAAATAAATACTGATAATTTTATCTTGCCAACTTCAGTCAAACGTTTTAAAAGAAAAAAAATCTCTGTCACTTATGTTCCCCAGTTTAAGAACTCACTGGGTCAAGAAAGTTGATGGAAAAAGTTTTAAAACCTCTCTGACATGAATAAAGTTTCATTTTACGCAAATTACATGCTTCCTAGACCTATTTTCATAAAATAATGTGAGTGTTTTGTAGGATCCTTCGTCGAGAACAGTTTTACATAGAATTTATGGAAGACATTTTAATCAACGTATATAGAGACTGAGTGGTTTAAATCAGCAATATTCTTTAGCTGAGTTAGACCTGATAATTTAGTTGCCGTTGATGAAAAACTCGTTATTCGACAGTCAGTAGAAAATCCAAAGACAAGAGTACATACAGAAATAAAATTCTCTAACTCCAAGGTAGCTTCTATTTATTGTATAATGATTTGATTACTCGATCCCCATTAATTTTTTTCATAGATTAGAATTCAATCAAAATCGTTTTATAATTGACTAATTGATTACTTTTTACCAATGAATTTTACTGAACAGCCTTAGTCTACTATTATTAAATCAAAATGGCTAAGTCTGTTTACTCCTGACTAATGATAGTATAATTTGAAGACTTTATTATCATATTGAAGCTGAAAATGTTTTCAGTTGACTGCAGGTTGTGAGTATTCTACGACTTAGAAAATAATTCTAGTTGTATGGTGTTAGGAGCTTAATTTAATTTAAAATAGTTCTTGTCATAGGATAACACCTACTGCCCTATGGAGCACCTGGAACCACCGAATGCCGTTTTGTCTTAGTTTGGAACTATTAATCACTTTTCAAATACTATCTGTTACCAGATTAAACACAGAACCTTCAGCTGTTATGGTGAGTGTACCACATTTATATTACTATATTAAAGTCAAAAGGTTCACATTTTCGACATCAGTCAGTTTGAAATATAACTCAAATGTCATTCAAACTTATGGGTGATTAACTGCACTACTTGTTGACTCACTTGAACACCGTTAGTCATGAATTCACACTACGACTTAAAGAGTCAGTCTTCACGCTTTTCGACGATGAGCATGTGATTATTGTTTAGTTAGTCTGTTTGTGATATTTGTTTTGATGTGAAAATACTTTTTGTCAGAGTTTGGTACTCCTTAATAGTGTACATATATGCTTTATGTATTTTACGACCGACAATAAATATTTTTAAACAGAGAGAAGTTTTGTGGATATTATAGTAATTTAACGGTTGAATTCATGATTCGATTGAAGCTAGACCACCATGAAAAACCTGGAAGCACTGGACGGTCGTTTCGTCCTAGTATGGGACTCCTCAGGAGTGAGCATTCACGATTCCGTTGTATGCCGGCTCAGTAGTATAGAGGGTAAGCACTCGCGCACAAAATTGATAGGTCCTGGGCTCGAACCTCACGAGGTGGGATCGTGGATACGCACTGCTTAGGGGTCCCGTACTAGGACGAAACGACCATCCAGTGCTTCCAGGTTTTCTGTGGTGGTCTAGCTTCAATTGACTCATGAATTCAAACATTAAATAAATATTTTGTCGATAAAGGTTCAACCAACTCACATAAACGACTGAATAATCCAACCTTTCAACTCCTCTTTATCAATTTTTAAATTATTATCAATATCGATTTTATGGAACAATTTTCCTAATTGTGATTTTGCTTCTTCTGGATCTAATTCTTTAAATCTTTGTGAATATTCATGTGAACCAGTAACTAGATCGTGGTCATATTCACTGTAATGTTGTCCAAAATCATCATAATGTTCATGACCTTGATAATTAGAGTCATCTAACATATGAAGATCAGGTTCATCTGGACGTAAATAGTTATCGAATTTCACATTGATATTTTCAAAATCACTTAAACAAGAGACTATTTGAAGTATACTAAATAGGTAGTTTAGGGATAACATTTTGAACTTTTTGTTTTGGGCAGTAATAATATGTTGACAACAATGGCAAAAAAACAGTTTTAATTAATGTAATATGTGAAATTTAAGCTCAATAATTGGTTATTTTGTGCCAAATTTATTTCTCTACCTTTTAAATACTTTAATAATAATACGGGTACCTTCATTTGAAATTTAAACGTTACGTTTAATTAAACGTGTTCTTACTGCATTGGTTAGTAAATATTGAAAAAATCGTTAATCTATAATTCTTGACATTAGAAACAGTTGCTAAGCCAACAAATTCATTTTCTTGTTGTATTGTCCAGGTTCCGAGCGTTCACTTGTCATTGAACTGAGGTAGTTTAGAATTTGTAGCTTCCCAATGGAACAGTAAAGTAACAAGCAGTTCACTTTTCTGTAACGAATCAAGAAGATTGCATTATTATCGAGATCAGTTTCATGTAGGCGACTGTCTAGTGGTTTTAACTGCACACTTTTCGACAGACATTCTGTTCACTGGATACTGTGTATGGTAGAATTCTTCTATTTCACGGATGCCCGCAAGGACTTTTAAGATCAAAGATACTTTGGTAATGATGAAATGTGTAAATATAGTACCTAATAGGTACACTAACCCATTCTGATTTCATGAAAATAAAAAGCATTAAATGTAGCTGGATACTATCGTTGAAGGTATGCTACATACTTCTATAGATGTTTATATACGGTTGACTGGTTGCTTACTAATTAAACGAAATAAATTTTAACGATCAGGTAACAAGTTCAAACTGTAATCCACATAAATCAGTTTTAACAGCCAAATTTTATCATAATTCCTCAGACATGAAGTGCGTGGCTCACAACCAGTAATACAAAGGAAGATGTGGTTGCTAAGTTATATATGTTCAGTAGTAGTTAGATTGTGTAAAAAACCTTACAGATTATCAAAAAATTTATGATTTAAAATTATCATCACTCAATGTCATTACTGGGTTTCTTAAAAATATGAATAGAAACCTACAGTTAAGTAACAATGTAAAGTAATAAATGCACATTGCAAATATACCAATTGCTTCCTTGGAACATTGCTTTCATAGCTTGTTCTTGGCGAAATTGATGTAATAACAACCGACTGATCATACTGAGCATCAGGAAAAGAAAGCAAATAACACTTGGTACTTGAGAAGTTTCCTGTCAATATCATTAAGTAGTAGTAATAAGAGAGGACCAGACACCTAACATCTGATAGTAAAGAATTTCTATCTCACCCAAAATATGAAATTATTGGCATTGATACCTAAAGACTCTCGATATAGATTTTTAACCGAATTAAATCAAAATCAAAAAAAGAAATCCATGATATCCGTTGACTGATCCGACAAAAGAACAAACGATCCAATAATGTTATTTATACCACGTAAAAATAAGAATCTAAAGTTGAAAAACTCTCGCTTTACTTATCAACATCCCAAAATGTTGATATTCGATTCGAGCAATTGAAAGTAAAAATATTTTCTGCATAATAATGACCAGATGATATGGTAGATGTACTTTTGAATAAGGTAAATTAATAAAAACAATAACTGCATACATGAACAAAAATTGTATTTAAGAAAAACATATAATGTGGTGTGTCCCACAGATGTAATCAGATATAAGTAGTATGTATCATCACTCGAACGCGAAATGTCTGTGGGTAGAAGGTTTAGAAGATCGAAGAGAATAGAATGAAAACAGAGAGTAATTGGTGTATATATAAATATATAGTGAAGCGTGCACTTGGCTTCATGCTGGAGTGCATCTAGCCTGACTTAGTGGTATTTATCTTAGGCTTCAGCGGTTACTATCTGAGAAGTTTTAGAGCTAGAAAAACCAGCTAACTAGTGCGTCTTCGTTTCTTAGTGATTTTCACGTTGTTGTTAATCCCTGATGCAAGTACTGTAGAACTGTACAGTACCACAGTATAAAAGTCATAATAATTATGCGAATATTTCAGATTTTGAAGAAAATACAGTAATAATATTTGCTCACAAATTTTTCTCAGTGATTAATTATTTAAAAACATTCAGTCTTCACAGCAAGATATCAGTGTTAATTTGTTCGCTTGATTATTGTCTTGAAAGTAGGTACAATAGATATGGATTGGGAGATCTACATACGGTCATAGATGCACACAGTCGAAAAATAATAGAGCATCAATTACGATTGTTTCTTTGATAAGAAACTTTGAAGTAGTTCTATGGGTAACGGAAATACAATTGTTGAATTTTGTTCTGTTGCGATCGTGGCCAATGTTTGTAAATAACGTAATTGTAAGGCAGTTGGTGATCTAGCCATTTCTTCAGCAGCTTTTCTTAATGTCGACGATGCTTCTAATTCACCTTGTGCTGCTATCACTTTAGCTTTAGAAGCTCTAACAGCTTGTGCTTCTGCCGCCATGGCTCGTTGCATTTCTTGAGGCAATGAAACGTCTTTAATTTCAACTCGTTCCACCTACAGTTATTAAAAATATTAACGGACAGTAACAAATAAACAAACGACACATGATGTTAAGTGAAGAGTTAAAATCTATGGCATTGAAATTCATGTTACATTTTACACGGAATCATTAGCTATCAAAATTTTATAATCATTATTTAACACTAACAGATCATTTGGCAATAACTTGTGCCATGCTTGTCTAGCCCTTCAACTTGGAATTAATTTTATTGATTGATATATTTTCCAGGTTTTCTCCAGTCTAAATGACCCCACATTTCTGAAGTTAGATGGATGGGAATGATTTGAAGGAATCACAATTCGTAATAAGTTGTGCGTTGGCTGTTATATATATATATATATATATATATATATATATATATATATATATATATGCTCCTCCAGAAATAAAATGAAATGATGTTTTATCTTGTCAGTTGAATAAACAGACTACCAGATTCGAACGTATATGTGAATACAAGTTGTATAAAATGCTTAATCTTGTCGGCAAAAGTCATCTTATATTTCAGTTTGTTTTCATATTTAATAAACCGATTAATTCCCTTACTTCCTTGATCACTAGATTGAACACGGAAAATTTGGTCAAGAGTCGCTACCAAATTTCAGCGTGATAAGTTTCTTACCCATACACTTATGGCACGAAACTGTCTAGGATTAATAATATCAGTATAAAAAGTCGATAGCTCATTCACGTAATTACCAGAATCATTGTACAAATAACGCACTATTCAACAATAAAACGAACGTTACTATGGCAATCTGAAATTGAGATCAATCAGCCAGATCAGAGAACACATCTTAAAACGATCTGATATGGTAATAAGACAGTTGTGGACCTACTTCTCTTTACATTTTAAAAGTCCGGTTAATCTGAAAGTGAACAAATAGTAGATAATTCAAACAGTAGCAAGAATTTAATTTAAACAAATAGAAAACTCATTTCCTTTATTATATAGTGGGACTCATTATGCTTTTAAGTTTTTTGAAGAATTTTGTACAGCTGGTTCTCCTGATAACTTTGACCAGGTGAAGAATGAACAATAACTGTAGAATTAAAAGGAAACAGTTATTCTATTTGAAGGCTATTTAGCAACAGTGAGGAAACTAAAGTCATTCGTGTTAACTCGTTTGATAAGATAATTCGGATTGGTATTAAATTTCAAATATTAATAAACCAAACAATAAATAAACAAGCAATGACTTGGCTTTTTTTTACCTTAATTCCCCATTCACCTGTAGCCTGGTCCAGTAAAATGGCCAGCTTGGAATCAATCTGGTCACGATTTGTCAATAATTGAGATAATTCATATGTTCCCAGTACTGAACGCAACGCAGTAACTGCCAGTAGTTCAGCTGATTTGGCTGCATTTTCAACTCTTAATAAAGCGGCAGCTGGTTCAATCACACGCATGAATACAACAGCATCTACACCGACAGTAACTGCATCACTTGTCAATATCTCTTGTGGTGGTATGTTCACAGTCTTCGTACGCAAATCTATGCGAATCATTTGATCTGCGCATGGCATGACAAACTGTAATCCAGCACCTAAAACATATTTTCCACCAGATCGTTTCAAACGACCAAAACGTAAAATAATAGCTCGTTCGTATGTTTTGACTGTACGAATTGCAAAAAATATTGTTATTGGAAATGTACAAATGAATAGGATAGTTATGAGAATGAACAGTATGACACCTCCTGCACCAATACCTTCCTCATCTGGTTCCCAACGTGGCTCACGATTCCTCTCATTTGATTGTTCAATATTCACAATCTCAACAGTCGATAATTCTCTAGATGCCATACAGACTATTTTATAGATACACTTTGAATCACATATGTCAGTTAGAGAGTAAGAACTAAGTGGTTATCTAAGGAAATGAAGTTATACTTCTACTTGATTGGTTGTATGCAACAGCAAATCATATTTTTTTAAACTTAAATAATTTCAGCAAATGAAATTCAAGAAACTGTTAGTGAGACTTGATTGTCATGACAATGCTGCTTATAATATGATTAATTAGTCCAATGGAAGTGAACTTTTTGCAACAAAAACAAATTTTGACAAATAGTTTATTGTTAAGTTTTATTTGAAGTTAAGCATCTAATACGGTCAATGTTTTAACAATGGGAGAACGACTTTAATGGCCTGGTATGAACAAAGATTTAATGAAGTGGACAAATTCTTGTGTAAGCTGACGAAAATCTTAAGTGGTCAGATGTGGGAAATATCGCTCACACTCTTTCACAACCCCTGACACTTTTCAACCACGCCCGGCTTGATTTGGTAGGATATTTAATATAATTAGTTGAATGATCATGTCTCGTGACGTGTGTGGACCGTTTCACCCAATGACCGCAAGCAGTACCAGTCAAAGATATTACTGTTGAAACAGTGTCCTGTGCCTTAATCAAACGATAGGTAGAAAAATTCGGCTACCCTCCAACCATTACTACAGACCAAGAACCCTGGTTTGAATTCAGACTTTTCCACTCTCTTACTAAATTCTTATTAATTACACGGTTCCGAAGGATAGCCTATCACACACAAGCTAACGGTTTGATAGAACGCTGACACCTGATAGTCTTACTTTCAGCTGAAAATATATTACAAAGAACTGACGCTCTTCCAATTATCTTTCTTGGAGTTGGAAACTCTGTAAAAGTCGATGCTAGATACATTGCAGCCGATCACATTTACAGAACAATATTCCTACTTTCTGAAGAATTCTTAGACCCTTCGTCTTTTTCAATGAATGTGGATCTAGACTGCTATATAAGCCGGCTTACAAACACAAAGGGTTTAGTTAAAGCTGCTGATGATTTTTACAGTCCACCTCACGATTCAGTATACATGTTTTCTTACTTCATGACCCATTACGTCGACCACTTCGAAGCTGCATGAGAATGACCCTAAACAATCATTTATCGTTTACTCAAATACTGTAAAACTGATATAAGCGGCGTTGAAGATAACATCAGCATCACACGGCTAAAAGCTATTAAATTAGAAGTCAACACCCTCTCATTCTACTTTCCCGCTTACCAATCGAACGACGCAATCGCCACAATTACGATGCGATCATGGATAGGTAATGGAACGTCCATTCATAATTCAATAGAATTACTTATAACAATTGCCCTGACAACACCTCTCTTATTGCATGTTATGTTCACAAGACCTTTTCTTCATTATTATTAATATTAATATTAACATCATTAGTAGTGATATTATTATTATTATTAACTCCATTAACCAACTTATATTCTATTATGCATTTCGTTCGTATCATTCATATTACTATTAGATTGATTATAATTTGACACCTTACTCCAAATCACTTCAATCTTTTGTGAATAATCTTTCCAGATTACAAATGACACATTCTCGAAGCGTTTTTCCAATGACAGAAGCAAAAGGTCATCACTTTCGACGTAACATTTTATTGTTCATTAGGATGCTCTGCTTTGGCCTTTGGGATACAAAGATATGAACTTGTAACTGTAGAGTGTGATGACGAAGTTATAGGAAAGTCTCCATTACAATATTCTTGTTTTTTAACAATATATTAGGATTTCTAGTCAGTTCAGTTTTTCTAAATTTAAGGTCACAGAAAAGGGTTTGAAATTGATGAGTTGAAGCTGTTATAACTAGGAATGACACCAGCATTACTTTACTCAAAGGAGATGGGGAATACTGTTGGTAGGTAAAAATTATTTTCACGATACACAGACGACAAGTCCAATAGCTCATTTCAATGTGATTTTAGTTCGGTTCAATTTTACTTCATAAGTCATTATCATTGTTCGAATGACACTGTCTGTCAAATAACTTAACTGATATGCTTAACAAAATTAGACTTATGCAGACTTCAATGAAAATGAGATGCTATATCCTACACTGACACGTTTGTTGTTTTCCTTGTTCGCTGATTCCATTTAACTGTAAAAATTATTCCGGTTATTTGAACGAATATTACTGGTAATATCAGTAGTATTATCATTAATAGTCGTTATGGTAGTGTTGGTTGTTGTAACAGTACTAACGTTGTTAGTTTTAATTATTGCAGTTGTGTTAGTAGTAGAGAGAACACCAATAGTAGTAGTAGTAGTGGTAGTAGTTGTTTCTTTGGTTGATGTATCAGTATTCGTAGTGTTGCTAGTAGTAACATTAGCAGTAATATTGTGGTGTGTGCTACTGATGTAGACAGACATAAGTAGTGTGTATCATCAATCAAAAGTGAAATGTCTGACGGCAGAAAATTGAGAAGATCTAGTTGAACAGAACAGAAAGGAGTTATTGTAACAAAAACAGGAATAGAGATGCGATGGATTTTATAAGAGACAACTGATTGATGATGTACAATTGAAGTACTTAATATACTGTTTTCATATTTTACAAAGACACTGTAATTTTGCATCCAAAAATAAGTTGGCTATCTGCATCATGTCTTCGTTCATTACAGTAGTAGCAGTGGTAGTGTGAATAGTTCTAGCAGTACAAAATTGAATAAAAAAGATGTTTGTTTGAAATAAGTGATCATTCAATATTTATCAAGGATATCAATTACATAAACAGTTAATACACATAGTGCATAAATTCATATGTCCAAAGCTAATGTATATATTTGGGCATGCGTGTTCAGATGTGTGTCGTAACATGAATAACGGGTACAATATTGACAGAAAATTTATCACATGACAAAATGTATTTCACGATCTTTGCGAAATCCATGTGATTATTATATAGATCTTCACCTTTCAAGTAGATATTGTAAAGGTTAGCAAGAAATTATTAAAATGAATGTGTTTTACGGTTTTCTTATTCGTTTGTTTGTTCACTTGGTTTTGTAGACAACCAATTATAGAATATTGTCTTTTGAGAATGTTGAGTGTTTGCTATTTTAAAGAAAAACAACAAATGGAATTGGAAATGTGAACCATCAGATGTGAACATAGTAGTGATCGAATTGTAGGTATTTATACGATTGTGTTTTTTGACTCAGATAACAACATGTAGGCTGAGATCATGAGTTTTGGTACAAACGACTTCCTCCGACAGCGTGTCCCGTTTGCAAATTCTCACCTATTATTTGACCCTGAGAAGGCAAGTGAGCATAGAAGAGTGATAGGTTTGCATTCACCCAATCTATCAAAGTAATATACATGATCCGAGGTCTTTGAAATGCTGGATTTAATACTCGGTAGGCTTGTGAGTGCCTACTTATCAAAATTACTATGTTAAAATGAAATGCATGTGATATTCATGTTAGTTTATCTCTATTTAATAAGAGTTTGTTTCCACGTAACAGTTACAAATCAAGAATTCCGTTCATTAGTTAACACACATATAAATTAAACTATATATTTCTAATGATCATGAGTGACTGATTAAGTTCTATGTAAATGTGGGTATGGTATTTAGAGTTAGACAGCAAAATGGGTTACAATAAATTTCTAAGCAACAATCCAAGGTTTAAGATAACAGTTAGTTATTGATAAATTTAATTTCATTTGACTCTGTTTGTACTAAGACGACAAAAAATGTTGAAATAACTTTGTTAATGAATTATATTTAATTGTTCATCTATCAGTTGTTTGAGATCACGTTGTCGAAAGTTGTTTAACATGGATCAATATTATTCACGTGTGAAATCTGATTTCTAAATATGGTCTGAGAATAGATTTTATGTGTTAGTTAGAAGTATTTGAATTATAATATAAACTAAGAATCCCAGAAATAATGCAATTGGATCAAAAAGTACTAGATAACCACAAACGAATGTACCGTATTTAGAATTCGAAATCAAGCATTCAACAAGTACAAAGGAATCATTAGTTCATTCAAACACCACATTTTATTATGCTGTTTAAAATTACTGTTTTGACATATTTGTGAATAGATCCCATCGTTGACTGGTGCCAGTTGTAGAAGATATGGAAACTGCTGAAACTTAAATACTTGTTTCATATAAGGTGACAAACAAGAAGCAATATGCAGTCATAACACAGAAAGTGATTTAACCGCAAATATTCTAGATACCATTACAATTTCATAACTCCAATCTGTTCGTACTTTGCAGATGTCATGTTTTACAACACTGTCATCAACAGACTTACTCTCATATAGCTTAAAGGAAATGTATCACCCGGTCGAAAATTCTGTCGCGCATAATTTACTAATGATCAAGACTCTGAATTATGTAATTGTTTCGAGTGAGATAATTAACAACCAGTTCCATATAGTGAGAAAGTGCTCATTCATTCATCCTTTGTGTTTGATATGGTTGTTCAGAAAAACGATTGAAATTTGTTGTCTTTAATTGTCTACTACAACTTATACTTTATAAAAGTAGTAAACATGAAGGCAAGGTACACAAATTAAACGCTACCAATAACTTTACCACACCTAAACGTGGTTGGTTTAAATATTTAGCCCTGTTTCTTCATACTATTTAGACTTGTGTTAAGTAATTCCGTTCATTCATTTATTTGTTTATTACTGAGAAGAAGTCAGTCAGAAGACATCGGAAATTCAAGCTTCGAATCGTCAAGATATCACAAATATATTTTACTACAATTAGAATTGATGACAATCAACTAAAATCACTATCTCCCATAGTTCCAAAGAAAGTTTTATTCTTGAACATCCAGTTCAAGGAATATAGGGCAGATATTAAGGAACAGACTGTGAAGATCCTTGAAAAAGGCTTTTTAGTCTGCAGAGTTCCGAACTGTTTCGTCCAGCAAGAAACTCATTCAGGAAAGTTTTAAGGATCAACCGTCGCCTTTAGCCACCTCAATATTAACCTACCAGTTTACTTACTCCTGTGGAGCAGGTTACAATTACCGTACAAAGCACACACCTGGTAAACGAACATACGAGCACTACCTTGTATGATCATTTTAAAAGATATATAAACCAATCAACAACTCAAATCTCGAACGCACAATCAATTCAGATCACACACATCACGCGGATCGGCGCTCAAAATCCCCCACAAAATAAAAAGAACTGGCTCAAAAAAGGTTTGGATGAGAAGTTTCTGTACAGCTGAAGCTATGGCAGTTCACCGCTTCAAATCCGAATTCAGTGTACAGAAGAGTCATGTTCAACCCCTTATTCCCAAGTGGTCTTAGCATCCAATCGAATTTAGCAAATTATAATTGCTAATTATTACATTCTTCTTCTAATCATCTAAGTGGACAGTTATCTCCATCTTTCGTTCCATAGATTATTGTTCTTAATTACTGACAAAACTATTGCATAACGTAGGTTTTTGATGAATGTTTCCTACTTTGACAGATGATGTAAACTATTTTACTTAGTACTTGGAGACTTAAATTACAAAGAAATAACACTCTTCCATTTATAAATTCTTACTTGAAGATTCGTGATCATTTCGACTATATATATGTGTAACACCACTTTCTTTTGGTTGACCATCACTTAAATAAGTTTGACTATTTTTAATAATTTTGCAACACCCATCTATTTTACCACAGACTAACAGATGCAAAAACATTACCTGTAAATGCGATTGTGTAGCTTTAGAAATTGATATCGTTAGGAGGAAAAGTTTCTTCAGTGAAACGTCTTCATTCGTTCGAATGACAATTAGCAATATTCAAAGAGATAGTGAAACGTGATTTCAGTTCCATATTGATTATCACTGATTGTTTGTATTTCGTCTTCTCTATTTCGCTCAAGCGGACACTCTTTTTTCACTTCTCTACTTCATTTGAGACCACGATGTGTTTTGCAACTAAAAGAAATATAGTTGAACTGATTGAGAAGATAATATCGTCCTACACGGACACATTTTTCTCGATCAACGTCCTCTGTTTGGTCTAAACACAACACGTGCTTCTTACGCCCGCCTAAATCTGTTTGGATTGAGGACTGTAACTTGATGATTCAGTCAAGATTATTTAGTTGAATATTACATACAACCATGCTGTGTTTGAATTAACTAATGATTCTTTTGTACTTGTTGAATACTTGATTTCGAATTCCAAATACAGTACATTCGTTTGTGCTTATCTAGTACTTCTTGATCCGATTACGTATTCCTGGGATTCTTAGTTCATGTTATAATTCAAATACTTCTAATTAACACATTGGCGTCGCGATGGAGCCTGTGATGGAATTGTTCGATATACATTCAGATTTTGATGCTTTTGAGGATTATTTTGAAAGGTTAGAAATCTGGGCTATGACCAAGGAAGATGATGAGGATGTTAATATTGTAGCACATTTCCTCACATTCATCGGAAAAGAAGCATATAGCTTATTAAAAACTCTGGCTTTACCGGAAATGCCCATTTCGCTTTCTTATACAACTCTCAAGGATCTACTACTAGACTATGTTAATTATACAAATTTCGAATGCGATAAAGGAGAAAGATTTCGTAAAACGATTCATGAGGATATAAAAAATTCCGCTACATTACTACGTCATCCCAACCCAGTGCATACTCAAGGTTATGCAGATAATTCATTCAGGAGTTGCGATGCAGTTCATGAAGATGGGCACAAGTTTGGTCAATTTTTGTCCTGTGACAAGTTCCACTCTTTTAATTCATGTAAATTTCGTAATTCTAAGTGCTTTAAATATGGTGATATTGGACACGTTCAGTCAGTTTGTAATACTATTGTTCATCTTGCTGTAATGAATATTAAGTCTTGTAATTCTGATTCTAATAAGTTGAGTATTTATAATGATCTTTTATCTTTATCAACAATTTTAAAATACAGTATAGAGTCATATAGCAGTTCAGAGTTAAATGAAACTCAAAATCTTTGCGAGACAACGGTTTCTAATCAATCAATTTGTCAGAATTCTCATGTTATTGTACCAGGTATGGCTTTTCCTAATGATTCACATATTTCTGATGAAATTCCTTGCAAATCTGAAGAAAATATATTGAGTGAACATAATTATGATCGAAAACCTGATGTAGTTTTGATGGATGCTGATTTTTCTAATGATCCTTTACTCTGCAATGACATTCTTAATAAATTTGAGGAAACTATTTCAGAAGAATCAAATCTTGATGTCGTATCAAATATAATTTGTCCTCATAATGCATTCGTTTCTTGCGGTAAACTTGTTCAGTGCGAAGCACAAGTACTAAATGAGCTCGATTTTGATTACAATTTGGATGATTTCATATCAACTGCTGTTTATCCTTATCACAAAAACACTTCTAATGTTTACTCTAACCAATGTGAGAAATATGTTTTAAATGAAGCCACATTATTCATAACTTGGTAATATAAAGATCCAACATTATCTCGTGGTGGAGGATAGTGTTGAAAAATATATGGTTCGAATTCTAGATATTAATGATTTCATTACAAAATCGACATGCTGACTGTATACAATTTCAGGACCCAGATGAGTCTGTTCCGTTTTCAGTTGTTCATTCCAATACTAATCAGCACATTCTAAATAATACCGAGTTTTTATCCAATACAATGTCGGACAGATTCAGGATGGACTTAAGAAGAAGACGTACAACCTATTATAGACAATTATATTCCAATTTAAGCTGAGGCGGATGTTGTGTTTGAATTAACTATTGATTCTTTTGTACTTGTTGAATACTTGATTTCGAATTCCAAATACAGTACATTCGTTTGTGCTTATCTAGTACTTCTTGATCCGATTACGTTATTGCTGGGATTCTTAGTTCATACTATAATTCAAATAATTCGAAATACCAAAAACCATCACATCTATTTGAATTCTACTTATCTAATATGCGTTGTCTTAAAAGAAATATCATTTTTTAAAAAGTAATTATAATAATGATGTAAAATATTTGAGTGTTTAATCAACAACCATATTTCTGTTGACCTTGTAGTGACTCACATTTATCACGAGAACACAACTGGTTTAATAGAAACAATTATTCTTATAACCCACTGTACCAGTGCTTGTTTTAATGTGCTTTTGTTTGACTGTGCTAATGACAGCTATTTCGTGCTTCCATTCTTATGCTTACACTTCGATTGTAACTTCGCGCGAATTCGGTTACCTTCTGTAACCAAGGTTGTATCCTGGCACGATCTCGGTATCCTTTCGATGCCACGAGATCGCCAGCAAATATACACCTCGACTTGGTCCATTAACTGCCTTCTGATATTTGGCTTCTCGGAGATTTTATGGATCTATTTGGTTACGTCCAACCCTCGCCTTCTGATTTATCTGGCACGTGTTTCTTGGTAGCGGTGTTCATAGTCAATTTTGACTCGACGCCACGCTACAACCTCAATTGTTTGTAAAAATATCAGTGATTATAATTTCTTGTTGTCTATCACCATATTCTATCTTATTAATCAGATAATATAGTATTCTCCATTGTGTTGTGAGCGTGATGAATCTATTGAACAATGCTGTGTCTTTATGAAAACTAATACAAAATGGACTTCTAGTAATAATCTTGAGTTCTCTTTTTGTCTGTTTATGTTACTGATCTACACGTGGTATCATAGTTGTTTGTTTTGTGCTGATCTTTTTCATATCATGATGTACCATCCTCTGTAATGATGATAAAATAGTATTGTTGACCCTCGAAACACCATACTTTTAACCCTTTTATTGAGCTTTTCCACAATCGTTGCACTACACATGTTACAAATGTTTACATTCGCTTGCTCGTTATTTTAATAAGATTTTTGAACCGAAGTCTTCCATAGCACTTCCTGTTGTCTTTCATCATTCCTATTGTCACCGTTTTTAGAATCACTGTCAGTCGATCAAGTAATTTGATGAATCGATTTTTATGTCATCGGCACTCATTTTTGTCATCGATTCGTTCGAGTTTGGAAACAATGTCGTGCATCTAGGTTTACACAGATAGGAATACAGATAAACGTCAACTCGTAAATAAACCAGAATATTCAACATTCATTAGAATTAAACGTCATCATCGCTCTGTAATAAATCAGAGCACCTCACTCAGTGATACCCGATATGAGGATTTGTATTTAACGACTCAAAATAAACGTCTGATTTCGAGTCAAACTGTTTTATAAAGCTTGCGAATTTGGTAGCCACATCGAAATATCTGGACGTTAAATCGAGACTTTGCAAACAGTTATCTTAGATAAACGTTAGACTGCGTTCATAAAATGGATCGAGGAACAAGTCAATGTTTTAGATGTCAAACCAGTTTATCAATGTGTTCAGATAACAAAAGTGTTTAGGAGATCTTTAAGGAAGTTTCAGTCCTACCAATTTGTCGATAAATGAATGAAGTAGATTTTCTGTAGTCACTAGTCATATACATGACTCTGGATTAGATTTTATTTAGGTTTTTATAGTTCCTCACATGATTACTATTGATAAGCTTTGGGATGGTTTTACAGTCAGTACTCAAAATCCAAAGGATGTCTGCATTTTGAGGTACTCTAACACGTTTATTGAGAAGAGGAACTTGTTTTTGTATTTTTGAGTTACTATGAACTGCTGACAACTCCTGATCCATTCTTTTCACCCTATAAAATGGTTTAATTTGATGAAAATTCATAGTTATTTGTGCAGACACTGTGAATTTATTCATCCTAAGTAACGTTTCCCCAGGTGTCACAATAAATTATGATAATTAAACGATATAAATAATCCGTTAGATTCAATAGTCTTATATACTTCCAGAGGTGCAAAGGAATCCGAACATGAACTACTGATTCAATGAAATATATCTATGGCACTCACGAGATTGTTGTTCTTAAACAGGCTGTCCTAATCTGAGTATCTTACCAAGGTCTCTAGGAGATCCCAGGTTGCATGTTTAAGATCCCTGCATTGACTGACTTTTTGAAAAGGAACGCTATCAGAAAGGTAAATAAGAAGAGAACCGTCAACACTTTTACAGTCACTGCTTTCAAATTATTTGTGTGCTTGTACCGATAATGAGATGATGTCTCTATAGAGCACTATGTCAAATTTGCTATTGTGTCTTGTTTAGGTATGACCTCACTGTGACCAGCAATGTATGTTCAGTGTTGCCGAGATTTCATCATCACATGAGTGACCTCTACCAGTATTCCGATTTGCACTAAGGTAATTAAAGTCTCATGTAACGACCTTCATACTAAAATTTAGGACAGGACTGTGTATAAATGCACCAATAGTAAGACCGTTCACAGTAGCAGAAGCATCTGTGACACTACGTATACTGCTCAAGGATGAACTAGCGGTCGATGTGATGGCCTGTAGTCAGACTGATACGAATAAGCTGGTTTGAACAGTGTTTCCATTTTATTATTTGTGAAGTAGTCTTTAGAATATATTAGACAGTCATCTGTACGAAGATGGAGAAAGTAGTTTTGAATATTCAGTTGAATTTGAAGCTGTGAAAGAGCACGATGAGTTAGAGAAAAGTATCAAAGATAGTTTGTCTAGTAAGGCTGTGATTATTAGTGCTAAAATTCTATTTCAAATTGAGCGTGCATCGATAAATTATAAGTTTGGAGAGAAAATAATGAATAATAAAATAGCTAATAACGTCTGTATCATGTTGTGTAATCAATGATGACTAAAGTATGGTTTACTTTAGGTATCAGATCGTTTCAAGCTATAGTCTGGACAAGGTGTAATGCGAAAGAAATTAGAGATTTCTGTAAACTGACAAACTTGTTACTTGAACAGTGAGGATTGTAATGTTCACATCGATTTGACGCATAGCTAGGATAAAAATGCGCTCGTTGTACTTATGCTGTAAATGGGGCATAACCCAAGAGTCATTCTTGTCACAGTTGATAAGGTAAAGAGGAATGTAGGTTCAACCGTAGGATAGATTGCCTACATTAAGCTTATGGTGAAAGTGAAGCATGACAGTTACATGAGTTTTGTTTATTTTAGCTAGGCAGTGTTCTTTTGACAAGTCACCTATTATTTGTAGGTATCGATGGCCTGATAAACTAGTGGATCAACCATTTCTTGTTGGTGCCCTTATATAATCTATTTTGTGATATGAGGAGCCAGATCTAGTTTTGGAGAGTATTTTTGTTTGGTGGAGCCCTAATAACACTGTTTTTGGAACCAGATACTCCTTGGTGTATTTTCATCTTATTCTAGCTAGAATTTGTATTCTGTTGAGGATGCCACAGGTATTCAGTGTTTGACAACGCTTTAACCAGCAACACCTAATATAATTCGTACCCATCAAGAGGAATCAAAAGACAGAGTCGAGGAGATCGGAAGAGTGTATTTGACGATTGCCAATATATCGGAATTGTCTTATCTAATCTGGCTAGCGATTGCAGTAGATGTTGAGCACGGCGTTCCCATACGTGATCTGGTGCGGATGCATGACCAAGCGCCTTCAGCTAGGTGAGTCCATTAAATCATGTGGTCAGCATCCAATGTCGAAAACTTACAGAGCTATTTATTTTGAGGATTTATTTACCGCTACACTGTCGTGTTTGAATGAATTAATGATTCCTGTGTACTTGTTGAATGCTTGATTTCGAATTCCAGATACAGTACATTCGTTTTTGTTTATCTAGTACTTCTTGATCCAATTGCATTATTTCTGGAATTCCTAGTTCATACTATAATTCAAATACTCCTAATTATCGCATATTCCTAAAAGAGCTTCAAAAAGCTGTACCACAATGAACAGAATTCTATTTAACAATTACTTCGTCTAAAAGTGTTAGTTCACCGTAAACCTCAAAGACTTAACAAAACCTTACATAACTATTTTTTCTGCTACTAACCATTTCTCTTATGCATATTCCTTCTGTTCACACTTGTTAGTGACTTTGCTGTTATTCAAGCCTTAATTTTTAGGTGAAAATGATTTTAATATAATTATAACAATTGGTTGGAAAACATAAAATTAACTTCATCATCGATTAACAACATTTGGAGAGTATTTAAAGGTTGGAGAACATTATTGATTAACAAGAACTGTTCATCCAACGATCGATCCTTACGGAATCCAGCCTGTTGGCCACGAAGTTGGGCGTCTACGGAATCCTTCATTCTGATTAAAAATATCCTATTGAAAACGTTTCCTGGTATACAGAGAAGAGTGGTGCCTCTGTAGTTATCACACTTTCCGAAATCGCCTTTCTTTGGTATCTTGATCAGGTGTCCTTCTTTCCAGTCTGTTGGTACTTGTTCCTCATACCAAATCTTTCTGAAGAGAATTTGAAGTATCTTTGCAGTTACTGCTACGTCCGCTTTCAGCGCCTCTGTTGGAATGTTGTCTGGCCCTACTGCTTCGACGCTCTTGATTTATCTGATGGCCATGCTGATATCCTCAATTGTTGGTGGGCCAACACAGATTGAGAGGTTCGTGGGTTCTACTTCAATGTTGGGTGGGTTTAGTAGGGCTGGTCAATTCAAACGTTCTTTGAAGTGTTCTACCAACCTGTTTTGTTGCTCTTCAATGTTGGTGATTACCTCGCCTTCCTTGCTTTTCACTGGTCGTTCTGCTTTGCGGCGATTTCCAGAGAGTTTCTTTGTTATATCATACAGTCGTCTCATGTTTCCTTCTCTTGCATCCTTTTCCGCCGTCGTTGCTAAATCTTCCACATATTTACGTTTGTCGATTCTGGTGCTCCTGTTCACCTGCTTGTTTAATTCTGTGTATTCATCGTGTACCTTGTCTTTCTCTGCTCTTATTCTGCTAGCATTGCCTGCCGCCTTCTGTTCCTCCTTTTTTGAATCTTATCCAGTGTATCAACAGTTATCCATTCCTTGTGATGGTGCTTCTTGTGGCCCGGAACCTCATGACTTGTTGGAGTGATTGCCTCTTTGATCCCCTTTCAGTTGCTCTCCACAGTAGTTCCTTCTCCATTGAGTAGATCATGAAAAGCCTGGAACTTATTGTTGAGGCTTATCTTGAATTTCTTGAGTTTGTCAGTATCCCGAAGAGAAGCCGTATTAAACTTTTGTGGTATTGCCCACCTCGCTGTCCAGTGCTTCTTGCATTTCAATTTCATCTTGGTGACCAATAACTGATGATCTGATGCTACATCGGCTCCTCTCTTGGTTCTCACATCCTCTATTGTCCTCTTGAATTTTTTGTTGATGCAGATGTGGTCAATTTGGCTTTGCATTGTTTGATCCAGTGTAGTTCACGTCCACAAAACGTTTTCAGTTTGACAGAACGAAATTGAGGTATTCTAGTTTGAAGATAGTCAATGTTGAACAAACAAAGCTTTGCACACCCTTGATCGATTCAAGTCGCAATTCTAACTCTTGAAGTAATTTTCAAGAACAAGTAGCTCCATTTTCCGCCAAATTATTATAATTAATTTCACACAAGACACAAATATATCATTTCATTTTAAATGGTAACAAGTCGTTTGCATCATTTTACTAGCGACCTATTGGGTGGTAGAATGATTTTCGTTTCTCTGACCAGGGTTATTTATTTATTTATTTGAACACATAAATATTGGTACAATATATATGCGCCGCACAAAACAATGAGAATTCGAAGAGAAAGAAAAAAAGGTAGGGAGCGTGAGTGCGAGTTCAGGGTCCTGTCAGTCTTGTAGAAGTACTTTGCACTTCGAAGGTGCAAACCACATACCGTACCTACGAACACTAATTGCCAACCGACTTAGTGAGGGTTGTATGTCTCGAGTATCATTGCACAGTAAGACAATATCATCCGCACACTCAAGGTCGAGAAGTCTTTCTCCAGGCAACAGATCCACACCACCATTACTTACATCCATCAGAGCTGTTTCCAGAATGTCATCGATGGCAAAGTTCAAGAGAAATGGTGAGATTGGTCAACCCTGTCTAACCCCACCGCTCGAATGGAACACTGGAGAGAGGTAGTTGTATGCCCTCACTCTGCCTGAGGTGTTTGTATATAGGGCTTTTAGGATGGTAATAAACTTCTCAGGCACACTCTTCTTCAATAGACAATCACAGAGAACAGTCCTATCCAACGAATGGAAGGCAGCCCTGATTTCAAGAAACACTACGATTGTTAGCCTTTGATAAGTATGACAGTGTTCTAACATTTGGCGGAGGGTGAAGATATGACCAATACATCCTTGATCAGGACGAAAACCAGCCTGCTCCTCGCGAGTCAATCTTTCTCGGGGTTTGAACAACCTATGAAGTATGACGGAAGCCAATAGCTTGGACGCAATCGGAAGTAGACTTATCCCTCGATAGTTGTTACAGGAACGACGTGAACCCTTTTTAAAGATAGGGACAACTACCGACTCATTCCATGACGTTGGTACACTCTCTAGTTCCCAGAACTTTGTGGACAACGTTGTCAGTTCCTTAGCCAGAAAGTCACCACCATCTTTAAAAAGAGCCGGAGGTAAGTCATCTGGGCCCAGTGATTTGTGGCGCTTCAAGAGTTGGAGTTCCTTGCGGACTTTCGCCTTATTTGGTGGATCAGCCATCGGCGGGCATGGAGGTCAGGACAGTCTGACCGATGTCGCCGGAGAAGCAGGCCAGTTGAACTACCCTTCGGAGAATTCTGCCCATCGTCCAAGACGTCAATGGATGTTAGTGATTGGCATCCCGTCATCCTCACAGATTGTTTCACTCACATCAGACTTCTTACTGTCAGTGACTCGGATGAGTTGGAAGAGCTTCCGGTAGTTACCAGATGCAGCTGCTGCTTCCAGCGCATTAGCACGCTCCGACCACCAGGCTTCTCGGTCCTTACGCAAGCTTTGCCCGATTTTATTACGTAATATCCTTCGTTTGTGGTCAAACTCACGGTCACCCGGAGTAGGCCGACGAGCTTCGATGAGTTGTAAGGAGCCTGAAGAAACCCAGTGCTTATAAGCGGGACGTTTCGCGAAGCCGCAAGCAGCTTTACCCGCCATTTTCATGGCGTCATACAGTTGCAACCGATGCTCATCTATACTTTTCAGTGGAATGGTAGCTAGCCTAGAAGCTAGCTCGGATCGATACTTGGTTACAACAGAAGTTGCAACCAACTTGCTGGCATCAATCGTTTGGTGACGATCACTTCGTTGGCCACTGAAAAGTAAGGTAAGATTGGCGCAGACCAAGACATGATCAGAGTCCAGATAGGTACTCCAAAAGGAGCGGCAATCTTGTACACAACCACACCAGCGGTAGCTAATCGCAATGTGATCAATCTGAGTCCAGTCTTGAGATGAAGAGTGAGGTCGCCAGGTGGCACATCGGCGAAGACTGTGCTGAAAGTTAGTGCTAGCCAGAAGCAGGTTGTTGTTTGTGCGCAGTCTCAGTAGACGGTCTCCGTTATCTGTCCTGCGACCAACAAGCCCCCATCGACCACCTAAACGACTCTCTTCTGTGCCTAGACGCCCGACCTGAGCATTCAAGTCTCCGGCTAGTACCACAATATCTGTCGAACGCACCTTCTGGAGAAGAACAGTTAACTGGTGGTAGAATTCATCCTTGATTGCATTCGGGCTGCAATCTGTCAGGGTATAGGCGGAGATGACGAAAAAACATCGTTTCTCACGCTGATTTCTTTTCACTTTGATGGAACTTTCTAATCTAACAGCACATAACCGACTGTTAATGGGGATCCAGTCGTTTAGTGCTGCCTCAGCTCTAGTGCATAGTGCGACACCAACGCCAGCATGACCAGACGAAGATGCCACAGGGTCCCCAGATAAGCGCGCGTAAAACAAGCTTTTCGAAGCGACAGATGAAGAGCGAATTTGTAGTACTTCACCAGAGTCTTTAATAGGGGTTTTGGATAGATAACAAACATCGATATTAAGACTTTGCAAAGACATAGCCAGCCCTATCTGTTGTCCAACCTGCATATGTTTGCGAACGTTGAAAGCAGCCAGTTTGAATGGTGTGTAGTGGCATTGGACAATAGCCACACAATCCACAAAGCTGTGAACACGAGACTACTCAGAAAATAGATATTCAATATTTAACGCGGAGAAATACCTAACAATGGAGAAGGCGCGAACAAGGAGTCGAATGAATTGGAGTTGATCGAATGGCATGATTCGGCCATGCAGGCGTGGTCCATCTGAATGTTACCTTATATCTTCTATTCATAATAAATATATTGTTCTTTCACTAGCCTAACCTTGTTCTACATCATGTATTGGTAATTGATACTATACAGTGAGTTGGTGTAGTTGATGGTGTGACTTCCACGTAAGATCTTATAGATTAGGCAGTTATATCATGACAAATCTACAAATTTAGGATTAGGTCTATTATTCGAGCAGTACTAATATCCTAGTAGACCATAATTCTACAGGTGCACGTGGTTTCAGAAAAACTGCTTCAGTACTCATATTCAGTGGTAACATACAATTTTCAACCGGACAGTGACTCAAGAACGTTTAGATACAGTTGAATTTTTCACCAAAGACGAGCCGCTGTATAGGTATCAAAGGGGGTGAATAATGTGGCAAATAATAATAATAGTAGTAATAATAATCATTTGATTGTTATTCGAAGCGAGAAAAGTGGCTTCCATATTTACAGGGAGTTCAGCATTTTTGTGTGTGGGCTTCGATACTTCCCGGGTGCCCAGACTGAAGCAGGTGGTTATCTTAGGGGGCCACACTCGGAGCCTTTGACTTGAAGGTCCAATCCACAAGACAGTGGAGCATCGTAAGGAAATGCAGTCTCATGGTAGCCGGTGACCAACCATTGTTTCATACGCCATTTGTTCCTTCAGGATACTGGAGCCCATGTGCACCATCGGTTTGCGATCAGGTTAAAGCTCTGGACATTCGCTTTTCGTCCTCTTATTTTCGTAAACAACCCGCCTGTCACGAGAAGGCAATGAGTAAGACTTCCCTGGCAGAGGCTGTATACGCGTGGCCGTGTGAGAGTATTTCGAGAGCGAGAGGGGACTCTCTCCACTCTCGTCCATACCAGGGCATTTGGGGGCCAGGGCCGTTGATCTGAAAACAGACTTTATGGCCTCAGCATTGAACCGGTTATTCTTTCATGTCCAGCCTTAACCTAGATAGAGATACGTTCTCTCCTGTATATTATTGGACAGAGATCAAAGACATAACAGAAACTGTTGACTTTCTTATTGTGCATACAGCCGACGCAATTCGACATACACAGAAAATATTTTTTACATCACTTTTCGTTTCGAATGTGACCAATGTTCAACTTATGAATGCAAAATTATTTTATTAAGTTTCTGATTTACGTTACAAAGGCGTCCGTGCAACATCCCCAGAAAATGTGTTTAACTTACAAATTGCTTCACAGTTTAATTTACAAATAGTCAACATAGAGATCTACTTTCCAGTGACTCAGCGATACATCTCAGCCAATAAACATGTACCTTTTGGCCGAATATTTAGTGCATTTTCTCACATTCATCCACAAATACTGCATCCTGCCTAAGTACCTCCACCAAATGCTTGTCTTGAAACTTACCTAGATGTTCCAATAAGACAAGATCAAATCAATGTAACATGACGACTGAGTATTATATGAAACGACTGTCAGTTCCAGGCAACACAACATGTTTTCGATGAAGTTTTGTTCTACGAACTGGATGGTTTGGTCGTAGAGCTTTCATCGTTCTTCTGAACGACTAGCCCCACTGAAAAATGAACCGTCTCCTAAAAATCTTACAGGACTACGTTCACTAATGGACACACTTCAATACCATTCTATAACGTTTCGAATTATTTGAATTATAGCACGAACTAAGAGTCCCAGAAATAACGCAATTGAATTAAGAAGTAAGACACAAGCACAAGCGAATGTATTGTATTTGGAATTCGAAATCGAGCATTCAACAACTACCAAGATATCGTTAGTCCATTCAAACACCACACATTCCCGTTTTATTCCTAACTTCTATTGTCGTGTTAACTGTTTACTTCAAATCTTGACATCTGATTCATTTAGATGTGTGAGTAACAAGGGTCATGCTTGCGAAGTTTACCAAGGTTTCTTCGAAGTGATGGTGTTCTTCAAACTCACTACCCTAGTGCATATTCTACACTTATTGCTGATGCATCACATGTAGGTATTGGTGCAGTTTTGGGGCAGGAACGTCGATTGGTTTCACGCAAACTTATTGTCGCGGAAAAAGGTTATTCACAAACTCAGCGGGAAGCATTATCTATGTTTCGGGCCTTCAAAATACTTCATAAATATTTGTTTGGAAAAAATTCATCATTGTTACAGATCATGAAGCTTTAAAGTTTATTTACCATCCTGAAAAATTCTTAGCACGTTCTTCAGCTGCTATGGTTCAGCGATGTAGTATTGTTTTGAGTGCCTATGACTATAGGGTTCAACACAGAAGTGCCAAACAAGTTCGATACGTTGACTACATTTCCTGGCAGTCATTACAAGAGAGACTTGTTAATATTTCAGAATGTTTGTTATTGCAAACCGTACTGGTGAGACGTTCACATCTCATTAGAAAAACTCGTAGATACTTTGGATATATACTCAGTGCTATACGGGAAAGTTAAAATGGTAATCTGAAACCTAGATTTCTGGCCTATTTTTCAAAGTGGGATAAGTTGTTTGCCACACCTGATGGTATTTTGTGTTTACACTATCGTGTAGTTATTTCATTTTTATTACGTGAAGATCTTCATAATGGAGATTTAGGTACTGAGAAAATGTAGCCCTTGTTCAGGCTGATATGTTGATCGCCGGAGATAAATACAGATATACGTCGTAGAGCAAATAATTGTGGAAAATGTCGTAAGTTGAAAAGTCAGCCTTTGACACGGACTCTATGGCCAGTACCGTCTGAGGCCTGGTAGAGAATTTGTACTGATTATTGTGGTCTATTTCTCGGCAAGTTCTATGCACTTGTAGCTATTGTTCCTTCTTCAAAGTGACCTCAAGTTTTTTCAAAACTCCACCAAATTCTAACTCTACAATCCAAGTATTAAGAAAAGTGTTTGGCCGTGAGAGGTTTCCCAAGCTGTTAGTGTATGTGTTATCACTTCTAACGGATTTTATAAGGTGCCTATTATGGCTTTTCAAGGCATCTAACTACTTTTTTGAAAAACCTGACCATTTACTTCTATTATAAAGATCGGCTTCTCAAGATAAAGGGTTTTATTCCATTCACTGTTATGAGATTTGCTTCGTCACAGAGGTATCGAATATTGAACACCAGCGGCAAACCAAAGTAAACGCTGATGATTTTCAAGTGTCTACGCTTACTGCTAGTTATCAGCGATTTCCCCACAGCGTCTGGCATTCGTAAATTTACGATGAAAATTCTAAATGTTGCTGAGAAAAATGATGCCGCCAAAAATATTTCGGAAATTCTGAGTCACGGAGGATATCATAGGGTATTTCTTCAAGATTTTAAGAATATCACTCTATAGAGAGAAGGAATATCGAAGTTTAACAAAATATACGAGTTCCCTTTAAATCTCAACGGCCAGAATGTCATGATGGTAATGACGTCTGTGTCAGGCCATTTGACTAATTATGATTTTCTCCCAAATTACAAGTCATGGTAGTTTCTTCTACGGTTTTGCTAACTTTACAGGCATTCTTGTGACCCAATGGTGCTCTTCGACGCACCGATTGTTAAACAAGTTCTCAAAGATTACGAACCAATAAAGGTTAGTCGGCCTGTCTCATGGGGATCCTATTAAATATTCATGTATTTGTGTATATAGTTAAGGCATATTTATAAATTAACAATAATTTTTAGGTTTTATTTGCTTTCTATGTTTTCTTCTGACGAAATAGCCAGTAGCACCCACAATGTGTACCATTTTGTTAGAAAAACTAATCACGATAGTATTCCTCCAGTGTCGCGATGTCTGATTTGAAGTGGACAGTTTATTGGGCGAGACTAATTTAGGGACGAGCCAATGAGAAGCGTTTGAGCAATTTCAACTATTAGCCAATCAGAAGACTGTATAAAGTAGACATATATTATAAGAAAGTAATGAATTACAGTGGACATTCTTCTTTTACATGATTTAAAAGATTCAGATTTGTGTAGTAAGGAGAGAAGGCCTGTGGCCTATGTTATTCCTTTTCTAGTATGCTTCTGTGAGTGTCCAGTCTTCTCTTGAAAGAGTCAATTGAAGGTGCGGACACCACTGCTTCAGGCAGCAGGTTCCAAGTATTGATGACTCGGTGTGAAAACCTGTATGCCACGGGTATTTTGTTCGTTCTTGGCTTTTCTACTCGCCTGCTATGTCCTCTGAGGTGTCCCGATCTAGTGGGAAGAAAGAGAGAGAATAAGTTAGGTCCGAAATCATTTCTCAGTATTCTGTACATCAATATTAGATCTCCCCTTAGTCTGCGATAGGACAGAGTAAAGAGGTTCAGTTTTTCAAGCCGCTCTTTATATGATAAACCCGGAGTTCCGGAATTGCACGCGTAGCTGCCCTCTGTACCTTTTCTATTATGTCCGAGTCACCTTTAAACAGGGGCTTGCAGCCTGAACACAGTTCTCTAACTTAGTTCTCACTAAGGATGTGTATAATGTGGTGAACATGGTAGTGTCAAGCTTAGTGAATGTCCTTTTTAAAGCCCAGAGGGTTCGAAACCCCTTAACTGCGACCTCCCGGCAATGGGCCGTCGTCTTAAGATCATTGCTCACTGTCACCCCTAGGTCCTTATGAGACCGGACTACGGGTAATGACACATCCCCTATGTTGTACGTATTAACCTTTGAATCCCCCAAGTGCATGTAGACACACTTTTCCGAGTTGATAGGCATTAGCCACTCTTTAGACCAGTTTATCATATTATTTAAGTCCGCCTGAAGAGTAAATGCGTCTTTGTCTCCAGTTATTACTCGCCAAATTTTTACATCGTCAGCGTATAATAACATTGGAGACTGTACTATACTTGTAAGATCATTAACGTACATTATAAAAAGTAAAGGACCTAAGACGGAACCTTGGGGTACTCCACTAAGTACTGGTCTCCAGATGGAGCACTTGGAATTTATTCTTACTTTTTGCCTACGACCTACTAGGAAATCCTTAATCCATTTTAAAAGAGGTCCGGCAATACCAAGGTTTGTCAACTTCAATAGCAGCCTATTAGTTGGCACCTTGTCAAAAGCCTTACTGAAGTCTATGTAGACAACATCCACTGAGTTTCCGTTGTCTAGCGCATTAATCCAGAGCTCCCTAGCTATAAGGAGGTTCGTTGTACAGGATAGACCCTTTCTAAAACCATGTTGTGCCATGTTCAGCAAGTTATTGGTTTCCATAAATGCTGTTATGGTCCGTTTGATTATTCTTTCCAGTATTTTAATTACAACACTGGTGAGGCTTACGGGTCTGTAATTTGATGGAACTTGTCTTGGTCCTGTTTTATGTATGGGAGTGACGATTGCGTCCTTCCAGTCCATAGGTAACACACCTTGGTCAAGTGACATTTTGAATATCACAGTCAGTGGGGCTGCGATATATTGGGCAATATGTCTCAAGATTTTAGGGTGTAGTTCATCTGGTCCTGTTGACTTCTCCATGTTTAGGGTGCTAAGAGCCTTAAGCACATCGTTTTGGTCGAAGTCCACGGTGAGCAGCTGGTTTGTTGACTCTGTAATTGGGTCTGGTTCTTTCTCTAGAGGAGGTTCCTGAGTGAAAACTGCCCCAAAGTAGTCAGCCATAACCTCAGCTTTTTCCTGATCTTCCTCTATCATTTCAGATTCACTTCCTACTTTAATTAGGTTGGGAATCCAATGATGAATCCTTGTTCTGTAGTTTATGTACGAGAATATCCTCTTGGGCTGCTTGAGTGCAGATTCTGCCAGCTGCATTTCATATTTTCTTTGCGCTTCCCGAATTTTAGTTATACACTCGTTTCTTATCGATCTGTAACGTTCCATCGTACCCGCTGTGCCAAGGCGGATGGCAACATCCCAGCATTTCTTCTTTTGTCTTAGTAAGCGTCGAATATCCCGCCCTATCCAGGGATGTCCGTGCTTCTTTTTCTTTGGGACAGTCCAGGGTATGTATGGTTGAGTTACCCGATTGTATAACTGCCTGAATAGAGTCCATGCCTCTTGTACTGATGCCTTTGAGTCGATTTCCCAGTTCTCAGCCGATGCTGCGGAGTTAATTGCCTGCATATCTGCCTTCCATATGTTAGGACGGGCCGGCGCAATTGTTTGACAAGCAATCTCAGCCATGAATTTGAATAAGATGACTGCATGGTCACTTCTCCCAAGTGGTGGGAGAAAAGCCGTTTGACCAACGTCATCACCGTGTGTGAAGACTAAATCTAAAAGAGAAGAGTTTCTTAAGTCGTATCTTGTGGGATCTCTAATGTGTTGGAATAATGCTAGTCCAATCGAGGTTTCTAACAGTTTGGAGTCGAACGACGATATGGATGACCCTACTTCTAAGTTAACCCAGTTTATATATGGTGCATTAAAGTCGCCTACTACAAGGCTTTTACCGTTGTTACACCAGGACTTAAGTTTACTAAGGAGAAAATCATCTGCTACACATTCTGGACTGCGATAAACTACAACTACTTCAATATCTTGCCTTCGGCATTTCAACTTACATCTCACCAGTTCACATGTCCCTGAAACATGTGCTACTGTCTCAGCTAATCTTATGGTTAGGGTACTTTTGGTGTACAAATAACCCCGCCTCCCCTTCGGTTTAATCTATCAGCCCTACTGGTTATGAAACCAGTCAATTGGATTTCACTATCTAATACCTCTGACGTTAACCAAGTTTCCGAGACAGCGATAACGTCCGGTTTTTCTTTGTCCACCACTGACTTCAGCTCCGCCATTTTATTTAGTAGGCTGCGAGCATTTGTGTAGCACACTTTTAAGTCTGTGGAGAGCTTTCCCTTGCCACCCAGAGTGGCTTGGGGATCGTTTTGCTCCGAACTTTTACAATCTGAAAACCCTTAAGAACGAGGTTTCTTTCACCGTTTCGGCGACGCTCGTTTATTTCCGCTTCTGCAGCTCTTCTCTTAATACGATCAGCTAGGCTGAGGTCCTCACGGACATATATTCCGGATCCAATCAGTTTACGTGAATTACTTAGAATCAGGTTCCTTTCTTCCACCGTGTTGAATGTAACCTTTAGGAGGCGGTTTTTCTGAGGACTTTCGGAATCCACCTTTTTTCCTATTCTATAAAGCTTACAAATACTAACTCCTGAAACTGTATCTGGGAGTAGTTTACTTAATGATGTCTTAATATGATTGAGATCATGTTCAAATCTTGCCTTTGGTTCAGTATCTGAAGATTCTCTTATCTTATGAAAAATGACTGATCTATCAGAGAGATCTGTCTTTTCACGCGGTGGGGAATTTTTTTCTGATAACATCCCTTCCAATGTTTTGCTGACCAGCTGCGTTTTGCCTACAGCCTTTTTCTTCTTATTTTTTTTCTTCTTACCGAAGTCCATTTGTCACCACTCAGAACAGCCACACCTGGACTATGTGGAACGGTGACAGTTTTATCCGGATCTTCTATTTCGACTAGAGGTGTATGACTGCCGATGTCATTATCAAGCGACACTTCATTTCTCGTTAATGTCAACGGAGATTTCACGTTCCCGTCAACCGCAGTCAGGTGTTTAATGGGTCCAGTAGCAGCACTTACTACACTGACACATTCTTCATCGTCAGTGCTCCTGTTATCAGTGCTTCCGCCATCATTTTTCTTGCAGGCCAAAGCCAATAGGCCCATAGCCTCCTGTATTAGTACCTTTTTATCCGTACAGCAGAACATACAAAGCCAATGCGAGTTAGGCTTCGAGCATCTTTTGTAAGCCGTCGGACTTAGTCGTGTACACATTTTGTGATACCACTTTTTACAGTCGTCACACTGCATTCCCTCCTCAACGGAGAACAAACAATTTGGTTGCCCACATTTGTGAGTCTTACCAACCATTTTAATTCGATTTAAAAGGTTTAAAAACAAAAAATGATAACAATGTGAACACAAATGTTAGTCAAGGACTAAAAACAGGTACTCAGGACAAAATTTAGTAAAAAATTTCAAACTTTAACCAAAGAACTCTTAGTTAAAGTAGACCAAGAATGCTTTTTAGTGCAATAAGTACCAAAAGCAAGTATAATCACAACAAGTACAAAAATCACTGCCCTTTTTGAAATTCGCGCGTCTTGTTAAGGTTTAATAAAGGTTCAGAGGTTCCGAATTCATAATGCATACGGTATAGAAACTGGTCCATAGGGTTGGGGTTAAGGTTAGGTTAGGGTTAGGGGTTAGGGTGCTGACATACGATCGGTTTACAACGGGTTTTAGAGAAGAGGTGTTTATTGAGAGGCTACAACCCTTACCCTATGGACGAGTTTCTATACCATATTCGTTATGAATTCAAAACCTCTGAACCTTTATCAAACCTTAACAAGTTTTTAAATCATGTATAAGAAGAATGTCCACTGTAATTCATTACTTTCTTATAATATATTTTTACTTTATACTGTCTTCTGATTGGCTAATAATCGTCAAGGTCATTTAAGCTTCGTTCAAAGGTCGTCCCTAAATTAGAGTCTCGCTCTTGAAATAGTGTCCCTCCTATCTTTAATTTTGCCGATATACGTGTAATCAAGGTTTATTTACTTGTGTTATGTATCATTTCCCCTCAATTGAGCACCTAACAACAAATCTAGCGTGTGTATATGATATTTGTCCAGCAGTTTACGTCATAACTGTCATTATTTGTGTGTTTAGTTAGCTGACTTAAATACCGTTTATGTAGCGTATCACTCATTCCAAATCGAGGTTTCATACGAGTTTAGGAAGGATAGGAAGTTTGGTGGCCTGTTTGGCGAGACTATAATTTATGGACGAACCAATCAAATATAAGGTAACAGGTTTCTGATTTAGGCTCGAAATTCGCTCATCCATTTGACTACATAGAGTTTTGGCATTATAGCTGGTGTCAGTTCGTGATGAAAACCCTAAATCTAATTCCTAACCCTAACAATCAACTGTAATTCATAATTTCGATTCCCCACACCGGTTTATAACCCTCACTATGTCCTAGTTATTAGGTTTACACTCTCGAGGTCACTTTAGCGTCGCTCAAAGGCCGTCCATAAATTATGGTCTTACCGCCTGTATTTCATCTGGCAATAGAGGTCTCTCTGTCGACCCAACATTCTTCTGAACGCGTTGAAGCCCCAAACGCTTGTTAAGACAAGGATTTCTGCTGGTTGGCTGGGGAAGTCGGTATTCATCTGACAAGTAATTAGTTCCAACCCTGTAAACTTTTCGGGGTATCCAGGTAAATTTTTTTGGAAGATAAAAAGAATAAGGGCATCACAATCCTGAGAATCAGTTTAGTTGAATTTTCTTGAGTTTCTTTTAAAAACCCACTTTTTTAGACAGTGACCGGGCACTTAAATGCAGTACTGAAGTTTGTGTCAAAAGAAACCATACAAGGTCTAAAAGGTCCTAGCATATGTGGCATGAGGCTCTAGGTTTTTCGCTAGAAGGTTCTAATACTTCATGAATAATCCCTTGTGGATTTACTTTCCAGACAGTTTTCTAGGTGTTGAGCTGACACATTAGTTAATATTGCTTCAAAAACTAAAACGGCCTGGTCACTTACCTGGAACTAGCATACAGTCAGTGTGTCGCACCACCCTGGTAATTGATCGGTATGCAAGTTAGTAATGTTTCAAAGTCCAGGTCTTATCTAGTTTTTTCTCCCACACGTTACACTAAGACACGCTTAAGCAGGTTAACTAGATTTTATTCCGAAGGATTTTCCGATAAATACGCCCTTAAATTTTTATGGTTTACGATAGCTGCGGCAGGCCAATATAATGCCAAACGTCCATTTCAATCAAAGTTTAAAACGGCATTGTTTACGTGATATAAATAATCACGACTAACGCACTTAAGAGAATAAGTGCAGAAAAACTTGTACAGACGGTACACGTGATGCCTTAACTGTAATTAGTCCAACTGAATTTTCCCAAACGGTAGTTTTGACACCTTATAAATGACCAGAATTATAAGATTTACTCAGTGAATATAATTTCACTGTCCTTTTTAAATAGCGTGTGAGTGGACGAATATATATATATATATATATATATATATATATATATATATATATATATATATATTAATAGGACAGTTTTCAAGTTTATAAAAGCAACTATTTTTAACTTCTTAGCAAACGTTACAGCGCGAAGTGCGAAGCTGTCAAAAGTTAATTATATGGACTGATTGCGATCGTGAGGGTGAAAATATTGGCATCGAAGTAATTGATGTTTGTAAAGAAAGTAGGTCTTTGTTCTTGTAAGCGTCAATCGAATAATATTTATTACAGTTAAACCAAACATTGAAGTTCTCCGTGCTCGGTTTTCTGAAATTACACCTGCGTAAGTTGTTTATTGGCAATATATTTTGATTGGTTAATGTTTTGTATTTGGTTCCTTAAAAGTTTATTAGCAACTAAGCCTACTCTTAGCACGTGTCCGTCATCAAATTGGATTTTTTATATTCACTGCAAAGTACGTCATAAGAGCAGTATCAGTAATGTTTGTGTAACTCCCATGACGCCCTTGTTGTATGCTAGGCCCAAAGACAGTTGTATACTTTGTGTACAATGAACCCTATTATTGTTCCTATTTCAAAACTGGAGCAGTGGATTAGTGGCTAAAGGGATTCGACTCTCATCCACTATGTCCCACATTCAAATTCCACTCCACCTACTTTACTTTGGGCAACTAAGTACTATCACTAGGCTTCATATTTCTTAATAATTAATAAGGCGAAAAATCTTCATCGAATTTGTTCGGGACTTTTATGTTCAAAAGCTGTCTATCTCATCACAAATTTAGCTGGTGTAAGAATTCGAGTGGTTAAACCAAGACGTGGAATCAGTTTATAAAGTCATTGACTGAAATTGAGTCTTGTTGTTGGGTACAGGTTACCTTGTTAGGGTACTTGCGATTATCGTAGTTGGGTATATTGTGTAACGTTACTCGAAACCGATCTCAGTGATGTAGCTGCTAAGAGTATATTTCAGGAACAACTAGAAAAACAGTTAGGCAGCCATGTATGTGATGCCCACCCTGAGGCAGCATGGAATGATATCCGAAAAGCTGTGGAAACAGCAGTGATATCTGCTAGTAAGGTAACCCGTAAGGTTAGGGAGCAACAATGGATCTCAGCAGCATCTATCTCACTGATAGATGCTCGGAAACTCATTCCGCCTGGCTCTGAACATAATGAAGAGCGGAGTCAGCTTAAGCGCAAGCTGACAAGAAGTCTACGCAATGATCGTGAACAGTGGTGGTTAGCGAAAGCAAGAGAGATGGAAAAGGCAGCGGCAATAGGTAATAGCAGACAATTGTTCAGACTTGTTAAGGAAACCGGTATTAGGAAACCGACTGTTAGCGAAACACTCTCAGAGAAAGATGGACATATTATACATTCTCAATCCAGGAGATTGGATCGATGGGCAGAACACTTCAGGGATCAGTTCAACTGGCCTTCAGTCACACTTCGGTTTCCCACGATCTTCAGTCAACCTGAATGGCAAGTTAACGTAGGTCCTCCGTCTCTTTACGAAGTTGAAAAAGCCATAGGAAATGTGAAGCGAGGGAGAGCAGCAGGCCCTGACAGGCTTACTCCTGAGATTTTTAAGGGTGGTGGCTTAGTATTAGCAGTGAGATTAACTGAGGTCTTAGGTAGAATTTGGGAACTTGACGTAATTCCATCTGACTGGTTTCAACCACTGATTGTGCCAGTTTTTAAGAAAGGACAAAAGTCCTCTTGTGACAATCACAGAGGAATCAGTTTGACTAATATATTGTCCAAAATATTAGCTTCAATAATACTTTGACGCCTAACTAAAGCTCGTGAAGAGCAGACTAGAGAAAACCAGGCTGGTTTTCGACCTGGGCGTGGTTGTATAGATCAGATATTCACACTACGTCAGGTTCTAGAACACAGACGCACACAATCGTAGTATTTGTCCACCTTAAGGCGGCATTCGACTCTGTAGATCGTGAGGTTCTATGGCAGTGTTTTTCACTGAAAGGAGTACCAAAGAAGTACATTAACATTAAAAAGGCTCTCTACTCGAACACAACTGGTCAAGTGAGAGCTTATGGCGAACTGTCATCAGAATTGATTACCTCAAGTGGTGTTCGTCAGGGCTGTCCACTCTCTCCATTCTTGTTCAACTTTGTGGTCGACGTACTTTTAGAGATAACACTTTCCTCATCTAAATTTCCAAGGGTTGAACTTCTACCGGGAGGTTCACTTGTTGACTTAGAATATGCTGATGAAATAGTTTTATTTGGCGAAGACGCTGACAAAATGCAGAGTCTTCTGACCACTCTAAGCAACAATGCAAGCATGTTCCGGATGCGATTCTCTCCCTCGAAATGCAAAATGTTGCTTCAGGATTGGGTTGCATTGACACCCGAACTAATGATAGGGAGTGAAGTAATTTGGCGTGTCGATCGCTTCACTTATCTTGGAAGTCTCATCAGCCCTTGTGGTCTGGTGTGTGACGAAATCTCAGCACGGATACAGAAGGCTCGACTAGCTTTTGCCAACTTGCGTCATTTATGGCGTAGGCGAGATATCCGTCTATCAACCAAAGGATGGGTTTACTGCGCAGCAATTCGTCCCGTCCTACTTTATGGCAGTGAAACATGGCCGGTAAGAGTAGAGGATATTCGTAGGTTACTAGTATTTGATCATAGGTGTCTTCGAAATATTGCTCGTATATCCTGGGACCATCGAGTAAGTAATGCAGTTGTTAGGAAACGGGTACTAGGTAAGGATGGCAAATCAATTGATGACGTAGTGAAACTTCATCAGTTGAGATGGCTTGGACACGTGTTACGTATGCCCAACGACCGACTGCCTCGACGTGCGATGTTCAGTGGTATAGGAGTAGGTTGGAAGAAAGCTAGGGGCACCCAGACCAAAACATGGCACAAGTCCATGAAGTCACTGACAAGTGATCTGAGTCATGTTGGTACGTGTAGACTACCTGGTTGGGGACCGCGAGATAATAGCAACCGATGGTTAGAGACCCTGAATGACATGGCTCAAAATCGTTTGCAATTGCGCAGGTGCATACACTCTTTGTGTTCTCCCAAATTTTGATCTCCTTATTCCTCCTTGTCTTTTTTTCTCTTTCCAAATTTATTTCACTGTATTATACTCTTTGAGTAACATCTCCAAACGCTAATTTTCCCGATTACTGCTTATACTCTTATTACCTCTACCACTACGGGATTTGAATCGACCACTGCATCTCTGTGCTAATGTGGTATGGCAACTCGAACTGATGTACGTACGTACGAAGTTCTACGTTGTTACTGACTGACTGAGCTGCTTGCAATCTTAACCCACTAAATCGTGCGTTTCAAAATTATTATCTAGCGAATTTTCTGCTAATTCACTCATTCTTGAACAAAATTTTCTAGTGTCATTTTACTATTGCTTTGTAGCTGTGCCTTAGTGGTCAGTGCGTTTGACTTTCGACCATTAAGTTCCAGGCTCAGAACCTGCTCAACCTACTGCAGTTTGAGCATCCAGGTGATATCACTAGTTCTCATACCTGGAGTGTGGTAAATAAATTGATATATCTTCATAAAAGGCAAAATACATCTAACTGATCGAAATGCACTTAGGCTGTTTCTATGTAGGCCGTTTCCTTTAATACTTCTTATTTTTTATCCTTACTGCTAGTTTACCCGCTTTTACGTTTTTACGGTGCTATCACTTCGTTTTTTTGTGATGCGCAATTATATATATATATATATATAGTGGTCTTGAGTGCCCTCAGAGGTATAGGGACGGTTATCACTTTCCGGTTGCCCACACCGTGGAAGGGTTTTTCTAGAGGTACCTGAAAAGGAAATCGGGTTAGATTTGTTCCTAATGACCTGACAGTGTGACCGGAACAACTGAATCCACACTCGGGCAGTCCTGAAAATGAGGCTGACCCAGATGTCGCTTGGAGAGATATGCGAACAGTTGTGGGAACAAACAGCGACAACAACTATTAGTGATCTGAATCAAAGGGTCACGAAAAACCAGTGGATTTCCGCCTCATCTATTGCACCGATAGACTCATAAACTCATCCCATCTGGCTCCGGACACGATGAAGAGCGAAAACAAATCAGATCTAGCTTAACCAAAAGTCCACGAAACGATCGTGAGCAATGGTGGGCAACAAAAGCAAAAGAGATGAAGAAAGCAGTGGCTGTAGGTAACACCAAACAGTTTTTCAGACTAATAAAAGAAACCGAAATCAATAAGTCAAGTGTGTGACAATCTCAGGAGAAGACAACACTCTTATCTCCTCTCAGTCCAGACATTTAGGACGATGAACAGAACACTAAGTGTGAATCCTATCTTAACGTAATGTTTTCAGATGGATTGTACGGATGGTCTGTTTGAGAATACTCCATTTTCTCTAAAAGATTTCGATTTAAATTTTTGTTTTAGAGCTGTTAATCGTGCCGTAAATCGGCTCACAATTCCTGATTATAATGCCAGCACAGCTGTTGATGTGCGCCAGGAGCTAGATTTACGTATTGGGGCTGCCTTCACACGCTTCCAGACTTTGCGGTTAAGGCGAGTTTTCCCCCAAGCTCTTAGTGACCAGTTGATCTCGTATGGATCTTGTCAGTTCCCAACTCTTGGTTTCGTTGTAGAACGCTTTCGAGAGGTTGACCAGTTTGTTTCTGAACCATTTTGGCGTATTGTGGGTAAGTTATTATTAAATTGATGTAGTTATGTCATATTTGACAAGATGTAAGTCTTTATAGAGGTGACAGTAATAAAATAGATTTAGTAAATGATGACCAACATCTGTAAGAGATATTTAACATATCCATCTCTGTTGTGTCGTATGGTAAAATTATTTATCAGGATAGATTTAATTTTTCTGCGCAGCAGTACACACCATACTATTTATCTTAGGGTTATATGATTTTTAAAATGGTAGTGTGCTCGAAGATGAGGTACTACATATGTCGTAGTCAAGTACTATACACTTTTAGTGTCAGCGTGGAATGTGGAGTCTGTTAACATGTGGTTTTCCTGTCATACTTGTTGTAATCATATAACTAGTTAGTTTACTCGAACAATATTCGGAACCATTAGTACATAACCAAAAGACCTTCAAAAATATTCGTATCCTTCGGAGCTGACGCACTTGATTTGTAACCACTAGTTTCCAAGTTCAAATTCCACTTCGATTTGGATGGCCGGATGGTATAATTAGCCCTGATGCAAAGACAAATACATGAACATGTACTTCGAGAATAAGTTACATTAACAAGTCTATTAGATGTTCGATCCCTAAACGCCTTTCTTCTAACCGTAATGCTAATACTAAATTTGAAACTTCGTGGAACACGTATTTAAGTCACTACTCGCAGCTAGAGTGAAATCTGAATTTTTAAATGTTTTAGTCAATAGTACCAAATACAGGACTAAAATGATGTCTTTTTTTAATTATGGCGATTATGTCGTCGTATATTTTATTGCAATTTGATGTAGTACTTTCATCACAGCAATATTATAACACGTTTTATCTCTATTTGCTTTCGAAAATATATACCATCCCTAAATTTACTATGTGTTAGTGGCTTATAAAAGATTATAAACCACTAACATACAGTGGTTTATGAAAGATAACCCTCAAATGCCCTGGTACGATCGAAGGTAGGGAGAGTCAGCTCTCCTCGACATGCTCTCACATGGATACGTGCACACAACCTCTGCCAAGGAAGTCCTACTCACTGCCTTCTCGTGGAGGGACTGATTTTTACGAAATTGGCTGGTACCCCCAAATGCCCTGGTATGGACGAGAGTGGGGCGGACCCTCCCTCCCTCTCGAAATGCTCTCACATGGCCACGCGTATATAGCCTCTGCCAGGGAAGTCCTACTCACTGCCTTCTCGTGACAGGTGGGTTGTTTACGAAAATAAGAGGACGAAAAGCGAATGTCCAGAGCTTTAACCGGATCCCAAACCAATGGTGCACATGGGCTGCAGTATCCTGAAGGAACAAATGGCGTATGAAACAATGGTTGGTCACTCGCTAACATGAGACTGTATCTCCTAACGTTGCTCAACTGCCTTATGGATTAGACCTTTAGGTCAAAGGCTCGATGAGTGGCCACTCCAAGACAACCACCTGCTTCGGTTTGGGCACCTGAGCAGTCTTCCAGCCCTCACACAAATCGAATGATTTGTGTGGCGCATATGTATTTGATTCCCCCTTGTACTGATGTTTATGTGTTTAAACAAATAAATATAAAAGACTCGACTGGAAAATGGTAAGATACTGCATTTTCATTACAATATTGAGATACATTCATCGTGCTTACTATGTTACCATTTTGTTTAAGAACCGTTTCGGATCGATACATCGTCTTACTACAAGAGAAAAAGTAGTTTAACGCATTTACCACTTTGCCTATTCTGGAGACCTTGCCCTCAATGAGGTTGAGCTCTCGAAAATACCAACATGGTTAGAAAACTTTCTGTCGGCTTTTACCAACTTCAACCGTCTATTACTCATATATTACTTTGCAGATATAAAGTATAGCTTTTAAAGAAAGTTTGAGTAGTTTGCTGGCATTCGATCACTGATGTCTTTGAATTATTGTTTACTCCTGGTGGAGCCATCGGGTGAGTACTGATGAGTCTGAGTGTAATGTACTTGATTAAGATACCAAGTTGGACAGTTCGGAGAGCATTCATTAACTGAGTTTATGGTACATGGAGAGCCTGTCCAGCCACCTCTCATTTCGGCGTATTATGACGGCTTTCATAAAAGCAGATCACAGCGGAGCTTGCGGTGCCCGGACCAGAAATAGCATCAGTTTATGAAGTTGTTGGTTGTTAGATTAGAGTGAGTTTGCAAGTTCAAACTTCATAGACAGAATCCATGAGGTAATCGTAATTTGCGGTCGAGGATCTTAAATGGTATAGCTGACAGTCGGTAGCAGTAGTGCAGCTGTATTTATTCTTTATCTTCCTCTAAATTTTGAGGGTAGTATCATTCCATATCTTTCTTTTGAACTGTATTCCCGACCGTTGTTGCTAACTTGACGTGGTGGTCGAACCTGTCTATCATAATGAGCCAATCTGGCTAAAATGGCTGGAACAATCGCTCCTCAAGGTCCTACCATGTCGATTGAAGAGCGGTAAGACTAAAAGCAGCGAACTCAAAGTTCGAGGGCGAACTCGTACTGTTGATGATACAGAAGTGTGACGGCAGTAAGGTGTTTCCTTCAGACGACCAGCATAACAGCGATACTGCCTTCTCACAAGGAAGAGTGGGATTAGAAAAGGTCGACCCTAAAAGTGCACACTTCACCTTACCCTACGGATTTCCGTCAATGGCGGTAAGGTCGCAACAAGTACGGAGCTAACACTAAAATTACTTACAAAAAGGTCGTGTGTGACCGGCCTCACGCAGTTGTCCCTTGGGTACTGTAGTTACGCTCTCAGGTCACTAAGATCACCTCAAACCCAATTTCCTCTTCAGATACCTCTGGATAAACCCTTCGACAGTGTGTGCAACCGGGAGTGATAACCACCCTCATGCCTCCAACATTACTCAAGACCACTGTATTCATAATCTATTTCTTTCCCCCTTTTCCCCCACATCTTGTTAATTTCTTTGATATGTTTTGAAGTGTGGCGACTTGAACCGTGCCATATCCTATGTTTGTGACTGTCTAATTGATCACTATTACGGTTTTCTTACTTGATTTATGTTCATAACCTTTGAATGACGATCGTTGTTTAGCCATAGTTCATCCATATATTTTTGGTCTTTCGATCTGTAATTTTAGTCACTGTATCACGCGACGAGAAAACAACTGAATTTCAGTGGCAACGGTACGTTGAATAGTGTCTTTCAATTAGTTGTTAAACAGTTAGTTGTCACTGTATTTGTGACTAATATTTTGGTTTCCCTTCTTTTTACATCAGTGGACGTCTTTTCGATCAAGATTGTTGCAGAGCATACTATGAACATTTACATCAAGTATGTTAATAGTACACAATGACTTTTTATATAGTTTATCCTAGGTTTTCCTAAACTGAAGTTTTATTCTAAACAAGAAAATGACTTTTACCATGAAAGTCACCGTTCACTCTACAGAACTCTTGTTAACTGTTGATGTTCGTTAGTTATTCGATTCATGCACTGATAAGACGTAATATGTTGTTTCATCTGAACTTATACTTTATGTCAGTCAATCAATCATCAGTAACGTACAGTCTTACATATATGCGCTTCGGTTAAAGTTGCCATATCATATCAATATTGCATGATGAAATCATCAAGACAAGTTCTATAGTAGTAGAAGTAGTAACAGTATCACTAATAGTAAAAGAGATTCGGAAAAGACAATATGAAAATCAGGAATGAATTCATGAAGTAACAAGTATAAGGTATTTTTGAAACACAAGTCTGAGGAAACAAAAAGTGAGTGCATCTGTTCCGAGTACTATGTATATCATAAAAGCAGAAACTCATCTCAATTAGCTTCCGTTATTTGAGTAGATACACTCACTCATTCATCATCTTACTGTACAAAAATATAACTTAGTGGTTATTAAAAGTCACACTGTATTGATGCAGAACTGCGTATCCGTGTTATAAGTTCTTTACTCAGCTATTAGGTTACAGGCCTAGACATTGCCGTACTTGCTATGTGTCGGTTAACTGTGTAGCATCGTTATCCTTCAAAAAACATGTGTGTATTTGTCAGCTTTTTAAATTATAGAACCAGGTTTCTGATAAATATACTTCGTATCCGACGTCTTCTGTATACTCGATCCTAAATATTTCTAAAACTATTCAGTTAGCTCCTGATTGAGTTCCTGTAAAATTTATAAAATGAAACTTCAACTTTTGGCCTATTGGTTTCGGTATAACATTTTAATGGTTTGAAGTACAATTCAATCAAAGACTAAATCTCTTGAGCAATAATTAAGCAATAAAATCATAACTTCATAGTGCTTCAACGTTTTATCTTATTTCGATGGAATAAAAATAGGCGATGCAAGTGTTGCAGGTTTATTGTTGTGTGCGTCATGCAAATTTCTATTTCTAACAAAATTTTATTGAGATGAAAAGACACACTTTCCCATCCAAAGTAACTAATCTCTTATGGTTTTTTAATTAAGGAATTCATTATTTACAAAGGTTGCGAATAAGGATAGTTAAGGTTGCACTGGGACCACCAATATTTCGTCATTTCTAATATATTCCAAAACATCTTATTGTTCATTGTATGGTTTGTTTTTTTAATTTTTCAACCAGAATCGCTATGGCCAAATCGTAGAAGTTATTAAGCGTCCGAAGACCAAATGGCGTCCAACTGCTTTGGATACTGTAGTGAGTTTAAAATTAATGTTTAATGTCATTTTCTTTGCACTGATCTAAGTAATACAGTACATAAATCTTGCAGAGTCTTTGCTTGAAAACTATTAGTCAAGCCAGAACTTATGAGGATCTGTCATCAGAATTGTTAAACATCAAGTGGTTTTTGTCAATTCATCTTACTCTTACATTTTTAGTGTTTCGTCATAGATACCCTTTAAGAAATCACACTCGTCATATAACTTTACAGGGATAGATCGTCTTGGAACCTCACTTATTGGCATGAATTACTCAACTGACTGTCTTGTTTGGTAAACATGGTGACAAATTACGGCTTACCAAATGCTTTGTTTAGTAATACAAGAATTTTTGCGGCGCTCTTTTAGTGACCATATGGATTGAATGATTGAGCTCACCGACCACTTCAGTTATCTTGACAGTCCTGTTGGGTTGGTTTATCTAATGAAATGTGCGCACGGATTCAGAATGCCTGCTTCGCTTTTGCCAACTTATGGTGTAGATGTGATGTCCATTTAGTGATCAAATGGGAAATGTAATGGGCAGAGGTTCGATATTTATCACACTGTGGTCGTGAAACCTGATCTTCGAGAATAAGGGACGTCTATAGGCTGCAAGCTTTTAATCATGTGTCTTGGAAGTATTACTTGTGTGTGTTAGGGCCACTGAGTAAACAATATTGTGGTTAGATCCGGAGTACTAAAGATGACAAGTTGATTGATAGAGTAGTGCTTTTTGGTTGACTGGGACAGTTGAGACCTGTATTACGTATGTTTACTTTTCATGGAAATATCGAAATCGTCCTGAGATGTGAATTGGACTATTTTGGTTTGAATTCAAAGGTATATTGGTGATTTAGCAGAAATTAAACATTGCTTATGTAGGCGGCTACTCTTAGAATATGAGATAGTATAGTGCCCATCGGCCGTTCTAAGATTGGAGTTATATTAAAACAGACCGCGATATATGTTTATAGTGAGTGTTGGTGCGCTGGGGAAACTTTTGCTTACAATTAAGTGTCTGCGAGGTTGAGTTTTTAAAAATAACATCCGGCATGGCGAATGATATTTGTATCCGCTATTGAGAGAGAGTGGATAACAGTTCAGAGGTTGATTGAGACCCATTTAGTAATCACATTCTTAATGATTCATTTGACCTCTGAGTGACGATGTAAGGGATTTCTTAAGCTGGATAAGTGACCACACTGCATATGAAACTGAGTACCTTATCTGCTATACAAGTACGTCGAAGTAGTCAAGACTAAAAGGTGTTTCACATAGCCCATTCACACTTGTATTGTGCGCCCATTATATCCCTTGCGACAGAATGTTATCTGAGTTTGTAAACTGATATAGGGGTACATCATTTCCCGTCCTTCAAAAGAGTACTTACTCCACTTGAATGTGGATTCAGGTCGACGACATTTCCTTGTAGCTCTTCCCAGCTGATGGCGGTGACGTTTGAGAATGAAAGCTAATTTCTGTTTACCTAATATTGTCGTTAACAGCTCCTGGGAAATGTGTTTGGATTTCATGCCTATACCGTCTTCTTCCGCGAATATTTGAGTTACAATACAATCTTCATCCGGCGTTTGATTTAAATGGATCATAAATGTGAAATGTATGTGATCAAGCAGATTGATCTCCAGCGTACCATTTAAACAGAAATTCAGCCATTGAATTGAATAATGCACTTCAATATTTACAATGAAACAACTGACATTCTTGACACAATTGTGTCTAGAATGTACACTTGATCGAGCAACTAATTGTCAAGCTTAATGCGTGAAAAACGTGACAAATCTTATGTATTTGCCGTTTTATAATATGAATATGAACATGAAATGCATACTTAAGTGGCGACTTTAAATCAGTTTTGGTTATATTGTCCGTAGAATCCATTTGTTTGAACACCCGATCATAAGAATAACACAAAAAATGAACAGAAAATTGTATTTCTGACGTTTCGTGACTTAATGTACATCATTTCTTCATTTTTATATTTACTCTGAAAAGTGACTTACATTAAGTCACGAAACGTCAGAAATACAATTTTCTACTTATTGGAATACTACAAAAATATGTGTATTATTAATTCTCTACCTAATGCTCAATTTATTTGAAACAAATGATGAAAATTTGAAACGTATACAATACTCTTCTTTGTGGTTCATTATTCCAAACGTTTGGATTTATTCTTCCTGAATGAACTAAACTGCTATCCAACACTATCTGTTCGCCCAGCCGGACCTTGGCGGTCTGCTTGAACATCTAGGCTACCTGTATCTGCCATCTAGATATCTCAACAAGTTATCTATTTTCGTTTGTTTTAAAGCAACATTATGTCTATTAATCGCATAACCTATTCAGGTGCCTTTCTGAAAAGTATACAAACTTTCGTTGTAAAAGTTACAAAAGGCCCAATCAAAGATATCGTGGTTGCTGGCAATATGCAGCGAAAAGAATGTACATTATTTAGGTGTCGATCTACTGGACTGCTAAATTCTAACTGGCGACCACTCAATATTTATCATCAAGATCGACCAAGAAGTAAGGAATGGAAACTTGTTGAAATACTTTGTGCTGAGAATTCTATATTGTACGAAAAATATAATATTGAATAAAGCTAATAATAATACTATGGTGTACTGGAATTCTCTCTGGCTGAAAACCCTTTCAAGCTTTCCGATGATTATCAATTCCCTTCCATGAATGATTAAAATTATTTCCTAGGACGTCGTTGTAGATTCAGGCCAATCATTACTTTCAAATCGTTAAAAGCATGGTTACGCTGAGGAGCCACTCAATATTCTACGTCGGTGTTTTTTTTACTGAAGCGCATCCATCATATTGTACCACTATTGAGCATAGCATATATTTTCCGAGATAAGAACTGAGTGATGGTGGTTCTCCAAAAGGAAATTCAACTCACTTAAAAAGTGGTAAATTATAGAATCGATCAATCTACCAGATGATTGCGTCTAATATACCAATGGTCATCGATGGTGAACCTTATTACGTGTGTATGAGGGATGATAAAGTGATTCATTCGTTAGAAACTGTTAAGATAAAATATAACTGGAAGTACAATACAATTAATACCACTGTCATATTTTAGTAATTTATTTTTACATTGATTGCTTCTCAAGATCCAGGTGTCTGTCAATAATAAGTAGCGTCTAATAGGAATACTCCACCATAGATGTACTTTGAATTAAGTGTCAATGGTTTACGTTTCATCGGGATATTAGTTACTATTTTAATCAGTTGAAGTTTAACGAATCGTTTTCTGTTCAGAAACGTACTTTATTTGTTTCATGTACTGCAAAGGAATTGGAAAAACTGGCCTCTCGCAAGTTACATATGGGAGCTAGATATGCAATGCAGTTGGCTGAGCGTCTTTACAACAAAGGTTTTATTTCATATCCTCGTACAGAAACTAAAATATTCCCACCGGATTTGGATCTTAAAAACTTAGTGCGCGTTCAACTAAATGATTCTCGATGGTCTGGTAAGTTTTGTAAAACAATTATTTGACTGGCATTGAAAAGTACTTAGGGTTAAGCTCTTATAACAATTAGTTACGGAATTTGAAAATGTTTAGTTTTATCCTTGTTGAAAGAATAGCTGCATCTCACCAGTATTGTTAATTTATAACGAACATTTTCCTGAATCTACTATTTTTCACCAACTTCATGAATGATTTCGAATGTCATACATTCCCGGCATTTTTCCTAATGCAAATGCAATGATAAGTCATTCAGTCAATTTATATAGCGATTAGATTCAGTGACAGCGTAGAAGACTATTAGCAATACATTGATTCCATTAAATATTAATGTTGTTGAATTAAACGTTGATTGTCATTGACCTACAATTTTCTTGTATTTCCGGTTTGTTTGTAGCCATGTTTATCATTAAAACAAAATATATGGAATCTCACGCTATTTACCATTTTTCAAGTATTTCTTCTTGATGTAACCTGACTTCGAATTTATATGACGGAATTGATTAAGTAATTGTTTTCTAAAATAGTAAAACAGTCTCTGTCACACATCAATTAGTCTATATAGTTCTCTTCATTCAATGTAAAACAAAAATTAGCTAAAACTGTGGTCATCGTTCACATGTGAGTTAAATTGGTTACTTAGTTGCTCAGACATCTGGCTTCGAACTAATCGATCGCTAATTTTAAACTCACTCTACCAACTTCAGCTTGACTAGGAGAGTAGTATAGAGTTACGCTTTACTCAGATGATATGACTGAAAACTGATTAGATGAACACCTGTACTTGGTCAATGAGCTGCACTAATTATAATTTAAAAATTTATTTATTGGTCATTCAGAAAACTATACATATGCAATCTGTGAGCTTATCGTGTGTTATTGTTGGCACTTTTGTCTCATAAACTAATGATTCCTCTCTCTTTTAATTCTTTATTTAATCAAGATTTTGCCTCCAGAATCCTTGAGCATGGTCCTAATCCTAAGAACGGAAAGTCAAGTGATAAGGCTCATCCACCTATACACCCGTTAAAAGTGGGCGATTCGCTTCAGGTATATTGTCGTTTAGCTATTTTACTGATAACAATATACATTAATACATTGTCTGATTATTCTCATAGTAGACTTTCATGTGAATTTAGGAAAAGATTTATCCGTTTGTGTCACGTGATAAGCATCTTTAACACAAATGTTTTCTGTAATAGAGAAGACTACAATTGTAGTGTTCAAATCAAGGAATGAAATGTCAGTTAAAATTTAATGTTTCAAAACCCACTCTTATCCTTAGTGTTTATTACCATAAGTTGTGACCAACCTCATTTATTTATTTATTTTAACACATAGATATTGGTACAAAGAGGCACTAAGTACATATGCGCCACACAAATCTCATTTGATTTGTGTGAGAACTGTGATATTGCCCGGGTTCCCAAACCGAAGCAGGTGGTTTTCTTAGGGGGCCACACCCGGAGCCTTCGACCTGAAGATCTGATCCACAAGGCAGTGGAGCATCGTAAGGAGATGCAGTCCCATGGTAGCCGGTGACCAACCATTGTTTCATACGCCATTTGTTCCTTCAGGATACTGCAGCCCATGTGCACCATTGGTTTGGGATCCGGTTAAAGCTCTGGACATTCGCTTTTCGTCCTCTTATTTTCGTAAACAACCCACCTGTCACGAGAAGGCAGTGAGTAGGACTTCCCTGGCAGAGGCTATATACGCGTGGCCATGTGAGAGCATTTCGAGAGAGAGAGAGAGAGAGCGGGTCCACCCCACTCTCGTCCATACCAGGGCATTTGGGGGCCAAAAAGTCATGAAGTACTTTTTAATAACTGTTTCATTTACACAAATTCTATTTCCACAGTATCAAACCCTGGTAGCTCTCTCTTTATCAAGCCTCCGTTAATCATGAAAAGACTTGCTCAGAAGGTTTATCAAAGAGATCATACGGATTTAAGCGAAGAGTTGTTAGAGTGTAATGTAACTAAAAGTAGGGCCAAACACCAGCATGTCAAGTGTTTTTCTGTATACTGATTTGTCTTTCATACGTTTTCTCAGAGTAGATAGACAGATTGTTACATCATATTTTTTCCGATTTCCAGTTGTTGACATACGCTTGTTTTTTTAGTTCCAAGTCTACCCTATATTGCATTGTAATTTGCATTTATTTTTATTTAGCTGCCTAATTTGTGGTTATGGTGTGGAGTGGATAAGATCTTTCTGTGTATAGTCAAACTTATTACGTTACCATGATGAAGATGTGATCGTCAGTATTCTTATACCGGTAGCCTAGTTATATAAGGTTCAGTGTACAGTGATTTGATGCATAACAGTTCTACCCTATGACTGGGATGGTTAGCTTTTTTGAAAGCCATGATGTAATGTCATGTTAGAAATACAAGCAATCGGAAACATTATTGTTCTTTCTAATTGTATAATAACCTTTGTTTTTATCTGTTACGCTTTAGGGTGATGAAGCACGTCTCTATGAATTGGTGACTAGGCATTTTCTAGCTTGCCTTTCAACCGATGCAGAGGGTGCTGAAACCATAGTTCGTTTGTGTATTGGTAAACCTACTCTTCCAAGAACATTTCATTCAAGTATAAGTACAGCTAATTTACTTACTTCAGAAGATGGGGAATTATTTGAGTCCAAAGGTCTTATGATTTTGGCTCTGAACTATTTAGAAGTTTACATTTATGATCGGTGGGCTGAAAAAGATATGCCTGTTTTTCAATTAGGTGAATGGATTTTACCTGATAATATTCAAGTAAGTTGTTTATTTAACGTCAATTTTTTCCCATAGACTTTGCTGTCAAAATCTTGGTTCTTTTTTACTAATATCGATAATAACCGTAACGTGATAATTTAATATTAAGTGTACTAGGAATTGTCAACAATTTGTTTTTATTTTTACGAAAATTTACTTCGGTTTTGTGATTTTATCTTCCCGTATTATGTAGTGTTATCAGATTGTTTTCATTAAATAAGTAGTGTTACAAACAACCATCTTCGAGACCAGCTGCTTTACAGTCATCATTATTATTTCAATATTTTGTGGGGAGCATTTCTATCGTTGTAATTACCGGTAATAAATTTCTTATGTAACATAAGCGTAAGGGATGGTTGTGAAACAACTGTATAAAGTTACGAAATGATTAGGTAATACTGTGGGAATCATCAGTCAAGTACTTTTTTGGTCGATCGATCTTCAACAGTGCTGTGTTTTTTGTACTGTTCTTTCAAACAAAGGATCACAGCTTTAGCCAATAATCTGTCTCAAAACTCTACTCCTTTCGAATATCATCACTGCGATGTATCACAGCAGTTAGCAGTCTGACGTAGGGATTACCGCAGCAACTAAATATCCGTTGGTAGGAGAATTTAATGCCGAATAATATAATTGTATAATCGTGAGTACCCTTTAGTAACTGATCAGTAGTCACTCATTATTAGAATTGTTCATCAATCTAATTAGTTGAAGGCAGAAATTTGATCTTGAATATTTTTTACTGCTCTGCTCATTATCATCAACAGTCAATTCTATATTGGGTTTTCAACCGTTATTCATTTAATTTAAGATATCTAGACTTTTCTTATCTTCAGCTTTAGATAGATTTATTTTTTTTGTTCAAATTACTGTTCGAAGTTTTAATATTCCACACCTTATTATAGTTGAATTGGTATTGACCATCATCTGGTTATGTCTTGTTTACTCGTTACAATTATAACTGTATTGTATCTTTCGAATAATAAATATCAATGCCCTCTTGAGTTAATTTAAGTGTACAAAGTAGTATTTGTCACAGATTGAGAGTCAGAGCTCATCTGTTGATCCTACTAGCGATCAAACAGAACCTCCAAGTTTGTTGATAAACACATCTTCAGATCACTGGTCCATATTTCCAACTCCATTTAGTTTGCGACATTGCTCAGTAATCGCCCGACACTATCAGCAATGTATGTCTTTTTCAGTATTCTTAAACTTTATCGTCTACAACCTTGAACTATAGGACTTTCAGAATCCGTCTCAAATTTAGTCACTAGTAGGCATACGTTTATTCCATAAGTTCCCCGTTTGTTGTCTTTGTTGAATTGTATAAAAACGATATGTTTCGTGTTTAAATAATAACATTTATGTTTTTTATCTATCCATTACTTAATCTTCCGTTTAGATACTTACTGGTCAAACATGTCCACCGCCTTTGCTTACTGAAGCTGATCTTATTTCCCTTATGGATCGTCATGGGATCGGCACAGACGCTACACATGCTGAACATATTGAAACAATCAAACAAAGACTTTATGTCGGTTTAGAGCAAAACAAATTTCTTGTTCCAGGCCAATTGGGGATGGGACTAGTGGAAGGTTTGTCTATGGTTTTTTATAGAATTTGTTTGTGTTGCATTTTGAGAATCAAGTCAAGTAATGTTATGAAAAAGGGATTTTCCCACGTTAACAGTTAATTTTTGCACAAGTACAATGAATAAACATCGAAATCGTCTTACAACAATCCCGTAGATCGGATTTTAATCTGGCAAAGCATTATGTACTTGATAAGTAGTGATTTTCTCTTCTAGCTAAAATATCAACCGTGTTGAAATGCTGCTTTGATCAATAAACTTTAGATTGGGCTAAGTGTTAAGGGTCACCACCATGGGAGAATAATCCTTCCTTGGATTTCTATATAAACAATTTTTCCATCATCCATTCATGGATAGTGTTTGCAATGCTAATCATAAAGTCATTTTTCATCAAGATTGTATTATTTGTGCATTGAACTTTAATATTATCAAATATTTTCCGCTTCAAGGTTATGATTCCATGGGTTTCGAGATGTCTAAACCTAATTTACGATCGGAATTTGAAGCTGATCTTAAGTTGTAAGTTATGTTTATAATTTGAAATAGATTTTTATGTATTATTAATTGTTCTAGAATTCTACTCAACGGTTCTGTTTGATAATAAACGTAGTAAAGAAAAGTCCAGTACTTTGGTACTCAAGAGATTGAAAAAATACTTCATCTAATCCATGAATTTACGCTTGAATTTTTACCAATTTCTCATCAGTTTCTGAACTTGTAATTGATTCTCAGTTGTGAATAGTAGATTAGACGCAAACCGTTTAATTCTTGAATAAAAACTTAGTTTTGAAAGGTTCACTACTATTTTTACTGTGTCGATTTAATAAATTTAGCATATTTTAATCAAAAAGCAACCATAATGGTTGAACAAAAGTGATACCATCCTTTTCCTAATTTTGAACTATTGGTGTAAGCATTTAAAAATTCTGATCCACAACCCTCTTCAGATGAAGGCGTTTAAATCACACAGTTTTTATAAGTAGCCATCTTAAACAAACGACTTCATAGTCAATACAGGGTTCTTCACGAACACTTATTGGTCGTATTCCTGAATAAAAAGAATTATTTTTGACATGAAGTGCTAAGTGAAGATATTGAATCATATAGACTGTCAGTTTACTCTGACTAAGCCATTTAAAACACCTGTTACATGTGCCAAATTGAAGAGTAGGCACTATTCAGTCATCGAATTCAACAGACATCAGTTTAAACTGTATGGTTAACTGTACTCGTTTAATCGGATTTCGATAGAGCATTAACTTCGTGTCCTCAACCTTATCCCAAACTTGTATATAGATGAATGATAACACACTACCCGGTTACCCAAACCAAAATAGGTAAGATCAAAGTTTAAGCTTGGAAAACCTGATTATTTAAAGGTAAGTGAATCAATATCACTCTGCCATGGCTGCGGAAGACATTATAAATTTGTTGGTAAAGTATGTCTCAGAATCGATCATCATAGTTTGGATTAATCTCCATCTTACTTTGCTACAACTAAACAGGATCCTTCAATTTTTTTACCGATGTACGTAAAATTTCTTGTTGATCCATATAATAGGTTTTCTCTAGGAACATTCATTTCCTATCTAGTAACCACTTTTTCAATTTTGTTTTAAGAATATGTGAAGGTCGAAAAACAAAAGAAGGTAAGTAAACATCTACTTTTAAAGGAATCTGTTTCTTAAACTTTTTACCTGGTCCCCAGTAATTTTTACTCCTGTAATTGAGATCAATCTCTTTAATTCGTGTTTAGTTTTTACATATACCGTTGAGAAACAGGAGTTGACTAAGAGTTTACATAAGTTGAATTGATTCAGTTATTTGACAAATCATCTCTAAATCACTTGTATCATATCTGTTTTGGCAGCTGAACTAAATGATCTGACCACTAGTAGGACTGTAATCTAATTTTTTTATTCAGTATTCGTCTTAGTTGATAGGTAAATTATATTGATCAGTTAATCGAATTATTCCAGTCTGAATTGGTTATAATAATGTAGGACAAGCAAGTGATTGATTAGTGCTTGTGATAATTAGTCACAACTTTGGAAAAAGGACTTACATCAATGACATGTTTAAATCATTTGTTATATACGCCCACATAAACAGGTAAGTTCAGATTGATTTATCCGGGTTTCAGCCACGCTTGACAATGTGTATGGTGGACCCGACCGTTGTTGCTACCTTGACGTGGTGGTCGGGCTTGCCTATCGTGATGAAGCAACCGAGCTATACTGGCTGGAACAACCGTTCCTCAAGGTCCTACCATGTCAGACAGGTCGGTTGAAGAGCGGTAAGACTAAAAGCAACAAACCCAAGGTCCGAAGGCGAAGTCGTACTGCTGACTGTACAGAGGTGTGACAGCAGTAAGGTGTTTCCTTCAGACAACCAGCATGACAGCGATGCTGCCTTCCCACAAGGAGGGGTGGGGTTAGAAAAGGTCGACCCTAAAAATGCACACCTCGCCTTATCCCACGGATATCCGTCTCCGGCGGTAAGGTCTCAATAAGTACGGAGCTAACACAAAAATTACCCATAACAAGGTCGTGTGTGACCGACCTCAAGCAGTTGTCCCTTGGGCACTGCGGTCACGCTCTCAGGTCACTAAGACCACTTCTAATCCAATTTCCTTTTCAGGTACCTCCAGAACAACCCTTCCACGGTGTGGGCAACCGGGAAGTGATAACCGCCCTCATACTTCTAACAGCACTCAAGACCACTGTATTCATAATCAACCTCCTCTTCAATTCCTATTATTCCTCCTACATCGACTTTCAACTCTATATTTCCTCTCTCGGCTTCCACCTCAAGTGTCACCGTAGCCAACGATTCTAGTGCGCAAAACACTGTCCCAGGTCTACTGAAACCTCGCTCCAAACTACACATTGGAGCCTTCAACGTACGCACCCTATGTCAAATCGGTCAGCAGGCTTCCTTGGCTAAAACCCTAGAGTCTCTTTCCATTGATGTATGCTGTGTCTCCGAAACACGCATACAGGATTCCAGTGTGGTCATTCACTTGACCTCACCTCGGCAAGACGGAGAGCCAACGAGATACACCCTTCGTGTGTCTGGTGACCCGATGGCAAGTTCTCGTGGACTGGCAGGTGTAGGCATAGCACTAAGCATGAGGGCCGAACAAGCACTGCTAGAGTGGATCCCCGTCAACAGTCGTCTATGTGCTGTTCGGCTGAACGGCTACGTAAGAACTCGGAAGGATAGGGACACACGTCGTTGCCTTTTTGTCGTTTCTGCCTACGCTCCCACTGACTGCAGCTCAGATGAAGTGAAAGATGAATTTTACAGAAAGCTGTCCGAACTTCTTCAGAAAGCTAAACGCTCAGACATAGTACTCGTAGCAGGTGATTTTAATGCTCAGATAGGCAGTTTAAACCAAACAGAAAGGCATTTAGGTGGATATTTTAGTATTCCGACACAGCGAACAGATAATGGTGATCGTCTGCTGCAGCTATGCTCAGACAATCGTTTATTTTTAGCAAACACAAATTTTAAGCATAAGGAGAGACATCGTCTAACATGGCGACCCCCTACACCAAACCAACGATGGACTCAAATAGACCATATTGCCATCAGTCATCGTTGGAGAGGGTCGGTAGAAGATTGTCGCTCATTCTGGAGTACCTGCTTGGACTCCGACCATGCCCTAATACGGGCACGCATCTGCTTGCGCCTCACTGGACGCAAAAAAGCCACATTAAAAAGACCCATTAGAACTGAGTTGAGTAACGAGAAAACCAAAAGTAGGTTCCAGGAACAACTGAGGTCACACTTAGGTAGTTGTGAAGACGAGGCTGACCCAGATGTTGCTTGGAAGGGCATACAAGCAGCTGTGGAAACAGCAGTGACATCTATTAGTGACTTAAACCACAGAGTTACAAGGAACCAGTGGATTTCTTCAAGGTCTGTCACACTGATGGATTCTCGCAAACTCGTCCCATCAGGTTCTGAACATGATGAAGAGCGTAAACAAATCAGATCTAGGTTAAGAAAAAGTCTAAGGAACGACCGTGAGCAGTGGTGGGTAACGAAAGCAAAAGAGATGGAAAAGGCGGCGACTATAGGGAACACAAGACAGCTTTACAGACTAATAAAAAAACTGGATATAAAAAAGTCAAGTGTAAGTGAGATTATTTCGGAAAAAGATGATACTCTCATCTGCTCCCAGTCCAGACGTTTAGAACGATGGGCGGAACATTTTAGAGAACAGTTCAGCTGGCCTTCAGCTACTCTACAACTACCCTCCATTCCCAGACAAAGTGAATGGAACATTGAAGTAGGTCCCCCAACTCTTGCTGAAGTTGAGAAGGCTATAGTTAATCTGAAACGAGGAAGGGCAGCTGGTCCAGATGGATTGGCTCCAGAGGTCTTTAAGGATGGTGGTCCAATTTTAGCGATTAGGTTGACTAATATTTTAGCTAAGATCTGGGAGTTAGACGTTATCCCATCTGACTGGTCGCAATCACTTATCGTCCCAATATATAAGAAAGGGTCAAAATCATCCTGTGACAACCACAGAGGGATTAGTTTAACAAACATAGTATCTAAAATACTGGCCTCGATAATTATCAAACGCCTAACTAAGACTCGTGAACTACAAACACGAGAGAACCAAGCTGGCTTTAGACCTGGTCGTGGCTGCATCGACCACATATTCACCATTCGTCAGGTTCTAGAACACAGGCATACCTATCGGCGTCCGACGATGGTGGTCTTTCTTGACTTAAAAGCAGCATTTGACTCTGTAGACCGCGAGACTCTGTGGCAGTGTCTGTCATTGAAAGGCGTACCTCAGAAGTACATAAACCTTGTGAAGGCTCTTTACTCGAACACTACTAGTCGAGTCAGGAAAAAAAAAAAAAAAAAAAAAAAAAAAAAAAAAAAAAAAAAAAAAAAAAAAAAAAAAAAAAAAAAAAAAAAAAAAAAAAAAAAAAAAAAAAAAAAAAAAAAAAAAAAAAAAAAAAAAAAAAAAAAAAAAAGGGTATTGATCTCCTTCCAGGAGGTCCACTTATCGACTTAGAATACGCAGACGACATAGTTCTGTTTGGTGAAGACGCTGATAAAATGCAGAGTCTTTTGGTAGCACTAAGCAACAATGCCAGAATGTTTGGGATGCGTTTCTCCCCATCAGAAAGCAAATTATTACTTCAGAACTGGCCTGTGTCAACACCTGAACTGAGGATAGGGATTAAAGTAGTTGAGCGTGTCGACAACTTCACTTATCTTGGAAGTCTGATCAGCCCTAATGAGTTGGTGTCAGGCGAAATCTCTGCACGAACTCGAAAAACTCGTTTAGCTAAAAAAAAAAAACGTCACCTATGGCGAAGGCGAAATATCGTTCTATCAATAAAAGGACGAGTATACTGCACGGCAGTTCATTCTGCTCTACTTTACGGCAGCAAAACATGGCCATTAAGAGTAGAAGATACTCGTAAGCTACTAGTATTTGACCGCAGAGGCCTTGGAAATATTGCTGGCGTCTGTTGAGATCACCGGGTAAGTAATAGTGAGGTTAGACGCAGGGTATTAGGGAATGATGGTAAATCAGTTGATGAGGTTATGAATCTTCATCGACTGAGATGGTTGGGCCACGTATTACGTATGCCTGAACACCGATTACCGCGACGTGCAATGCTAACCGGTGTAGGGGATGGTTGGAAGAAAGTTGCAATCTTTCTCATATATATTACCACCTTTGACCTAACCACTCCTATGAATCCGGTGTTCATCTTGCTGTGCTAATGAGGTATGGCAACCTGGGCCGATGCATACATGTGCCTGGTCCTACGTTGTAGCTGACTGATTGACTGACTGTATGGTGGACTAGCCATCATCACCTAATCTAAAACCAAAAGTATATTTCCCATAATTGCTATCCAATATAAGAAAAATTCATGAAGGTAAACAAAACTATTGAGGTTTATGTCTGCGAATATATACATTTTCCGACCAAACTATCAGTGAACAAATAAACTTAACACTTAGATGAACGTTGTGATATGTAATCATTTTATGCAATTCGTAGTAAAAGAAGTTGAATACATGACACTTGTTTTGTTCTAAGTTTTAAAGGGATTTATTCATATTGCATTTCAATCCCCACCCTAGATACCTCAAAAAAAAGTTTGACTACTTCAATTAAGTGTTTTTAAAGGATTCATGCAATTAGACAATTGCTTTCATCACACACTGATTAGGGGTAAAACAGTATTTAAATATCAGGATTAATTACTGCTTCGTGCTAGTTCAGATCTATTAGCAGTGCACATTCTCAAACCTACACTGTTCTTGAACCAAAAATCTTCATTCTTCATTTTGAGTCGCTTAGCTAGTCAATCCCTTTCGATGATGAACGTGTTTTCTAATATAGTGACAACTATCGACAGTCATCTGACTACATAGAAATTCACTAATTACTAGTGACTTGTATATAGATAAATATTCTAAGTTTTGAATTGTAATCTGTAAATTCTCAAGTCAATCAAATCGAGGAAATATTCAATTTTGCGTTGCATCACAAATGCACATTAGTATTTACTATGCAGTTTCATAGGTTCTCCGGTAAGTATCATTTAATTATGAAAAGTCTTTGAAAATGCGACCCTGTAATTTTAATGTTTTAAGACGTGAACACTTCCGAAAGGAAACCAACATTTATGTTTGTTATTGTTGTATGCTGATTTTGTTCTTTACTTATCTATCCATGAATTCACTTTTAAAATGTTATACTTCTACTCTAAAAAAAATTGTTTTCAGAAGTATTACATCATCATTTGAACAAGTACAAAGAATTATTTCGTTTAGCTCTAAATCAGGCGTCATTCCTAGACAGGGCATTAGCTCTTCGATTGGAACAAGAAGCAGAAAACGTTCAAAGTAAGTTACTTTCATGCCATGAACATAATGGATACGGTTAACTGGCTACAGATAGTGTATCCATCAGTCATTGAGTAACATAGGATATATATATATATATATATATATATATATATATATATATATATATATATATATATATAAATTGAAAACTGAAATGTATAGCATAATATAATGACTCAAACTTTAGGTCAAGATTATGTGTACATACACACTATTCCGACCGATTTTGAATTGTTCCACTAACTGTTCAGGCATAGAGTGCGACTCTTACTTAATCTTTGAACAGGAAATCTGTGGTTTTGGCCATGGCTCAGATCAAATAGTCTGACTTTGACAGATGAATTCCATATTTCACTTAAGCTACTTACCACCGTTCTTCCAGTCTCCCGTAGTATTGAGTATCATAGGATGTGTGTGTGTGTATATTAGATCTCCTAACGTTCTCATTCAGTGGAAGTTCATAACTCTTTTAAATGATTCGGCTTCTTTGCCTAGTCCACTGCGCACCCATATACAGACACCTATTTAATTTAAACTCCAGAATGTTACGAAATTTATTTAATATATATAACTCATTTGTAATTCTGGTTCCAGATGTCAAATCATGGTCTGAAGAGAAATTTTAAAATTAATGTATAAATATAAAGTTTAATTTCCTGTTGACGTTAAATGTAGCAACAATAAAAAATCCAGTTACAATTTTATTGTACATATTTCTGTTTAATCCGTGGTCTTGCTTCCATGCTATGATAGTCGAAGTGGTATTTTCAGATTTATATATATATAAACTTTCGTTAGTTCACTAACTAAACCAACAATGTAAAATCAATTTCAAATCCCAGGTTACAATGATAGTGAAGAGAGAGAAAGAGGGGTAGGCGAAAAAAATGAAAATAAACTCTGATAAATTAAATGCTTGTTCAAAGTCAAAGATTATGGGGAATTTGAATAATATGGTGTTAGCCTTGTAATATGGACTATAGGTTTATTAAGTTAATAACTTTTGAATTATTTTCAAGTTAGGTCATCGGTTTCACTGAACTGTGACCGTGGGCAAGATTTGAATAATCAAACATGTGTGTAACTCCATACACTTGCAGTTATCATTATCAAGGTTTAACTTGCTAATTTCCATTTAATTGAGCATTGGTTAGACTGTTAATGTTAAAGCAAATAATATACGGAATTTATTTTAGTGTTGGGTTTGTGGAAGTTGTTCAAGGAATGCGTACCCTTTCGTGATCCGGTGCGGTTGGGTAACTGATCACCCTCAGCTAGGGGGTATATCCAGTAAAACTAATGAGGTCAGCATCAACATCGAAGACATACAGAACTATTTATTTACTGCCACAATTTTTCACATATTATTTATTGTTTTGTTTTTCCCCTTTTCAATTTTTGTAGATATATCTGGTAGTGTTGGTGAGATGGCTTCATTTGCTGCTGTCAATAACGCTACTGATGGACATAATCAAAGCAACGTTTTAAACCCGGTTGTTGCATTTTGCCCTACTTGTCATTCTGGTCTAGTACTTCGTCAGAAACGTAGTGCTTTACGTCCGTTAACAACTAGTTCAAATATTTCAAATAATCCTGGGTTAGTTTTAATGCTTTCATATTCATGTATGATAACGTCAAAAAGTGTTTTCACTTACCACACTTCCTATATTTTGTTTTGCTTCAATAAAGATACTCCCCCTTACATGTTAATGTGTTCCAAATCCTATTATATAATTTTGGACACTAAGGTTACAACTTTTAGCTCTGTTAATGCTTTGTGTGTTCGTAAGAACTGAGAAATAATTATCTAGTAATTTACTCACTGATTAAGGTGAAACTTTACTATTTGATGAAATTCCGTATTCGTTTTTTATTTCAGTTTGTTTAAGCGTAATATCTTAATAGGATAGTTTCCATTGTTTTACTGTTAACCATGAATTCTGAATTTGTTATATCATATTGATTGGTTACATACGAATATCTTAATTTTTAATCGTATCTATGGGTAAGCTTTCATTAGAAAATTATTCCATACTTTGTGTCGTAAATTGCTTCAATAAAATAAATTAGCCTATTTGGAATGGTTTAGGTCTCAATTACTGTGTATTTTTATTATCACACTAAAAGGTTTTTGTATGTTGTAAAAAAAAAAATAACGAACTTATGATACGACTAAGCGAATCAACATGATAACAAACACAGATTTACACTGGTTGAATTTTAATTCCCTCTCTTACTACCGGCCTAATTCAGCCAGTTTTTTTTTATTTAAGGCTTTAATCTTTATCTGGACAAAATGTTCATATACTCCATGATGAAGACAGCATTTTTACATCATATCATGTACAGGCGATTTCGGGCAATTCATGGAAGTTTCACACTATTTTTGTTCAGCCTATGTTTCTTCATAAAACGGATTATTTAGTGTAAAGCCAAACTTTTAAAGGCTTTTTACGGAATTGAATCAATTTGTGCATAGTTATTTTTCCCTAACTGGCAACTGTGCTCGAATTCTATCTCATTAAAGAACTTATAAGTTCTGTTATGATCTGATTTAATCATTTCTTCTTCATTCATAGTTTTTGAACTACATTTTTTTTCTGAGTAATTGATATTGCCTAGTTTATTTTCATCCAAATTGTTTTGTACACTATTCTCACAATATTTACCGATTAGTCTTTTCTATGACCTTTTGTATGGCTGTCCTACAAATCATTTAAAATAACTATCTCTTTCAAAGTTCAAATGAAGTAAATCAAACAAGTAATGGTGGCTGGTTTCTCTCATGTTCTGGCTATCCTAATTGTCGATATGCAATTTGGTTTCCAGATTCAGTCATTCATGTTCGTGTTTTATCTGAATCAAATGAAAATACGTGCAATCGTTGTACAAACTTCATACCTTCCTCATCTGTTCATTCTTCTAATGATCAGTTAAGGCCATCGAAATTAGGCTTACGTTTTCGACGCAATTTTTACTTGCCAAATGGTTACTTTCAGGATGATGATACTAAAGAGTAAGTATTATTATTATACATTCGTTATTCAAGTAGAATATATTCTTATTGTCCAATTATATACCATTCAGACAAAAGATATCAAGGAGTAAACAGTGTTGGTAAATATACATTGATTGTAGAAAACTGTCTACGCTAATACTTGACGAAAATTCGCATATATAGTAAGTGTATGTTATAACTTACCGCGTCGTAAGGGCAATACAGCCAGTCATCCATATTCCCACTTTACATAGTGATTTTTTATACTTTGGTAGTGATGATTGATATGTTGAAATTCATCTTTGTACCACATTATCACGTAAATATTAATCCAATGCTCTTACAAGACTTCTTTCATATTTAACTGAGTAAAATTCATTATTTATTTGTTTAAATACAAAATATTGGTACAAGGAGACACCAAATATGTGTGCACCACACTTCGTCATTCGAATTGTTAGAGGGTTAGAATACTGTCCGGGTACCCAAACCGAAGCGGGTGTCCCCTCAGGATCCTGAAGCCCATATGCACTATGGGTTTGGAATCAGGGTTTTCCAACTCTTATGTGGATCTTCCATACCCACTAACCGGGTCAAAGAGCCAGACATTCGCTCTTCGTCCTTTGAATTTTGTAAACAACACTCCCGCCAAGAGAAGGCAGTGAGTAGGACTTCCCTGGCAGTGACTGTGTACACGTGGCCATGTGAGAGTTCTCCCCACTCTCGATCTTGGGGCTAAGTGAGTAAAAGCTGTTGAAGTGCTTTTATATATTCGGTCTAGAAATTTTATGAAGGGAAACTTGAATGTGCAACAATTATCACACAAAGTTTTCGAAAACAGATGTTACAAAATGAAACTTTATCTACCTTTTCTTAAGGAGATTATAATCAGCGTTTCATGAAAAGATAAATGACTTACGGTCACATAATAATCATTCACTCAAAATCATATGTACACTAATTTATATGGCTGTTACTGTAATCAAATATTGTTACACAAAAAATATGCTCATATAAATTTCCTCATGCATCATTTCCTTCCTAGTTACATTTTGCTATGTTTACACTTTTGTACAGTAGCACACTGGTGTTTTATGTGGGGAGTGCTGTAATTGACTTAGTGTCACTAAATGGAATTCAAATAGTTCATATGTAAAGGTGTCATTGATATAGATTATTTTGTAGATTCAATTGCAAGGATTCCATTGGTCGGTAGTCATTTTTTTTAAGTATGGTAATTTTATGATTTATACTTTTTAAATTCAGATAATTCTCCTCTGCATCAAACATTATTTCTGGATTTTAACGTGTTTTTATTTCATACAGTATTCATGTACAACCCCCCGCAGTAATACGTACTTCTGATTGAAGCTTCGTTTACCTTAATTAGGTTACCTAATATGAAAGTATAGCGTCTAATTTGTTTAGTTTTCTGAATCGTTAGTAGACGTTTGACGGAATTTTCTTCTGTCTTAAATGTTATATTTATTCTTATTGATTCGTTTTGTAGGATAGACTTTGTACCTTAACAATGTAGCCAACACCCAGGTCTGTAGGTCTTTGATATTTGTGTTTTTCAACAGCATTGTTTTCCAGACGCGTCCTTTATTTTAATTTCGAGACTTCATACGTCTATTGTGCTGTTAGAACCTTAAAAGAGCTTTATATAAAGTGCTGTCTGACTTTTTCAGAAATATCGAAAATATATTGTTTTGCATTCACGTCATGTTTCGGAAAAAGAGTTTGGAGTGACAAAATGGTAATATTTGCCCTTTTTTAATAATTGTTGTAGCACAGAATCCGAAAAACACTATCTTGTCCACTAACGTTCACCTGATCGTACTAATGCCTTTGTTACTAAGTTTAGTTGTACATACATATTAAAATTTCATCTAGCCAATTTTGTCAAATACATTGTCTATTTGAGATACGGCTAACCTGCTCTGGAATTAGATTTGACTGACACATTAGTCATTATTCTTTGTTGAGTTAGTCGACAGTACAAATCAAATTCTACTGATTAGATGTTGAATTTGGTCACTTAAACAGATAATGATACATCTTATTAGAACTTTGTTAACAGGATTAAATATAAAACAGTAAATTTATTTTAACTAATTTACTAGTCACCAGTATGACCTACTTATAAACTTCAGAGTAGTACAAATATAATCCTCCCGTTGTGTGCAATCAACAAGGTTGTATATCAACTGCTATTCTATTAATATTTTATAATTAAATTCTAAACTGCCAGTTACTCTAGTGTTTTTTTGTTTTTCAAATTCCTGTTTTACAGATATATAACTTGTATATTTTGCGATGAAGATATTTGCAGAACATTAGGAATTCATATTCGTCTAGTGAATCATTCATCCATCTCTTCACAAACAACAGTTTCGAATGAATTCAATGCTAATCGAGATCCTCTTACATCACAAACACGTAATTCCTCCTCTCCCCTTCCTTTTTCATCTACTACAATTGGTAGTCATCATAATTCCTCCAGTCTATTGCATGCGAAACCTTATTTAAATCTACATCCAACATCTAATAATTCATCCCATAATACTCTACCTCGGTCTCCTAATTTCTCAAGATCTGTTGACGATGCAGAGGCTGATGATTCAGACAATATCTTGTGCAATTGTGGCCATTCAGCTATTCAGTTAACTGTCAAGAAACCAGGCCCAAATCAAGGTTTATAAATGATTGTTATAATGCTGTCTATGATCTTGTACTATGTTTATTTAGTTATATTATTTTTATCGTTATTACCAGTATTAGTATTGAAGCTTCTGAATCATTTACTGTGCAATCCTGGTTGCTTTTATTTAAATTTGAATTTAGTTCTCATAACGAAAGGATGTGACTTAGAAAACAACCGAAAACGAGTGAGAACTGTTAACAATTGTTTCATCCCATTAAGGAACTTCTAATTGGCGTACGCTCTTGCTTTCAGAATCAAGCTTGTCGACGACCATAATATCTTTATACAACTAGTTCGTGTGATTGACCTTGGGTCTTCAATAAATCACGGTCCTCACCATCTTTCTTCAGTTACTGCCTGTTTTCCAATTTATTTGACGTTACAGGTCACAGGTTCCTGCTAAGGATTTGACAATTTCATCTCAAAGCTAGTCAACAGTAGTCACACCTGGAATTTTTTCAGGGTGGTAGTTCTTAAGGATTTGTTTATTTTTACTAGATCTAGTAATCGGTTTGCTTGAAGAACTTACGTTTACGGAATTCAACTAACGACACTACTACTTAATTGAATGTTCATGACAGGTTTAGTGGTTACAACTGTTCAGCTTTCAACCAAACGATCTCAGGTTCAGGCAGCAATCTATCTACTACGGGTTGAAGATTCAATTACTTCCATTTCATTTATCCTCTTAGAACCATATTTACTGTCCATTTTCACTGTAGTTAGTATAATCATTCTCTTTTCATCTGGTTCCCTTTTCGGCAAATTCATACTGCGTTTAAATGAAACAAAACGCCTTGAATAGATTCTTGGCTGTATCGAATCCTACGTTTTCTATGACTGACTTACTAATCATTTCCTAAACCATAGTAGTAGTTGTAGGTTACCTGGTTTGTGTAGGGGTGATAACTGCGATCAGTGTTTCATAAATTTGGGTGACATGGCTTAACATCGTTTAAAATTGTGCAGATATATTATCTTTGTTTTCCTGTAGATCTTGGATTCCAATATTCTTTTATGCATACCTTTCTACTGTGTCTTTTTGAAACATGTTCTCAATGTTTAGTCTTTCTCATTGTCATTGCCATTACATTATTTCATTTTCTTTTATAATCCATCTTGTTATTCGCATCTTATGCTAATTTGGTATAGTAACTTGGTCCAACACACATATGTGTCACGTTGATAATGAGTGACCGATCATCGTTATTTTCTTTTGTTAGGTTTCTGTGTAATCTGTTCCACACAAACGTTTATTTTCTTTTTTTGGTTAGGATCACAGCTCACCGATAGTATTGTTTCATATGTAATATTACTCTATTCACTATTCAGCTTGAAAATTTGTTAACAGGATTTTGTAAGTTTAGTTCTTATTACAAGCCTTTTTGTTTTTCAGGTCGTTTGTTTTATCGTTGTTCTGGAGTAACAGGTAATTCATGTGATTTCTTTTTATGGAAATCTCAAACAAGTTCAATAACTATTGCTCAATCAAGTCCTTTGTATTCTAGTACTTTCGTGTAAGTTGCTTTAATTTTTTATACAAACTGTCTAATCTTCATAAATAAATAAATATATTTGTAATAGCCCAATAAGTAGAAAAATTAAATTTTCTGAGTTTCGTGACTCAGTGTAAGCCACTTCTTCAGAGAATAAATAATCAAATCGAAATTAATCCAAGCTAAAATGGTACAAAGGAACAACGCAAGAATAACAATCTAACCAATGCTCAATTTATTCGAAATTATCAAGTCAAACCTTGGTAGTGATACTTATCTAGTCTTCAATTTGCTTAACATTATCGTCAGAATTATCATAATTACAGTATCGTTTCTATCATAAAAGCCTCTCCTTCATCTTCTGTGTCTACTTGTGAGGGAAACTGCTAAATTATGGCTAGATCTAAATTCATGAGTTTGTCGTTTTAGATGGTTTACTCAGAGTATTTGATCGATCAGACCATATGGTTGAGATATGATAAGTAAAAAAATGTAACTTTTGTGAGGACGATTAAAGTATTCTACATTTCCTCATATCATGTGTGTACAAAATGTTCATGCTGAAGACTCATTTGAATTTTTTTGTTTACTCAGAGGAAAAATAGGATAGTCTGAATACTGTACAGAGCGTGTCCCTTACGCAATTAAAGTACAGAGTGCTTTTGCAAGATAAACAATGCCCTTGTATCTGCTCTTTGTCTTGATAGATACACTTCAGAATAGTTGAGATGTTCATGTATCTATGTGATCGCTTGCTCTATAGGTAGCGTGAAACATATAGTTATTCTATGTTAACAGTGGCGCTTATTTTGTACATCAACCTACTGGCTTTTTACCACATGATTTAATGGTCGTCGTTAAAAATCAAAACATAAATACCAATGTTCGACACCATTTAGTGTTTCATCATCAATGTCTGTAGTATTGTCCGTGTTCAGTGGTAACATCATCCCCAAGTTCGTTGGTAATTTCAATTACGATAATTATTTCTAAACTCCATTGGACTGAATTGTTTCGATGCCGGCAGATTTATTTGCTGCTACCTCAATTACTGTTATTTATTGGTCGGATTTGTCAAATAACATGGTTTAAGGGTGATTTGTCCAACGAAAATTATGATTTTCTCGATGGTTTCTAAGGCATCTTAGCGCTCAAGACTTCATCGGCTAGGGCTATATTAAAATCAGTTCGCTATCTGTTTGTAGCGATTCGAAAACAATTTTTACTAAACGTTTGTCTTGATTATTCTATTTTGTAATTAACAACTTAGACAACGGGGAAAACTGTCCTGTCAGTTATCCCTTATGTTTTTATTTGTATGTGTTCAATAACCGTTCTTTTTCTAATCGTGTCTTGTTCATTAGACCATTACGGAATATCATCGACCCATGCTCTCGTCTTGAAAACGTATCTGAGAATGCTAATTGTGTCAGTAGTAGAACGTCTGGCTTAGGTTCTTCAGACTCTAATTCACCTTGCGTTATTTGTCGTTGTGGAGAGCCTGCAAAATTGTAAGTATTTAGTTATTGCTCATGTTATATCAGATTAAAATTGTATGATTGAGTGGATTTAGAATTTGTGAATGACCAGCTAATCTGATGTAATTCCCATATTCTGATTACAGTTACTTAGTTATTGAAACAAGGTCTATAATGAAAGAATAGGGGAAAACAGTTCCTATCATTGATATCTGTCTTTTTCCTAATATCTTTAAACTCCATATATTTCCCTTTTCCATTGGAAATTCATTTTCGTATTCAATCACCTGCGAGCACTGGACTATTGTAGTAAAGATAAAGCGCTCGTGAAAGTAATTTAATCTGAAGGTGTTGAACAATTTAAGAACTATGGAGATGGCCTTATTTTATCGTGTGAAATTGGAAAGGGTTAATATGATAGGATGATGACCTTTGATTGGTACTTGATATTAGAAATAGTCTCATTGTTTACTATTTAGATAATATAACTACCTATAATTACCTAGTTATTTTTGTTGAAAATCAGATAAACAAAGAAATTAGCATTTCCCAGTTATTTTTATAAAATTTCTACTGGCATGCGAATTGAAGACTATCATTATTTTCACATTACAGTTGATGTTGTTTCCATACTTCAATCATAAGATGGTTCTGAAGTACATTATACTAGTTTGATGCTAATTAAAGGTATGTGTAATATAACGGACAAATTAAAATTATTTTCCCTCGTTCCACGACATGTTGCTATGTCTGCTGACCGAGAATATACTGTTACTATGCCGGATACCCGGTTGGTACCACTATACATAGATTAGATCACGTTATATCAAATACACGATTCATGACCCTAAATTAAAAAATCAGAGTTCAGAGATGATATCACTTATAGAAAAGGATTTCACATATTTCATAGTTTGTAGCCTTATTCCCTGTTTGTTCACGCTCAGTGGCCAATCACACTTACTTGTACTGACCACACATCAGGTTGTTATGATTTTTATGTGGAACACACAAAATCTACTGTTCACCATGTTCATTTCACTGGTATATTACCTAATGTCTTATAAACGAATCTTGATTGCTTTAACATTATGCTAGATTGTTCACTATTTATTAGTATTAAAAGTTTATAAGCCCGATAATCCGGATTGCATTAAAACATAAACTCTTTCGAGTTATCTAACTCGAACACATAGTTTAAGGATGTTCCGAAAAGTATAAGAATATTATGTGTGTTTTCGTTGTTTATTTCAAGGTACTATTAAAACATTAGTCGGAAGCTTAATGTTATATAACATCAAATCTGTGGACCTGTTTTGTTTATTTACTTGTGATGTTGAATCGTCTTTTTCATCAGATTTCACTATTACGATGCTTAAGCACTTTTAATTTTTTCTACACCAAACTAGACTTGTTGTCAATAAACAGTCGTCTAACAAGGGTCGTCATTTTTACGCATGTCCAAACAGTCGTCCTAATATCGATGGTGGTCCAGCATCTGGATGTAATTTTTTTCAATGGGCAGATCACATTGATACAGCATCAGGACAGTCGGATTCATCAGTATGTGGACTTTCAAGCAGACGATATGCATCTGGATCAAGTACTGAACAAAGACCCAGTTATCATAGAACAGCAGTGAGTGCTGAAACAAACATCTCTGTCGGTCATGTCCCATCATGGCCTCCTCCAGCTTCAAATAATTCAAGAGGCAAGTTGCCTATCTTATCTTTTATTATCAAAAATAATGTTAATTGTAAATGGAACTTAATACTTAACCAATAACGTAACCAATGTGTAATTTCCATCTAATTTCTTCTCTTTTACTAGGTGCAATTTCTAGGAATAAAAATCGTGACTTTAAAGATCGTAGTTTATCTGCATCATCCACTGTAACTAGATGTTGTGGGTTGTGCCGACAACCTGGTCATACACGTAACCGTTGTCCTCATTCGACAACATGAATCTTTACTATTCCTTACAAAAAAAATGGATATTTATTCCTTATTTTTATTTATAACACTGTACATACATTCTCCAATTTTATTGATGATAAGAATTAGATAACTAATTGATTTTATATTGGCGCAAAACCGAATTATTTGTTAATTAACCTCAGTTCAGTTCATTAATTCGCAAAATATTTTCTACACTTTTTTCTCATCATTTGTAAATAAAATAAAATTGAAGCGGTTTTGTTTGGTTTCCTTGATGATAATGACATTTTTAAAAAGTTCCAACATTCAACGTTATTCGGATCAGTTTTGAAAGGAAACAGACAATGATGTATAGAATTCACTAGATATTTGAATTTAAGAATATTATTGTTACATTAGATTCAGTGTGCATGGAATATTGATAATTTCGTATTAAAATTAGCATAATACTTCGTTGAAATAAGATTTACACTTATTTATCTTTTTTATTTCATAATGTCTAGACATTCATTCTCATCAAATTCTTTGAGGTGACCGGACTGATATTTACGTTACAGGACTAATTCAATACAAACTCATCACAAGATGGGCTCACTGATCAATCGACATATACTAGGAAACCAAAGTTGTCATTTAATTACAAAATAATAAACGGCAGTGACATGATTATTAGTTATTTGTCAAACGACGAAATAACTCGTCAAAAACAAAAGTTACAAAGCAATCACTGATTCTTTACATCTGCCTGTTGTTTCATGAAAATGACCAACTCTGTCTTCACTATCTCATCAATTTTCTACAGTGTCATTTGCATCAATGTTTACACCATATTCACAGCGGTCTCAGTCTATGTTCTTTAACAATCTTAAACTTATTTGAAGAATAACGTTTAAACAGTCCTAGTTGCTCTTATCAATGTAATATAGAGTGCAAGCTGTATTATCAAGTTTAGATTTCATCTCGCTATTAGAAGTAGATAGCTATTTGTTGTGTCAAAACTATTTTACTGTGTTCCTATTATGCCTGTGCTGCAATTAAGTTTTTTTCTACCTCGTTGCAAAAGTTTTGCATGGCGTATTTTTTAAGAGCCTAATTTTTGACCAATAGATTATTATTCCTGTGAAAAAACACATCTTTTCGTACTATACGTATAACTCGATCCACTGGGTAAAAACGAACGAGTGAGACGACATATTGAATAATTTATCCCTCTATTGGATTTTAGAGTACAGTCTTTAATTACAGAGGTCCAGTTCTCGAATCATGCTATAAAATATTCACTATAAATTTATGTTTCATTGGTCAGTCAGTCAGCTACAACGTAAGACCAGGCATATATATGCATCGGTCCAAGTTGCCACACCTCATTAGCACAACAAGATGAACACCAAATTTATAGAAGTAGTCACTTCAATGGTGGTAATATACAAAAGAAAGATTGAGTATAAGGATATAGTACAGGAAGAAAGTAGTTCGTAAAAAGAAATATAAAGCGATTTTAATCTCACGGTTTAAGGCAGGACAAAGAGTGTATACAACGATACCATTGGGATCGATTCTGAGCCGTGTCACCAAGTCTCCAACCATTGGTTACGATAGTCACGCGAACCCCTAACCAAGTAGTCTGCATCTCCCAACATGCGTCAGACTAGAAGTTAGCGACTTCAAGGACTGGTGCCACGTTTTGGTTTGGCAGCCCATAACTTTCTTCCAGCCGTCTTCAACACTAGTGAGCATTATACCACCGTGACTGACACATTGAATGTGGCCTTAAGAGCTATATTGCAGGTGGGAACCATTTTCAGATGAAAGTATTTCTCTCAAGTAGATCGAATCTTATTCACACAATGTATAGTACAATCGGAAGAGAACTGCTATCAATTTGCTTGGCAATAAAGCATTTCCGACATATGGTAGAGGGTACGATTTTCGCTGTGTGTATAAATCATAAACCTCTTACGAAAACACTAATCGCCAAACAAGATCACTGTTCTCAGAGGCAAATTCAACAAATAGAAGTTATTGATTTACATCCAGTATACGATATACTAAAGGCAATGATAACAAAGCAGCTGATAGGCTATCTAGAACAATGGTAAACGCACTCATTCCACCTAGGATCGATTTTCACAATCTGGCGGCGTTTCAGAAGACTAACCCGATAACACAACTGCTTTAGTATTCGAAGAAGCTCAGTTCGGCAATGTAAAAGTAATGTGTGACATGTCGATAAGCTGACTATTTATCCCAAAGCATTCACGATGAAAGATCTCCAAAATTATACATAATATGTCTCACCCAGTAATAAAAGCCATAGTCAAGCTAATCGGAGAACGCTTTGTATGAGTAAACATATTCGTAACTAGACATGAGCGTTCATGAAGCGCCAAAAAGTCATACCGACACTAGATTTGATCGTATAATACACATCAATATGGTGGGACCACTGCCAATTTCGAATGCCTTCTACTACATTTTTACACATCGACAAATTCACGAGATGAGCTGTAGCAGACAATAAAGGACATGTCAGCCGAGATCATAGCCAAAACCCTAGTTGAGAGTTGGATCTCTTGTTATATTACGACTGATTGAGGAGCTCAATTCGAAAGTCACTTCTCACATCAGCTCTCAGAATTCAACGTATTCGCACGACAACCTACCATCCGATGGCGAATGGCTTAGTTGAGCGACTGAATGGGTAATTAGAAACTTCTTTGACGACTATACTTGTTAACGACAACATGGCCAGTAAGCTTCCTCTGAATATGTTGGGTTCAACAACGATCAAACACGACATTGGTTGTTGTTCAGCAGAGCTGGTCCATAGAACTACCTACGTTAACCCAGAGAATTTTTCACTTCAAAAAGTGTCCCGACTGATGTTGCTAACTATACGTACAACGTCAAAAACGTACATGACTTTAAAATAACGCTTCCTAGATAACAATAAAGACGGATATACGTACCACAGCAACTGAATAGTAGCACTCATGTATTCATCAGAATAGATAATGCAGTCTACTTTACAGCAGAATTATGACACTTCGTTTGAATTGGTTGCGATGACTGATAAACGTTTATTGTACAAAAAGCTGGGAAAATGGGCTTAATTCGCATTGACCGAGTCAAATCAGCTTTCATTGATAGTGATGATAAATTGACAAACTCAGATCGTTCAAAAACCATCGTATTACCGAAACGTGAGTCGCAATCTCCAACGATGGAAATGAAGAAATTTCAGTAATGAAGAGATATGGTCGGAGATTTAAATGGCCGCAACGGTATACAGCCATGATTTGAACTGATAATTTGTTTCATTATTTTTCTTCCTCTTCGTTTTGTACGCACATATCGTCAGGTTCACATAATCTATTGCGAAATTCGATAAATTATGTGTATTTTTATGCCTGTTTGTATAGGCTTTAAAAACGGTACCATATACCTTTGATCTGTCATCATTATTTTATCTAGCCTCACAGACATATACGAACTCGGGCATACACAAACAAATATGAACTTAAATAGTAGCTTGATCTTACATTTTTATTGTGTATTATTCGATATTTTCAATGTATGTTATTCTGTTCAGCTTAACATCCCTTTTGCATACACATTTTTTACATCATGGTTTTTAGGAGGAAGTTATTATTATGGCATTATAGCACTTAAGTCTCGTAATGTTTAATTGCCGAACTTTTTTTGCAGTTTAAAAATCCCCATAGAATATTAAAAAACGAAGAATATTTGAGCGAACAATTGTTTTCAATAACTTCATCATCAGGCTCTACAGTTATAAGTCCATAATTATAATATATTACAAAGGCCAAAAATAAGGCATGTTTTACTGAGTTTGACAATGTTATGTGTTAAAAATGGTGAACGTTTGCATCTCTTACGATATACATATATACTTCAAAAAATTGTAATATTTGCAAATTAGAACAGACAGTACCGTTCGGGCAGTAACTATTTGCATATCTTTGTATTATTAACTATATAAACATGATTACCTGATCACGTGTTACAACCTACAAACACACTCCTCTTAATAGCTTAAATCGCTAGACGAATCATGCGCTTTTCCATTAACATATGTGCTTGAATCATATTCATTCACTCGACTAGTAATTCACTAGCTCGCATCGGCGTGTCTACTCAAATTCGATTCGTGTGTTTGTGGCTTATTAAACTGCGCTGTATGATTACTTCCTTACGCCTGTTACTCCTCGTGAAGGAGCATAGGCCCCTCACCAGCATTCGCCATCCAACCCTGACCTGGACAATCCTTTCTAGCTCCGTCCAGTTGTTATTCATCTTTTTCATATCTGCTTCTATTTCCCGACGTAATGTGTTCTTTGGCCTTCCTCTTTTCCGCCTTCCTTCAGGATTCCAAGTTAGGGCTTGTCTCGTGATGCAGTTTGACGATTTGCGTAGTGTATGTCCTATCCATTTCCATCGTCTTTTCCTAATTTCCTCTTCAGCTGGAAGCTGGTTTGTTCTCTCCTAGAGAAGGCTGTTGCTGATGGTATCCGGCCAATGGATGTTGAGTATCTTGCGTAGACAGCTATTTATAAATACTTGTACTTTCTTGATTATGGTTGTTGTAGTTCTCCAAGTTTCAGCTCCATACAGTAGAACTGCCTTGACGTTCGTATTGAAGATTCTCACTTTGATATTGGTTGGAAGTTGTTTTGAGTTCCATATGTTCTTCAACTGTAGGAATGCTGTCCTTGCTTTGCCAGTCCTTGCCTTTACGTCTGCATCTGAACCTCCTTGTTCGTCGATTATGCTTCCCAAGTATGTGAAGGATTCTACATCTTCCAGAGTTTCGCCATCAAGAGTGATTGGATTACTGTTCTCCATATTGTATTTGAGGACCTTGGTTTTCCTCTTGTGTATGCTGAGGCCTACTGATCCAGAGACTGCTGCTACACTGGCTGTCTTTATCTGCATTTGTTCATGTGTATGCGATAGGAGGGCTAGGTCATCTGCGAAGTCCAAATCGTCTAATTGATTCTGGGCTGTCCATTGTATTCCGTGTTTTCCCTCAGATGTCGAGGTCTTCATAATCCAGTCGACCACCAGAAAAAAGAGGAAGGGAGAGAGTAAACAGCCTTGTCTGACTCCGGTCCTTACTTGAAATGCATCTGTCAGCTGTCCTCCATGCACGACTTTGCACTGTAGTCCGTCGTATGAGTTCCGGATAATGTTGACAATCTTTTCAGGAACTCCGTAGTGTCGAAGAAGTTTCCATAATGTCCTCCTATCTACACTGTCAAATGCCTTTTCATAATCGATGAAGTTGATGTATAATGATGAGTTCCACTCAATTGATTGTTCGACGATGATCCGTAGTGTCGCGATTTGATCTGTGCACGATCGATCCTTACGGAATCCAGCTTGTTTATCTCAAAGTTGGGCGTCTACTGCATCCTTCATCCGGTCCAGCAACACTGTTAAAAACTTTCCCTGGTATTGACAGTAGCGTAATGCCTCTGTAGTTTTCACATTTGCTCAGATCTCCTTTCTTTGGAATCTTGATGAGGTGTCCTTCTTTCCAGACCATTGGCACTTGTTCCTCCTCCCAAATTTTTTTTAAATAGAAGGTAAAGCATGTTTATAGTTACTTCGATGTCTAACTCCAGTGCTTCAGCTGGTATGTTGTCGAGTCTTGCTGCTTCCACTCTCTTGATTTGTCTGACGGCCATTCTGATTTCTTCCATCGTTGGTGGGTTGACATCTATAGGAAGATATATATATATATATATATATATATATGCAGCCATATCAATTTTTTCAGATGGCCGCCATTCTGCTCGTTGAGTAGCAACATCACAATGTTTGTTTGAATGCCTTTCGATTTGATTTAGTCTACGTACTTGAGCAGTAAAATCACCTACCAATATTACTGAGTCAGAGCGTTTAGCTTTTTGAAGAAGGTTGAACAGCTCCCCATAAAATCCATCTTTAACTTCATTCAAATTGCAATCGGTGAGAGCATAGGCAGAGATAACGCAGTGTGCCCCTACCTTTTTGAATTCTGATTGTCCTGTTTAGTCGGACAGTGCACAAACGACTATATATTGGAATCAAGTCTAACAGAACCTGTTCTGCTTTAAAAATTAATGTTGTACCCATACCACCGACGCCACAGGACGTTGTAGTGAGGTCTTTAGATACTCGCACGGTAAATCGTGCCGGTTCTTTATATTGACAAGGTGAGGTTAAGTAAATGACCGTACTCATATTCCTGTGTGCGCATTTCGGAAACGCAGCATACATTGATGGCGTGAGATTCTAGAGTCCTAGCAAAGGAGCCTGTTGTCCTACCTGACACAAGGTTTGAACATTAAGAGCCCCAACATGTAGTTTAGATGGTGGTCTCAGTAGACCAGGAATGATTTTTCGTGAACTCAAATCATTAGCATTAGCAGCGCTTGGTGATAAATATATACCAGAAAGGTTAATCGCAGGGATACGAGAATTATGAAGCGGTGATAAAGGGATTTGATCGCCAAGAAGATAATATCGGGTGTTGACAAAAGTATAAGGACGACTGTCACTTCCCAGTTGCACACAGAGAATTTTATACCGTACTAAAATATAATATTGAATAAAGCCATTTATATCAGTAAAACAATAATAATATAAAAGAAGGATATCTCTTCTTGTGGGAACTGAAAAACAAGCTAAATTGGTGGTGGTCTTGGAGACCTGGGAGCATGACTGCAGAGACCAATGGACAACTGCTTGAGGCGAGTCGCGCACGGCCTTTGTAATGGCAAGTTTTCGATGTATAAACTTCGCACTTCAAAAAGCCTTGCCTCCGTAGACAGAAATCCGTGGGGTAAGGTGGGGTGTGATATTTCTAGGATCAACCTTTTCAAATGCCTTCCTTCCGTTATGAAAAGATAGCATCACTTCAAATGCCGGTCGCCCGAGGGAAACACCTTACTACTTTCCTACCTCTCTACACTCAGCAGTACGACTTCGGGTCTTAAGATACTGCTTTAAATCTTATAGTTCTCCAAACGACCTGGCTGGTGTGGAGAGATCTAAACGAACATATGTTGCAGCCCGATTGAGTCATCACAATAGTCAAACCTAACCATCACATCAAAGTAGCAGCTACGGTCAAGATGTAACCGGTGTTTAAATATATCAATGTGATATATTTTCGCAAATTATTATAACGCACCAATTAAATCCAATATTTTGCAATGTGAACTGAGTGTATGAAGAATATTCAACTGTTGATATTTCCTTTCGTTTATTTCTAGTATAATCATTAATAATATCAGCAATTTAATAAGATTAATTAAGCCAATGTAAATTGACTTTCCACATCTATTGAAATTTTAATTATTAGTAAAAAAACGATGCGGGAATGTTGTACCAATACATAGATTAATAGACAGATTAATTTACAATCAATAGAATTTCCATTATATTCATATTCACTGTCTTATTGTTCTCATGTAAAAGTGAGATGACAGGATGAGAGACAGAGAGAGAAGACATATTCTTTTTTTTTATCAAATAAAAACAATTTAAAGTAAATGAAGACAAGAAAAGTGACGAAAACAAACGAATAAGTAGTGTTGACAAAAAAAGACAAACACGAGAAGTCAGTAATTAATTGTTGTGTTGTTAGTTTGACAATAAAAAAAACAATCTAATTAATTACTTGTCAAAAATTTACTCGCCAACTGGACTTCTTTATTCACTTTTTTCTGATTTCGTTCTTCGTAAAGAAGTCTAAAGTTGATTAGTTGCCATGTACACAGTGTACGAGTATGAATATGTGAAAATTTGTGTGTGTGTATGTATAGAATGATGTATCAGAAAAAGAAAGTATAATCAAGTTAAACTCAAGAAGAAGAAACTAATCACATTACAACATTAGAACAAATTCTTTCTTCGATTTTGAAGAAAATGATGCTATGAAACCTACATATGTTTCATTCAACTTCAAGTGAGACTGAACAAATAATAAATTATCAGTATTGAGTTGTGGAGATTGTTGAGTTTTGATTGAGATCATGGATCATGAATCGATCAATTTTAAACCACCATTGAAAAACATAGAAGCATTGGACGGCCATTTCGTCCTAGTATGGGACTCCTCAGTAGTGCACATCCACGACCCCGTATGTGAAACCGAAGGTCCTAGATTCGAGGTCCACGTGTGAGACGGTGAATGTGCACTGCTGAGGAGTCCCATACTAGAACAAAATGGCGATCCAGTGCTTTTAGGTTTTCAATGGTGTTCTAACATTGATCGACTCACAATCTCAATCACAATAATAAATTATAGATTTATGTACTTCTGTGTCCGATAATAACTCAAGCTAAACTAGTTAAAATAAAACTCAATAGTTGAGTCAAATGCTTTGAACAGTTAAACTACTATTATTAAACAGTGTCTCGAACTAAAGAATAAGAAAAATTACAACTAACATTTACTTAACAATATCAGAGGTGTATGTTTGTGAAGTACAAACTTTGGAGTGATTACGGGACAGTTATATTGCACAATTATCTCAATAACGCTAAGGAATTTTATGATTTTACGTTCATTTGAAAGAATAGCTTTATTAGATAACGTGTATTTTTTGTTTTACCTCTTTATTATTACACATTTCTGATTTCTCAGTTGACATAAAATCCTTTGAGCAATGGCTGGCTAATTTCGCGACCTGATTAGCTCATTAAAGAAAAAGACTTTCGATCTTGGTTTCCGAGATACCAAGGTTTTGAAGAATCCACCCTACCTCCAGGAATGATCTCAAATGACCGTATGCTTATAACCTCTTCCTGAGATGTACAATAACTATTTTCATGCAGTGAGAGTGGTCCTGAAAAAGTAATTGATACTAGACATCTGTCACTTAGATTGAAGTTAGTAGATTCGTTGTAGATAAGCTAGGAAACTCTATTTAAAACCAGTGGTAAATATCGTCATCAGGATAAGGACGAAACCAATGGTGTACGAACCTACATCAGTTACATGCTACCTTAAAATGTCATGTGACGTTACCTCATTGCTTTGTAAATCAAACCTTAAGGTCAAAGAATGGTCTGATACTATTCGCTTTGTTTTGAGTACCCAGGCAATAACACAGAATTTATGCAAGCGTGACACATTTTTAATGCTCTACTGTAATGAACCTTTTATATTGTATTAATTAATTTGCTATAGACGAAAATATAACATGGTGTATCTGCCTTCTATCGTTTGCTTTAAAGTAACATTCTAATGAGTTCACCGAATCTAATTCAAGAACTGTTGTGTTGCTCTATTTTTTAGTAAGAATATAGGAAATTAACATTACCGACTGATAACTATAAACAGATGCTAACATACGATGATAAATACGAAAGACTCACCTTGTCATGAAGTTACGTCTGAACAATGTGAAATCTTAAAAAAAGCCCTACTAATTATCGTGTGTGATTATCTTTGAGGCGGACTTCCCAACGTTGTAGTAGAAAACTGCGTAGGTAAACCAATCTAGAATCAGGCAGTAACTCCAAAATGACATTGGAGAGCATCAAGATACGTAAGAGATGTACAAGGGAAGATGGTTCTCGGGTCGGTTCAGTTTGGGATCATGAGTGAACAGTGCTACTTAAGAGCCACTAACTAAAATAAAGCAGTTGTCAACAGCGCTCTCTGATCAGTCGGTCAGTCAAACTCAAAATAAAACCCAGCATATGTGTACATCAATTCAAGTTGCCATATTCTACTATTAGCGCAATGAGGTGGAATTGCTAGGGTAAATCCCAGAGCAGCAAAGGTAGTAAGAGTACTAGCGGTAATGGAAAAGACTAGATATCTAATATACGATTGAAGAAAATATGAATTAGTGAAAAAAAGATTTTGAGGGATTTAGAAAACTAGCATCTAAACGGAAGGCAAAGAGCCGACATACCTATGCCATTGTGAACGATTTTGAGCCATGTCAGCCAATATCTTGAAAAACATAGATTACGATAATCACGTGGACACGAACCAGGTAATCTACATCAGTTAACATAGGTCAGATCAGTCATCAATACTTTCATAGACTGTTGCTATATCTTGGTTTCGCTTCTTCTAGTTTTCCTCCAACCTAGTCCCTCACCACAAAACATCGCCCGTCGAGGTAGACGGTAGTTGGACGAACGTAACGGAAATCCCAACCACCTCATTTGATGAATATTTACTATCTTATAAACAGATTTACCTAGTATCCTATTCCTAACCTTGTTATTGCTCATCCGATGGTCCCAAAATACACGAGTAACACTTCAATGGCATCTATGATCAAATACTAGAAACCTACGAATATCCAAATGGCCATGTCTCACACCTATAAAGTAGGATAGAATGAGATGTTACTCAGTGAAGTCGTTCTTTGGTGGTCAGACGAATATCTCGCGTACGCCACAAATGACGCAATTTGGCAAAAGCCAGTGCACTTCTGAATCCGTGACGAGATTTCTCCGACCATCAGCCTATCAGGACTGGTAAGACTGTTAAGATAAGTGAAGGGGGCTTGTCACGCTCAAATGCTTTACTTTCTGGTTCTAAAGATTTTTCCAGGTTATTAAGATTTCGGATGAAACTCACCATCAAATAACTTAGTCAAAACTATACACTTATGAAATAATATCACTTGCCTATTTTTCATAATACGGGATATAACAAGTGAAGTTGTAACATTACATCCACTATCGATTCTACGAAGAATACCTCGTTCTTTACAAACCTTCAGGAAAAGAAAAATTAAAAACAGCAATAAATACATTCGTGAAATGATAAATTTACTGTAAAATATGACGAAAAAAACTCATTATTTGTAATGTGATTGGGAAAATTGAAAATGGGTAACACTTTTCAGATTAATATTGGTCTGTATTATGATTTAACTCCGTCTGTAGCTCTTCCAGAGTTACTGCCGGTCCCAAGCTCGGGTAAAGGAGGAGGGTTGGGCATGGGGTTAGCGTCCCCATATCGTAGAAAACTAACTCGCTAAAAAACGCTTACCAGAAAAAATAATTCAAACCATTTTAACTCTGCCCTGAGAGTTGGAAGGTTTTCATTTAGAAGAATTATGGCGCTTCATGGTGAAAGACGAGTTCCTTCGGAATCCACGAGGCCGATGCCCCTTCTAACAACCAGAGTAACAATTTTTATAGGTACATGGAACGTCCGAACAATGTGGGAGACCGGGAAGACCAGTCAAATAGCAATGGAAATGAGGAGATACAACCTGTCAGTACTGGGAATCAGCGAAACCCACTGGACCCAAGCTGGACAACAAAGGCTAAGTACGGGAGAGATGCTGCTGTACTCCGGTCACGAAGAGGAAAATGCTCCACACACTCAGGGAGTTGCTCTAATGCTGTCCAAAGTAGCACGAAATGCACTTGTAGGATGGGAATCTCACGGATCCAGAATCATCAAAGCATCATTCAAAACAAAGGAAGGAATCACAATGAATATTATCCAATGTTATGCACCCACCAATGATAGCAACGACGACATTAAAGATCAATTCTACGAGCGGCTGCAGTCAATCATAGAGAAGTGCCCAAGAAAGGACCTCACTATTCTGATGGGAGATCTAAATGCCAAAGTCGGAATAGACAACACCGGATATGAAGATATCATGGGACGACATGGACTGAGGGAGAGAAACGAAAATGGAGAAAGATTTGCAAATTTGTGTGCATTCAACAAATTGGTCATAGGAGGCACAATATTTCCACACAAACGTATACACAAGGCTACATGGATCTCACCGGACCACACTACAGAGAACCAGATAGATCATATTTGCATCAATAAAAAATTCCGAAGGACAATGGAAGATGTGAGAACCAGGAGAGGAGCTGATATAGCTTCAGATCACCACCTAGTTGTAGCCAATTTAAAACTGAAGCTAAAGAAAAACTGGACAAGTGGACAAACAGCACTACAAAGGTTCAATACAGCCTTCCTTCGAGATACTGACAAACTCAATGAATTCAAGATAGCTCTCAACAACAGGTTCCAAGCCTTACAAGATCTACTGAATGAAGAAGAAACTACTATGGAGGACAACTGGAAAGGCATCAAAGAAGCATTAACTTCAACGTGTCAAGAGGTTCTGGGCCTAAAGAAATACCATCATAAGGAATGGATCTCTATAGAAACACTGGACAAGATCAAAGAAAGGAAGAACAAGAAGACAGCAATTAACAACAGCCGAACACGAGCAGAGAAAGTCCAAGCACAAGCTGAATACATAGAAGCAAACAAGCAAGTGAAGAAGAGCATTAGAGCCGACAAGAAGAAATACGTGGAAGAACTAGCAACGACGGCGGAAAAAGCTGCTAGAGAAGGAAATATGAAACAGCTTTACGATACAACGAAGAAACTAGCAGGGAAATACAGTAAACCAGAGAGGCCGGTCAAAGACAAAGAAGGCAAGCCAATCACTGAAATTCAACAACAGCGGAACAGATGGGTAGAATACTTCGAGGAACTCCTGAATAGGCCGGCTCCAATGAATCCACCGGACATCGAAGCAGCGCACACAGATCTTCCTATAGATGTCAACCCACCAACGACGGAAGAAATCAGAATGGCCGTCAGACAAATCAAGAAAGGGGAAGCAGCAGGACCCGACAACATACCAGCTGAAGCACTGAAATCAGACATCGAAGTAACTATAAACATGCTTTACCTTCTATTCAAAAAGATTTGGGAGGAGGAACAAGTGCCAATGGACTGGAAAGAAGGACACCTCATCAAGATTCCAAAGAAAGGAGATCTGAGCAAATGTGAAAACTACAGAGGCATTACACTACTGTCAATACCAGGGAAAGTCTTCAACAGAGTGTTGCTGAACCGGATGAAGGATGCAGTAGACGCCCAACTTCGAGATCAACAAGCTGGATTCCGTAAGGATCGGTCGTGCACAGACCAAATTGCAACACTACGGATCATCGTCGAACAATCAGTTGAGTGGAACTCATCACTATACATCAACTTCATTGATTATGAAAAGGCATTCGACAGTGTAGATAGGAGGACATTATGGAAACTTCTTCGACACTACGGAGTTCCTGAGAAGATTGTCAACATTATCCGGAACTCATACGACGGACTACAGTGCAAAGTAGTGCATGGAGGACAGCTGACAGATGCATTCCAAGTAAGGACCGGAGTCAGACAAGGCTGTTTACTCTCTCCCTTCCTCTTTCTTCTGGTGGTCGACTGGATTATGAAGACCTCGACATCTGAAGGAAAACACGGAATACAATGGACAGCTCAGAATCAATTAGACGATTTGGACTTCGCAGATGACCTAGCCCTCCTATCACGTACACACGAACAGATGCAGATGAAGACAGCCAGTGTAGCAGCAGTCTCTGCATCAGTAGGCCTCAGCATACACAAAGGGAAAACCAAGGTCCTCAAATTCAAGCGGAGAACAGCAATCCAATCACTCTTGATGGCGAAACTCTGGAAGATGTAGAATCCTTCACATACCTGGGAAGCATCATCGATGAACAAGGAGGTTCAGATGCAGACGTAAAGGCGAGGATTGGCAAAGCAAGGGTCGCATTCCTACAATTGAAGAACATATGGAACTCAAAACAACTTTCAACCAATATCAAAGTGAGAATCTTCAATACGAACGTCAAGGCAGTTCTACTGTATGGAGCTGAAACTTGGAGAACTACAACAACCACAATCAAGAAAGTACAAGTATTTATAAATAGCTGTCTACGCAAGATACTCAACATCCATTGGCCGGATACCATCAGCAATAGCCTTCTGTGGGAGAGAACAAACCAACTTCCAGCTGAAGAGAAATTAGGAAAAGACGATGGAAATGGATAGGACATACATTACGCAAATCGTCAAACTGCATCACGAGGCAAGCCCTAACTTGGAATCCTGAAGGGAAGCGGAAAAGAGGAAGGCCAAAGAACACATTGCGTCGGGAAATAGAAGCAGATATGAAAAGGATGAATTACAACTGGACGGAGCTAGAAAGGATTGCCCAGGACAGGGTTGGATGGAGAATGCTGGTGAGGGGCCTATGCTCCTTCACGAGGAGTAACAGGCGTAAGTAAGTAAGTATGATTTACTAAAATATATTGCCTTGCACATAACAAACAAAAGGCTTTCATGACAATAGTAATTGAAAATGTCTATGCACAAATATTAATGTATAATGCGGAGTTTCAATTCAGTTAATATTATGGTATAAAAATATGACATTATTGTATATTCATGATAACTATTACTAATCATTCTGTCTTCATTCAATGCTATATTTTAGAAGACAGAAAAGAGACTTTATGAACAGACATTCCAGAAAGTAGTCTAAGCAACAACTCAAGAAACAAGTAATTGAGTATTTCTAATTTCTTTTAACATGAATAGTTAAGTAAATCAAGGAAGAGTTAAATGTGGCGTATATACACAGTTAAATAATAATTTAAACAAGAATATAATAATAAACCGACATTAAATGAAGATTGAACATTGGACAAAATAAATTAATTTTACGGCAAATTAAAAACAACATAAAATCGATGATCATACTAACAAAATTATTTAAATTAACTTTGTCATAATCCACTGTATTTACACTCAAATAAACAAATCATTTTGAATTGTATATTGGCACAGGACCATATTGAACTTAGTAATATGGAATATATATATACTTTGTTAGAATGTATGTATGATGAATATATATATATATATATATATATATATATATATTTATTTATTTATTTATATTTATATATATATATATGTCTCAAGTACAGTGGTATATTTAGACAGGTTGCCAGAATATCATCATGTAAAATGACGAAAGATTTATAAGAATAACTAGTATGTTATGTAATAAAAACTTTAACGCACCAATAATTATTTTACTAATTTTACTAAAATCTCAATTAATCTAGCCCATCATGTATCCACAGTTTATATAAATTCACTTGATATTTTTGCTTGTATTTTCCCATTGAGGTTAAGACTGCAATTGATCAGTCTGTTATTGGCATATGTGCATACTGTGCGTATGCCTCGATATTGCCTTAATTCACAAGCTTGGATAGTGGTTAGCAGTACCTGGATTCCATTGCTAGCCACTATCCATCTTTAGTTTATATAGATGTTTGTTAAGTAACTATTAATTTGATTTCATATCATCAGGAAATAGCAAACGTGGAGAAAAAATTTTTTTGCGCTAATATATCACATAGTTCTGATAATCTTCGTCTTCTAATATCATTATCAAAATTTTTTTCATTGTTGAGTAGTTTTGACTTCATTTTCAACAAAATATGTGTGTTTTGAACAAGTTGAATTTGATATTTACAGATTGTGTGAACGAAGTAACTATGAACAGGAGAATGGTTGGTCAATCGAGCTTCAAGAAGGATATGATTTTTATCAGTTAAACGTGCCACGTGCATACAATCACTGCCAGGGAAGTCCTACTCACTGCCTTTTAGGGGCGGAGGCGTTGTTTACGAAATTCAGAGGACGAAAAGCAAATGTCCGGTGCCTTAACCGAGTTGGTGGACACGAAGAGTCCGCCTAGGGGAACTGAAAAACCCTGATCCAAAACCAATGGTGTACATGGGCTCCAGTATCCTGAAGGGACAAATGACGTATGAACCAATCGTTGGCCACTGGCTACCATGGGACCGCATCACCTGACGTTGCTCTACTGTCTTGTAGGTCAGACTTTTAGGTCAAAGGCTCCGGGTGTGGCCCCTTAAGAAAACCACTTGCTTCGGTTCGGGCACCCGGTTGGTATCCCAGCCCTCACACAAATCGAATGATTTATGTGGCGCATATCTACTTGGTGCCCCCCTTGTACCAATGTTTGTTTTAATAATAATAATAATAATAATAATAATTGAGCAAACGTGTTTTTGATTAATAAAAGTAAGAAATATATAAGTGAATGGATTGCAAAACTTCATATCGTTACACAGATGGATGAATCTTAATTTTCTTAGACAATACCTACTGAATCATAGTAACTCTTGTTTATGTGATCAAATCAATAAGATGGTTTGTAAACTAGCAGATAAGTTCAAGTTGATATCAACTGCAAAATGACCCCAGATGAATGAAATAAACAGAATTAAATATTCCAACAAGTGTACATCAGAAACATCAATTGTAAAACATTGACATTCCAGTTCACATAAAACTCTTACCATCATCGGATCTAAGCCTTCTAATGTTGGTGTAAGATTTTTATCCCAACCTATTGCAACATAATTTACCTAGAAAATAAAATAAAGAGAATTAAATGTAGTTTGGATAAATAGGTGAAGTTGAATGAATAGTCAGACTTTCTTTCCTGTTGAGAGAGGGGTTTAGCATCATATGAAACACTTCGGTTACTTGTTTCTCTTTATATTCGGAAAGGTGTTTCTGGATTATTTCGATATATTTTATATCAATTTGGTGGTCAGTAAATCTAGTATATACTGTTATTGCCGGTTTAATTTGTAGATCTTCCTATTCTATAGGACTATTAGGTCACTGACATAATCAAAACTATTTTGATTTTGATTGAACCAAATATTCTATCTTGTTCTTTTTTACTATTTAGACTTATGTTAATTCGGTTGTTTATTTACTTGCTGTCTGAAGAAGCAACTTCAGCTACGTTGCGAAACATCAGAAATTGAAATCTCTGCTCATTGGGATATCAAAAATAAATAATTATTCTATTATCAACATTCTAGTCAGTGCTCAATTTATTCAAAACTATCATGTCAAACCTTAGTATTGTTACCTATGATTTCAACCCTGAGTTGCACAAGCTATGTGATCTACCTCAGGGAATTATGATGGAGGGACAGAAGATGGTCCTATACAACATTTTTCCACACCAAGGAGCCATGTTACAAATTAATTACCTGTCCGCTTTTCCAGCTTAGTCCCAAATGATGCACGCTGTGAAAGATTGTGACATGACAAAATTAAAAATTTTCAAGCAACAGAAACTGGTGTTTACAGGGGGTGACACTGAATAAGTTGTCGTCAATGCTCCCGAAAATATATTGCTGAACCTCAGTAATGCTAACATGATGTTGCCACTGGGTTTCGAAAATCCTCAAGAGACGAAGATGATCGGGCAGAGTTGCCGAGGCTTCCTAGCTTGGGGGAGGGAAGGTTTCATAATAGTAGGGCAGAATTGTTTTCGCGGATGGATTGTTAACCCAACCTTTTATAGACGGACTAGCATTATGATGGCTCCAAAGATGGCCTTCACTAAACGCAGGTTGACTTGATCTAACACGCCAACACCAGTACTCACACAACTACCTAGATATACGAACTTTTCTACTACAATAACGGACAACCACAAAAAGTGGGTGTAAGGACCTTCAACCAGTCTTGCAGAAATATTTTACACCTAGCTGGTGCAGAGTAAAACCTATAATTACGGACAACTAATTAAGTGACACTCAGATAGCTTGTGTCATATCGTATATTAAGACAATCCCGTCCGCACATTCAAGGTTGAAAAGTCCTCATCAAAGTAACAAGTGGATCCACCCCACCACCATGTGCTTCCTCCAGACCCGTTTCTAAAATATTATTGAAGGCTTAAAGGTCGGTTTTGATATCTCTGACTGTGGCACTAGGTGACACAAATTTAAATTCCAGGGGGAACATCAGTCTCATCAAAATTGTTCATATGTGTTGTTGATGAGTGAGAACTAGCGCGTAAATTAGGTGATACATTACCTCTTGATGATTACCTTCAATCATTTGATATCAAGACCAAAATAAAACCGTAACCAACAGTAATGGGAAACGACTTACATTGAAATGATCCAAAAGATTGGGAGGTATTACATACGGTGCATCAATAATTACATTGCTCACGTACTGTTCATAATGAGAATAAAACAACATTCATATAGAGTTATTAATTAGAGAGTATTACTGATAACTAAACTAACCAAAATGCATTAATTTATAAAATTTCACCAAAAAGAAACTAATGAACGAACAACAATTGGTATCATGATAAAATTATTTAGACTACTGCACGTGACACCATATTGTATTGCATTCACTGTTATAAAATTATGGAAACTTAGATTTGAGGCTTATTAACAAAGATGGGGTAATGGTTTCAATTACTGACTCTCAATTGTTCGAACTCCATTTTGATTCGGTTTGGGGAGTATGAGGATGAAAGTAATATCACTAATCCTTATATGAAAAGAATGGCTCAAAATCAAGTATGTAAAATTGTACATTGAAAATGAGTTTTTAAAAATTTCTACTTCATTGTTACTTGATTGCTTAACGTTTTCTTTATAAAACAAAAGTCACATTCACAATTTTTAATTTCTTTCAATAATCCAGCCATAAAATAATATTTAATTTATTTTTAATTCGGAAAAGTAATAATTAATGATGTAATCATGACAGAATACTTTGTAAATCGATTAAAAAAGGATTATTTTTATATTTGAAGAGTAGTTATGTCAATCCATCAAGTTCATCACCTCTTATGGTGATAGATCTGATGGATATGAGCAGTTATAAAAAAATTTTCATTTTGAGGTAACACTGTAAAACGAATTTTCAAAACCATTCGCCTAGTTCAAGAGAATTGATGATGATAATAATAATAATAACAATAATAAATGGTATTCACAAAGTTGCTTTTAAGGAAATTTTGTACAAGTTGAAGATAATTCTTGTTATTGCTGGATAGTTGTATTGTCCTCATCTAGAAGTCCATAGGAGTGCTCATACACGAACCTAAACAAGATAGATCCAAATCTGGAACTGCAACATGAACATATCAAGCACATTGATGAAATTGAAGGTTTATGATTCGAGTCCGAATGGGGTTATATCGATGCTTACTGAAAAGTTCCTAACTAAGACGAAATCTTCGTCCATGGAGCCCTGATTCTCAACACTTCCAAATGATTTCAGTTCGCACCAAAAACAAAAACACGTAGTTCCAACTAACAGTGGTCTGAATATTTGTGATATGAGGCACAAACACAGTACCTTTTAATTCATAACAATTTGTGTGAGAACGACCTTTAATGTGTGAGATGACATTAAATGATAGTTATTTGTCCAGTTTAATGGTGTAAAAACATTGGTGGAATAGAGTTCCGAAAGCCCAACCGTAAACCTACGATTGTATATGCACTTAGGAAGAGAGAAGAGTTGTGTAGGTCAATTCATAGATGTTCTAATTAATATACCACAGTTTATGGGGTGGACTGTTTCTAAATATAATGCTCACTCCAGTGAAGTTATAAATTAATTATCTAGTCAATGGTATGTAGTATATGGGTCAGTCAATAATTTATAGTGTGATATAACTTAACAATCAGGTATAAAGTTGTACCGGTACACAATTATATAAAAATAACAAGTTTGCATCTTATGCAGTAGAAAATGTAACAAACTGTTAATCATCAGATAAAGCTAGATGATATAAACGCTTATGGTTACATTAGGACTTGTTATTGAGACTTGGTATTGATTGCAGTCTCGTTTGTTTCCTGAATTGATGCTACACTACCAAATTAATATACTGAAAACATGTTAAACTTTTATACAAACCAATTATATCTCAGTGTTTAAGAAAAAGGACAATCAATGTTAAATGAACCAAAATATTCTCAGAATTCATTTCGAAATCCTGTATTTTAACTGCAGTTTTAATTTCTATTAATTCTCTTCAGTCATTCCAATGTTAAAGTATCCCCGTGATTTATTTGAGATAGATTTGAAGTACTTTTGGAATTTCTATACATAAATTCTCGTAAGTAACAACACTCTTTTCTTCGATTCGGTTAAAATGGAGATTACAGTGATGATCAGTTAGTAAATTGGATATACTTGAGAAAAAAAGACATAGCTTACTCGACAGGCCAGTACAGATAACAGTCGTTCTTGAAGTGTGAGAATTGAGCCCATTCGACCACTTTCAAATGATGACGTCTGCAAAAGTAATACAATAACGAACCAATATATTGATGAAATTCAATATTCAGTCAGAAATAAGATGAGTAACCACTCTCATGTATGAACTCGGTTTATTATGAATCATGCCAATTTTCATGCATCGTACCATCTTGATAGTGGCGTAAATGCGAAAATCGGTGATGGTAATGATGATGATAATAATAATTAATAATTAATGATAATAATAATAATGTGGTTACGCAAGACTTTGATCTCCTTGAAGCATATAAAAAGATGCTAAAATTAATGATTCGTGAGTTTGGACAATTATTTTATGAGAAAACATGGAGACTTCAATTTCTGAAATAATTTCGGATGTCTCATAACTAATTATTAGTACTTTGAAGCATATTAAAGTTTAAGCCTAGTATTCTTAATAGTTTCTTCGTCTTAAAGTTAGCACGGTTATTTCGTCCAAAAAGAAATTTTCTTCGTTGAATCCTTTTAATTTTTGTTCACTGATACAATGAGTTATTTTAACCTTCTTTCACTTATTAGAATTTCCAGTCCCTCTTGAAGTAAACATTTTAAACCTTCGTTTCAAAAGACACTACACTTTGTGATACCAGACTGTGTTGGAGCTAAAAGGAAAAATAGTGTATAGAGTACATCCAATTTTTCCTGCAAATTTTGTTGTTCTTGGTTTACTTAGTGTTACTTTCATTAAAATAGAGTTTATATTAAAAAACGAATGGACTAATTATGATCGGTCACTTCAAATGTATAAGTCACTTCTAAACATTGAAAATGATGAAAATAATAACAGTGGTACGTTTATCCAGTGAAAATACCAATTATGTTAAAAAGTAAGCTGACCCAATTAAAGGTATGGTGAGATTGGTGATATGGTGAGTAGACTTGAAGCATTATAGGCTTTTGTATGACCTTCATTTTCATGCTCCATTAATTATTTATTATCTATTAATTTGTTTTGGTTAAGCATTTTGATTATCAATGGAAATCTTATTACCTTAAAATATTTAAACAGTCAGTTGCTTGGTAGCTCTAATCACACTTAGTTGAGATTCGAAGATTGGTTTCACAAGAAAATTACTCGGTTGACAAGCGAAATTGATTATATGATAATTTTGTGTTTAAAGAATTAAAGATGATTATCAGGAAGCTCTAGAGATGGTTTTGGTATCTCTTGATATTGTAGTAAACAAAGACTTGGTGGAGGAACCCAATTCATAAATTAATGCGAAATTACAGTATCTTCTTAAAGTACGGAAATCATACATTAAATATATTATTTGCACATCTTTCTTCAGTCTTCCTGTATATACTTCTTCATTCTTAAAATTTGAGTGTTATTCCTATCCCTTTCTGTTTTCTGCAATTCAATTTTCTGCTGGCCGGTATTCCACTTCCTATTGGTGCTACATACTATTTATATCTATCAACATAAGTAGCCTACACCACAGTATTCATCAACAGTCTGTATATGTCATTTAAAAGAAACTCAACTATCTTAAAAGAATAGAACTCTTCTTAGTTAATATTACAGTCGGTGTTATTACTGAGCTTATTAGGAGCGGTGGATTACAGGTTTCAGTAACAATTTTCCAATAGACGACACGATATTTACATCACGCTCTACTCATCTGGTTTGTGAAACAGGATATTGTACCAAATTCAAACACCATGTGGGCCATAGCCTTGAATACCAATGTGTACTAGGTTGTAGAGTTATATTAACTGACGTAGTGGGTTAAGACGAACCAATTGTATAACTAAGTTAAATATACATGATACCAGTTAATATTTTTATGACTGAAAAATTGTTTAAGTAGCTAAGTCTGTACTCACTTTATCCGAGTATAATCCAACCAACAGATAATTCCCAAGTTTTAAACACTGTTCCAGGAATGATAAATGACCAATGTCTATTTTTCATAATATAGTTATACATTAAAAGGTTAAAGAAATATGGTATTCGACTACAATTGTTAATTTCGTTCATTTTCCACTATGTGTGAATAATTAAAAAAATTGTTGTACAATGCAACGGACCGAGACGATATCAAAAGAACAGTTGTCATTGAGTTTATTTCAAAAGCAACCTTTAACACCTGCAGATTTTACTTTTACATTCCAGAAATCTGAACCTGTAAAATTTGTTTTTAAATGGCTGAATTTGACACTTTGAAACTCAGAAGTAAGAAATTACACATTCCTTTTACTTTTAAAAAGGGATATATCAAAGCAGTATAAGAATATGGAGTTAACTCACTTGGTCCGTTCGTAATATTAGTAAGAAGAAAATGTTCTGCATTTGTGGTGAAGTTTAGGCGGTAACTTATTCACAGAAGTAATCAACGTATTCCTATTATCAAATCATGTCATAGAACTAGGTAGCATTAATATACTTTTAACAGCATATAACATCCGTTTTGTCACTGGCATTTACTACTCAACGAGTAACTAAGTTGTCAGTCAGACAGCTACAACGTAAGACCAGTCACATATATACGTTTTTAGTCTTCATTACAAACATTGATTTTTGAACCTCTTAATTCACTTCCGATAAGATACACATATATAGGGATACGTACCAATATAGATTGCCTTAAGACAGTACAGTGAGAATCAATCGACTGAAGGAAAAGCAAATAAATCAAAACTATGGTGAGACTATAATTCGTGGACGACCTTTGAGCTACGCTGAAGTGACCTTGAGGATGCCTACTAACTAGGACATAATGAGGGTTATAAAGCAGTGTAAGGAATTAGAATAATGATTTACAGTTCGTGGTTATGGTTAATAATTAGATTCAGGGTTTCCATCACAAACTGACCTCAGCTAAAATGACAAAACGCTATTTGGCCAAATGGATGAATGAATTTCGCGCCAAAATCCATGACCTGTTATCTTACATCTGATTGGTTTTTATAAATTATAGTCTCATCGGTTCCTACCTGGAAGCATCGTTGGTTAATTGCTACTAGAAATGAAATCTCGTTATATAAAGTCCTTTTCCTTTTTAACCACTTTAAACTAGTTCTGTACATCTTCCCGCATTGGTTTAGGAGACAGTTAAAATAGAAGGTATCCAATTACTGTTCCGAAACATCAGACAATCATCATTTCTTAAAGTTCCATTGCGTTACAAGCAATCATTATCACTTAAAAGTGAAATAATTGGATACCACGCATTAAGAGTATTAAGCTTCTCACCGTTTTCAATCCAAAAACTTTACTTTTGATGACAATGTTCATTTAGTATAATGGAGGCTTCTTGTCACATATAAAGTTTTCTGATATTTTTCAGTCACTTAGCTACAACGTAAGACCAGGCATATATATGCATCAGTCCAAGTCGCCACACCTCATGAGCACAACAAGATGAACACCAAATTTATAGAAGTAGTCACTTCAATGGTGGTAATATACAAAAGAAAGATTGAGTATAAGGATATAGTACAGGAAGAAGGAAGTAGTTCGTATAAAGAAATATAAAGCGATTTTAATCTCACGGTTTAAGGCAGGACAAAGAGTGTATACAACGATACCATTGGGATCGATTCTGAGCCGTGTCACCAAGAGTCTCCAACAATTCGTTGTGATAGTCACGTAGACCCCAACCAAATAGTCTGCATCTCCCAACATGGATCAGACTAGAAGTTAGTGAATTCAAGCACTGATGCCACGTTTTGCTTTGGCCTCCTCTAACCTTCTTCCAACCATCTCCAACACCGGTCAGTATTGCACGTCGTGGTAATCGGTCTTCACGCATACGTAACATGTGGGCCAACCATCACAGTCGATGAAGATTCACAACCTCATCAACTGATTTACCATCATTCCCTAATACCCTGCGTCTAACCTCACTATTACTTACCCGGTGATCTCAACAGACGCCAGCAATATTTCCAAGGCCTCTGCGGTCAAATACTAGTAGCTTACGAGTATCTTCTACTCTTAATGGCCATGTTTTGCTGCCGTAAAGTAGAGCAGAATGAACTGCCGTGCAGTATACTCGTCCTTTTATTGATAGAACGATATTTCGCCTTCGCCATAGGTGACGGGCTAAACGAGTTTTTCGAGTTCGTGCAGAGATTTCGCCTGACACCAACTCATTAGGGCTGATCAGACTTCCAAGATAAGTGAAGTTGTCGACACGCTCAACTACTTTAATCCCTATCCTCAGTTCAGGTGTTGACACAGGCCAGTTCTGAAGTAATAATTTGCTTTCTGATGGGGAGAAACGCATCCCAAACATTCTGGCATTGTTGCTTAGTGCTACCAAAAGACTCTGCATTTTATCAGCGTCTTCACCAAACAGAACTATGTCGTCTGCGTATTCTAAGTCGATAAGTTGACCTCCTGGAAGGAGATCAATACCCGAGAATTCAGTCGACGAGAATGTCATTTTCATCAGTAGGTCTATGATGAAGTTGAACAAAGATGGAGAAAGTGGACAGCCTTGACGGACACCACTTGAGGTTGCAAAATCACATGACAGTTCGCCATAAGCTCTCACTCGATTAGTAGTGTTCGAGTAAAGAGCCTTCACAAGGTTTATGTACTTCTGAGATAGTCCTTTCAATGACAGACACTGCCACAGCATTTCGCGGTCTACGGAGTCAAATGCTGCTTTTAAGTCAAGAATGACCACCATTGTCGGACGCCGATAAGTATGCCTGTGTTCTAGAACCTGACGAATGGTGAATATGTGGTTTCTGTGATTAAATTTTCTAGTATTAGTTTCTCAATTACAGTGATAACTTATTATGTAATGAGCACAGCTTAGTGGTAGTAGTATTCATAATCAACTACTAAGTTGTGCTCATTACATAATAAGTTATCACTGTAATTGAGAAACTAATACTTAAAAATTTAATCACAGAAACCAACTTTTTTTCGTAGCAAATTCAGCCACTATTAAAAGAAGACAGTCTGAAAAAACCTGACCCGATTACATAATACTTTGGAAAATTATGTTGCTCATTGCTGTGTGGTAATGAAAGTAAGGTGCGATTGGCCATTGAGGGTCGACTAACAGACGCGAACTATTTAATGTGATCTTCCTCCTATTACTAATTTCTACTCTGGACTTCTAAGTGTAAACTGTTTTGCAGTTGTGAGAAATAAAATATTATCTAGTCTAAACTCTAGTTTTCTATATTTGATCGTAAATAGTGTATCTGGAATAATGTGATCTAGCCTGGGTATAGCGTATCGATCGAGTGTCCAAGTAAGTGGTAGGATAATCTTGATCATCAGTCGTATTATCGTATCATAGTAGCATAGTGTTGCAACAGAAAATATTTAAATTACACCATTATATCAATTACATAGAAAGGATACGGAATAGGTCAAATGTACCCGGTACATACACCACAATGTCATTACTATTAGGTTCACGAAATTGACCAGAACAAAATTGACTTATACGTAAAATATTCGGCATATACGTCATACCACCAGTAGACCAAATTGAAACATTAATCGAATCTGTCACATCATTAGCTTTAGAACAATTTGAATTTAGGCCCGGATATATGGGTGATAATGTTTCCTTCGTCTGGAAATCAAAATAAAACAATAAAAACCAAGGAAGAGAATGATTTTAAAGGAAAAATGTGCACCGATAATTTCAAGTGTTTCGTTGTACTATACAATTTTGAATGTCAAGCGAAATCCTTCTGGTTAAAGCACTCGACCTCTGACTATTGAGTCGCAGCTTCGAACCCCACTTTATCTGCTTCAGTTTAGGCAACTTGATAGTACTACTAACCATAAATCAAACAGCAAAAGTTAAAAACTAAATGCATAAACTTTCGGTTTGGTAGACCAGTTACATTATTTAAAAATGATCATTAGGAAATCGTAAACCCGGATTTCTGCTTTTACCCTTACCTAACAGTAACCGAAAATTCAAGAAAACATTTATATGACATTCAGTGTTCAAATCTAGAAGTCACAACCTACTACTGATCGATCTAAATAAGTAATAAATTTCATTAGGGGAACTTATGTGAACGAATTAATGCTTAGATGACTAAACATATGTTATTAACTGAGACGTAAAGCCTTTTTGATGACAAAGTCTCTTCATGTTAATTCTGAAAATTCAACAAATCCGGTTTTACAAATTTCCCCAAATTTCAGAAACATGAGTCAGCGAGTTATAAACAACGTAAGAGGGTGTCTCCGGGAAGCATAAAAGAGATTGAAAAAATTCTCGAGATGACGAAGAAATCGCTACATAATCAAAACAACAAAAACGTTTCCCGAATTCCTTCAACACATGTTATGCCTTCTGAGTAATTTATTGTATATCATCGAGTCTTGTTAATAAGGTTCGACATCGCCACCTATACATAGGGATTCGAGCCAACAACATTAGCCTACTTAGTAAAAACAGATTCGTAACATCACTTTCAAGTGTATGGCCGGGTAAGATTTAATAAACAATTTTACCGATTTGATGGCTATTAGAATTAAATAGCGAAAAGTCAGCAAAAACAATTTTGTTTTGTTCTTTAATCACTAGGAAAGTTTAAATTTCTAATGATAATATTAATAATAATAATAATGAATTTTACCGACTCATGACACCATTTTTTGTTTGTTTATCTTTATTCCGTTCATATCTCTTTATTATTTATACATTTAAGATGTTTATTTAAACAAATTTCGTATTAAGTAGTTTATTATTAATATGTTTATTTTTACAAGGTTTGACCTATTTCCTATCATACTGTTTATTATTTACTACTATGTTAGTCACCTTATTACTAAATTATACTTTCCACTTGCTACGTTTAGTTATGTGATCCTTTTGTATATTACAGTAAATCCTGAAGAGGGTCGAATGGGAAACAGTATAGTTTGTTCAGATCTATTCTAAAAAGTTGCACACGACAATAAAACAGTAATTAACAATTATTAACAATAATACATTGATTAGATCTGCATCACTGTTATAGTGCTTTAACTAAGATAAAGTAGACTTTGAGCTTAGTGAATTTTCACAATTTTCTGATTTCCGAGTAAAGGGCATCTTACAAATAATTCAACTATCATGTTAATCTGTGCTTCGGCAATAATTGTCGTTTACTTTAAATATCAGAGATAAAATAGGATTCCCATGACTTTTTTTCGTTGATATATCGTTAGCCCCAACATTAACTAGAGTGGTACCGTAATAAACGAGAACACAGATGGGGACAACCAATGTATCTTAATACAAAATTACAGAATATCTTGATAAATTATAAGAACCATACACTAAATACTTCATTTGGAAATTTCCATCCTTCACACTCTGTAAGGTTTCTCCAGCTCACAATTCCTTTCTAGTTTCCATTCTTTTCTCCTTAACTCAATTTTCTTAGCCTTTTGCTGCCAGCCATTCAACATTTGATTGGTATTACATACTACTTACGTCGACAGACATAAGTAGCATACATCACAGTACCCTTTTAATTTAAAACCTTTTACTTAATTATTGAGTTACAGTAATTTATCTTGTAATTTTAGCTATGATTGAAAACAGTGTGTATACTCAGGAGTATTAAAATCCCATAATAATCAGAGAAACTTATAAAACACTCATTTACCTTACAAGGATGCATAAATTTATCTTTACTTTTTAATACAGAATCTAATGATTGTGTTCGTCGAATTGAACACTCTGTACTTGAACTAAACTGCGATGCATAAGTACCTTGCTCTTGTAATTGTTGTATACGTTTTAACATTCTGTATGCATAATAATAATAATAATAATAATAATAATAATAATAATAATAAACAGTTATATGTGGATAAAAATAAACTGATAATATAAGCACAGATATTTGCATAGGAAAACAGGGATAATGAACATAAAGTGATTTAAACTATTGGAATTAAATAACGTTTCACATGGTGGTGATCTAGTTCAAGCTTCTTCAGAGAAATAATATTGCTTTTCGAGTCACAACCTACGCAAGAAACAGCTGTTCAGTTCTACATGTTGGTTGTAGGATTCTGAATGCTATGATGTATGTAAATTACGTTTCTTTTCTAATAAGTGTTAACTGTTACTCAGTTGTGGTTATTCATAATTTAACTATTAATATGAACTACAAATACTAGTGCATTCAGACATAGTTTTGGTCTATTTCTAGTGTCAGTATTCTGCTTCTTTCTTCTTACGTTAAATCATTTCAGCTTAGTATCTGAACAAACAACACATGCAAAACAGTATTATTCAATACTAACACATCTGATGTCAGTTTACGATACAGGAATTCCGTCTTATCACTTTATTTACTAATTCAAAAATGAGTCATTTGGAAATTATACGGATTTATCCATTTTAAAATATTAAAAATATCCTTCAACACTGTTACTAAGTTAAATGATATAAAGCATTCATTTATTTCAGATACAAACATGCGAAACACCTCGATATATAAACGAATTCTATGAACACATGAAATCGCACCATCATTTAATATACAACTAATGATTTACACAAATGTACACAGAAACAGTAACGACAGCCAATTACTAACCTTGACACTAAAGCTGTAGTAGATATACCCTCAGTTCGTTTAACTTCTCTAATTGTAACAAAATGAAATAGTTTATAAATCACCATTTATAATGATAGTGAGAGAGAAAAAACGCTGGTTAAAATAGAATTATAGAGAATAAAATTCACTCACGACAGTGTGGTTATATTAGAGATGTGACAATTATAGTGCATTGAATTAACATTATTCATGAACAAAAACGAAACGTATTACAACGCTCTACTTCCTATGAATTCTACCAACAGTTTAACGTAAATGTCATGTGCTTTGAAGTTTCTTTCTTCCTTATTTGCAAACAATATTCAAATATTATGGTCAACTATACAAGGGATGACGGTAAAATTCATTTTCATTAGTAACTTAAAAATAGTGTATCATCAACTAAAAGGGATCGATACTTCTATCATATTTGCATCACATAAGAAATATAATGCTTGATTTGTCCTCTACAACCACATAATGGTGGTCGCTACAAGTTCGAACATCTTCATTCCCTATAGATGACGATCTAGATGGTGTCCAGAACTTTCACAGGAACAATGTTATGACGTATGCTAAGAGTGTTAGACTTTTAACGATAAGATAGGAGGTTCGAATCCTGTTCAATATGCTTCACTTCGAGCAGTTGGGTAATTTTGTCATCGCTTTTACTAGATGTGTCTGAAAATCGAGTAAACGATTCTGCACTCTACATGTTACAGAATTTTCTTAAGAAAATGAGTAGTACAGCCTTTTAAGTAATAAATCTCACTTGTATCGATTAGTTGCTTTAACTTCTGCATAAGGATCTGATCCATCATTGGATACCACCAGATCATCTACAATTATATAGATTAAAAATAAACCTTGAAGGTATGCAAATTTATAATTTAGTCCACCCAAAAACATTAGAGGACATGACATAATACACCAGTTACAAAGAAAAGGTGGATGTGAGAATCAGAATTCTTCTTTAATTGCAAAAATACGGGAAATCAAGATCGAGTGTGTGCAGCAAATGTTGCCAACGAATATATGAAGTCACCTTATTTATGATCTTTTTTTCATTTGAACACATAAACATTTGCACAAGGATGCACCAAGATATGTCATAGAAACCATTTAATTTGTATGCGGGCTGAGATACTGGCCAGGTGTTCAAACCAAAACAAGTGGTTTTCTTAGAGGGCCACTCCCCAAGCTTTGGCCGGGAGATCTAATCCACAAAGTAGTGGGGCAACGTCAAGAGATACGGTCCCATGGTAGCCGGTGACCAAGCACAGGTTTATACTTCATTTGATCCCTCAGAGTTCTGGAGCTCATGTGCACTACTGGTTCAGGGTCAGGGTCTTCCAACTCCTCTAGATGGATGCTCCGTACCTGTCAACCGGGTTGAGGCGCTGGACATTCGCTTTTTGTCCCCTCAATTCCGTAAACAACACCTGCAGTGACCAGGTAGTGGGTAGGACTTCCCTGGGAGTGGACCGAGCCGTATTGGGAAGTGTGAATCTCCTAGATATGAAGTTCTACTCACTGCCTTCTCGTGGCGGGGGTGTTGTTTATGAAATTGAGAGGACAAAAAGCGAATGTCCAGAGCTTTAACCGGGCTGGTGGACATGGAGAGTCCACCTAGGGGAGTTGGAAAACCCTCATTCCAAACTAATGGTGCACATGGGCTCCAGTATCCTAAAGGAACAAATAGCGTATGAACCAATTGTCGGTCACCGACTACCATGGGACTACATCTCCTTACGATGCTCCACTGCCTTGTGGATCAGACCTTCAGGTCGCAGGCTCCGGGTGTGGCCCCCTAATTAAACAACCTGCTTCGGTTTGGGACCCTGGGCAGTATCACAGCCCTCACACATATCAAATGAGATTTGTGTGACGCATATGCATTTGGTGCCTCTTTGTACCAATATCTATGTGTTAAAATAAATAAATAAATATGATCTAAGAGCTAGTTAGAAGATGTGGTTGTAGGATTTAGGCAATATGGTTCAAATTTAGTTTTAATTATACAGATATATTCATTTTCTGTTTCCTCTATATCATTCTGTACTTTTTATTTTCAAACCTCATTAGATTTCTTTAATTATATCTTCTATATTTAGACGATAATATCAGTGATGCTACTATTATTTCCATTCTTTTTCCTTTCCTTTTGTCACACTGATTTGAAATGTGTCAGCTTGGGCAAGTTGATATTAATGCCAGCTCATATGTTTGTGATTGAAAAACTTTAAGTATCTAATGAAAATCTGAATAAGGTTGACCTTGCCCGCAAACGTCCTATCCGAGCATTTTCCTTCAATGGTTGTGTAGTCATATGTGACGCTACAGTTAAGGGTACAACTTAGTCTTTAATACACTACATAATTTCAAAATGGATTATATCAATTAACACAGAACCAGGAAATAAAACATTAATATGTTAAGGAAATAATATATACCATACAGCAATGAAAAATATGTAACACTTATATTTACAAAACGATGAAAGTATTCATAGATTATTGGTTAAGTAAAAATAGGCCTCATGAAGGTCAGGTTTAGTCATGGTGAAAGGAATTTAGAACAGTGGAATTTGTTTGTTTACTTATTTGATTATGACCATGAATGACACAAAAGGGAAATAATATTAATTTTGCCTGTAGCTAATAACATTGACGTATTCATGGTTAACAGGAAATAAATTTATAATTGGTAGTACTGAGCTTTAATATTTCCAAAATACACCGGAAATTCCTTAGGCGGTTTCATAAATGGTGTGGATTAATCAAGACTAAGCAGAAATATAACAGCTCAAATGCAATATGATCTCTAAAGCACAATCCGACAATTCTTTAAAAATAAAGTAACGCAGTGTTATTGACTAAGAATAAAGAGAACTCAGTGAATTAAAAACCTATCCACTGCTGAGGCGTTGGCGATCAATCACTTTAACCCCGAATTCTGCCTGCAAAAACGATACGTCCAACTTCTCATCCTTCCGTGGCCCTAACTCACTTCCCCCGCGTTTTGGCTTTGTTTTATTTTTATCATCATTTTGTACTTTTCAGAATGTGATCAGTTATTATTGTCCTCTAACAATTTTTTCATAATTATTGAATATCCTGACCATTAAGCAACCTACTACTGATATTTGAAATCTCGAATCGCTTTATGATGCAACCTCTTTTATCTTTCTATAGACCTCAATATTTATCAAACAACCATAAATACGAATATACAGCTTAAGCAAATGATTTTGTCGAAAAAATTTTCTCCACTAAATTCTTAAACTTATTTATAAGTAATGGCGCAAACAACCGAACCAAAGAAACCTCGTGCTTAAACTGTCATGTTGACCAGAAGAATTTCCAACAAGAAATACTGAACGACTCTTTGTTATGGTTGACAGATATACACTTTGAGTCTACAGGCTAAAAATGGGTGAGCATATATAAAAAATCCGTTCACTATTATATTCGCGATCATAGTTTATCTAAGTGTGGAATTTACAACAGAGCATGATAAGTGGATAAATTTTTTTGCTCAAATTAGCAACCTTGGGATCGACTTTTCAAGACCCACTGAACCTGTTTAGGCCTGATATAGCGAATAGTTCTAAGAAACTTTGCGCAACATATATTCACAAGAGCTTTGAACATAAATTTTGAATAATTACAACCCATCAAATCAATATCTTCCCAGTATGGAACAGTAGTTGAAATAAACGATGGATAAGAAAACAGAACACTGAAAAAAATTAACGTCAATGTGTTTAGACATCAAATTCAACTATCTCCAGCTTATTCTTAACTTATAGATTAAAACACACTTGAATATTCTATCGGACAGTTTGTAGAAAACCATCTGTATTGGTTGTTTAGATTCAACTCTGCTTACAAAGTTTGTGGAAATTCCTATGACTGAAAGTTCATTTTCACCATAAAAACCGATAAACGTGAATTACATGATGACTCTATACATATGAACACTTTTCTATTACTGTGAAAAACATTTACGAATATCCAGAACAGACAAATTCGATTTCAATATATGGAATTTCGTGTTGGTCGAAGGTCAACCAATCAAAACTGAGAGATTAATGAAGATTTAGATCATTTTGATCCGGCGTGGTCTTATTCCAATGCCATAACCTACGATACACACTAGTGAATTAGTTATGTAAAGTAGAAGTGTTGAAGTTACAGGCATGATATAAGCCCCTAATGAAAAAGAAAAACAAACAAGAATGTAAATTTTAAGACACTAATAATTTGTGCGATCTTTACCACTGAAGGAATCACTGACAACAATCAAACAATGTACAGGCTTGAAATATCTGGAATATATTCAGAACAGGCTTCATGACAGAAAACATTACGGTACTAATGACTAAAAGCGCCCATAATGTTGGGTTTCATTAATCATTTTCTCAACAGATCACAACATATTTTCAAGCATAAATTTCGTCAAGAGAACGTCAATTAGTAGTCAATTTATTTTAAATCCAAAACAACTCACTAAACAAATACAACATACCTCCATGTACACAAAAATCACAAGAATATTTTTCTAACGTTTTCACATAGGTGAAGTACGGTGCATCTTCTACTACCTATGAGGGAACAAGATAGAATAACAACTGATTAACAAGTTAAATTTGCTACGTTTAGATCAACTACACAGTAAATTTGAATAAGTACTCAAACGGTACTTGGAACTATTATGTGCAAAACTAGACAATTTTTGAGTGATTAAGGTTAATTTAAAACTGACGGAACTCATAAAGTGAACATTCATTACATGTAAAATATTTTGATGAAATATGGTCAAAGAGAAAACACTTGGTAGTTTATAAATTCCAGAAAATCACTAGTAATCAATATAAGTATATCCTAATGAATCTATGCATGTTATGATAATCAGTTTAATTCCATTAAATTAAAAACGTGGTACTATATGAAAGTTCCAAAATACTGTCTATCCTTTCAAGTCAAAACAGTAGAAAGTTTATCACTCCAACATACATGAATAATTTGAGTAGCTAAACCTACCATCAAGCGCCAGAAAAACAGTACAACAGTATTGTTCAAGAAGACATGGTCACAGACAGGTATGAATTCTAGTTTATTAATTTGTGCACATTTGTCCTAGGTTTTACTCTGCTTTTTGTTGGCTGGCTTATTAATTTATTCACTCAACCTTCATTATTACAATAAACACCTTATATTGTCGTTCTATGTAACTAGATAGTATTGTTAGCCATCGTGGGTTAGTATATGAGTCTTGAACTGTTATGAAAAATGTACAATATTCCTTTAATTTTTATCTACATCGATAGAAACTCCAAGTATTTATAACTAAAACAGTTTTACGATGAGTAGAGAGAATATTAATACGTACATTTTTTATGAACACAAATTATTTACCGAATGATAATCCAGACAAAGCTCTCAAAGTTTATAATGAACAAATTTAACCAATCAAAGTACGTAATTTTGTTACCTAATTTATGATTACCATAGTGAGGGAAACAATTTTCGAGCTCATATCCTTCACCACTACAACACGAGTTCGACTACAACCCTAGGGAAACTTCTGATTTTCGTGGGATTTAAACATGAGCCATTTGGTAACAAAAACTATTGAGCTACTTTTTCTGATTTCATTATTAAAATCTAAAGAATATAAAATTTGCAAAATGTCAAAGACCGTCTACTGATAACCTACAACCACAGATCCACATTTATTACCTAGAATGGCTTACAAGATGATGCATATGTTGTTAGATGCAGACTTCTTATTTGAAGCCCAAGAAATATCTATAATCTATGGGTGGAGACAGATTAAGTATATAACCGGTTGCAGTGGCACAGAATTATTTAGTTTACAACTGATTCTTAGTATCATCACACAGTTTCCAGTTCTGAACCTCATTTATTTCTTCAAAACCATATTTCTCATGCTTAGTATTCCATTACAGTTGATATTATTTTCTATCCTATCCTTTTCAATTTTTGGTTGTGATAACGCAAGATTTCATAACTTGAACCTATAAATTTATGTTCAGTTCTATGTTATCACTAACTCTAATATGAGTTTTCATAAGCACTTAAGTAATAAGTTTTACTTACTTCATCGACCCATTTCATAGCTCTGATCAGCCGATAACGTTCTTTTTCATGGAAAACTGGTGGTCCTTTATGTTTAGTGATTTCTTCTAATAAATTAATGGTAAAGTTAAGAATTGACTATAAAACAAATAAAAGTATCCAAACTCACTGTCAGAGTGAATTCCAACGATAAGTTGATCACCGAGTGATTTAGCCTGACGAAGAGCATTGGCATGTCCAAAATGAACTAGGTCGAAACTTTAGAGAAATATTTCACTTTTATTTCAAAATAAATAAAATACGATTACCATCCGTCAACCCATACACGTATGGGTTTCCGATTATTTGAAGACGGATTGTGCATTTCAACCCGTCAGCTAAATGGTAATCTTAAACTTTTATGGCAAACATTATAAATTTACGTCTTTTAGGGGTACACGAATTAAGATTTAGATGTGCTGAATTTCACTTCTTGAGGCAACAATGTTCACTGTGGAATACAAAAGATAGCAAAACAAGACTGCTTTTATGAAAGTATTTGACTAATATATATATATATATATATATATATATATATATATATATATATATATATATATATATATATATATATATATATATATATATATATATGTCAAATATTTTTAATAATAAGTCACTTTTAGCAACGAATCTGTTACTTAGCAATAGGCAATCCGAACTTTATTACAGATCGCAACCAAATCTTTAGTCTTCATTACAAACATTGATTTTTGAACCTCTTAATTCACTTCCGATAAGATACACATATATAGGGATACGTACCAATATAGATTGCCTTAAGACAGTACAGTGAGAATCAATCGACTGAAGGAAAAGCAAATAAATCAAAACTATGGTGAGACTATAATTCGTGGACGACCTTTGAGCTACGCTGAAGTGACCTTGAGGATGCCTACTAACTAGGACATAATGAGGGTTATAAAGCAGTGTAAGGAATTAGAATAATGATTTACAGTTCGTGGTTATGGTTAATAATTAGATTCAGGGTTTCCATCACAAACTGACCTCAGCTAAAATGACAAAACGCTATTTGGCCAAATGGATGAATGAATTTCGCGCCAAAATCCATGACCTGTTATCTTACATCTGATTGGTTTTTATAAATTATAGTCTCATCGGTTCCTACCTGGAAGCATCGTTGGTTAATTGCTACTAGAAATGAAATCTCGTTATATAAAGTCCTTTTCCTTTTTAACCACTTTAAACTAGTTCTGTACATCTTCCCGCATTGGTTTAGGAGACAGTTAAAATAGAAGGTATCCAATTACTGTTCCGAAACATCAGACAATCATCATTTCTTAAAGTTCCATTGCGTTACAAGCAATCATTATCACTTAAAAGTGAAATAATTGGATACCACGCATTAAGAGTATTAAGCTTCTCACCGTTTTCAATCCAAAAACTTTACTTTTGATGACAATGTTCATTTAGTATAATGGAGGCTTCTTGTCACATATAAAGTTTTCTGATATTTTTCAGTCACTTAGCTACAACGTAAGACCAGGCATATATATGCATCAGTCCAAGTCGCCACACCTCATGAGCACAACAAGATGAACACCAAATTTATAGAAGTAGTCACTTCAATGGTGGTAATATACAAAAGAAAGATTGAGTATAAGGATATAGTACAGGAAGAAGGAAGTAGTTCGTATAAAGAAATATAAAGCGATTTTAATCTCACGGTTTAAGGCAGGACAAAGAGTGTATACAACGATACCATTGGGATCGATTCTGAGCCGTGTCACCAAGAGTCTCCAACAATTCGTTGTGATAGTCACGTAGACCCCAACCAAATAGTCTGCATCTCCCAACATGGATCAGACTAGAAGTTAGTGAATTCAAGCACTGATGCCACGTTTTGCTTTGGCCTCCTCTAACCTTCTTCCAACCATCTCCAACACCGGTTAGTATTGCACGTCGTGGTAATCGGTCTTCACGCATACGTAACATGTGGGCCAACCATCACAGTCGATGAAGATTCACAACCTCATCAACTGATTTACCATCATTCCCTAATACCCTGCGTCTAACCTCACTATTACTTACCCGGTGATCTCAACAGACGCCAGCAATATTTCCAAGGCCTCTGCGGTCAAATACTAGTAGCTTACGAGTATCTTCTACTCTTAATGGCCATGTTTTGCTGCCGTAAAGTAGAGCAGAATGAACTGCCGTGCAGTATACTCGTCCTTTTATTGATAGAACGATATTTCGCCTTCGCCATAGGTGACGGGCTAAACGAGTTTTTCGAGTTCGTGCAGAGATTTCGCCTGACACCAACTCATTAGGGCTGATCAGACTTCCAAGATAAGTGAAGTTGTCGACACGCTCAACTACTTTAATCCCTATCCTCAGTTCAGGTGTTGACACAGGCCAGTTCTGAAGTAATAATTTGCTTTCTGATGGGGAGAAACGCATCCCAAACATCCTGGCGTTCTTGCTCGGTGCTACCAAAGACTCTGCTTCTAAGTCCACAAGTGGACCTCCTGGTAGGAGATCAATTCCCGAAAATTCAGTCGACGAGAAAGTTATTTCCATCAGTATGTCTATGATGAAGTTGAACAAAAATGGAGATAGTGGACAGCCTTGCAGTACACCACTTAAGGTTACAAAATCACATGACAGTTCGCCATAAGCTCTCACTCGACTGGTAGTGTTCGAGTAAAGAGCCATCACAAGGTTTATGTAATTCCGAGGTACAGCTTTCAGTGCGGACACTGTCACAGAAACTCTCGGTCTACAGATTCAAATGCTGTTTTCAAAGTCAAGAAAAACTATCATTGTCGGACGCCAATAAGCATGCTTGTGTTCTAAAGCCTGACGAACGGTGAATATGTGGTCGATGCGGCCACGACCAGGTCTGAAGCCAGTCTGTTTTTCTCGTGTTTCCAGTTCACGGGTCTTTGTGGGGCTTCCTAATTGGTTCTCAAATTATGTGGTTGACTAGCTTTCCGAAACAAATTTTTCAGGCTCTAACAATCCCTGATTCCTTAAGCGTACCAAGTTTTACATAAGTGCGAAATTAAAAGCATCTTGTGTAATGTATTCAAATGACTATTGTTAGAACGTCAACCAATTAATTTTAGCGAAATGGTTGAGTCCCCTGACAGCTTCACCTATCTTGAGGGTATTATTTATGGTGGGTTGTAATGTACGAAAATCTCGGCACGATAGTAGAATGTACATCCGATGCTTGTTAACCTACACTATCTGTAACTCAAGTAAGGTCATTAACTCCCCGTCATTGCGAAACTACTTGCATTCTCTGGTTGTAAAATACGGCCCACAAAGACAGTAGACGCACAGGTTTTTAGGATTTGACCACAAGTCTTCAAACAAGTGGTTCCGTATATTAAGACTGGAGTCTAACCAGTGCGTAGAGTTATAGGTAAAGATGAAAAATCTTTTAATCAAGCTGTAGATCATTGACTACAGTATTTGGGAAGTCATAACAGATATCTAACCACTATCTACTCTATGACACTTCAGTGTACATTACAGGGTAAGTTGGTCCGCAAACACCCTGGTAAGGCCAATGGTAGGAAGAGTCCGATCTCCCTCTCGAAATGCTCTCAAGTGGCCACATCCATACAACCACTGCCAACGAAGTCCTATTCACTGCCTTCTCGTGACTGAGGCGTTCTTTACGAAATTGGTAGGGCGGAAAGAAAATGTCCGGTGCTTTAACCGGATTGGTGGGTACGGAGTATCCACCTAGGGGAGTTGGAAAACCCTGGTCCAAAACCAACGGTGCACATAAGCTCCGGGATCCTGAGGAGATAAATGGCGTATGAACCTATTGTTAGCCACCAGCCACAATAGGACTGCATCCCCTTACGTTGCCCCACTGCCTTGTGGGTCAGACCCTTTGGTGGAAGGCTCTGGGCACACGAGCAGTATTACAGCCCACACACAAATCAAGTGACTTATGTGAAGCATATGTATTCGGTGCCTCTTCTGTAGCAATATTTGTGTTTAAACAAATAACAGTATTAATTAATGTTAACCAGTAACCGGGTATAGTCATATAATTTGCTTTGAGCCACACTTTTTACACAAGTGATAGTACGTCGTTCTCACTAAATAAACCTGAGTAGGTGGAGTATGATTTAAATACATTTTGTTGTATTCGGATTGACATAAGCACTCATCCAAACTTCCCCTAGGTTAACATGGGCAAATATTCTACAATCGTTAGAAGTAACCAAACTAATTCACGAACCTTCTTCGTGATGTCACTTCGAAATTGTGGCACAAAATACTTCTCTGATTTGTAATAGCGACACGAACGTATTCATTCTCGTAAATATTGCGTATAGTTTTATTTGCGCTCCAGGCGAGACTATAATTTATGGATGAAATAATCAGATTTACGACAAGTCTTTTAATTTTAGCGCGAAATCAATCCACCCACTTGGCTACTGTAAGACCTGCCAAAAATAAGGTTTAAAGTTTAACTGTGAAAGTACGACTGAAAAAAAGCGTTTTCCTATGCGTAGAATATGACTTTTGGTTGTGGTTAAGCCACGTTTGAAGCATTTTCTAATAGCGTTTGTGGTATATCGTTTAGACGTGAGTAAATACCCGTAATGGCACCTTATTAAAATCATACGTATAACCCGAGCAATGATCCAAAAAGGAACTTAAATGTTTTAAAACTGAATTTGAGTTTGATGTCTGTTTCATGCCAACAAGAAGAAACAAATTGATTAGATATTTACCAGTTAAATAAAAATCAACTATAAATCTTACAAATCAAGAATTCAAAGGCTTACTTAAAGGTGGTTGACAATAATGATTTTTTCAATGCGTTCAAGGCTAGTTAAAATGGGACCCGAAGCGATGTGAGGCACTACACAACATCATGTAAAAACTACTTCAAATCCAGGTCAAGGTCATCCAATACACAATATATTTGCGACTGGCTAGTCCAAATGTTCCTGAACGGAATAGAAGGAGTTTTCGCATAATGGGCTCCCATATCTACCAGCAGTGAATCATTACTACCCTTAGGCGGGAGCCTCGGTATATTATCGGCTAAAGAAGAAAAAGTTAAAAGTTAATAAACCATGGCAAGAAGTCGCTTGAACTAGCTCGACCGGCAACTCTGAAGTCGAGTCAGATACTCTTGAAGTGCCTGTATATCGTCTTAGTTGCGTATCTCTCTCCAAAGTTTAATATCATCAGCAAAACGTAATAAACCTGTTGTAGAAGATGGTCTATATAAATCGAGAAAACAAGAGGTCCTACTACTGAACACTAGGGACCCCACTAGGACATTCCATAGCCTGAGAGGAAGTGAAGTTAATCCTGACCTTAAAATGTTGATGTTTTAGATATAAACTTGGCCAATCAACTAAAGGCAATATGATACCTAATCGTTTGAGCTGATTAATAAGACATATATAGTTGACCCTATCATAAGCTTTTGAGAAGTCAATGTAAATGATGTCAAACTTCCCCTTGCGATCACTATTGGTTGTCCATCTGTCCACCGCAGTCAGCAGGTTGGTTATACAAGAATGACCCTTCCTGAAACCATGCTCTTGTGGTTACAAAAAGTTTAAAGATAATAAATAGTCGTGCAGACCATCGCAAATCAGGGGCTCCATCGTTTTTTAGGGCATAGGGAGAACAGCCACCGGTCGGTAGCTCGATGGTTTGCTACGTTGACCTCCTTTGAAAGTTGGTGTGATGTGAGCCAGCTTCCAAATTTCCGGCAATGTGCCTCGGCTTAACAAGTGTGAGAACATCACGCTAAGTGGTGTTGCCATGATTGAAGCTGCTTCCCTCAGTGTAGCAGAATAAAGCATATCCGGACCGAGAGAACTGTCTTTTCTTAGGTGCCGCAGATTCCGATCAGCGCTCAAGTTCACTTCAGAAAGACCTGTGCAGTTGCAACTGAAGCTTTCATCAATATAGTTCGTGTGGGTCGGTTGAAATATCCGAGAGTACTGTTCTGTAAGGTCACCATCGTTGTTGGTCGGGCCACTAGGACCTATCAGTTGGGAAACTCTAATTCTGGTTTGTTGAAGAGAGGCTATATGACCGAATAAGCTTTTCCTATTGGAGACAAATTTATCGACGAGCTTCATCTGGTACAGGAGCCTGTCTTCCTTCGTTGTATTTGTGCATATATTCCATATGTGTTTTAATTGCCAGTATGCGCAGTTGTTACAGTTCGTTTGTGTTCCGCTCAGCAATGCTTTTTGTGGCTTATGATTATTATTCACAAACATCTTATGGGTACATAAGCGTTGTGAAGAAACCATTTCGAGTTTCTTCAAAAAATGCAATAATACACATTTTTCAATAATGTCAGCATTCTGCTTGCCTTAAAAAAAAATTTGAGCAATAATAATAGAATATTAATAATAATAAATCGGGTCTGTGCAATTGAGAAGAATATTGAATTGGGTTTAAAGAAGGAAATGGAGAAAATAAGGGAATAGAAATAAAGGAGACGTGAAGTACGCAAACAGTTTTAATTGGCGTGTTTATGAACGCAAAACAAGAACAAACGACTATGTATATATCGTCAAATTGGTAACAAAAAATAATTAAGAAAAAACAACTTATTATTGTAGTAAGATATGACGCTAGAATAAATGTTTGTGCAGTCATAGTTTGCAGTGATGCTATGAAAGTTACAATTAAATGAAAAGGATAATAAAATATCAATATGTATGAGTCATATATGCGTAGTGAAGATAAAACGGGTCTGTGAAGTTAATTTAAGTGTAACACAAGTTATTGTTTTAATTACAAACTTTGTAAACATAAGAATATTTATTTAGAGGGAAAGAATGTAGTGAAAAGAAGTGAACACCTAGTGAAAAGTTTCATCCATGATAAGAATAATAATTGCGTAATGAATATCAACCTCAGAAGGAAACCAACAATTTAGAAAAATAAAATAAAAATCCTTTAATGCACTTGGATGAATACATTTAGATTTATGTAATAGTATACAGAGTGAGACCGGATATTAGTATAAATATTTGTGCAATAATAATTAAGATTGATGCTATGAAAGTCAAAATTGATTTTAATGGACAATCTGGAGTTAAATATGTTTAGAAGGATAAGAAGATTCAAAAGGAATATCTAATGTGCCGGGGGAACAATAATGATATTAATAACGGAAATAATGATAAACACGAACATAATCAGATTTCATATATTAAGATAAATAGAAATAAAATAAAATAGATGTGGAAAGATTTAAAGGTTTTATTTTGCTTTTCAAGCAATTAAATGGATGACGGACCTTAGCAAACGTAGAGCGCGGATCTCGACAACTGTAGGTTGCTTGCGGGTTTCGGAGACCGTCAGCGGAACAGACTGCTTTGTAGCACATAGTACTGCATGGGCACGGGCATTGAGGTAAGCCAGGGGTTTTCGCACACATGTTACATATTGTCGTGGATTGTTTGTGTCGTTATTTATCGGCTCTAACAGCCTTTTTTCCATCACACGCCAATTTTCGTAATGTTTGTGCTTGTTACATAGTTTTTATTCCAGTTTATTAGCAGCTTGACGTATTTGTTGCCCACCACCTAAATGAATCTTCAGTAAGCCTAATATCGTTATTTGTAACAATACAAACTCAAGCAAGTAAAATTCACCATTTTTCAAGTCAAAAAAATATATCACAAACTGGGTTTTCATGAAAATAAGCTTTGAAACGTATTACATCTGGTTCACCTCCTTGATTATGGTCATGATGAGCATGGATGTTGGTAGTTGTTTATAAAATGTAGGTTGAAGCAATTAGGCGTTAAACTATTTATGAATATTATATGACTTGCTAATATTTAGCCATAAATAGTTATATCCATTATAAGTATCATCGTTTGTACTGAAGTGACATATTATTATGTAACGTATCTGAGATGAAATATGTGAGTAACAGTTGACGTTGGTAGTCTTTTCCATCCGCTTTCTGAACATATACAGTAACAGTGTATAACACCACTGGAAGTGCCACATTAAGTAGTCACAAAGTCATTATAAGTAAAACGTTACGTGTTTCTTTTTGAGCATGGTGACAGAATCGTGTCGTAGTTATTACTGATTTATGATGTGTCTGTTATAGGGTTCACGGACAAGTTTCTGTAAACAAAATCCGCAATCACTGACCAAATTATGAACAAAGTTATAATGCATATTGTCGAGTAATATCTAAATGGTGCTTACCAATTTTTTTGTTAATACCAAATGTCTAGGTGAAATACTAGAAGGGTTAGAAAATGAGGAGCGCTGTTTACGTGAAATAAGAAACCTATAGGTTATTTGTAATCTGCTAGTGAAGTCATAAATATACTGAAATCAGAGTTTTAAGGCAATACGGGCTGTGAAACCATTGACACTTCGGTTACATCTTAAACTTGGTACAAACAAATGTCATAAAACTGTGAAGCGTTCACAGTTATATGATGGGGATTTGAAGCTCCCAGTTTTTGATACGACACAACCCCAGAATCAAATAACAACTATTAATGAATTAATTCTTGAATTCCTACTCCATTACAGACTGACTCGGCATAAGTCTAAAGTAATTCATGCAAAACACGTGACGAAAAGTGAACGAGCAATCGAAGCTAAATCACAAATTTATAGCGCTCATATCTCCCGTGTGCCACATTAATTAGTCACATTTTCCTCATAATTCGGACGATGTCTGCATGTTGTGATGATGGTAACTACAGCAATTTGTAAATGACACTATTTTTTGATGTGTCTGTTCTAAAGATTATCAATGAATTTCTATTAACGGAATCCAAAATCTCTAATGAATAGCACTGTTTGCAAATAAGAGATTTATAGGTACATTCCGTTACCTGCTATTTGATTAACTTATTGAATGTGATACTGTTAACAAAGTTTAATTGTTTGTCTTAAAACTGATTGGTTGTTTTTCAGAATAGTATGAAGCTTATGGAATTTATGGCTATGGAAGACCGTGTGGAAAACCGGTTTACAAGTTTACTATAACTGTTTTATATTACCTACTGCCATGTTCATTCATCTAATGAATTATTTAAATAAAAATGTAACAACCATACTCAGTGTCTTACGTTATAATCCTGTAATTATGTATAATTATATTCTAAATAAAGTCGAAACAAATATTGATGCAGAATAATGTGACTGCATTATATTTCTTGGTTTTCTCGCAAGCTGCATACAACCAAATATGCGCTATAATTTAAGATTGAGGTAAGAAATAGTATGAAACAATTGACATAATAGCAAGCAAAAAATTGGGACGACCTAGGTTATCAATAATAACTATATATATATGCTTGTCAAAGGTTATTTGGTGTTAGACTTAAGGAAACACTAAGGATGGGTGGTGTAATAGTCGGGTGTAGTTCAGAAGCAGATAAGATAAATTGTGTGATATTTCTAGAGGTAATGAATAAATTATTGAATTAAAAACTAATAAGATAATTGAATACAATTTGAAGAGTTCACACAATTTAAGAGGATAAAGTTAGCAAATAAGTGTGAGTGGAAGGGTGGTTTAAGTATTACGTAACCTGCGTTATTAGGGAACTAACTGCATGAAATTGTCTAGTTCGGTACTAATACTAACTTGATAATAAACGTGATCCGACAACGGAAAATATGTCAGGCGGTTGCTTAATCTGTAAGGTTTTACGTGTAAGTCGTATTAGCATTCTAAGAGACTCGTTGATCCGTCACGATTAACAGTGATATAACGCTAAGTTCTAACGACACTTCAAAACTAGTGCAGTAGTGCAAGTTCTTAATTCTCACACACAATTATTCGTTAAGACTATTGGTATACCTCCCCATGAAAGTGTGAGGAAGACGAAAATAAAAATCGGGAAAACGTTTATTGATTTGTCATGACTACTAAAGTAGAAAGATAAGTTTACAAGTTGTATATATAGTGAAGCCAAAAATAAGGCCACAAAGAAATTTTTATTGTGAACGTGCTGTCTAGTTGTCGATAATTCTTAAGTACGAATTGTAGACTTTTCTCTCCACCTGTTTTGCGAATTGTTCACCATATTTTCCAATACTTTGTTGTTTGCACATTCTTTGGAGCCGTTGGATTTGTGTATATTGTTCACTCCGTCTCGATAATAACATTGTTGTGTTGTTTTGTAAGGTGTGCGTATTGTCTAACTTCCATCTACAACAATGCCTAGGAATTTGATGAGCTATATAGTTTGTATTTCGTAAGTGATTAAGCTTACCTGTAAGATTTCGTCTTTTGACATATTCCAGTAGCATATAACGGCAAGGATATCGACACGTAAGAAATATTCTACAATTCCACTTACAAGTGCTTTGATCCACTTCATAATACATTCTACATGCTTCCTAACTTCACCGTTTTGTCGCAGCATATGCATTACCTGCTTTCGAGTACAACCTGAAATATATTTCTATACACTTAACAGTTGAGAGTTTAGCTTTCATATCTCTGACATCAGCGGTAACCTGATCATCAGTTCTCTCCTTAATACTTTCTACAACTTCTGTTGACTGAGAGTGCAATATTACCGACTTCAAGTTTTCTTTTTCTTTGGATGACAATCTTCTACTCCACGGATCACAAACCATCCATAAACTACTACAAGGATGGTTGGGAGACATGTTGTAAGATTTTACGACGTATTCTTGACCTTCCAATCTTATAGGAAACCTAGATTGGCCGTTTAAAAACTTGAACCTTAGATGTCACAGGTAATTTAAAGTCCTCGCGGTTTTTTATTCACTGTCAGATCTGGTGACTTACGTTTACGACCAAACGTGCAATAGAACACCACAAAAAGTATTTATATCTCATATCCTTCAACAATTTGCTTTCTCCGTGAACATAGTGCGTATGCGTAATCTGAGAAAACATAGAATTATTCTTCCACACTTTTTGGAAATCCTTTAGCGCACTATCAAATTCAATCCAGCTTCCGAATCGCTTGTTCAGCATAATACACTGAAACGCCTCGCTTACGTCCACTGAAATTTCACTTGAGCATGAAGCACTATAGACAACACGCATTAATTATTAAAAAACGTTATTCCTTGAAAGAAAATAATAACTGAAAGTAGTACAAAAAATATTTAGGACTTACCGTTGAGTTGATATTTCGCCTTAACTTCTTTGTTTAACAGTGATCCACAAAAACTTTGCATGTCTATAACTTTCAGGGTTATCTTATCTTCCTAACGTTGTTTTCTGAACCTTATCAACAGATTATATAAAGGTGTTGTTGTTTACTACAGCAGTTGGATCACAGATCAAGTCACGAAGCAACAACAGAGCTAACGTGTACACTACAAAACAGAGAATGCTAAATTAATGCTCTTGCCATTTATTTTATGCTTTTTCATGCAGCAAAATGTGGAAAAACGTACTACTCATACGACCCAACACACCCACGGATATTAAAATACAGAATGACCGCCTCTAGTCAGGCCGTTCAAGGTCGTTGAAACGAAACGGCGGACAGAGTTGAAGGAGCCTACCGTTTTTACCTTGCCTTTTTCCCGTGCCATCGTATTCAGAAAGAAACCCTAATGAGCACTCACACAAAGTTGAGGGTGGACTTCCCAATACACATGCTGTAGATTATCCTGTAAGGCTGACACATCCAACCGTTTGAAATTCCAGCGCCTATTGTTGGTAGGATGTCTTAGTTCAGTTTTGCTGATAAAACAGAAAGCTATGATGGCTTGATCGCTTTTCCCCAGGGGAGCCACGACTGAGAAGTTGTCAATTAGGAATTCTTCGTTTGTGAGTACCCAGTCTAAGTGCAACGGCACCCAAATGTCTCTTCAACGAGTTGCCAACCTGGCATTTTCGAATGATCTCAGATCTTTAATAAAGTTAGAGAATCGAGCCTCAGTAGAGTTTTTACCTCCAATGTACATATGATCAGTGAAATTAAGTTTGAGACGAAGCCCTCTAGAATCAAGATAAGTGGATCCGAGACGAGTAGAGCGGGCCAATCATTTCAACATGCGGCTGCCATACTCCATGTAAACAGTGAGCTTCATGTAGATGACTCCCATCAGACACCCCGATGTGGTAGACAATCTTACTGAGTATCATACAGATTCATCAAGATTGACAAACTGTTGATTGTGCGCTTTATGTACTTCCAAGCAAGATTTCAAGTATAAGGCCATTCCGCCGCCGACCCCTCATTCCTTCTTTTCTGTTATTGCAACACAAAGACATTCCGAGTATTGCTAGCTCATCATCCGTAAATTGAGTTGATATAAATGTCTCAGATATTCCTATCAGATGAGTATTATTAACATTACCAAGTTCATGCAGCTCATCCATTTTATTCCATGAACTCGCAGCATTCATATATAAGCAGTTTATGCTTTCACTTCGAAACGTGTGAGCCTCCCCATCCTGTTTATCTGTATGAGCCTTTTGTGGATAGTCAGGTAACCTACCAACATAAAGTTTTCCGAGTTGGTAGCTCATATCTTTTCCACGTTTTTTTATTATCTACACAGTCTACAATAACTCCAGCTGGAGTCCCTCCGACGGCTACTGCCGGTCCCAAGCCCGGGTAAAGGAGGAGGGTTGGGAGTGGGGTTAGCGTTCCGATCCCGTAGAAAACTAACTCACTAAAAAACGCTAGCCAGAAAAAGTTATTCAAACCTTTTAACCTCTGCCCTCGGAGTCAGAAGGTCTTCATTTAAAAGAGTTATGACGCCTCATGATGAAAGCCGAGTTCCTTCGGAAGTTGCGAGGCCGATGCCTCTTCTGAAAACCAGAGCTACCATTTATTTAGGTACATGGAATGTTCTTACAATGTGGGACACCGGGAAGTCTTCCAAATTGCTGCAGAAGTGAGGAGATACAACCTAGAAGTACTTGGGATCAGTGAAACACATTGGACGCAAGTTGGACAACAACGACTAGCTTCAGGGGAGCTTTTGTTGTACTCCGGCCATGAAGAAGAAAATGCTCCACATACACAAGGAGTTGCAGTGATGCTGTACAAACAAGCACAAAATGCACTTATAGGATGGGAATCTCATGGACCAAGGATCATCAAAGCCTCCTCCAAAACAAAGAAAGAGGGCATTTCAATGAACATCATCCAATGCTATGCGCCTACCAACGACTACAATGAAGACGCTAAAGATCAATTCTACAATAGGCTGCAGTCAATCGTCGAGAAGTGCCCAACAAAGGACCTGACCATTCTGATGGGAGATTTCAACGCCAAGGTTGGAACGGACAACACTGGATATGAAGACATCATGGGACGACACGGACTGGGAGAAAGAAACGAAAATGGTGAGAGATTTGCAAACCTATGTGCCTTCAATAGACTGGTCATAGGCGGCACCATATTCCCACATAAACGCATACACAAAACCACATGGACTTCACCGGATCACACTACACAAAACCAAATCGACCATATTTGCATCAACAAAACGTTCAGGAGGACTATAGAGGACGTGAGAACCAAGAGAGGAGCTGATATAGCATCAGATCATCACTTGCTGGTCGCCAAGATGAAATTGAAACTCAAGAAGCACTGGACAACGGGGCGGACAATATCACAAAAGTTCAATACGGCCTTTCTTCAGGATACTAACAAACTCAACAAATTCAAGATAGTCCTCAGCAACAAGTTCCAGGCCTTTCATGATCTACTCAATGGAGAAGGAACTACTGTGGAGAGCAACTGGAAGGGGATCAAAGAGGCAATCACTTCAACATGTCATGAGGTCCTGGGTCACAAGAAGCACCATCACAAGGAATGGATCACTGTTGATACACTGGATAAGATTCAAGAATGGAGGAACAAGAAGGCAGCAATCAATATCAGCCGAACAAGAGCAGAAAAAGCCAAGGCACAAGCTGAATACACAGAAGTAAACAAACAAGTGAAGAGGAGCATCAGAACCGACAAACGTAAATATGTGGAAGATTTAGCAACGACGGCGGAAAAGGCTGCAAGAGAAGGAAACATGAGACAACTGTATGACACGACAAAGAAACTCTCTGGAAATCGCCGCAAACCAGAACGACCAGTGAAAAGCAAGGAAGGCGAGGTAATCACCAACATTGAAGAGCAACAAAACAGGTGGGTAGAACACTTCAAAGAACTCTTGAATCGACCAGCTCCACTGAACCCACCCAACATCGAAGCAGCACCCACGGACCTCCCAATCAATGTTGGCCCACCAACAATTGAAGAAATCAGCATGGCCATCAGACAAATCAAGAGTGGCAAAGCAGCAGGACCGGACAACATTCCAGCAGAGGCACTGAAAGCAGACGTAGCGGCAACTGCAAGGATACTCCACATTCTCTTCAGCAAAATTTGGGATGAGAAACAAGTACCAACAGACTGGAAAGAAGGACTTCTGGTCAAAATACCGAAGAAAGGCGATCTCAGCAAGTGTGATAACTACAGGGGCATCACTCTTCTCTCAATACCGGGAAAAGTCTTCAACAGGGTATTGTTAAACAGGATGAAGGACTGCGTAGACGCCCAACTTCGTGACCAACAGGCAGGATTCCGTAAGGATAGATCGTGTACAGACCAAATCGCAACTCTACGGATCATTGTGGAACAATCAATTGAATGGAATTCATCACTCTACATCAACTTCATTGATTATGAAAAGGCATTTGACAGTGTAGATAGGAGGACATTATGGAAACTTCTTCGACACTACGGAGTTCCTGAGAAGATTGTCAACACTATCCGGAACTCATACGACGAAATACAGTGCAAAGTCGTGCATGGAGGACAGTTGACAAAGTCGTTCAAAGTGAAGACCGGTGTCAGGCAAGGTTGTTTACTCTCACCCTTTCTCTTTCTCCTGGTGATCGATTGGATCATGAAGGCGTCAACATCTGAAGGGAAGCACGGGGTACAATGGACATCTAGGATGCAGTTGGACGATCTAGACTTCGCAGATGATCTGGCCCTTCTATCGCACACGCAACGACAAATGCAGGAGAAGACGACCAGTGTAGTAGCAGCCTCAGCAGCAGTATATCTCAATATACAAAAAGGGAAAAGCGAGATTCTCCAATACAACACAGCATGCACCAATCCGGTCACAACTGACGGAGAAGATTTGGAATATGTAAAAACCGTTACAAATTTGGGCAGCATAATTGATGAACAGGGTGGATCTGATGCAGATGTGAAGGCATGAATTGGCAAAGCAAAAGCAGCATATCTAAAATTCAACAACATCTGGAACTCAAAGCAACTGTCAACCAATACCAAGGTCAGGATTTTCAATACGAATGTCAAGACAGACCTAATGTATCGTGCAGAAACCTGGAGAACTACGAAAGCCATCATCCAGAAAACACAGGTGTTTAATGACAGTTATTATTATTATCATTATTCACAAACATCTCATGGGTACATAAGTGTTGTGAAGAAACCATTTCGGGTTTCTTCAAAAAATGCAATATTACACAATTTTCAATAATGTTAGCATTATACTTGCCATATTTAAAAAAAAGAATTTAGAGTAATAATAGTAGAATATTAATAATAATAAATCGGGTCTGTGTAATTGAGAAGAATATTGAATTGGGTTTAAAGAAGGAAATGGAGAAAATAAGGGAATAGAAATAAAGGAGACGTGAAGTACGCAAACAGTTTTAATTGGCGTGTTTATGAACGCAAAACAAGAACAAACGACTATGTATATATCGTCAAATTGGTAACAAAAATAATTAAGAAAAAACAACTTATTATTGTAGTAAGATATGACGCTAGAATAAATGTTTGTGCAGTCATAGTTTGCAGTGATGCTATGAAAGTTACAATTAAATGAAAAGGATAATAAAATATCAATATGTATGAGTCATATATGCGTAGTGAAGATAAAACGGGTCTGTGAAGTTAATTTAAGTGTAACACAAGTTATTGTTTTAATTACAAACTTTGTAAACATAAGAATATTTATTTAGAGGGAAAGAATGTAGTGAAAAGAAGTGAACACCTAGTGAAAAGTTTCATCCATGATAAGAATAATAATTGCGTAATGAATATCAACCTCAGAAGGAAACCAACAATTTAGAAAAATAAAATAAAAATCCTTTAATGCACTCGGATGAATACATTTAGATTTATGTAATAGTATACAGAGTGAAACCGGATATTAGTATAAATATTTGTGCAATAATAATTAAGAATGATGCTATGAAAGTCACAATTAATTTCAAAGGACAGTCAGGAATTAAGATGAAAAGATATAAAAGGAATATCTAATGTGCCGGGGGAACAATAATGATATTAATAACAGTAATAATTATAGATACGAACATAAGCAGACTTCATATATTAAGATAAATAGAAATAAAATAAAATAGACGTGGAAAGATTTAAAGGTTTTATTTTGCTTTTCAAGCAATTAAATGGATGACGGACCTTGTTTGTATAAATCATTATTGAATACATTGATATTCAATAGGTGACATAATCCACTTTCGGAAAGAAAATCGTCAAGGAGACTTTTGAACCGGGTTGTAGTTTCACTGCAACGGAGGTTCACTGGCAGTCTGTTCCACATGGTTGAGTAGCGAATAAGGAAAAAATTCTGACGTAAGTTTGTGTGGGTTCTTGGAATCGCTAGAATATTCTCCTTATTGCGTAGATTGTGGGATGATATCATAAGGTATGAAGGGGTGGATACCGAAGAGTAGGAAATACCGTTAATAAGCCGGTAGATAAAGACAAGATTTAATTTGATACGTCTGATCCAAAGAGGTTCTAAGTTGAGTTGTTGACATCTTTGGTAATAGTCTTTGTTATCGGAATACCCAGAACAGCTTTGGTGAACTTTCTTTGAACACCTTCAATTCTAATCAGTCAGTATGTCTACAATTACTGTAAACTAAAATACCATATTCAAGAATGGGTAAGATACATTTTCTGTATAGTAACAATCTCGATTCGATATTATTGAAGTTTATCATTATCAATCCGATGAGCTTTCTAGCTTTGGATACTTGAGATATAATGTGTTCAGAAAAGTTCAGACTGTTGCTATATCTTAAACCCAGGTCACGAACAGTGTTAAGAGGTTTGAGTGTATGTGTCTGTACAGTCAGATTTAAGTTAAGACAGCGACCAATGTGAATAAATCCACTTTTGTCAACATTAAGTGGCATATTCCACGAAATAGTCCATTCGTACAACTTGTTTATTTCCTCTTGGATTACCGCTGAAATATAGCTTTCTTTCGTGGGAGAAGAGAATGAATAAACTACTTTCAGGTCATCAGCAAAAAGAAAGGCTTACCATACTGAAAGAGGGAACACACATCATTGATAAAAAGGAGAAAGAGTAATGGACCAACCACACTTCCTTGTATAACCCCACTGGTTACATTCACAGGTTTAGAGTAGCAAGATCCAAAGCGAACGATTTGGCTACGTTCTTCTAAAAAAGATTTGAGCCAAGATAAAAGGGGATTCTGTATGCCAAATGAAGAGAGTTTTAAAAGAAGAAGTTTGTGTGAGACACTGTCGAAAGCCTTACTAAAATCGAAGTAAAGAATTATCACTGACTGACCAACATCTCTTTTCTGGGTAATTTGATCAAAAAACTCCAGGTGCGATGTGAAACATGAGCGTTTAGTCATAAACCCGTGTTGGGATGGGCTGATCAGACTAGCCGAAAGTAAAAATGATAGTAGCTGTTTGTGGATGATTTTTTCCATGGTTCTTGAGAGCACGGATGTCAAATTAATTGGCCTATAGTTAATAATATCACTACGTGGTCCTGTTTTGAATCTAGGGGTGATAAGGGATGTTTTCCATACAGATGGATAGGTCCCATATTCCATAGATAGATTGAAAAGTTTCAAACAAAATAGTGGAAATTCTCTACTTCCATATTTCACAAATGATGAAGGTATCCCGTCAGGTCCACCATCATAAGACTTTTTCAGGGCAGCTATGGCCTGCTTGATGTTGGAGGGTGTAAAATCAATTTTCGACAGATGTCTGGATGTCAGCATTGGAAATGTAATGATGGAGTTTTCAGTTCCAGTTTTGTAGCACTGCGAGAAGTGCTTGCTGAATTGTTCGCATATAGTATTCGGGTCGTTAACAATGCTTCCGTTAACTATGAAGAATTTAGTCGTGCCAAGGGAATTTGACTTTACACGGGATTTAAAAAGCCGAAGTATTGATAATTCTGGGCTTTTACTACGTAGAGCTTTATTTTCTATATTCATAAAATACTTACGTTTAGATGAAGCATTTCTGTTGATTAATTTAAGTATACTCTGAAGTGCATACACATCATTCTGCTCGTAGTAGCGGCATTTTAATTTCCTCAGCTTTCTTTTAAAAGTATTTTGGCCCCTATTAGCATTATAAGCCACACGGCCAATAACTGGAGCAGTGCAGTCAAGACAATATATCAGGTTGTGGTATAGATTGGAAAGCGCAATGTCAACATTATTTGTGGTAAAATAAGTTTCCCATGGTAAACATTGAATGAGAGTTCCAGTCCGTTTCCATGTTTGTTGATCAAAATGTCTGCTTTGGTACATCAATGAAGCTTTAGAGTTCAATTGTATGGCGTTTAAAGAGTGAATAATACTCAATACAACTCTATGGTCACTCATAAAAAACTCATGACTGGTATGTACTGAGATAGAGTCTATGTTGATTGTGAACATTAAATCAAGTGTATTATTCCCCCTGGTTGGTTTTCGGACCTGTTGAACCCATCCACAAATTTCTAATGTTTCAACTAGCTTGTTATATCGACCTGGTACCGGAGTCAAGCCCCATTTAATTTTTGGCAGGTTAAAATCGCCTCCGATGATTTTAAAAGTATGCGGTTGGTGCGAAGCAATGGAAAATATGTTTGTTAGTAATTTGTCAAACTTAGTATCCGCATGAGGTGGTCTATATATGCATCCCACAAGTAAATAATTTTGGGATCCACAGTTTACAGTAACCCAAGTGGAGATTTATCCTCAAATTTGCACGCTTGAATGTCTGAAACGGACATAGATAATTGTACCGCCTCCTATTCCATAACATCTATCGGTTCTAAAGAAAACGTAGTTATCTACATTCAAGGAATGATCGGATATAGATGAATTACACCACGTTTCCGTAATAAGTACAATGGTTGGATTAACAAGGAATAAAAGAGTTTTAAGATGAATAATTTTATTAGACAGAGAGCGGGCATTGAACGAAAGAATAAGAAACTCAGAGTCATCATAGTGAAGCAGGTTAGAGTATAAATCGCAATTGGTAGTTCCATGAATACTCATAGGATTAGCTAAGGTAAGAGTCGTGTTGCGAGGGGAAATAGATTCAACCACTTTGTCATCATGTGAAATATGTTTACCGTTGCCGGCGGAATTACAAAAAAGTCTTCTCATTGCTATTGGATATAACATCTGATAAAGGCATACTGTACATATTGGGAGCCGGACCAAGAAGGCTATCAGGTCTATGGTTGTGACCAAGTGGCCAATTACAATTCAGATAACTATTTATACCTGACGTATGGGTAACGTGTTTAAGACGTTTATTTCCAAGGTTTGTGGTTGATTTCGGCTTCTTCATAAGTTGGAGAGGATTGTGTACTGTTAAACATACTTGCGATGGTTTGCGAGGTTCGAATATATCAACGTTAAGTGCGTGGTCAGTTATATGAATGTTATGATTAGTTTTCCTGTTATCCGTTGCACAGTTACTGTAACTGGGTGTTGCACTAACAGGGGTTTGGACTGTGTTATCCCATTCGTCATCAGCACAACTACTTCGGGTTGAATCTAAGTCAACATTCTTAAGAGGATGGACACCACCTACATCGGGATTACTTTCTTCTGGGTTTTGAACTTTAGGAGATTCAGAAGTTTTTCGGTGGCGGTATACTTGTTAAGCTAGACGTCCTCTTAGAATCGGACTTAACTTTACGACCATTAGGATTATGATGCGTTTGAGAGTTTGACGCTGGTGGTCTGTAGTTATCTCTTCCTGCTTTTCGCTGGCATGGTGTTTTATCCGGAAGAGTCTTAATATCCTTGAAAATCTGTTTTTGTCTCAATGAATTGGAGGAAGTTAAAAATTCACTGGCGTCTACAGATGAGTTGAATTTGAATAAGATCGGTGAGTGCATACCAGGATGACTTCTTTTTAATCTTGTGCATACACATGGTACGTGTGTCATATTGCTGGCTCTAAGCAGACTAGATTTGATATTTTTAAGGGCATGTGTATCCGGTATATTAAACACAATTGCATTGCTAGATCGTCTTATTCTTTCAAATACCTCTGATGCAACACGATCTAGGAAAATATTTATGTCATTCATTTGATCTGGAGTCTCTGTGAGGTTGGGGTTGATGAGATATTTAAGCGGATTGAGAATGTTCATGTCTACTTGCAACTTTTTTATAGCATCCATATGGTTGCAGTTGCGATTATCATCACTGTTTACCAGCAGAGTTTTCAACATGTCTGGAATGGAGACAACTGGTAAAAGCTTGTCTGCTTCCGGATGAACGGAGTGGCTCGTCTCGTTGAAACTGTCGGAAATCGTGTAAGTAGTGGTGTTAGATTGTGTCATTTTCCTACGTTTGGCTGGACGCCTAGAAGCAGGGGTCTTCATTTTCTTTTGTGGCATGATAAGAAAGTGACGTATAGCAAGTGGTTTGAACAGAATGTTGGAAATAGAAAGGGGTGAAAAAAAATCAATTCCGAGGGCTCAAGTTAGTCTAGAAATCAAAATCTATGTTTTAACCAAGATTGAATGTACCGTGAGGATTAGTGTTGTCGAAAACAAAAGATGACAATGGCAGGAAGATAGTAGTGGAGATGAAGTATTTATGTCAGTATGTGTGGAGGCGAAATAGAATATAAAGGAGCAAGTTGTATAAATTTTAACATATATGACACGAAAGATAGCCTTATATAGTAAAGTAATTTAGAAATGTCTGCGCAAAATACTTCAGATCCGTTGGCCGGACACTATTAGCAACAACGTACTGTGGGAGAGAACAAACCAGATTCCAGCGGAGGAAGAAATCAGGAAGAAGCGCTGGAAGTGGACAGGACACACATTGAGGAAAGCACCCAACTGCGTCACAAGACAAGCCCTCACGAGGAATCCTCAAGGCCGAAGGAAAAGAGGAAGAACAAAAAACACATTGCGCGAGAAATAGAAATAGACATGAGAAAAATGAACAAGAATCGGATGGAACTAGAAAAGAAGGACAAGGACAGAGTGGGTTGGAGAATGCTGGTCGGCGGCCTATGGTCCATTAGGAGTAACAGGCGTAAGTAAGTAAGTAGGTAAGTATACAGTCTACAATTGGAACAGTTAGCTCCAACTTGCTTTTGTGCTTGATCCTGACATCATATGGCCTGTCCGGATTCCAGCTGGCTACAAGCGTTTGTTGGCACAAAATGCTTTGAGAATTGCAGCCGCCATACTGAAGGATTGGAAGGTTATTTTCATCAGCCAGGGTTTAGAACCCCCATCCTTCTTGGCTAATTTCACCACTAGTTGAGTTAATTTTGTTTTCCAGCTTCAAGGACTGGTTAATGAATTTCCATTCCCAGGGTTTGTGTCTACTGGAACACCTTACACAATGATATTTCTTCCGCGTAAAAACGTCGCGCGAGAGTCCTTACGGAATGTTCTTAGTGAGATTGTGTTCAGAATACCGTATATCGGGCAGTATTCTTACATCCCAGTCTGATTTCAGTAAATGACTAACCCGTAAGATGTCCTCTACTTCGATAAGGTTAGTGAGCATAACACGAAGTAGTCTCGGATGATTTTAGTGTTTATAGTCCTTTCCTCGATTCAGCCAAGTGACCATCAAAGGCTCTATTTTGGGAAGTTTGAGCTTCTTGTTTAACTCTTCCCAGAGCATCCTATCATTTTCGTCCTGTAGGCTGAGGGGCAGGTCAGGGCTGTCTTTTAGGTTTATGATTATGAGACAATCGTCGCGAACCGTTATTATTTCCACAAATTTCTGGGTGCGTTCAAATTGAGAACCTTTTAGTTTGGTGGTTGAGGCGCATTTCAGATTTCTGTGTTCTTTGTTGACCGGTTGGACATTCTTGGGGTAGACTGTGCATTGAAATCACTAGTTGATTTCACTACAATACCTGGGATGTTCAGCTTCTGAAACGGTGACAACCGGCCTTTTTTAAACTTTTTTAACGGGAGCATAATTGCCTAAATAGTTTTTGGGAACCACCGTTACATTCAGCGACCCTGTGCTGGGAGACCGAAGTTTGCTGAGGGAATCAAGTACAATTGATAATATGATGGTGCTGAGCTTCAGCATGTCATTACATCCCCTGTCGATAGTAGCGTTGTTGAGGTCCCTCTTTCTAAATTCACTGCGCAATTTTCTTGTTTACCCGTTTTGAGACTTCCTCTTCTCAGATTTTCTAACAATCCTTTCCGCAGAACTGTCAAAAGAATGATGATGTTGCGCAGCAAAACCTCAGCATTCATGTTGCACGTGCCGCATATCCACCTACGGTCCGACTTACAGAGTCTGTGGTAATCAGTTACTGTAAGATCTGTGAATGAGTCGTGGAACCAACCTTTGCAATTATTATTATTCACAAACATCTTACGGGTACATGAATGTTGTGAAGAAATCACTTCAGGTTTCTTCAAAACGCAATAATAAACAAGTTTCAATAATGTTAGCATTATATGTACCATATTTGAGGAGAAGATAATAGAGATAATGTGAATTTTTCGTGACTATGGTGATGTGAACTGTTTAATAGATCCTAGCAAAAGTTTACGTCTGTAAAACAAAAAGAACAGTACATTAAAAAACGGATAAAAGGTTAGGATAAGCTAAAACTGACCTTGACGTGAAAACTGAAAAACCGAATGGTAAGCTGAGGCAAAACCACAATTAAACATTAACTCGTGTTAAACTCAAAAAGAAAAGTGATCTACCAAGCGTCAAACTCAGAACAGATTCCTTTGATCACAAAGGTACTTTTGCTGCATGAGGACACAGCAAATGTTTGAGAAATGCAAATCACGTTACGACTAAACTTCCCGTTTAATAAAGCGCACTCAGTTTTTTAACTTTTACAACAATCTAATTCAGAAATTTAACCTCTTCTCTTCGTATTAGTCACCCATCCCAGACATTCGATAACCCTTTCTCTGGATAGCCTAGTCATCTAATGCAACAACAAACATCAACTTAAGGATTATTTTCACATGGCTTAAATGGTTTTGAACGGAATAGAATAGGTTTTCTCTTAACGGACTGTCGTATCTAGTAGCCGTGGGTCACTGATGCTTCCAGGTAGGAGCCTAGGTATATCCAGCTGTAAGGGAGAAAAGTATTGGAAATTATATTGAGATACTGTCCTTAGGTCCCCAAATGCTCTGGTACGGTTGAGGGTGGGGGAGAGTTTGCTCTCTCTCTTTTGAAATACTCTTGGTCGCCGTTCTCTTGCGGTGGTTTTGTATACAGAGACGAGAGGACGAAAAGCGAATGTTCAGTACTTTAGACTGAGTGGTGGATACGGAGGATTCACCTAGGGGAGTTAGAAAACCTTGGTTCCGAACGGATGGTGCACATAGGTTCCGGAATCCTGAGGGAGTAAATGGTGTGTGGACCAATTGTCGGTCACTGGCAATCGTGAGACTGCACCTCCTGACGTTGTTCCCTCGGCTTGTGGATTTGAACAATAAGTCAAAGTCTGGAGGAGTGACCTTCTAAAAAGGTCGCCTGCTTTGGTTTGCTCATCCAAGCAGTATCCCAGTAATCACGGAAACCGAATGAAGTATGGCGCATGTGTACCCGGTGCTTTCTTGTACCACTGGACTGGAACTCTCATTCAATGTTTACCATTGGAAACGTATTTTACCACAAATAATGTTGACATTGCGCTTTCCAATCTATACCACAACCTGATATATTGTCTTGACTGCACTGCTCCAGTTATTGGCCGTGTGGCTTATAATGCTAATAGGAGCCAAAATACTTTTAAAAGAAAGCTGAGGAAATCAAAATGCCGCTACTACGAGCAGAATGATGTGTATGCACTTCAGAGTATACTTAAATTAATCAACAGAAATGCTTCATCTAAACGTAAGTATTTTATGAACATAGAAAATAAAGCTCTACGTAGTAAAAGCCCAGAATTATCAATACTTCGGCTTTTTAAATCCCGTGTAAAGTCAAATTCTCTTGGCACGACTAAATTCTTCATAGTTAACGGAAGCATTGTTAACGACCCGAATACTATATGCGAACAATTCAGCAAGCACTTCTCGCAGTGCTACAAAACTGGAACTGAAAACTCCATCATTACATTTCCAATGCTGACATCCAGACATCTGTCGAAAATTGATTTTACACCCTCCAACATCAAGCAGGCCATAGCTGCCCTGAAAAAGTCTTATGATGGTGGACCTGACGGGATACCTTCATCATTTGTGAAATATGGAAGTAGAGAATTTCCACTATTTTGTTTGAAACTTTTCAATCTATCTATGGAATATGGGACCTATCCATCTGTATGGAAAACATCCCTTATCACCCCTAGATTCAAAACAGGACCACGTAGTGATATTATTAACTATAGGCCAATTAATTTGACATCCGTGCTCTCAAGAACCATGGAAAAAATCATCCACAAACAGCTATTATCATTTTTACTTTCGGCTAGTCTGATCAGCCCATCCCAACACGGGTTTATGACTGAACGCTCATGTTTCACATCGCACCTGGAGTTTTTTGATCAAATTACCCAGAAAAGAGATGTTGGTCAGTCAGTGATAATTCTTTACTTCGATTTTAGTAAGGCTTTCGACAGTGTCTCACACAAACTTCTTCTTTTAAAACTCTCTTCATTTGGCATACAGAATCCCCTTTTATCTTGGCTCAAATCTTTTTTAGAAGAACGTAGCCAAATCGTTCGCTTTGGATCTTGCTACTCTAAACCTGTGAATGTAACCAATGGGGTTATACAAGGAAGTGTGGTTGGTCCATTACTCTTTCTCCTTTTTATCAATGACGTGTGTTTCCTCTTTCAGTATGGTAAGCCTTTCTTTTTGCTGATGACCTGAAAGTAGTTTATTCATTCTCTTCTCCTACGAAAGAAAGCTATATTTCAGCGGTAATCCAAGAGGAAATAAACAAGCTGTACGAATGGACTGTTTCGTGGAATTCGCCACTTAATGTTGACAATAGTGGATTTATTCACATTGGTCTCTGCCTTAACTTAAATCTGACTGTACACACACATACACTCAAACCTCTCAACACAGTTCGTGACCTGGGTTTAAGATATAGCAACAGTCTGAACTTTTCTGAGCACATTATATCTCAAGTATCCAAAGCTAGAAAGCTGATCGGATTGATAATGCTAAACTTCAATAATATCGAATCGAGATTGTTATTATACAGAAAATGTATCTTACCCATTCTTGAATATGGTATTTTAGTTTACAGTAATTGCAGACATAATGACATGATTAAAATTGAAGGTGTTCAAAGAAAGTTCACCAAAGCTGTTCTGGGGTATTCCGATAACAAAGACTTTCACCAAAGATGTCAACAACTCAACTTAGAACATCTTTGGATCAGACGTATCAAATTAAATCTTGTCTTTATCTACCGGCTTAATAACGGTATTTCCTACTCTTCGGTATCCACCCCTTCATACCTTATGATATCATCCCACAATCTACGCAATAAGGAGAATATTCTAGCGATTTCAAGAGCCCACACAAACTTACGCCAGAATATTTTCCTTATTCGCTACTCAACCATGTGGAACAGACTGCCAGTGAACCTCCGTTGCAGTGAAACTACAACCCGGTTCAAAAGTCTGCTTGAAGATTTTCTTTCCGAAAGTGGATTATTTCACCTATTGAATATCAATGTATTCAACAATGATTTATACAAACAAGGTCCGTCGTCCATTTAATTACCTGAAAAGCAAAATAAAACCTTTAAATCTTTTCACGTCTATTTTATTTTATTTCTATTTATCTTAATATATGAAGTCTGCTTATGTTCGTATCTATAATTATTACTGTTATTAATGTCATTATTGTTCCCCCGGCACATTAGATATTCCTTTTATATCTTTTCATCTTAATTCCTGACTGTCCTTTGAAATTAATTGTGACTTTCATAGCATCATTCTTAATTATTATCGCACAAATATTTATACTAATATCCGGTTTCACTCTGTATACTATTACATAAATCTAAATGTATTCATCCAAGTGCATTAAAGGATTTTTATTTTATTTTTCTAAATTGTTGGTTTCCTTCTGAGGTTGATATTCATTACGCAATTATTATTCTTATCATGGATGAAACTTTTCACTAGGTGTTCACTTCTTTTCACTACATTCTTTCCCTCTAAATAAATATTCTTATGTTTACAAAGTTTGTAATTAAAACAATAACTTGTGTTACACTTAAATTAACTTCACAGACCCGTTTTATCTTCACTACGCATATATGACTCATACATATTGATATTTTATTATCCTTTTCATTTAATTGTAACTTTCATAGCATCACTGCAAACTATGACTGCACAAACATTTATTCTAGCGTCATATCTTACTACAATAATAAGTTGTTTTTTCTTAATTATTTTTTGTTACCAATTTGACGATATATACATAGTCGTTTGTTCTTGTTTTGCGTTCATAAACACGCCAATTAAAACTGTTTGCGTACTTCACGTCTCCTTTATTTCTATTCCCTTATTTTCTCCATTTCCTTCTTTAAACCCAATTCAATATTCTTCTCAATTACACAGACCCGATTTATTATTATTAATATTCTACTATTATTACTCTAAATTCTTTTTTTTAAATATGGCAAGTATAATGCTAACATTATTGAAAATTGTGTAATATTGCATTTTTTGAAGAAACCCGAAATGGTTTCTTCACAACACTTATGTACCCATGAGGTGTTTGTGAATAATAATAATCATAATGTTTGTATTCAAATAAATAAAAATGAAATATATCAATTTTCCTCCTATATGACTTGGAGAAGTCGTTTGGACTGGCTCAGTAGGCAGCGAATTCCAGCATTCGGTTCCTCTTAAACAGAAGTTGTGCCTTAATTCCGTTCCGCTATGTTTAGTCTCCAGTTCCTGGGTGTCAGCCATAAAGTTTGTGTGAGAACTGAGGTTAGGTATGTATTAATAGGGATATCCAGAAACGTTTAGGACGATGCAAGTTATTAGTAGGACAACTCTAAGACGTCTCTACTCTATGCGTAAAGGTCCAGTGATTTAAGACACTAACTATAAGGCTTGAAATTCAGTTTCCCGACCGATTTCTAGACTCGTCGTTGGATGCGTTCCAACGTATCCTTATCATTTTGGAGTGAGGATGGAAACACTAAGTTTTCTTATCGTGAATTGCGCTAAACAAAACTGTTGAGGCTTAAGTGGAAATGTTTACTGCCGAATTGGCCGAAAAGGAACCTCAACGTTGCCATCACATGAGTTACTTGGAAGGCGTTTTTGTCGCAGGTAGTGTAAGACTTCAGATCATAGGGTAGCAACACTTCCAGATCTTTTTAAATCAGGGATATCTCTAGAGGAAAATAACCTTAATTGTAGCATACAACATGTCTCAGATGAACTACTTAACACTTTGAAGTGTTGAAGGTAAGTCTCTTATTGTCCGCCCGACTTAGAAGCCGATTCATATCCTCATTTCAGTTATCAACTAGTCGAATAAGACCACATACACTCTCTGACAAATCTACCTTGATTCAAATACATGTTCGCACCCACTTATGCCCGACTCCTAGTTCGTTTATCTTCAAAATTACTTGTAAACAGTGATTTCGAAATGCAGCGTTGTCAGGCACTGGATACCCATATTCTTCTCATTACAATTCAAGTGCACTTATCTCAGGACAGAGACACTTTGTATTATGGTAAAATAAAGTCGTTAAATCAAGGAAATCTAAAGGAAACACAAAACGGATCAAATGGATAGTGGCTGGATTAAAATTTAAAAAAATGAGAACAAATATTTAAAATTAGTTCGTAAGAATAAAACTCTAAATAGTACCTGATATGTGTGTACGTGGTGCTAAATACGGGCATACTGTCAAGGTGGATTATATATCGAGCCATCAGTTTTGTTCGGTTGTCTTAACGTTACTTTTTCTGGCACCAGTATCACCACATTGTGACCACGTTCGAGGTCGTGTTAAATGGGATCTGCAGATTGTGATCATATCCCAATGTTAACGAGAATATCTAACGAACCCATGAAAGCATTCAGTCTTAATATTGTTTAGACAGTCGCGACTGAAATCATGCCAGTATTGTTGCATCAGCAAATGTTAAGTAAACGAATTTCTGTGTCATTATTCGTTCAATCATTGTGGTTTGGAAGCTGGAACTGTTAATCGCACTATGTAAAAATGTAGAATGATAGTTTTGTTCGTTATTAATACTATTATAATGACAGACCTGATCCTAAGATTGTAGATGTCATGTTGCGACTGCCTAATCTATAAGATCTAAATTGCAAGTCACATAGTCTTCTATTCTGACTCGTCTTATCGTAACAAACCACGAGATAACGTTTGACGTTTGTAAAGAACACATTTATGCTAAAGACGGAATAATATAATAATAATAATAATAATAATAATAATAATTTATTCTCAAATAACAGTTTGTTAGTGTGCGTAAAAAAATTATAACAAACGAGGCTGAGCCTTGCCATCCGATTGAATTCAATTAATTCTTCCTGCCTTCTCCCTCGCTGATCTCTTCTTGTTAATTGTTAAATATGCACTACGCCAGTTTCCTCATGTTCAGCTTTAAGGATTGTATCGTTAGAACCGATACCACCACAAATATTCCAACCGCGACACGCGTAAATTCCACAAAACCTGGTGCTCACTCTGTAACATATTTTCTAATAATAATACTAACTTACTCTCAAATAACAGTCTGTTACATGAGGCATGCCAGCTTACAGGCAAGATCAAATTGTCACAGAAGATGCGGTCTTCACTGTGTTGGGTTACTCGGTTAGATTGATATTTTATAAGGTACATTAATTGGAAAAGTATGGGGATAATACTTCTCACATATGAATGTAAATAATATTAGTAAGATCCGTATTGTCAATATAACGGTTGGTGCTCCTTATAGAGGTTGCGTTGTGACGTGCAACTGGTAGTCGGGAGTAAATCCACGTAATATTGAAAGCTTCTATAAACGACAACCTTATATGCCTCTGTAACATCTGACGCGTTAATGATGACGCAGGACGAAGTTGCCCACTCCGTATGCGTTGAGAGGGCTGAAAAAGAAGGTAATAAAAAGAAAGGACGAGAGGCAAACCACCAAGGTCTATTGAAATTGAGTTATTTGTGGTAAAATAGTATGAATAAATAGAAGCCTTTTGTGTGGGACCTTATCAAAGGCTTTCTTAAAGTCTAATAATAGGACTGACACAGGGAGTTCGTCGTCCCCTTATGAAGTTACATCATTCAGGTAGTCTTCTAGGCATGCATCTCATAATTTTGACCCAAGAAACTGTGGTGTTTGAATGAACTAATGATACCTTTGTACTTGTTGAATCCTCGATTTCAAATTCCAAATACAATACATTCGTTTGTGCTTGTGTTTTACTTCTTAATTCAAATGCGTTATTTCTGGGATTCCTAGTTCATACTACAATTCAGATAATCCAAATATTGTAGAAACCCATACTGGGAGGTCGAGATGAAGATATTAACAAGTATATGTTGGACTACCGCCGACCTAACTTCTTTTTCTATCACTTGAGGTACCCCCGAGGTTATGCTTACGGGCCGGCAATTTTCAACATTTGCTTCAGGTCCTGTCGTAATTTTGAAAATGAAATGTGTAGTTTTCGAGGCAGTAGGGTGACGCACTGTAGAGAGTGACATCGCAAACAGTTTGAGAAGTAAAACGTTCATATCATCACCTCCATCTTCCAGCATGCTAGCCAGAATACCATCTGATCCATCCGTGTAGGAGTGTTTCGGTTCAATTACTCTAGAAATATTCTGTTCATTGAAGTCCACATTAGTAATTTTACAAGAAGGTGTAGAATTATGGTCTAGTATGTTATTAGTACTGCTCTAATAATAGACCTAATCCTAAATTTGTAGATTTGTCATGATATAACTGCCTAATCTATAAGATCTTACGTGGAAGTCACACCATCGACTTCACCAACTCACCGTATCGTATCAATTACCAATACATGATGTAGAACAAGGTTAGGCTAGAGAAAGAACAATATATTTAATATGAATAGGAGATATAAGGTAACATTCAGCAGAGACCACGCCTGCATGGCCGAGCCATGCCACTCGATCAACTCCGTTCCGTTCAATTCATTCTTCGCGCTCTCTCCATTGTTAGGTATTTATCCGCGTTAAATATTGAATATCTGTTTTCCGAGTAGTCTCGTGTTGAGCCTTGTGGATTGTGCGGTTATTGTCCAATGCCACTACAAAGGCACTGGTATTGATTTTGATTCATTCAATGATATTTCGTTGGTTAATGAGAAAAAAAGTGCTCATTAAATAATCCCACAACAAGTTGAGAATCTTCGTATACTTATTTGTGCTTAATAAGTATGTTTTCTCCTTTCGAGTTATTGCGTTTAAGTTCATTTTGAAGGCGTTTGATAAGTGCAGATGAGTCATTATCAAGTTCGATGGCACTTTTTTCCTGTGAGACCGTTTTTTGTGTACGTATTGCCTCTTCCTGGGTAAATATTTCCATCATCATAACTAAAGGAGAAAAATCATTAAGATTGTGGAATTGAGTACAATGTATTGGAAGGCGTCTTCGCGCAGAGACCGGTATATACAAATCTTTAGAAAACTTGGTTTTCCGGTATTTTAAAGGTGCGATTTTGTTGTAGATATTTATGATTTGATAGAATATATCAGTTAGTGTGTGGGTTTCCTAATCAGCACTTCTTAGGTAATTTTGAAAGTTCTTCCAATCGACTTTGTGATCATTTTTACAAAGTATTACAGTTTTGTGTCTGCCGGGTGTGGCGCTTATATTAAGGCTACATATGACAGTGTTATAATCGTTACCTGGAAGCGTTTTTAATGTAGACAGTGTTAGGGGTGAAGCCACTTGTAACGACCAAGTTCAAGATTTTCTGATGTCTGGCAGGACTACTGACATACTGAATCCTCTATCCGAGCTCTAGACATTCAATAGACGATTCATAACTTTTCGAAGCCTTAACTGAAAACCAAGAAATTTCAGGCATGTTGAAGTCACCACAAATAAGCTTGAATGTGAATGGAAGGGATGATGCGTCAGGTTGACGGTAAACACAACCGAACAGTAAGGAAATGAAATTCGAAGGATTTAAATCAATTCACACTGAATTTTAAAGTTTGGTTAGTTCAGGCATATCATATAATAGTGGGTTTAAGCTAAATAATCGTAAATAAGGCATCTTCATCCTCGTCCTTTAAACCTATCACTTCGATATAGGAAATAATTATCAAGAGATATACTTAGTTTGAAAATATTACTGTTAGTCCATGCTTCAGATATCATTGAAAGTGGTGGTTGATAAATGGATACAAACTGGGCTAAATCCATCTTTTTATTGCAGATTGACCCAGAGCTGATAAGACACTTGGTAAACAGATGGCCCGCTAAGTTAAAATGGGGGAGAGTATCTCGATTAAAGTTGTCATAACTCTCAAGGGTATGATATGGGTTTAAAGTGAAAGATTGTTTGTTCTTTAATAGCTGATTATTTAGATCGCTAAAGTTAGAGGAGGATATATCAAGTGACATTGCTTGGAGAGTTCACCCAGAAGGAAAGGGCGGGAATACTTTCTGATTGGAGCTGCACGAGGGGACCAAGTTTATGTTCCGCATGTGATTTGAAATGACTTGGGCTATATGTTTCAACAGAGGTGAAACAAGTCGCCGTATTCCAAAATGATCTGGTACAGGCTGACTGTGGAGTGTACTGTTACTTGCAAAATGTTCTTGATAGTTAAGTTCATATGTTCGCTTACAGCTACTTGCGTTACTGTGAACGTGCGAAGGACCTGTTGCACATAACTGGAAGTAGGTATGACTGTTATTATACGTGGGGGGCCAACTTAATGTAGTGGGTTGGTACTGAAGGATGTGTAAAGTTAGCTTTCTGAGATTAATTAAAATTTGAATCCTGGGCAGTCGGTATAGGGCGTGAGCTATTAATGGTTCTTGGCCTTAGGGGGTAAGTGGAGTGGTTGGTACTCTGATAGTTCTTGTTGGTTTGACAGTAAAAAGCTTGGTACGCTCAAGCTTACCAGCAGTTTTGCCAGAGGTTTTGATGGCAAGTTATGTGATCCCAGCGGGGAGAACCTGTTCACTGTTGTTGAGATACCCGCAGAACAGTTGGGTTAAATCCTACGTGTTCCCTTATTCGGTATCGTAGATTTTGTCTCCCACACTTTTTTGTCAGGGACGGCGAGTTTCTTTGTCCTTGCGAGATGAATTCAAGTTCAGTCAAGCCATCTTGTGGAGTACCTTTATGAGGACTAGTTTTCATGTGAATAGGTTTAGTTGGATGTGTTTTGTCACATGGTTCACTTTTAAGTACTTTAGTGAGCGAACAGTCAAGGTTAGAAATGTCGTTATGCTTTTTGGTGATTGTTTGGATTCGTACCTCTCAAAACAGCATGCAAAGGACCCTTCAAAGTCATTCAGCGTGAATCTATGTACTTTATAGTCGATAAGAAAGGAACTAACGATAGCATCAGCGTTGATCGCATCAAAGCAGCGTATTTAGAGAGAAACCATTTTCATGTCCATCTTCCTTCGGTACAATCGTAAGACGCGAGTCCAATATTTATAATACCTCAGCCGATAACCAACAATAACGATGATACTTTGGTGGTATCTGATAACATACTTAAAACAACGCGTTTCAGGAGAAGAGCAAGGTTTCCAGAACACGTAAACGATTACTGCACATAAAACGCTACAAATCACTTTGTTTCGTCTCGATTTTTATTTGTATTATGACAAAAATGTCTTTAATATGCTTATATATACATGTATATTTATTCCAAAGATATGACGTTTTTGTTACCAATGTGCTCACTTATGTGATTATTTTCATTTTCTTCAAAAAAACCATTGTGCGAGAATCGTTTTTACGCTATGGCACGTTTACGAAACGCATGTATATGAGTTGATTTTTCTTCTTCACCCGTGTAATTCGACATACACCTACATATCCTTTCTTTTTCTTTTCCAGAACGGCTGCAAAGACGGAAAAGTAACGAAGTTTACGATGAAGTGGATTTTCATTGTACCTGTTATTTCATTATTATATCATACCACATGTTCTCTTAAGGTAAGGAGAGACGAACAGACGTTGCTGAACATAGCAAACCATCAGAAGAGTGTTTACCAACCACAAACTAGCTGAGTTTAAACTTCTTGATGGCCACGTCTTAGGGTCATCACTACTAAACTAGGGGGGTGACCCGTGGCGGTAAGTAAATCCCTGAAATCAATGGGTGCTGACCACATAATTTTAAATGGACTCACCTAGCTCAAGGCGCTTGGTCATACATCCGTACCAGATCACGAGTGAGAAGGCCGTGCTCAACAACCCCTGCAGCCGCTAGCCAGTTTAGATCAGTCGCTTCTCAATATATTGATAGCCTATCAAATTTGTCTTCGAATCTCTTAGCTTCTGACTTGTGATTTCACTTGGTCGACACGTTCCGATTATACAAGGTGTTATCAAACTCAAAATACTTGTGACATCTTCAGCTTCTTCAATACCTTTTCGGTCGATCTCCTCAGTAGTTCCCTCTTCATTCAGTAAATCGTACAAGGCATGAAATCTATTGCTGAGATATATCTTGAATGAGTTAAGATCGACAGTGTCTTGAACAAAAACTGTATTAAACCTTTGGAATGCTGTTTGTCCAATTGTTCAGTGCTTACGTAGCTTAACTTTTATATACTCCCACGTTGTGCGAGCATTCCACATACTTATGTCGATTGTTGCTGTGGTATTTAATAAAAGCACCGTTCTCGTGATTGTTGAAGAATCACGGGTTTCAACATGAGGCATCATAACTCTTCCAAACGAAGACCTTCCAACTCCCAGGACAGAGTACGAAGGGTTAAAATGATATTTTCTGGTTAGCGTTTTTTCAGCAAAGTTGTGTTTCTCAGGCATGAGATTGATAACCCCATACTCAACCCTCCTTCTTGATCTGGGCTTCAGACTAGTAATAGTCCTAGAAGGACTACAGGCGGAGTCTAGGTGAATAGGCTAGGCAATTTGTCTTACGAATGTAGGCTTCGACTCTTGAGATTGTGTTAGGTCCCGATAAACATAATGAATGGTAACTTTGGGATCCATTTATTGACCAATACTAAACGTATATTTTTATCGTATAATTGTTAAATAACTAAACTATTAATATTCACATTCCTCTTATTATAAACTTCATTTTGACTTATGAACCACTATTATACGCTTTACTATTCTTGAAGTATGACCTGTCTATTAGTCACTGCCTCCCACATTCACAGCCACATTCGGCCAAATTTTGTGCGAATGTTGTTTTCTATTTTGTGCTATGTTGTGGTCTGTTTGATTGGTATATAAACCCAATATGTTTGAAATATAAGGATTCATATTGCGGAGGCTGAGACTGGTGTTCTGGACTTAACTGGCTGGGCTAGGCGGGAAGCAGGACCAATCAGGACTCTAGGCTGCTCGCACAAGCTTTACGCGTCCTTGGTCCGATCGATAATCTGCTGCTTCTGATTGGCGGTTTTGAGCTATAACAGACTGTCCTCGTCTAGGTTAATAACAGCAAGACGTGACCTGTTATTGACACGTAACATACTAAGTTTCCCAATTTATCTCAAAAGAACATTTTGACAAAACGTCATTACTAAGCTACTCAGAAAGAGAACGAATAGATTTATTGCCTTATGCAAACCATTCAGAAAGATATTGATTATGCAGAATATTGGAAGAACTTTGAACCGACATAATTAATAATTACGGAGAGGTGAAGTTACGAGATATCCAAATGCCAACACAAAAGACAAATCAGACGCTTTGAGAACCGGTTTTAGTGTCCACATATTATTTAACAGAATGTCAATTACAACAGTAGAAAAAGACCCCAAAAGTCAAGAGTGTTTAAAATTGGTCTGAACCGACAATGTACATAGCACTAAACCAAAATAGATAAATATGAACCCAGGTGTAAATATTACAATTGAAGCCAAATGGTTGTAGGACTGCTTTTTCAGATTTCTGCCTTGAAAAAACCCAACATTTATCGTTCATAATGATTTTTCAAGAGTGGTGCACTCTGAAAATATCGATAAAATTTTACAATATCAGTCGACTCACATATTGTAGATTGAATCTAGACACATTTACAAAAGACATCGTTGCAATCTATGTTCACCTTTGGGTTGAAACTTTATGATGTTATACATATCTCAAAATGTTTGAAAATAATGTTAAACCAGATGTTGAGAATTTTGTAGATAAATATATCAACCCAAAGGCTTCTGGTAATCGAAATTATATTTCTGATGACCTGGAAATTAATGATTCGGAAAATAGAGATTACTACGGCTTTTACCAGTAAGTGTTTTGTTTAGTCAGTCTGGATCATGTTTTTAATAGTTTTCAGTCTTGTATCTCTTAAATATAGCTTTTATTAAAAGTTTTTGACATCTGTTCGCCGAAATTGCTTGTTTTGATGTTGCTTGGATCAATGTTCTTTCACTTTTACGCATATTAACCGTCAATTTACGACAAGTCTTGCATTATTTACCTACAAGCTTTAATGTGACCGCGGTGACTTGTTCATGATCATAGATTCCGGCACCTCAAACATAGTTATTGTTTATACTACAGCTATTTGAAGTTTCACATTACAGATCGACTTTGGTGATATGAAAATTTTAATTCAAAAATCTCCACAACACATAATTACCATTTTCTTAACGATTAGACGCTTCAATCCTCACCAGCAAGTAAGCCAACAAAGAATAAGCGACAGTCTAAAATTTCGCTTGCCTAGCATGCAATTTTATTTAGATATTTATTGTCTTCAGAAACCCTGTGTTTCAGTTTCAGTTTGGGAAGGACAGGAGGCTCGATGGCCTATGTTAGTCCTGGCAATGGTGGTCTCTCAGTTGATCCAACTTTCTTTTGAAAGAGTCGACGGATGGAGCCTCAACCACGTGCTGAGGTAGTGAATTCCACTCGTTGATGATTCGATGGGAAAGTCGATAGTCAGCTGACAAGTAATTTGTTCTCGGCTTGTGAACTTTTTTGGAGTGTCCTCGTAAATTCTCTGTTTTGGAAGACAAGAAAAATGAGGGCATGTTAGGTGCAAATTTATCACTAAGCAATTTGTAGACTGTAATCAAGTCGCCTCTAGTTCTGCGATATGACAACGGGAAAAGGTTCAGCTTGGCCAGTCGAGATTCATACGGAAGCTTCGCTATTGCGGGAACCAGCTTAGTCGCCGTTCTCTGAACCTTTTCCAGAAGCTCACTGTCTTTTTTAAGCAGGGGCTAGCCGCTTGTATGCAGTACTCAAGTTTAGGACGAACGAACACTGTATACAAAGTCAAAAACGTCTTAGCGTCGACATGACTAAAAGCCCTACGTATTGACCATAACGTTCTAAAACTTTTGGCGGCTATTGCACGGCAGTGTGCAGTAGTCTTTAAGTCTTGACTAACGATAACTCCTAAGTCATTATATGTCTGGACGACAGGTAGCTCAGTGTTATTCATCGTGTATGTATCTGTGCCTTGATGACCGATATGCATCACAACACACTTGGAAGTATTTATCGGCAACTGCCATGTTTGAGACCATTCAGATAACTTCTTCAGGTCATTTTGAAGTTCTAAGCTATCACTCTTACATCGTATCGTTTTCCATATCTTGACATCGTCAGCATATAGCAAGACCGATGATGATAGGAGACAAGGAAGGTCATTTACATACAAGAGGAATAGCACTGGCCCCAAAACTGTACCCTGGGGCACTCCACTAAGCACAGTTTCCCAGCTAGATAACTTTGAGTTCACCCGAACTCTTTGTTGACGCCCAACTAAGAAGTCTTTTATCCACATCAATAAATTGCCTCCAATCCCGACTTTTCTTAACTTATATAACAGCCGGTTGTGCGGAACTTTATCAAAAGCTTTACTGAAATCAATGAAGGCGACGTCTACAGGTAGCTTTTGGTCCTTAAGAGCGCACCAGCTTTCACGAGCCACTAATAAGTTAGTGAGACAAGAATAACCTATTCTGAAGCCGTGCTGCTTCTCCGAGAGGATCCGGTTTTTATCGAGATACTTAAACAGCTCCTTCCGAATAATCTTTTCTAATATTTTAACAACCACACTAGTTAGGCTAACGGGGCGGTAGTTCTCAGGTTTGTGTTTCGTGCCTGTTTTGAAGACAGGACTTACTATGGCGTTTTTCCAATCTTTCGGTAAGCGACCCTGCGTAACGGATAGGTTAAAGCATGTACTTAAAGGGCTTGCAACGAAGTTAGATAATTCCTTCAGTAGCCTAGGATGTAATTCATCGGGCCCCGTGGATTTACCTATGTCAAGCTTATTTAGCAGACCAAAGACATCGAGTTCTTTAATGGTCACGCTATCCAGTGTATGTATGGGGGGATCTGTATACGCTGACGAGAAGGGCGCTTCTATGGTATACACGTTGCTAAAGTAGTTCGAGAACGCTTGAGCCTTACCAAAGTCGTCCTCCACTAATGATGAAGCAGTACTGTCTCCCCATAGAGCAGGAATATTTCCTTTTCTCCTTGTCCTTTGGTTTATATAGGAATACAAGCGTTTAGGACATTCTATGGATTCCTTAACAAGTTTTTCTTCGTACAATTTTCTAGACTTACGGAGGGTCGAGGCACAAGTGTTCCGAGCCTTTCGATACTGAGATTTTGACTCATCAGTCCCCAGTAACCTAAATCTATCCCACATTTTCCTTTTCTTACGGAGAAGGATACGGACCTCCCTACTGAACCATGGTGGTGAGTTTTTCGGCCCCTTTGGTATAGTCCAAGGGATGTGAGGTGTGGTAACTTTTAAGTATGAATTTCGAAATGCGTCCCAGGCCGTTTCAATGGAGGACTCTGGGTCTATTGTCCAATCTATTAACGATGCTGAGTGCATGATGTCTGGTATGTTTGCTTTCCAGACGTTGGGTCTGGACTGGACTGACGCGTCCTCATGACTGGCAGTTATATGGAAGTCGAAAGTTAAAACTGCGTGGTCACTTTTACCTAAGGGTGGCATATGATGGAGGTTCACAACATCATCCTCATAGTGAGTCAGTATAAGATCTAATAAGGATGATTCAGTGTCCGGATCGTACCTTGTCGCTTCTTTCACATGTTGCACTAGAGCACATGTGATAACCGCATCAACTAGTTCCTGCTCGAAAGAATTCTCCGACGATTTAGTTCGCAGATTTTCCCAGTCTACCATAGGTGCATTAAAGTCCCCTAGGATTAGACATCGACCACTTTGGGACCAAGTATTGAGACTGCTTAACAGGATCTCATTTGCCTCACAGCTTGGACTGCGATAGACCAAACCAATCAGCAGCTCTTGTCCCTTGCATTTTAAGCGAAGACTAACTAATTCACACGTCCCACTCTCATGGGATACACTATCGATAATGGTAAATGGGATAGCATTCCTAATGAATAGAGCTACTCCCCCTCCTTTGCGTTTTTGTGTTCTGTCGGCCCTTACTAACGTAAAGCCCTCGAAATCAAGTTCTATACTATCTATAGCCTGTGTCAGCCAGGTTTCTGTTACTGCGATTATATCTGGCTTTGTAGAGTCAATCTGTACACCTAGTTCCGATCGCTTATTAAGTAAGCTTCGTGCATTGGTGTAACAGATCCGAAGCCTCTTTAAGTGCCTTCGTGCTTCATTGATTCTCACTGATTTTTCTTGATGCCTGCGTGTACATCCGCTTAAGTAGCTCAGAGAACACTCACTATCTCTCGGGAAGTTCCCTGAATCCATGTTTTGTTTACTTGGTGCTTAGTGGAAGCAACAAATTAGACTATCAAGCGACTACAACTGCAATTACTGCTTATAATATGTATGCAGCTTTCAGTTAACAACAGTTCAGATGTTATTTAGAGCTATTGTCAATATAAATCCCTATCTTAAATGTAATTTTAACACGAATGTTAATTTGGACATGATAGTTTTCGTACAGAAGATGAGGCTATGAGCTCAGTAAATGTAGTTAATGACAGTAAAACAGAAGGCTCATATGATAATCAGAAATATATAAAATTGGCTGATATCTCCTAAGATTTTAAGTTAGACATAACATTATCCTGCGGAAAACTGAACTAGGACTAAGTATTCGTGTCTACTGTGTGCCACTTATTCAGCGCAACTAAGAAAGTAATTGGCAAAAACTCTTGAGAGGCGTTTGTTGAAGAACGCAATATATAACTTAGGTAGGCCGAATAACCGCATCTTATAACTTTGGACATAAGTTTGTCTATTTTGTTTAGTGGCTCGAGTGTAAGTTGATGGGTACTTGTTTTTACAATGTATTCTAAACGAAATGGAAGTAGTTCGCAAATAAACTTGTCTAAATCTGACCATGAGGTTATTCATGCATCCGGACTGAGCCACAAAGTCTTTAGTTTTCTGTACTGTAAATGAAAATGCCATAATTTGCCCTGTAGTAAAAGTACTTATTCAGGTTATATTCTCCCTATTTTCCTCAGTGATAGGAGTTTTTGGTTTCTAGACTATCAATTTACAATTCGGTAATATGACTGTAGGAAGACGTCTTACATACTGTAAGCAAATCGTGAACATTTAATGATAGCAGTGATCTTTTAATGGTTCCGTAAACCTGTTGTTTATATTTATAACAGATTATATAAATTCTGAAATAGTTTTATTCCGTGTGTATTTATTTATTTATTTATTTATTTTATTTGAGAACATAGATATTGGTACAAGGAGGCACCAAATACATATGCGCCACACGAGTCTCATTTGATTTGTGTGAGGGCTGTGATACTGCCCGGGTGCCCAGACCGAAGCAGGTGGTTTACTTAGGGGGTCACTCTCCGAGCCCTCGACCTAAAGGGCTGGTCCACAAGGCACTTGAGCATCGTAGGGAGATGCAGTCCCATGGTAACCGGTGACCAACAGTTGATTCATACACCATTTGTCCCTTCAGGATACTGGAGCCCATGTGCACCATTAGTTTGGAATGAGGGTTTTCCAACTCCCCTAGGTGGACTCTCCATGCCCACCAGCCCGGTTAAAGCTCTGGATATTCGCTTTTTGTCCTCTCAATTTCATAAACAACCACGCCACGAGAAGGCAGTGAGTAGGACTTACCTGGCAGAGGCTATTTACACGTGGCCATGTGAGAACATTTCGAGAGGGAGAGTGGACTCTCCACACTCTCGGCCGTACCAGGGCATTTGGGGGTGTCGTATCAATCATTTAAGGACTCGTCTTTAGTTTGTAGTTTTAAAACCACATTTATTCTGTTTAGGTGGTTGGGTAATATTTTTAATACGTAGACAATGTGTGGCTAGAATTCCACTATACAGACATGTATTTAGCTAATGACGTTTTGTTCAACCGTGGGTTTTATTTATTCAAACGTAGTTAAGTGAGTATTCAGATGGTGTTGCCAGGATTACAAGCGAAAGAGCTATCTGTTTGTCTATTATCATTTTAAAATTTAAAGTGGTTTTTGACGAATTTCCTCACCATATATCTTAAATTATTTTACATCTAATTTTTCCCACACAGTTATTATATGGCCGGGCAGACTAGAAGCAACCGGCAATTTACTTATGGTTTGTAAAATACTAGATTTGATTGGAAAATGTGAACTTCATGTTATATCTTTAGGACACCTGACTGTATCATTCATTTTAGCACGATCAGTAAAACTTGTTTAATTTATTATCGTACATTCTGTAATTCGTGGTAAAATTGACACCGGGAAATTATTTTCATTTTCAGCCCGAATGGTCTGACAAAAAAAGAGCGAATAGTCGAAAGTAAAGTAAGTTATTTACAGTTTTTTTTATTTAATCGCTTACGACTTGGCTTAGGATAGTAGTTTTAATAATATGTTTTAGTAACATGTTTTTATCCGTATCTTTTGAATCTTGCCGCAGTTTAAAGGGCTGTGTAAATAGTCTGTGAAAACTGGTCGATTTCAGATTGAAAGTAAAAAAAATATTGGTTTTAACCTTTCATTTAGCACCAACTTCTGGGAAAGCCATAGTCAACGCATTATCCAGTGTCTTATACCTTTCACTCACTGCTAAACCCAAGTACATCACGTTTCATAGAAATGTATCTGCGGTTTAGGTATATGTAATCTCGTAACCCCTTCTACGATATTTACATGCATTCTCAGTGTATCATTAGCTTGTTCTACAATCACTTTTTGCCTAGGTATTCAATAAAATAGTCACTATATTGGGTTGATATTAGGAACCCAACCATCTAGTATTTCAAACAAAGCAGATTTCTACCTAACTACCTGTTCATTGATTAATGTAAACGAAATTTCAAGAGTAGTGCACAAAATTCCTTGTAGCCTCGAGTAGCGTCCCGTTTATAAAGGTAACTTCTTATCAATCATTTTTCTAGTGTTGATTGGTCTGTTTTGACAGATGTGAAGTCCGTTAGTTCTAATAAATCTATGATCCTTGAGCAAGTATTTATTTATTTATTTGAACACATAAATATTGGTACAAGAGGGCACCAAATATATATGCGCCACACAAAACAATGAGAATGGGAAAGAAGGAGGTAAAAAGCGTATAAGAAAAAAGGACAATAACGACCACAGATTGGTGTAAGGTAGTGTAGTAATAATAATAATGGGGGGGGGAAACGGAAAGGCACAACCAGAAGAATTCTTTCAGTTAAGGAAGATACAACCACTTTTTATGAAGAAAGTAAAAGAAGGTTGCAGCAGGATCGCTACTGGCTTCTATTCTGAGCCATATCTGATAACGTCTCTAGCCACTGTTGCACCATCTCTCGGATCCCAGCCAGGGAGTCGTGAAGGACCAACACAGACCAGCCCTTTGCAGCTTTCTTTCACACCACGACACCATGTCATACACTGACCACCTCTCCGCGTTTTCCAACCAGTAGTCCCGGCGTCGGCAAATAATGCACGACGTGGGATTCTCTGGAACGACATTCGTAGAACATACCCAAGCCACCGAAGTCAGTGTTTCGAGATGATGACACCAACTGCATTATCATCTCTGTGCCCGAACACACGATGCCGAATCTCTGCATTACTAACATTGTATTGCCACTGGATGTCAGCAATCCTTCGGAAACAACGATGACCAAACACAGAGAGTCGTCTGACATCCTCAACTCGGAGAAGCCAGGTTTCACAAGCATAGAGCAAAACTGCTCTCACCGACGCGTTGTAGATCCGACCTTTTACAGCCAGGCTAACATCACGAAGGCGCCAAAGATGGTCCAGATTGGTATAAGCCGTTCTGTCTTTCACTATACGTGCATTGATCTCATCACTCACGTCACCACTAGCACTTATACAACTACCTAGATACACGGACTTCTCGACTACTTCTATCTACTTACTACCCAGGTTGAGTGCAGGTTCAGGGTCCTGTCAGTCTTGTAGAAGTACTTTGCACTTCAAGGTGCAAATCACATACCGTGCCTACGAACACTAATTGCCAACCGACTTAGTGAGGGTTGTATGACGGTGTTCTAACATTTGGTGGAGGGTGAAGATGTGATCAATACATCCTCGACCAGGACGAAAACCAGCCTGCTCCTCGCGAGTCAATCTTTCTCGGGTTTTGAACAACCTACGAAGTATGACGGAAGCCAATAGCTTGGACGCAATCGGAAGTAGACTTATCCCTTTTTAAAGATAGGGACAACTACCGACTCATTCCATGACGTTGGTACACTCTCTAGTTCCCAGACCTTTGTGGACAACGTTGTCAGTTCCTTAGCCAGAAAGTCACCACCATCTTTAAAAAGAGCCGGAGGTAAGTCATCTGGGCCCAGTGATTTGTGGCGCTTCAAGAGTTGGAGTTCCTTGCGGACTTTCGCCTTATTTGGTGGATCAGCCATCGGCGGGCATGGAGGTCAGGACAGTCTGACCGATGTCGCCGGAGAAGCAGGCCAGTTGAACTACCCTTCGGAGAATTCTGCCCATCGTCCAAGACGTCAATGGATGTTAGTGATTGGCATCCCGTCATCCTCACAGATTGTTTCACTCACATCAGACTTCTTACTGTCAGTGACTCGGATGAGTTGGAAGAGCTTCCGGTAGTTACCAGATGCAGCTGCTGCTTCCAGCGCATTAGCACGCTCCGACCACCAGGCTTCTCGGTCCTTACGCAAGCTTTGCCCGATTTTATTACGTAATATCCTTCGTTTGTGGTCAAACTCACGGTCACCCGGAGTAGGCCGACGAGCTTCGATGAGTTGTAAGGAGCCTGAAGAAACCCAGTGCTTATAAGTGGGACGTTTCGCGAAGCCGCAAGCAGCTTTACCCGCCATTTTCATGGCGTCATACAGTTGCAACAAATGCTCATCTATACTTTTCAGTGGAATGGTAGCTAGCCTAGAAGCTAGCTCGATTCGATACTTAGTTACAACAGAAGTTGCAACCAACTTGCTGGCATCAATCCTTTGGTGAAGATCACTTCGTTGGCCACTGAAAAGTAAGGTAAGATTGGCGCAGACCAGGGCATGATCATAGTCCAGATAGGTACTCCAAAAGGAGCGGCAATCTTGTACACAACCACACCAGCGGTAGCTAACCGCAATGTGATCAATATGATTCCAGTCTTGAGATGAAGAGGGAGGACGCCAGGTGGCACATCGGCGATGACTGTGCCGGAAGTCAGTGCTAGCCAGAAACAGGTTGTTGTCTGTGCACAGTCTCAGTAGACGGTCTCCGTTATCTGTCCTGCGACCAACAAGTCCCCATCGACCACCTAAACGACTCTCTTCTGTGCCTAGACGCCCGACCTGAGCATTCAAGTCTCCGGCTAGTACTACAATATCTGTCGAACGCACCTTCTGGAGAAGAACAGTTAACTGGTGGTAGAATTCATCCTTGATTGCATTCGGGCTGCAATCTGTCAGGGTATAGGCGGAGATGACGAAAAAACATCGTTTCTCACGCCGATTTCTTCTCACTTACATGGAACTTTCTAATTTAACAGTATATAACCAACTGTTAGTGAGGATCCAGTCGATTAGTGTTGCCTCAGCTCTAGCATTTAGTGCGACACCAACGCCAGGAAAACCAGACGGAGATGCCACAGGGTCCTCGGATAAACGCACGTAAAACAAGCCTTTTGAAGTGACAGATGGAGAGCGAATTTGTTGTACTTTACCAGAGTCTCGAATACGGGTCTCGAATAGAGAAGAAACATCGAGATTAAAACTTCTTAAAGACATAGCCAGGCCTATCTGTTGTCCGAGCTGCATTAGTGTGCTGTAAAGGGCTGACTTCTGTTGGTCCTTCTCGACTCCCTGGCTGGAGTCCTAGAGGTGGTGCAACACAGTGGCTAGAGACGTTATCAGATATGGCTCAGAATAAAAGCCAGTAGCGATCCTGCTGCAACCTTCTCTTACTTTCTTCATAAAAAATGGTTGTTTCTCAACTGAAAGACTTATTCTGATTGTACCTTTCCGTTTCCCCCATTATTACTTCTATTATTATTATTATTGCTATTTTTATTACTATTATTATTATTACACTACCTTACACTAATCTGTTCGTTATTGTTCTTTTTTTCTTACGCTCCTTACCTTCTTTTTTTCTCTTCCCATTACTATTGTTTTGTGTGGCGCATATATATTTGGTGCCCTCTTGTACCAATATTTATGTGTTCAAATAAATAAATAAATAAAATATACAAAATAACTACTAAGTAGTAAACTGCCATCTATGGGATTTGATTCCATGTAAAGTTGTGTATATGCTTTGTGGCAGGAATATTTCCAAATTTCTATTTGAATTAATTCGTACAAACTGTGTATTTCTGTGTTTAGTATCGGAAAAATGATATTCGTCGTGTTGATAAATGGCTAAAGATGATTAGTAAGTGGGAAGAAGTTGATTCTTTATGGCATCGTATGTACAAAAATGGCAGAGCTTCGGAAAAGGTAAGTATTTATATCATTTACTGTAATATATTTCATCGTGCTTCGGAGAACTAGTCATTCAGGTGTGAGTCAGTGGTTTAGTGAGTTAATCACTCAGTTTCTGATCAGCTTTAGGTTCGAACCCTCTCTTTACTTCCTCGGTTTAAGTACCCACTTAGAATCATTTGTCTTCATACAAATACTGTCTCAAAACCTGGTACAAAAATCTGCATATAGCTAAAAGATCTGTTGAAAATTCCTCCTTTTTACAACTATGCTACAATGATTATATCTTATATGGTTTCTTTTTATATGATGTCATGGCCTAAAATCGTTTGCAGTGGTGCGAGTTCATTCACTCTTTGTTTTCACTGATTTATATTTTACTGAATCGTATTTTCGATGCCTAATCTTCCCTATCACCAATTATATTACTACTCTGGGATTTGGCCTAACAATTTAATCTCTTTGTTCTAATAGGGTATGATATTTTTAACATATGTACATACGTACCAGGTTCTACTTTGCGTATTACGATAGGTCAAAAGTTAGACGAGTAAAAGTTATAGGGCCATCAATTTACTAATTCTCATCTCATCCAATCTGCAATCTAAGTTCAAACTCAAATAAAAGTGTTTTATCCATTATTATGTAACCGCGTTTCATCGGCACTTATTTATCGGGAAATTAATAAGTTTAAGCACCTAATTCGTATTTTACTTTGATTTTTAGGTTGGTTCTGTTACGTCTTATAAGATAGGGGTGATTCATTACAAACGTTTACGTAGACATGAAGTTGTTCTTACTTGATTGCTAGCTAAACTAATAAGGTACAGACTTTGTAAGCTTAGCCCTTGATATATCCAAAATCATTTTCATTCCCCTTATTTATACATCCTCTCCTCCGAAGTTAATTGAAATTTCCTATCCATTCACACATTACATTATCCACTAATAGGTGACACAAGGGGATTCAAGCTCCTTGCTTATCATTTCGCCAAAATGAAACTGTCCAGTAAGTTCTTTACTATCGGTTTTTCATTCCAATTCACTTCATGAATGGAAATAGGGTGTTCTTCAGTTCAGGAACTTCCATCACTAAGCGAAGAGCAATGTATTCAAGCAGTATTTAGTTCCAACATATCTGATTGTTCGTGTACGCTATTAGGCACTAAATTTAATTATATCTGCGATTAAAATGTATCTACTGCATTAACTCATGTTCATGAACAATCTATAATTGTGAACTGTTTTTGTGTGTATTGAGGATCAGCGTTTGAAGGTATTAAAATATATGAGAATATTACGATCTGATTATATTTATTTTCCGACGATATGCGTTTTGTTTTGGGAAAATCTCATCATAGACATCTCAGCTGATTGTCGAGACAGAAACATACTGATTGACTTGTCTGTAGAGAGTTGCACGGTTTAAATTGATGTCAATGAATGTCACATTCAATTTTTTAAAATCTTCATTAACATAGTTGTACTCAAATTATTAATTTGTGATTATATCTTTTATAAATTTATATGATAAGCTTAACTGGTACACTTGTACACTGGTTTTCATCTGTTTTTTCTTAAAATCTTAGACAATAGTGTGCCACTAAAGAATGTAGACACAAAATTGTGCTGACAATCTTAAAAAAATCCTGCCTCTTTATTTCAATCATTTGTAATTTTTTCCCTTCACACTCGGTAAATTCTCATATAAATATATATGCATGTATATTTTTTTCTACTATCAGTTAACCCGAAGAATTTTTAAAGGAATTCCTGATCGATTTCGTATGACTGTTTGGCCCCTTCTTCTCTGTGTGACAGATATAAAAATAAAAATAAAGATATTTATGCGGTAAGTATCCTCGCTTATTTAAGTTAAATGCACATACATGTGTGTGTATATTCTAGTTGTATTCCAACGTGAAATTTACGGTTCTTGAAAATTTGCTAACATTCGACTTTCAATCAAAAGGTCACAACTTCTAACCTTGTTTCATTCACTGAGGTTTGAATGGTTAGATAGTAAGGTGGGTTTTTTGGCTTCGAAATGCTAAGTAGTAAGTAATTGTACGCTTAAAATAATCGAGTTTGGAATGTTTGTATTTCATTTTCCTGACAACTCATCAGGTTTACGTATTCATACCTAGTTTCGTCACCTACTCTTGAATAAACCTCAAATAGGCTTAAAGACGTCGGGTTTTAGAACACAGACATGCTTGTTGGGGTCCAACAATGATAGTTTTTCTTGACTTTGAAAACAGCATTTGAATCTGCAGACCGAGAGTTTCTGTGACAGTGTCCGTCACTGAAAGGTGTACCTCAGAATTACATAAACCTTGTGATGGCTTTTTACTCGAACACTACCAGTCGAGTGAGAGCTTATGGCGAACTGTCATGTGATTTCGTAACCTCAAGTGGTGTACTGCTAGGCTGTCCACTATCTCCATTTTTGTTCAACTTCATCATAGACATACTGATGGAAATAACTTTCTCGTCGACTGAATTTTCGGGAATTGATCTCCTACCAGGAGGTCCACTTGTGGACTTAGAAGCAGAGTCTTTGGTAGCACCGAGCAAGAACGCCAGGATGTTTGGGATGCGTTTCTCCCCATCAGAAAGCAAATTATTACTTCAGAACTGGCCTGTGTCAACACCTGAACTGAGGATAGGGATTAAAGTAGTTGAGCGTGTCGACAACTTCACTTATCTTGGAAGTCTGATCAGCCCTAATGAGTTGGTGTCAGGCGAAATCTCTGCACGAACTCGAAAAACTCGTTTAGCTCGTCACCTATGGCGAAGGCGAAATATCGTTCTATCAATAAAAGGACGAGTATACTGCACGGCAGTTCATTCTGCTCTACTTTACGGCAGCAAAACATGGCCATTAAGAGTAGAAGATACTCGTAAGCTACTAGTATTTGACCGCAGAGGCCTTGGAAATATTGCTGGCGTCTGTTGAGATCACCGGGTAAGTAATAGTGAGGTTAGACGCAGGGTATTAGGGAATGATGGTAAATCAGTTGATGAGGTTGTGAATCTTCATCGACTGTGATGGTTGGCCCACATGTTACGTATGCGTGAAGACCGATTACCACGACGTGCAATACTAACCGGTGTTGGAGATGGTTGGAAGAAGGTTAGGGGAGGCCAAAGCAAAACGTGGCATCAGTGCTTGAATTCACTAACTTCTAGTCTGATCCATGTTGGGAGATGCAGACTATTTGGTTGGGGTCTACGTGACTATCACAACGAATTGTTGGAGACTCTTGGTGACACGGCTCAGAATCGATCCCAATGGTATCGTTGTATACACTCTTTGTCCTGCCTTAAACCGTGAGATTAAAATCGCTTTATATTTCTTTATACGAACTACTTCCTTCTTCCTGTACTATATCCTTATACTCAATCTTTCTTTTGTATATTACCACCATTGAAGTGACTACTTCTATAAATTTGGTGTTCATCTTGTTGTGCTCATGAGGTGTGGTAACTTGAACCGACATATATATGCCTGGTCCTACGTTGTAGATGACTGACTGACTTGTTCATTTATTTATTTCTTAATTTATATTCTCGTGGGTATTAACCATAGTCTATAGACTCTTGCTCAAATCCATATAGAATTGGCCACTTTATTTAAAATACTCAACCTCTAATGGTCATGTCCTAGTTTCAAACTCCTCTGTACGTATTTTATTTTGGAGAGCTTGATGATGTCACTGGTCTTCATAAACTCGAAGTCGGCTACACAAACCTGTGCTTGGTAATTAACAGTAATTTTGTACTCAAATCTAGTGAGGAAACTTACCGTTATTCGCCTCCTACTATAAAAATAATCCCTGAGCAAATTACCCAATATTCTATTTGACTGGATCCATATGTATAGTAATATAACTTATTTACCACTTTCCCGTTTTGGAAAAATCTATATTTGTTAAAAAATTTTTTCGAGATAACCCACCTCTAGGTATTTCGTATTCTACGGTTTTGGTAAAATAATGACTTTTAGGTAATTAAAGATTTTATCCTGGGTGGGGCACGCTAGATAGTCTTTGCTTTGTAGTTGAAAGTCTTATGTAACATATAACATGAAATCTGTCTTACCGATACGGATGTATTCATTCTTTACCTTTGTATAGATGTTGTATTTTAATACATATATGCTAATTCTTTTCATTTATTGTCTTTATCTGTCCTTTCTTTGAGCTTCATTCTTTATATTCGATTTTTTTTACAGAAACTAATACCCTTGTCTCATCGTGCTGGTATTAAATGGGTGGTAAATTGGACCAATTTAAGCTTGTGCTAGTTCCTACATTGTATCGAATTGACTGTATTAGATAATAAATATTCTATCAATGTAACTTAATTGTTTAGATGTGCATCTTATTGGTAAGGCCAAATGCTTACAGCTCTTCTGGCCAATATACATTAAACAAAGGGTGAACATTCTAACCCACTATTCTGGTATCTGCATAAACGTGCTCTGTGTTCGAATCTTGTGGATAGTAATACTCACTAGAATGTAGGTACATCTAATTAGAAACTCCTATACAGGACAAAACTAGTGACTTGGATTCCACTTTTATCCACTAACAAACGTACTGTCATTTATATTATCAATGACTGATTGATTCATTTTGTTTACTTAACCCAATATATTAGTGTACTGTTTCATCAAATTCAACCCTTAAAAATTGTATGTACATAACATTCTCAGTTTAACAAACTTTGAAGCTGAAATCTTATGTGTAATATAATGTCTGTAGCTAACTTTCCTACTAATTTTAGCCAATTGAAATGAGAATACAAAACGATGGTATCTGTAGCTTCTATTTATTATCTGATTAAAATTCAGAAATAATTTGATTAGACTGGATTGTGAACTGATGAAAATCCTTAGAAAGGTTGGAATTTTAGTCTAAATTTAGGTGATGCACAAAGTAAATTATGACGGCTTGGAAACATAGATCATCACGTTTCCGACTCAGTCGTGATAGCGTGCTCCCACCCGACCGCAAATTTTTTGAGTTTGATCCCATGTAGGTTCGTGTGTGGATACTATAATTGAAAAGTCTCAAACTAAGACGAAACAATTGCGCAATACATCTTGGTTTCCAGTGATTTTTCATAAAGGAAACCGTCTTCAGATCATTTGTTTGTAAACTTTACGGAAAGTATTCCTGTCTCCCAATGCTATGTTCATACTTTTTCGTACTTCTTACATGTTGTTTTGGATGTTCGAGGGTGATAGTTTTTCTTTAACTACCAATTTTGTATATTCGTTGCTGTATGAACTCCAGAATGTAGAAAAATTTTCGATGCAGTAATTCATGGGTTGTTGATCCACTAACTATGCCTCGTTTAACTTGTCTTATGTGATCAGTACATCAACTGAAGATTAATTACCTCAAAATCACTCCTTTATCATGGATAAAGTTTTCCAAGTACCGTCTTAGTCGATGATATTAGCTATTATTTAGAGTAAAAGCCGTACACACATTTGACTCTTTATACATCAAAGTTATAAAACTTTCATTTTCAAGATCTATGCAAACTACTTTTTATACTTTCAAAAGGTAATTTCCATCAAATGGGGTCGATCGATAAACTAGAGCCACTAAACAAATATTTTATCATAGTTTTGGGACTCAATGGTTTTACACACCCCACGACCCCACAGGATGGATAATGTCTAGTACACCTAAAAAGTAACATAACCTGTAGTATTGTGTATTGTGGTAATATCTTGTCAGTCGGTTTAATTTATTTGAATGTACAAGTAATAATAATGCAATTCTCTAATAATATTCACCTCAATGAAATTAAAGTGGGTTTGTCGGTTATATTCATGACATGATCATTTGTCTGCATGCATATAACAATTGCGAGGTCAAATTTCTGCTTTCGCGCCTTACATTTATCCGTTAATAAGAAAAAATATCTGTAAAGAGAGAAAAAGAGAGTTACACAGTTTGACTTTGTACAGCGGGCAAATGAAGTTTGTGCATTCTGTAGAGACAATGATGACTGTCACCTACGGTCCCTGTTGTCACTATCTATTTTGATTACTGTCTTAAGACTTTACATGATAAATTAGTGTTATTATTCTGACCAGCTAAATCGAACTCATTTTTATAAATGTCAAGATTAAAATATATTTACTGACATTTACGCTTGTATGATGGAGTATTGTAAATGCTCAATTTATTACGTCAGACCTTTGGATTAGTGTCTTTCTGTACATCTGTCTGCATGAGTTTCTTTCTGTCCATCTCTAATTCCAAAAAGTTTACTTTTCTGTGTTTTCATATATATTCACCAAGTCATTAAAAATGATTTTGTGTGTGTATGTGTTATTTTATCATTAGTTTCCGCTGTTGTGTTTTTCTTAGGAATTTGATGAATTTATACATAATTAACTTTCATGACAATGTGATATTACTTATTGAAGTGAGTTTGTGGAAATATTGTATGCGTAGAACTTGGGGTAATACATTTTTGAATTAGTGACTTATGTGTACACCATTATGGTGTTATTCCACAAATCGATTGGAATTGAAAATGTGAAACATTGGATCCTGATTGAGCGGCTGAATAGTATCGTAGTCACTGTAAGACTTGCTAGTAAATCACAGAATGAATAATGTATGCAACTAACTCAATACAACCGTCCAGTATTTTCTTGTTTTTAGAGGTTTTCGTAATAAAAATCACCTTCAAATCGTACAAGATCTACAAAAAGCTACCCAAAGTTTAGTAGCGTAGTTGCACTTATTCATTATTTTCTCGCAACTCTTGAGCTTAGTATCATTTCAGACTTTTTAGTACTTGATCCCGTTTTCTCCTGATTAATATTTTCTATTTTTAATTTTCCTCTAGAATGAGTGTTAATTATTCATTCTCTCATATCTTCTATTTTATTTATTCATAAGTATTTATTCTATTATCTCAATGTACGTATTTTCTTTTTTTGTGTGCTTTTTAATTATATAGAAAATGCTCAAACAAGCTCTATCTTCTTCAGGTTCACTCAACCAAATCGATTTAGATGTAAATCGAACATTTCGTAATACAGTTTACTTTCGTGATCGTTACGGTCCACGACAATGTGCATTATTTCGTGTTTTAGCTGCTTATTCAGTGTATAACTCTGAAGTTGGATACTGTCAGGTTAGTCATATATACTTACATTCCAACGGCTGGTTGAAATCTGTATTTAAAACCTTTCAAGTTTTATTCGAACCACATTTGTACTCTCTGGATTTTTCGTATCACATACTTTTCACGACATTGAAAGTTAGTTTTTATGACGAACTGATATCAGCTGAAAAATCAGCGTATTATACATAATCAACAATGACTCGAGATTTGTTTTCCAGTAAAATAAAATCAGCATTCATCTTTTTGTGCTTAGTTCGGGAGATGTGATTTTTAATGTTCAATAAATTCAACTGAAAGTAGATATGAGAAGTAACTTTTCTCAATGTTTTGCTTAAATGAAAATCAAACTCTCCATCAACTTAATCGGTCCTCAATTTCCTAAAATATGATCGACATCTGGTAATTACTACTTAAACGATTCAGTGACCACTTTTTAGTTGTTTTTTTAAAACTAATTATTTCTAACGATTAAATCTGTCAGTACTGTGATGTCTGTCAAAATGTCTAGCATTATTATTATTATTATTATTATTATTATTATTATTATTATTATTATTATTATTATTATTATTATTCATTCCAAGCTCCAAACTGACGAATTCTGTAACTTTAAAAAGATACTATTGATATTTTTTTTACAGGGAATGAGTGAGTTGGCCGGGATATTTCTTATATACATTGAAGATGAAGAGGATGCATTTTGGGCATTGAATCAACTGATGACCAGTTATCGATATAATATGCATAGTGTATATGTCTCTGACTTTCCTGGATTAAAACGTTTATTTGCCCATCATGAACGTATTGTTCGTAAATTGTTGCCCATATTGGATAAACATTTTACTAAACATGATATGTTAACTAGTACATATGCTTTGAAGTGGTACATGCAATGTTTCTTAGATAGAGTGAGTTTTCTATTAGGTAAACCTTTATTACCTTTCTAATAAATAATGGTAACAGCTCATAATATTATTTTATATATACAATCACTGAACCACAGTTGAGTACTTGAAACCTGTCTTATCTTGATTCGGGATTACTCAGTAGTTCACACTCATCGTTCCATATTTAATGGAACCCTAATGCCTCACGTATTGATATGGAACCGTTGCTTCCTGCTCACTATGTTCAAACCTAATGGTCCATATTTCTAACTTCAGTTAATTCGCACTATAATACCACCGTCATTCAAAAAGTGATGAAGCAATAATTAAACTATATCAACCTTTGTTCTACCATTTCCAAAAGGTGTCTTATTAGAATCCCCCTTTAACATGGCTAGAATAATATGCTTAAGCGATAAAATAAATGGTGAGTTGGCAATTATCAAAAGTACCTTATTGAAATGACATACCCAAAGAAATTCATTCAAACATATGGAAAAGGGTATCCTAAAAATCACAAAATTGATTATTTAAGGAAGCTTATCTTCATCCGTCTCCCGTTAAATGGCGATAAGATTTCAGAAGGAATCGACAAAAGAATGAGGGTGATATCAAAAAAACTTCTTTACAGCTTAGCTGATTTCACTATACAGTACCAAATACTCGTTAAACCATTCGAAGTTGATCAGTAAACTTCCGACGTCACATCCGTTTTGATTTATCAAGTTACATATACTTCCTGAAGCACTTGTATAAGTTTCCACTTGGTTTCCCGAACATTTCCGTAGAAACATATATCTAAAAAACACTAATCGATAGTCACCTGATGGATAATGGACTTAAAAAGAATATCTCTAAGTTCCCAGGATCATTAATAAATAATCAACATTAGTTCCACTGTTTTGTACAGGCAATCGCTATCAAACATTTCCGACCTGACCTATGTGTACAAAAGAAAGGCGTTATAATTCCGTCTTTGCCATAGTTGATATGATTTCAGTCAGATAATTTTTTATCTCCTGCATAATCTTATCGATGAGCATTTATTAATTTGATTTTAGTTCTAATTATGTAGTCATCTATACTTTTTTGTTATGATTATGTAATGCATTATTTTCATCATGACTATTATTAACCATAACATTTCTACTCTGCATTAATATTTTTTCAACACTTAAATACGCATCAATCTTAAATATTGTTTAATCACATATTTTGTACTCGATTCCTTTTATTAGGGATTTCGGTTCCCTTTCAAACTTGTATCTGAACTTCACTAACTAAAGTACTGTAAACCTTTGTTCATAAGTTTATTACTTGTGGTTTTAGGCTATTTCCAACTAACAACATATCCTAAGTGTACACCATAGTCCTCAACTGTTTTGCATTACAACGTTAACATTTTTATTTGTAAGTGAACAATTTTACTGAATCGCGGAGCTGAATATACTAAAATGACTGGAGTGGATAAAACTCTAGTCTTTCTACAACTGGGTTGCAAGTTTAACTCCCTTCCATCTATTTCATTTTAGGGAGTCAGGTAGTATTGTGGTGTATGCTACTTATGTCTGCCGACATAAATAGTATATAACACCATTCAGAAGTGGAATGCTTGGCAGCATAAGGGTGGGAAAATCGAATCGAAGAGAACGGGAACAGAGAGTAATTGTTATGGCAACGAAGAAACAATGAAGTTTGAGACAATTGATGGAGGATTTGAAAATGAAGTATTGAACGTATGGTTTTCATATTTGACCAAAGAACTCTGTATTTTGTATGAAAATACCCACCTGTGTTCTCGTTCATTACAGTATCACTGGCCCTCAAACAGAAATAATGTGACTCAGCTGAACACGCCTGTCTCTGCCTACTATACAGGTTATAATTAAATTGCTAGCGATAATCGGGCAGGTGTTTTACTGGCTTAGTCACTAGGCCGTTTGATGTAGCGTGCCTTTTCCACGACATAGTAGCACTGATGATTATTAAAATTAACTTTAACCTCTATCATAACCATATGTAACATTTATATTTCAAGTCGCAACCCCGTTTCGTATATTATGATCTTGTTAACCGGACAGTGCTGTTCTCTTACACATCACAGATGTAAATCGCAATTTAGTGCCTGGAGTTATATAGTCTTTTGCTTTTGGTTATTTAATTACTTTATCTATATGGAACGGTAACTTAGTGGCTGTGACACGCAAACTACAACCATTAATTTGTATCACTGGCCCTCACACTCACAAAATGTGTGGTTATAAGTAGAGTAACTAAACTTCTACCTTATCAGTGAGTCACGTATATGAATTGTTCAAGTGTGTTGCGTCAGGTTTTAATATTTGGAACTGTTACATTCGTTCTGTCAACATTGTGATTTTGTAAAACTCAAAAAAATCATGTTTACCGATTTTATATGAATGTCTTGGTATATTCGCCAAACTGACAATTTTAATTTATGTATGTGTATATGTGTATGTTGGTTTTTCAGTTACCTGTTACCCTAGTACTTCGATTATGGGATATTTACTTATTGGAAGGTGAAAAGCTACTCTTGGCTATGGCATACAATATACTGAAAATGCACAGTAGTATGTTTTTTTTTAGTAACTAGTAATATTTTCTTTGTGAATTTAATTGTTTATGCATATTAATTTTGTCGTTATGTAATACTAATTATCACTAAATTGTCATTTCGACAATATGTATATTTTAATTAAATTTCGTTCGTTATTCCGATTTTTCCTTTCTCATAAATCAATTCGGGACCTGTTTTGAATTATTATTCATCCTAGTTGTTTGCAAGTTTGCAAGATGAGAAGCAGAGCGGGGTAAATACCAGTTACAGTTAAATGAAATACAGTTGAAAGTAAATGAATGACATCTAAGAATCAAGAGCGTGCGATTATACTATTATCAAGGTCCTGAGAAAAACAGAAAATGAATGCAACAGCACCACGGTGATCTGTGCCAACCAATATATTTCATAAGTCTCAGTCGAGTCCCAAACAACGCACCTTAATACCGATGATGTGGCTTAATCTGACTGTTATTAATTTCCTATTAATTTTTCCCTACACTAGTCATGATTGCATGTCGGGCTAGGTGGTGGCCAATCACGTGTAATAAACATTCTTTAGTCGGTAGAGGCCTTATCGAATGGCTTACTACTCCTACCCAAAACTCTGCGTCTAACCTCAGCATTACTTAGTGATTTTATCATGTACCATCAATTGTTTGAAGACAACGTTGAACAAGTTTACAAATGAAGTAGAATTATCACACAATACGGTCGAGTCAGTCAGTAACAACGTAGAGCTTCGTACGTACGTACATCAGTTCGAGTTGCCATACCACATTAGCACAGAGATGCAGTGGTCGATTCAAATCCCGTAGTGGTAGAGGTAATAAGAGTATAAGCAGTAATCGGGTAGATTAGCGTTTGGAGATGTTACTCAAGGAGTATAATACAGTGAAATAAATTTGGAAAGAGAAAAAAAAGACAAGGAGGAATAAGAAGATCAAAATTTGGGAGAACACAAAGAGTGTATGCACCTGCGCAATCGCAAACGATTTTGAGCCATGTCATTCAGGGTCTCTAACCATCGGTTGCTATTATCACGCGGATCCCAACCAGGTAGTCTACACGTACCAACATGACTCAGATCCACTTGTCAGTGACTTCATGGACTTGTGTCATGTCTTGGTCTGGCTGCCCCTAGCTTTCTTCCAACCTACTCCTATACCACTGAACATCGCACGTCGAGGCAGTCGGTCGTTGGGCATACGTAACACGTGTCCAAGCCATCTCAACTGATGAAGTTTCACTACGTCATCAATTTATTTGCCATCCTTACCTAGTACCCGTTTCCTAACAACTGCATTACTTACTCGATGGTCCCAGGATATACGAGCAATATTTCGAAGACACCTATGATCAAATACTAGTAACCTACGAATATCCTCTACTCTTACCGGCCACGTTTCACTGCCATAAAGTAGGACGGAACGAACTGCTGCACAGTAAACCCGTCCTTTGGTTGATAGACGGATATCTCGCCTACTCCATAAATGACGCAAGTTGGCAAAAGCTAGTCGAGCCTTCTGTATCCGTGCTGAGATTTCGTCACACACCAGACCACAAGGGCTGATGAGACTTCCAAGATAAGTAAAGCGATCGACACGCCAAATTACTTCACTCCCTATCATTAGTTCGGGTGTCAATGCAACCCAATCCTGAAGCAACATTTTGCATTTCGAGGGAGAGAATCGCATCCGGAACATGCTTGCATTGTTGCTTAGAGTGGTCAGAAGACTCTGCATTTTGTCAGCGTCTTCGCCAAATAAAACTATTTCATCAGCATATTCTAAGTCAACAAGTGAATCTCCCGGTAGAAGTTCAACCCTTGGAAATCTAGACGAGGAAAGTGTTATCTCTAAAAGTACGTCGACGACAAAGTTGAACAAGAATGGAGAGAGTGGACAGCCCTGACGAACACCACTTGAGGTAATCAATTATGATGACAGTTCGCCATAAGCTCTCCCTCGCTTCAGATTTCCTATGGCTTTTTCAACTTCGTCAAGAGTCGGAGGACCTACATTAACTTGCCATTCAGGTTGACTGGAAATCGCGGGAAACTGAAGTGTGGCTGAAGGCCAGTTGAACTGATCCCTAAAGTGTTCTGCCCATCGATCCAATCTCCTGGATTGAGAATGTATAATATGTCCATCTTTCTCTGAGATTGTTTCGCTAACAGTCGGTTTCCTAATACCGGTTTCCTTAACAAGTCTGAACAATTGTCTGCTATTACCTATTGCCGCTGCCTTTTCCATCTCTCTTGCTTTCGCTACCCACCACTGTTCACGATCATTGCGTAGACTTCTTGTCAGCTTGCGCTTAAGCTGACTCCGCTCTTCATTATGTTCAGAGCCAGGTGGAATGAGTTTCCGAGCATCTATCAGTGCGATAGATGCTGCTGAGATCCAGTGTTGCTCCCTAACCTTCTGGTTTACCTTACTAGCAGATATCACTGCTGTTTCCACAGCTTTTCGGATATCATTCCATGCTGCCTCGGGGTGGGCATCACATACATGGCTGCCTAACTGTTTTCCTAGTTGTTCCTGAAATATACTCTTAGCTTGACTATCATTAAGTAGGCCCTAAGAGGTTTCCTTGCAGCGTCTTTCCTACGTCCAGTAAGACGCAGGCAAATACGCGCTCGCACTAGAGCATGATCTGAATCTAAGCATGTGCTCCAGAATGAGCGACAGTCTTCTATCGAGCCCCTCCATCGGTGGCTGATAGCGATGTGATCTATTTGGGTCCAACGTTGGGACGAATTAGGGGGTCGCCATGTTAAAAGATGTTTTTCCTTATGCTTAAAGTTAGTATTTGCAAGGAACAGGCGGTTATCTGAGCATAGCTGCAACAGACGGTCGCCATTATCTGTTCTTTGAGCCACGACACCATAAGATCCACCTAGGTGTCTTTCCCTATCGCTTAGTTTACCTACTTGAGCATTAAAGTCACCGGCCACTATTACTACATCCGAGCGCCTAGCTTTTCGGAGAAGGTCGGAAAGCTTTCTGTAAAACTCATCTTTTACATCATCTGAGCTGCAGTCAGTGGGAGAATAGGCAGAGACGACGAAGAGGCAACGACGAGTGTCCCTATCTTTTCGGATTCTTACTGTTCCGTTCAGTCGGACAGCGCACAAACGACTGTCTACTGGGATCCACTCTAAGAGAGCTAGTTCTGCCCTAGGACTCAATGCTATACCTACGCCGGCGAGGCCACGGGAAGCAGAATCAGGGCTTCCAGATACACGAAGCGTAAATCGAGTCGGTTCTTTATTTTGGCATGGTGAGGTCAAATGAATGACGCTACTCGGATCCTGTATGCGCGTTTCGGAGACGCAGCACACATCGATGGCGCGAGATTCTAAAGTCCTAGCTAAGGAAGCCTGCTGTCCTATTTGGCACAGTGTTCGTACGTTAAAAGCTCCTACGTGTAGTTTAGAGCGTGGTTTCAGGAGACCAGGAATAGCGTTCCACGTACTCGAATCGTTTGCCCTAGCGGTGCGAGGTGATAAAGAGACGTGAGGAGGGTTAGTCATGGAGATAAGAGAGGTATTAGGAGGTGTAGGAAGGATTTGAATGTGACCAACTTGGTCTCGTGTGCTGTTACGGGTATGAGGGCTGATGTCACTTCCCGGCTGCCCACACCGTGGAAGGGTATTTCTTGAGGAACCTGAAAAGGAAATTGGATTAGTGTTGGTCTTGACGACCTGGGAGCGTGACCGCAGAGCCCAAGGGACAACTGCTTGAGGCCGGTCGCGCACGGCCTTTTTGTGGAAGGTTTTTAACGTGTTAGCTCCGTTCTTCAAAGGGCCTTACCGCCGGAGACGGAAATCCGTGAGGTAAGGTGAGGTGTGACATTTTTAGGGTCGACCTTTTCTAACCCCACCCCTCCTTGTGGGAAGGCAGCATCGCTGTCATGCTGGTTGTCCGAGGGAAACACCTTACTGCTGTCACACCCTCTACAGTCAGCAGTACGACTTCGCCCTCAGACCTTGAGTTGCTGCTTTTAGTCTTACCGTTCTCCAATCGACCTGCCTGGCATGGTAGAACCTACAGGAACATATGTTCCAGCCAATATAGCTCGGTTGGGTCATCACGATAGGCAAGCTCGACCACCGCATCAAGGTAGCAGCTTCGGTCGGGTTACGGTCGAGTAGGTTCAACTATCCTGTTGGATTCACTCTGAAATGCTTTTAAAAGCTATTTTAGCAACCTAACTCACCCTAGTATTTAGTCATTTATCTCTATTGAATTCTTATTTTTATTACATAGAATAAATTTATTCCTAACAATGATAACAGAAATAATGATTTTTGTTCTGTAAATCAGCATAGAATAGCAATAATGTTTTCTTTCATTCCTTCTCTTCATCTGAACACTGTTTTCATTGCTTATTTACATTACTATCAGAATCTGTGAATTCTTTTTACTAGAGCATTTACACTTAATTGTCAGGGTATTTAACTCCTAACAACTGTGTTACAAGCTAGAAATTGTTTAACCTACATCAGCTTGGACAGTTAAGTTGGTATCACAAACCGTTGAAATGAGAAATCTTTTAACCCCGAATTCCGGTATACACATCTTTAGTTGGTTAATGAGTTCCATTGGGCGATAACTCGTACTATTGTTTGATGGGTTCTTTTAGTTCAATGAATGACTCGTGTTTTTCCAAGATTGGATCTTGAGATTTTCAACTATTGTATTACTTCACTGTGACATCTAAAATTTTTGGTTTTGATAATGGAAATAGTTACTTTGATGTACTTAAAATGCAATTATCAGGAATTCAGGAGTTGGTATACGTAAATTAATCAATACTTCAAATCCATGATCATAGAAATATTTTGTTGTTCCTTGGAGTAGGCAGGTCTCAAATCTGATAATTTAAACTAGTTGGTAAAATTTTAGTTGATTTTTACCTTTTAATAAATTATTAACTTATGCATTTCTTCTCTAGCATACAGATCTCTCCAATGTACATTATAGTACTATTTTTATTTGGTTTTAATGTATTAATACGAATTTAGAAATATATTCTGATTGATAGATTCCCTCGTAATTTTACCATTTTTGTTTATTCCTATAGGATATTTGCAATATGTATAATCTGTGGTCTATTATTTGTTCTGTAGTAAGATCCATTTCACTAGTTGATGACACGAGTGCAATTCTTTGCTCAGCTATTTTTCTTTGTCTCTTTATCTAACATCTGTGTCTTAGTCTACTAATCACCCCAACAGCGCTGGATTTCCAGTAAATAGTCATAAAAAAAAATTATAAAAAACTTATTTCAGTGGATTTTCAACGTTTCCTATGCAACTGTATGTCATCGTGTTGACTTTGGGGGATATTTTAACTAAAACTTGTAAATTGTATTTAATTTATTTCGGCCCCCAAATGCCCTGATACGGTCGAGGGTGAGGAGAGCTCGCTCTCCCTCTCGAAATGTCTTCACATGGTCACGCGTACACAGCCACTGCCAGGGAAGTTCTATTGTATTGTATTGTATTCTCCACTCAACTGACCAACTAGTATCTTATTTGGTATTAAGAAATTATTCCTTAAAGGTGGTTCGTTTGCAATATATAGATATGATTATTGTCTTCGAATAATCGTAGTGACGAAAATCTATGATTATGCCTATCCTTAATATGGTTCTGCACTAGTATTCTTAAATTTTTACTCTCAATAAGGATTAAGTTCGATTCAGCTGAGTCAAAGGTTTTACATCTTACATCGATACAGCTAAGGAGGACATGAACATGAATAAATGTACATATAGAAATATTTCTTGTGCAATATAACCTTGTGGTGGTCGGTATTCAATATATCCTTAAACTTCGTATACAGTTCGTTTTGATAATTGTCACTAGATAACGCCCCCAAACGGCATATTAAATCAGAAGGCGAATACGAAGTGTTGATTACGTTTATTATGGGACCACGCACACAGATATAAAAAATTACAAGTGCGTTAAACAAGCATTAAAGCGTTGTGCCGAAAGGCAAGCAGGCGAGTGGGTGAGTCAGCGAATATGAGTACGAATAAGCGATTACAATTAAACGAGCGAGAGCTATGAGCATGAATAATATGGACATATATATATATATATATATATATATATATATATATATATATATATATATATATATATATACATAGTGAAATGGATGAATCATCGAATCAATTGAGCGGTTAGTAGTAAGGCTAGCAGCGTGAATAAATGCGAGGGCAGTAAGCAATACTCAAGCATACATGTTCATACATTCACAACAATAATAAAGATACAATGATATAGATAAGTTGTTGTACGGATGACTCAGTTCGTTAATAAGTTAACCAAATGACTTAACCGAATTAAATGTGAACAAACTCAATTGCGCATGAGTTGCCATAATAGTTCCCCCCCCCCAGCAAACAAAGATACAAAGCAATGTCTGTGTTTGCGAAAAAAATGTCAAATTTAACAGAAGGGTAATTATTCGAAATAAGTTATAAACGATACTTGACCTGAAATTTTGGTTGTCGATAGAAAAAGTGTATACCAACGCTAGCAACTAGTGCAGTTGACTTTTGGTGACAAGATGACATGTTCAAATCAATCTGGTCTCCCTACTTTGGTTTAAGCCCTTACATATACATGAATTTTAGACTCAAGACCGAGTAGATAAAGTTATACTCAATAAATGAGTTTCATTACTATTAAAAACGTTTACATCAATATTTTTTTAACATACTAACTGTTATATACGTCCAACTTTAACTGGGTCAAACGAACCAAACCAAAACATTATAATATCAGCATTTATTCAAGCTAATTCTAAGAAACAAATAAGTGCACCTCAGAATTTACGAAAAATACAAATACAAGTAAAATGATAAGTTAACCATCTTTCAACTACATCACAGTGAATGCAAATGAAAAACAGTTGAATTACTGTCTAATCGATCAACTTCTTGACTGCGGCATATATATATATATATATATATATATATATATATATATATATATATATCGTCAATGACTTATATCAACAAGTAAACACTGTTTAATCTCAATTTACGATGCCTTATCGGCACACATTCTTAACCACTCGAGTTTAAAATTGTACTAACCACTACTAAAATGTTTAACAATTAGGCTTGAATCCAGTGGTTTACAGTTTTCAGTCGATCTTCTATGAGCATGATCATTATCCAACGTCATTGACCCCCATTGATTAACAAACGACTAATTTCATATCAAATGACGTCACTGAATAATTATTTGCTCCTCAGATTTTGTGATATTTTGATAGGGAGATATGTAGCCGACTAAGAAATAAAGACGAATCCTCTTCAGTAACATTTTGTGCTGGTTATATACATCGGTTAAAGCTGGGAAACTGAATTATCAAATTCCGATCCATTGGCTTGGTAATAAATTTTGAATCCCGCTTCACGTACATCAGCCTAAGTAATCAAATGGCCTCACTAGCCTTCACAGGTAAAATGTTCTTTTCCTTGTTTGGTTTTTAAAACAGCCCCATCAAAAATCATGGTACCTGTAAAATTTGTATACGCAAGGTACCAAGGATTCCTATTGATGAAAAACCATAAATTTGATTGTAATATTTATCCACTGTTTCATAGTCTCCAATAGTTCATTTAATGGTGTCTTGTTAAATTTTTTTTTTAAAAAGCGTTATCAGTTTTATATACAGTGGATTACTTATAGATCCACCTTTAATTTTACTGATTTTAAGTTGAAAGCCAATATTTAATGTTTTAATATGTTTTAAGCATGTTGAACCTTTTCAATTTCGAACCCGATTCGTGGTTAGAACCATTTGTAACTAAACAATATCTAAATGTATTATATACTAGTTAACATTACTGAAAATTCAGACTCTCTCATTTGAGTCTAGTGTACGTGTAATGTGTTTGAAATTTTTATCAGCGGCCGTTCTTGTATGGAATAGTACTTCTCTCAGTAAACCCACTCACTAAGGACAGATTTTTGTGAATGGATTTATCCTATGTATCAGTCTTCAATCTTATTTCCTTCAGTGACTGATAAGCCTTTATTATATGATCAAAAATAGATTTTAATAGTTCAGATAACAAATTTTTTAATCCAAATCAGGAACCTATTACAATTCTGAATATTGTGTTTCGAGCTACTTGTTTTGTATTGAGGCTAGTGATTAATTATTAATAGCTCATATCAAAGTACTTTGTATTGACTCCTACCCTTCTACTACAGTTATTTTGAACTGAAACAATTTAAGATAATTTGCTATCGTATCAGAGTATCGAACAGTGATTTCCAATACCATACCATCGGTGTCATATTCTGGATAGAGTTTGTACACATGATAGCAAGAAATTCTCCACTTCTTATAACGTTAAATCCTGGTAACGACCCTTTTCTTATCCTTTTGTTTCACTTCTATGATCTAATGTCTTACTCTTGTTTTGGTTTTCCTTCTGTTTATAAACTTTTGACCTAGTTAGTTCTCAAAAATACAATGAATACAGTGAATATTCTTTTCCTGTTCATATAGTATGATAAAGTAGCCATCGGCCAGTATATAACGTTTTCTTGGATTACAATATAATATACGCGAGTTAATTCATAGTACAAATCCACTTTTCAGCTGCGTAATTAGATCGAAAGTAATCGGATTTCCCCATTTTGAATGTACCTAGAAATAAAATATCAACCTACATTATACTATGTATACTACATTCTACACTTTGATACCTCAAGTGCTCTCAAATACCACTCAAAACTTGATATCAATTTTCTCCGTACTTATTGGTGTTAAATCTCAAGAAAAAATGTTTTGCATTAGATCACCATACAGTAATAAGAGATGTTTTCTAAAGGTGTATTATATCCTAGGTTTATATATATTCAGTTATGGATATTTAAGCCTAGTCAAGAAGTGAAGCATTGGCTTAGCATTTTTAAGTTTAATTTTTATGTTTCAACCGTGTTACACCTTAGTTTGTGTGACCAGTTGGTTAATATCTCCTAAAATTCACCACTCAAAGTTAAGTTTATAAACATGTAATCGTTAGGTAAATTAGATTAGAAACTGTTGAGAAAAACAAACCACTTGATGACATTGTTAGTGTACACCAAATAAAATGATAGGGTAATTTGTTATGTTTTACAAATCATCGCGTGCTTTAGGATTCAGCAGTTAGTAAAATCGTAATTGTAAATAGATAAGACTGAAACATATTCCCAGTTCGTGGTTTCTGTGGCTAACACTCTCGATCAGATAAATTGCCTATTTATTACTCGATCAGTTCGGTAAAGTTTGAAGATACTTCTACAAAATCATCATCATATACCTTATTCATTCCTACGTAATTAGTATATTCAGTGTGGTCAATGGACTAGAGTACTAAAACGTATGCTGTACAGAAGATTATTAACAATGTGATTCACAAATAATGACTTTTTTCTTCATAATAATAGTCGGTCGCCGAGATTTAATTAGTTCTAGTTGATGTTTCTGATTCTCCCCTTGATGTTTTATATTTCTTGAATCTTTCCGTATTAAACATAAATAATTGAAATACGATACGTAATCCTATTTTTTATTAAGAAGTTATCTTACTTGCCTAGAAGTCAACATAACTTAAACAACAAACAGTGAATGGTCAAGTATCATCGATCAAAGATGATCAATTTGTCTTTTATAATGTCGCATTGCAGATAACAGTGCTGATGACAAAGTACCTTAGTTGTCAATTTGTTAAATTTCTGGAATACTAAACGTAATACCGACCAATGAACGCGCGTCTATTATTCAGTTAATTTAGTAATTTACAGAAAGATCTTCAATTCGATCATTTCCATTATACATAGATAGTAACTCGTAAATTACTGGGAACTAGAAAACACTGAACAGTTTTTCTTGTCCCTGTTTGAGGCATGTTATCAGAACAAACCATCTGTTCAATGTTCCACGATTTTCACTGTTCCAATGAATGATTTCAACGCATCCTGAAAAGTACAAAATTAAACAAGTTTCTACAAACCAACTTGATCATATATGTATATTGTTTGTCGTTTTGATATGACTAATTCGTTTAAACATAATATCTGTTTTAACTAGTTATTATTACTATTCAATGAGTATTCAATCAATACGGAATTTTTGTGTCGTAACTAAGCCTAAAACCCGCATTAGAAAGTACTTTGTTATTTTATTTTATGAATAAATACTGTTTAGTATTCTTTCTTCTATTTGTTATTACATCAAAAACTTGAAAATATGTCTTAACTACTTTGGTTGACTTCATTAGCATATTACGTATATATATATATATATATCCACGCATCATATGACTACTATACTAACGTTTAGAAAGACATTATATAGATTGGTGGTAATATGAAATGTATTCTGTAATTATTATGTATCATCTCTCATGTTTTAACATATAGAGAAGTATAGTAAAAATACATTTATGTGTGACTATTAGTGACACAATCTGGTTGTGCAAATTGTAGTAGGTGATATATGTTCCAGACTTGTCACCTACGGGTAAAAATTTGAATTCCTTACTAGTTAATCCACCTCTCCACTTGAGTTAATAAAAAAACCTTTCAATTAGTAAAATGTCAGTTGGTAAATGTGTCATCTTGGTTACTTTTCACTGACTTGTGTGTATAGGGTTTTTGTTGTGATTCTGTCACTGTCTGAGTAATTCACTAACAAAGGCACACGCTTTGACTTGTAAGCGTACTGTCAATGAAATTACACGTTTGGTATTATATATGCAAACCAGATCTCTTCCACCCTTAGTCTCTAATTCTCATAAAATTTGTAAATAAGGCATCAGTCAACCTGAAATACATCATACGCATTTGTGTTTTTGACAAATTAAGTACATTACTTGTAATGTTAACATGTTTCATGGCTTACATCCCTAACTGGCACATCAGCTAGGCAATCATAGAAAATAAGGGAGCAGTAGAATGCTGTTACTATTTTCATTCTGCGAGCATTTACGAATAAAACCTAGAAACTGTTGATAGGTGTACACTATTGAAACTAATGAAGGTCGAGTTTTACGTGTAAATTATTTTTTATTTTGTTAGTGAAACTATTTCTACTTTATACGAATATTCGTCAAGATTAGAACGAATAGTTTGACAGTAATTGAGCGCCGAGTATAGAGAAGTCATTATATGTGAAAATTATATTTGAAATATTCTCAGCGATTGAAATTTAACTAATTCCAACGTTTCGTCCAGCTAACTTGTCTGGACGAAACGTTGGAATTAGTTAAATTTCAATCGCTGAGAATATTTCAAATATAATTTTCACATATTTCTACTTTGTTTTCTGTTTCCTAGATCAACTCTTTCTAACGTTAGTAATATTAGAGCATTAAATAATTTTTCCAATCTGTTTCACTCAGTCTCGTAGCGTCTTAGGTATTTGGTAATGAAGTTCCTGAGAAGCTAACAAATAGTAGCCACCTGTTGCATAAACCCTAGTTCTACAGGATGTCAGTGAAAGGTTTCCTGTAGATGACCTCGAACCACGTAAATATCAATGGAAAGTGATTTGGTTTGAAGAAACCAAAGGCTTATTGTTATTGTTACATATCAAATATACTAACTTAAAAGTTATCTTCATTAAAAAACGTATTTTATACGTATTGGGTCGTTGAAAACTGAAAATGTGCAAATGATTATATACGCATATTTCTGAACTTTTTTTAAATGTTCAGTTGACGAGAATATTGATTAGCATAATAATATGGTGTTCACTTTTGTTAATATGGCTAAATCTAGACTTAACGATGTTCATTTTCTTCTTGCTTGTCAAGAAGTAGCGCCTGTTAATGAAGTGTTTTGTATATTTGGTTCATACTTCTTTTTGATTCAGTAAAAAGAAAATATTGTTGACTTCGCTCAATTTTTTATCAAGAATAAATCCCTGGATCATCAATCCTAATAAAGTAATCAGAGAATGAATCTAAACAACTGTTTGACTGATTTGTAAGGATTCACTTTTAAGTTATTGTATTAGTCTTCATTGTTGATATTATTACTTGGCAGCAGTAATGGTAGTAGTTCTGTGATATTTTCATATAGTATTGAAATACATGAGTGAAAACCAGCATTGTCCTTCAAAAACCTACTAAAAATCACCTAAGTTCTGCATACAACTCATTTCATTTGTTTAAAATCGCTGCAGACCAAGAGCAGTAAAAGGGGAAGAATGCAAATTTTTTGATTCGCCTTCGTTTCTTACAGCCTTAATCAAATTAAAAATAATTGGTTAATAGTCATTTCACGGCAGCACAGTTGATTTGGGACAATATTGGTAATGATTGACGTGAGTAATCTAATCATTTGTTCATACGACATCTCCAAATCTCGGATGTATAAATTTAAATCCACCCGTCAACTTTAAAAGCTTATGTGAATATAGATTCGGAAATTAAAGCTACTAGTTGTCTGCAGTGTACACTCAATCCAAGTAATATGAACTATAAACTGCTTATCTGTTAAGAAAGGAACAAACCAGAATTATTTTAAAAATATAAAACAGCCGGTGATTATTGTTTCATTTGTAATAAATTAACACATTTACTTGGCTTATGGCTGTGTACCCTAATTACAGCGAGAAATTTTTTGTATGCTAACTAATGGTACGATTCAGCACTTAAGCAGATGGAGCTGGTTTGAACCTATAACCTGATGATTTAAAACCGATTATAGTATCAGCTAGGCCACCATAGTAGTAGGAATCAGATTCATATTTTTTCCAGTTACTCCTAACCACTCATCAATTCATTTCGTTCGAATCGTTTAATAAGTTTCTTAGTTTAGCAATATTGATCAAGTGTAATATTTAGTCTTTGGTAGGTTTGAGTTTAACGTGAAGATACTATGTGTGCTGTAAGGATCAGTGTGTCAGAGAGTTTGGGAAAGAAAAGATTAACGGATGACTCAGTAAGCACATAGAATGGGCTTACAATTGATAGTGTAAGTGATTGACAACAATCAGAAATAACACAAGTGTGAGATTAAGACAGTCTGATAATCGAAACTAGTTGCAGAATAAGGTTTCAAATGAGTTACACAAGTTCACGTTTTATTTGTCCTGATGTGTATTTGTTTACTTTCATTCTAGAAAGATTATTACGAATGGATCAGATGCAAATGACATCATTTTTTCAAGATGAACTGGTCAAGGACTTTTTATTCGATGATGATGATGTAATTGATTCACTAAAAGATTGTTTAGAGTTATTACATAAGAATAAATTAGATACGCCTCCGCCACTGAGTAAGTTATTCTGTTTGCATTTGGTTTGTTTCTGTGAGACTATGTTTGATTAAAGTTGTCAACTCTCATACATGTTTGGTACCGAGCTCTCAACAAAATCGGAAGATTTTGAACTCAAATATATGTTATTTTATAGCCACACTGCTAATAAAGAAAAGTCATAGACATCGATCATCTTTCTCACATAAGTATTGTACCAATACGTTCGAACTAAATAGATTCAGTAATAAAATGAGAATCTATTATTTCTTTCTACTTGAAGCACATGATTTTCTTTTTTTGTTTATAATTTTTTTAAAAATCAGTAGTAAACTGATTTTTGAATTCTCTAAGTGTTTTTTTTCTAAGTACCATCTGAATGTGAAGAAAATATCTCACGCAAATTTAATGACTGACAACATGATTGACATCAGTGTTTAGGAGTTGACGTTCAGTTCTTCACAAAAGATCCTTCATGAACTACTGTCATATACAGCTTCCATCACAAATACTACTATTACCTCTCCTTTATATATTATCATGTTAATTTTCTATCTTCTCTTACCGATGTAACTTTTATCACTATCAGTATAGCGACAAAATTAACTGTTTAGTGGAATTGTTTAGGCCATTTAATCAGAACTAATATTAGTTTAAACTCGAGAACACTAACATCTTAGAATGTCAATTTCTGTTTTAGCATTTCTTCTCAGTCTAGTAATAAATTACACGTTTTCGTTTTCGCACTGGAAGCTAACAGTTCTGTACTCTTCTTTAACCAGAAGTAAATAGATTAATATTTCTTAGCAGGCCCAAATATGTATAAAGTAAACTTCCAGTCTTTACTAGAGTTTCTGCTAATCGTTCGTTTTTTTTCTAATTATTTAACGAAAATCATCTAATGGCTGTGATGAAGTGCGGAAATAATTTTCCAAAGTTTTGATTTGAAAGGTTTTTTAATTATTTGACATGCGTTTATCAGAACGATAACAAATGGGAGCGTGAACGATATTTTTATTTTGATGTGACATACGGCTAATGCTAAAAATTCCTAGATGTTGATAGTTTATTTTAATTTTAAATCATACATTTCTGAGTGGTTAGATGGTAACTTCTCGCTGGATGATGTGAATTCAAATCATTGGAGGAGATAAAGTTCTCCACAAATTGGTAATTCTTCTTACTAACGGTTCCTATAATCCTAAAAAAATATGCGTTGGGAAATTTCTAGCAAACTTCTACACTCGTCTAAAACCACTGTGTTGTCAAGTCACTAAGATTTTTGATCTTGTTGAAAAAGTGACTAATAAAATTTGGTTTAGACAGCGGACTAAACAATATGATATTGCTTACTACCACTATTGCTCAGAGGCAGTTAATTGTAGTCGTGTATCCTTTCTAGATGCTGCTAAAAGTTTTTCGTATTATCAAAAAATACAATTAATAATGTTCAACCTACATACATACCATGTTAATCGACAAATGACTACTATGGAAAAATAAACATTCATTTTCTCTGTTTCCTCAGTTAATATCACTTTGTGACATAAACCAATAGATTTGTACACAATGTACATATTCATTTTTATTTTTAACTACTATTATCAACTGGCAATTCATACATGATTTAACATTAAAATACCAATTAAAATCGGTTCATGATCTCAATCAAAAAACTTAATATTCTCCACAACCACTATACTGATAATTACCATGTGCTTTCTAGTGACTAGCTTCGTGAGGGGATTCTCGGAGTTCTATTGAGAAGTCCGTGACCAGTGGAGCTTATCCGTGTCGGGTAAAAACAGGTATCTACCTCAGTACAATGGAAGATGGTCGAGCAATGTCGTGGATTGGTTGAGGTTAGACATTAATACCTTTCGATTTCGGCTCAGTGGTCCAGTAGGTCAAGCGTTCGCGCGCGAGACTGAAGGCCCTGGGTTCGATTCCCACCCTTAGAATCGTTGATGCGTACTGTTAAGGAGTCCCACAATAGGACGAAATGGCCGTCCAGGGCTTTCAGGTTTTCAATGGTGGTCTTACATCAATCGGTTCATGATCTCAATCAAAAACTTAATAATCTCCACAACCCCTATACTGAAAATATTAGTTGATTGGAAGTTCAATACTTAGGTATAATATCAAAAGCAACCTGTTATTTTTAAATTCTTACATGAAATACCTAGCATGTAATTTATATGGACACATTGTCTCTTTATTGTAACTTGTGATATAACAGGAAAAGACTGATAATCTCTAAAGTAAAAACAATCAACAAATTAGGCAGAATGTTGTAGATATATGATTGACTCATATTGTGACACCATTCATGAAAATTCAATTGTTTCTCAGGTAAATTTAAAGTCTTACATAGATGTTAACCTATTTCTAGTTGGTAAATTACCCAGTTAATAGCTGTAAGAGTGCTGTTATGCTTAGATTGTCCTGTTTATTTCAGATATTGTTTTCATCTACAAAATTGTCAATATAAATAAAGAATTGACAAGTGATAACTTTGCCATAAGTATTAGGGAAATTTACTTCATTTCAATTTGTGATATTTGTAAACATTTCTCACACTTACAATTTTGATCATTTTGATTTCCAAAAGTTATCAAGTCTTTTATTTTACGTTACTTCAATGTTAGTTAACTTCTGAATACAAATTATATTGATGTAACTATGTGTTACATTAAAAAGTATAATTTATTTTCACTGTAAAGTTATTGCATCACAAATACAGATAAAAAAAACTACTATACAAATTCGCATACCGCTGTACAAATTTTAACTGACTGAATAGTTTTAAAGATTCTATTAAGAGTCATCGTCTCGATCATAAGCAAACATTTTTCTCCTGAAATTAGCTTTGGAAGTATAATCTTTTTCCCCTAAATTTTATTATTCGTTAATGAGTAGCTTCCGATATGCTACCCAAACGACTTGGTCAGTTCAATTCGGATCCAATTTGGCGCAATCGTAATGGAACATTAATGCCGAGAACAAAAACTGGAACCCTTAAATCCCACACAGGAAGTCCTTCATATATAAAACCACAATTAATAGATCAGCCCAGTTTCAATGGGAAATTAGTAAGTGGATAAGAAACATTATTAATAATCCATTCTTTTTTTCCTACTTTTCAACCTGACTTCACAATTTCCTCTTTGGATTTCGTTTAACAAGGCGATTATAGTTTACTTTCCGCTGTATCATTTTGAAAATGAGTATTAAACTCTTAATGTTGTTTTGTTGAAGCACATAACTGTAAGTTATAAGTGTATAAAAAAAATATTTAAGGTAACGAACCAACTGTTCATTATAGGCTTGAAAAAAAGAAACAACATTCAGGATAAAAGTTGTTTTGTGATGGGTTTCGTTGGGACTTAGATTTTTTAAGTATGCTTCCTGAAAACAGGTGATTATGATCTTATATAGACTATTATCTTGTATTTGTGCAATATCCTATATTCAGTTGTCCAGATGTAGTAAAGATTTACTATCAAGTCCATAATTAGCTATATATGTTCTCCTCTTGATGGTTAAAGCAAACAATTGCTATCTGAATTAGATCATCATTGATAATAGTTCTTTTTACTTGTGTTAATCGAGGATGTGATTAGTGGTAAAAAAAAGTTAACTTTCAACTGTGAAGCTCCAGGTACGAAACCAACTTGATCTATTTCGTCTTAGAAATCTGAGTGTCACCACTAGTATATGCCCACACTGTTGTTTAGAGCTATGCACGCAAAGTTATACCTAGTAAAAAATTATCATGAATTATATGCTCCTAAAATTTAATAGTTGGTACAGAATTTTACTAGTTTGACTTTCAACAAACTACTTCAGCGCAGCAAGAAAAAAACCTATCGGAGGAAAAGTAAAACAACGGAAACAATAACCTTAACAACAGCAGTCGACAAACGACAGGTATGAAGTAATAAATAGTAAGGTTATGCTAAGAAATGAATCTTGTTGTCCGCTTGATTTTATTGATGAGTCGTGTTAACCAGCATTTTCAGCAGCTGGGGGTTGCCGTTATTTTGCTTGACTTCACCTCTCGATGCATTTCAGGTGTGAGGCAGTTACCCACCGAAGATAATGGAAGATGGTTGCGCAATATCGTGGATCGATTGATGCGTGATATTGACACCGTTAGTTGCCGGCTCAGTGGTCTAGGGGTTAGGCATTCGCGCGAGACCGAAGGCCCTGGGTTTGAGTTTCGCATGCGCGACCGTGGATGCGCACTGTCGAAGAGTCCCATAATAGGATGGAACGACCGTCCAGTGCTTCCAGGTCTCAATAGTGGTTTAAAAGTAATCAATTCATGATCTCGATGAAATTCAACAACCTCCATATCAAACCATCAGTCAATGGCTTTATAAACTGGCCTCATTCGTTTCAAACAAATCAAGCCAATGCTCAATTGGGTAGAAAGTCATAACAAATATATTCTTATGACATCTCAGTGACTTAAGAATTGTGTTTCTGACGTTACATAACTTACATTAAGTCACGTAACATCAGAAACACAATTTTTAACTCATTTGGATATCACAAGAGTATATGGCGAGACTCTAATTTATGGACGAGCCAATCAGAGGCGTTTTAGAGACTTCAAGATTACGGCGCCAACTTCATTGCTTGATGCCAACGTACGATCGGTTCACAGCGAATTTTGTACAAAACGTGATAATTGAGCGGCTATAACGAATAAAACGGCGGGACTATAATTTGTGAACGAATCAATCAGGTATAAGATCTCGGATTTTAATGCGAAAGCCTTTCATCCATTAGGCTAAATAAATTTCTGTCATGATAGCTGATGTCAGTTCGTGATGAAAACCCCATATATAATTCCTAACTAAGGCGCATTGCGACAATTATTGTGATCTGGGTAAAAGCACCAGTAACACTGGCTGCAGCCAGGTACTACAATTTATACGGATGTTTGGAGAGCGTACAGACTCTTACATAGGCTTGGCTACATGCATCATGTCGTTATCCACAAGTAGTATTTTGTGCACTCAACAACCGGAGTGCACATAAACAATATTGAAGCTATGTGGTTGAGGTTGAAAGAGTATTAGAGAGTATTAGAGACCCTGAATGACATGGCTCAAAATCGTTTGCAATGGCGCAGGTGCATCCACTCTCTGTGTTCTCCCAAATTCTAATCTTCTGAATTCTTCATGTCCCTTTTTTTTCCTCTTTCCAAATTTCTTTCACTGGATTATACTCTTTAAATAACATCTCCAAACCCTAATCTTCCCGATTACTGCTTATACTCTTATTACCTCTACCACGACGGGATTTGAATCGACAAGTGCATCTCTGTGCTAATGTGGTGTGGCAACTCGAACTGATGTACGTACGTACGAAGTTCTACGTTGTTACTGACTGACTGACTGTCATGGCTCCAGAGGCCGACTATTCTGTAGCCGTATGGATGATCTCCTCTACTGCATGCATCACGATTATAGAACCTCTGAACCTATTTCTAACCTTGACAAGTTTTCGAACCATGTATAAGAAATGTATCCATTTTATTTCCTTGGTTTTGTATAACATTATTTTTACTCTGTACTGACTGTTTGCTAATTGGCTGATATTTCTCAAGGTCACTTAAGACTCGTTCAAAGGTCGTCCATAAATTAGAGTCTCGCCGAATATATTTATGATTGGTCTTATGTGTTGTTCATCTAGCCTTCTTTCAACCTACTTTGTGCCGAATAATATAAAATGCTCAAATAGATTCTGGTTTGGCATGGAACCATAAAATGTCTGAATCATAATGGTACCAACCAACCTTATTTTCATATAATCCATTGTTATTTGATTGAAATACATACATTATATATAATATTCAATATTATTAGCTAGTATCTCTGTCATCCATCACTCTAGAGATTCAACTTTACCCTTAAGCCTAATTCGACAATTGTTATTTACTAAATATCATGATTTTCAGTTTTATGAAGAATATCTTAGCCATAAACAAATATTGTTTAGTTGGTCGATCATAAAGATGTTCTTCGTCACAAACTAACTTAAGCTGTAGACCCATTGCACATCAAGGACCACCAGACATCTATTTCGTCCCATGTTGAGACCCATCAGCAGTTTGAGTCCGTAACCAAATCAATAATCAAACTTAAGACCTTTAGGGTACTGAGCGGGAACTCAAATGTACACATATCCACCTTAGTCACTGACACCAGACCTCTGAGTTGTAAGTTCTTCGATTGATTTCAATCTATGGCACAAATTATTTCGTAATGATTATTTTCTTTTGGTTTCTGATTGACTGTTGCATTGATACTTTTTTCTCAATTCTATTGGTCGGTTTTATTAAAAACTTAATGAAAGTTTTAGCATTATTATTGACTGCTAGTCAGTACTAACAACAATTCTTAGCTGTAAACCTTATTATGTTTCTACTTGAAATATTAATACCTAAATAATAAGTTCTGTCTATAATCCTAATGATTCTAACTTACGCCGAGACAGTTTATAACAATTCACACTTTTTGAGCTAAACCGACAATAGTATCTCAAGAAAGTGTTAGTCACGTGTTGGTGTTCTGAGAAACAATGCATTAAAAGTGATAATATGACATGTTTATTGATTACATTCTCTAGTCAGTGGCACTCAACTTTTAACTGGTTAATCAATGGTCCAAACTCGTCTAGCTGCATTTCGATTGGAGCTGCTCGATAATAAAACCAGCTGTCGTACAGAAACGTGTGTATCAAAGTCGAGCATATAGATATAGACTGGGAGTTGTTGATAATTATAGAATAAGCTGCAACTAACATGGAGATGTAGGTACATTCAGATGACGAGTTTCAAAATAGAATGAAACCTGTGTTCTAGATTATACTGATAACCACATTCAAAAAATATGATTTACCTACCAATGTTTCAAGATATCTTTCATCTTCAAAATAACACATTAAGGTAATCAACGAAGTTAACACGTGTCTATTGAGAGTTACGTCGTTTCTTCCTTTGTTTTTAGACCTTCTTTCACGTCTTTTATTTCATGTAACAGTATATTTTCTCATACTTTAATTATAGTCTTTATTCATCGAAATCCTTTTTTAATACCATTCTAACATGTATGCATCATGGCTGTTTCATCTAGTGTTTTCAACTTAAACGAAATCTTTTTCATCTGTGTAAAAGCTTACATTATATGCTTAGAATTAAATTACTTATAATTGATACTATTCAATGCTAATCTAAATGTTGTTCACGATGGATAACTATTTAGTGATAAAATATGGTAATAGTACTCTCTTGTCTACCATACAGTTATTTCTTAATTCAATGAATGCTTAAAATAATTTAAAATGTAGCTCATGCTCCTAGTAAAATGGCATATATTCATCTTTTAAACCAGATAATTAATACTATTCAGCTATTCAAAACGAAGATAGAACACAACTTTAACCTACCTCCTAATGTTTAACAGTTATATTCTTCAGTCACTTGAGTCCTTGTTTTATATTTAATGAGATCATTATAACAAATTGCCATCAGTTTTGTAACAACTGGTGACCTGTTTTCTGATTTCTATTAAATGTATAGTGTGATTGACTATTTGTATACAACCATTCGCCCATCAATTAATTCCAATACACTATCCATATTTAGTTATAATTATTTTACTCAAATAAACTGAAAAGTAGCCGAGATATCGATGCATTTATTCTTTGGAATTCAATTAAAAGTTTTTCTCAACTGCTTTAAAAGCTTGAAATATGTTTAAAATCCAAGTGAAATGATAATATAGTTTAGTGTTTGATGTAAAATAAAATTAAACTGTTCATTTTTTAACGAACGCAATTTTTGATTGTTTATTTAATTGCTTGATTGACATGTAGGTTGCTAAGTATGTCAGTTTATTCTCCATCTTATAATCATTTCCTCCTTGGTTTAACCACTTTTTTACCGGTCGCCATCTTCCTTGCTATGTATTCACATTTTAGCGTGCTCGATTTTCTCCGACCTATTTACCTAAAACTCTGTCAGTCAATCCAATTACTTTAAGCTCTGCCAGTGTATCGCCCATAGTTTCAAATTCATCAGGTTATTCTCCTGGTCTTGCTACATCTGCATCAATATTAACTGTTGCTGCAATGAAAAATAGCGGTCGACTCTATGTTCCAGCAGTCCGTTCTTCGCAAACATACGGAACTGGTTCTAATTACACATTCATAAGTAATCAAAAGATGAAGTTGGATCATATTCCATCGTCAATGTCCGTAATTCATTCACCTTCTTTTAGTGTTGATGAGAGCATCTCTAGCAGCGTTATAAGTAATAATGTTCTGAGTATTCAACACCAATCACCGGTAATATTATTGGATTTTGTTTTACGTAATTTTATACTCTCAATGTTGTTTACAATGTTCAAATAAAATAAATTAAACCTTTGTTAGGAAAAATGTTCTAGATGATTCTAGTGTTTGTTACTCAATATTGTTCAAGTATTTTGAATGATCCAACTAGCCTAAACCAACTTTTATGTCATTTTTGAGGTTTGTACTCGTGAGTGAAAGCAAAAACAGATATTTATAGGTTTATATTTCAAGTCACATCACTAGTGGTTGTATTGTACTGAAGAGAAATAACAGTTTAAAGTTTTGTTTTTCACCCTATAGATATATCCAGTTGAGACTCACTGAATACAAGACAGGCTACGTGATGGCTCATGTAATCGGACAGTAGATCTCTTAGGCACATGATAAGCACTTGTTTTGGATCTGTGTGGTGTGCTGTAGTTGTATTCATATGTGAAACATTTCGAATCCTTCCAAAATCCATGTGCCGTTTGCACAGTATGTGTATCCTACTGCTCTGAAATTCGCTTAATAGTACACACCTATGAAAATATCATTACTGTCGAACTCAAGGTCATATAACTTTTCATACTATTGACTCATATTTCTAGTTTCAATAAACTAATGTTCTGCATTTTATCATTCATTTCCAACTGTCCTGTTTCATACCGTAATGCAATCAGTTTGCATAAATAAGCTCATTTAATATATGCAAGTTCATTTACTCACCTATAAACCACAATATTCGTATATAAGGAGACTAATGATACTAATAACACTGTAGCACGTGAAATAAAATTCGATTCTGAGACCTGACAATTATAGATCTGGTGCATCGACCATTAAACTACTTTTCTTTTAGTTTGTATTAGATGTTACAGATTTACAATTGATCGATCACTGAATAGTGACAAATTTCATGCATTTCAGGTCCTTTTAGAGTAGATAGAATTCTACTAATCAAATTGCAGTGTGGTCACTAGTCTAGATGACTCGAAATCGCGTGCACTATGTAAAGTCTCTTACTGCGAAGCTGAATGACACAGGATCTGATTCGCCAAGGAGCATCAGTTCCTTCGAGATAACAGGTACACCTTCATGGTGTGTACCAAGTAGCACGAAACCAGGGTTTCTTGTTGACTACTTTCAACTACCACCTTTGATGTTACAACTTAATGAAACTTAAAGCAGTTTCTCATATACTTCTAGTGAGCGATTACATTTGTCAATCTGGAGACTGAGTTTACGTGTATACAATAATAATATCTTTAAGCATTTAGTCTATCTAAATTGTCAAAATATTGTTTTGAGGTGTAGTTTGATAAGTATTATTTTTTATTACTATCATTATCAGTCCAATGGTTTCATTTTAATATTGTTTAATGCAACCCTAAATCACTAAGAAATGATCTGTCTTTGAGTATTCTAACAGAGAGTGCGAAGGTGGCCTACTCCATAGAATTGGATGAGGGTTCAAAACATTGGAAACTATGGGACAATAAAGAGCAATTGTTTGATCATCCTAATTTAAGAGTTTAGTGCGCAGTCGTGACTGGGTGGAATTCAACCATGTCTGTTCTAAGACAATCATCATCAATCTAATCGACCAATAGTTGTACTATACTTTAAAATTAACGAAGTTCAAAAGTGTGAGACATCGGGTTAAAATTCAGTATTATAAGCAACTATGATCGCTGTAAAACCTGAATATTTTATGTTTTATTCTTGGCTGGTTTGTCGGAGCATGTTTCTTTTACTGGGAAAGTCAAACCTAGTTCAATAACGTTTAATCACTTAAATCAGTGATTTCATATCAACATGGTCAATTGAATTTGACAAGCACTTCAAACTCAACATTGACATTGAGTAGATACAAATTAGCGATCAATTAGTTGTGTTTAACTATTAATTTAAGTTGATGCAAAAATCATTCAATGAGTATTTATTAAATGTTGACTGCAATTTTCGTATATTTTCTTGATTTCCGTAATTCATTACACTTTCATATTTACATCAACGTACATGAATATAAGTCAATATCAAGTCAATCTCTCATCAATTCTCCCGATGAAAGTTATGCTACTACAGGTGGTCGTCATTATCGTATTCCGACAAGATTATCTCCTAGTTCCAATCGTTCTAAAGTACTACATCGTTATGAATTGGATTACGATAAAAATAATGATAGTTTATCTGTTGAGTCAAATCCTGCAATACAAAAATCCTCACAACGACCTTTATCAAGATTTACACAGAATAAAGAAATTATTATTAACCGAACAAATGTTGGTAAGATTTTTTTCTTAAGTAATATTCCACAATTATGTACAATCCGTAATAACTGTAGCTGAATTGTCAGTAATAAGAATACACAACTGTTTATTCGAGAGCCTTAATGGGAATTTTAGCTGAACGAAGATTACTTATGAAAATTAAATTACCGTTCGAAATCACCCTCTCCTTCATCCTATGTGGGCAAAATTCAAAAACTAAATGAACTAGCTGACAACTGAGTTCTACTCAAAATAAAGATGAGGTGTCTGAAAGCCATTGAATACTTAACCATTTCGACATAAGTTCACTAGCACATAAATATATTCGTCGATTTTATCAGAACTAAGTAATCTAACTAGTTCATTACCAAAACTATTTAATAGTTTGCTATTCGATCAGGTATTTCATGATTATAGAAATTTATTATTGATCCATATATTTCTATTGAAATAACTGAATAACACGGATACCCTGAATAGAAATCCACATCAATTCTTACTTATTATTCGATAAATAAACGTACCTAGGCGAACCAAGTTTCATTCTAAAGTAAGACGATGGCTCAATTTTTAAAACTTTGACTATTAATTAATGGATAACAATTCAAGCTATATACATATACTTCAGTTTAGATGGCTGCTACGTGACATAAATACTTCACACACACAAATATGATTGAAAGTCGAGTACACCGAACTTTTATTGATTTTAGCGTAAGACTACTTCATAATTTTGAATTGTTCTGTATTTGCTTACTTTTTAAACTTTATAGGGTATAGTAGCGGTATAACACAAAAACCGGATATCCCCATCATTTTAACAACTTCATCAATGACACCGTCATCACGAATAAATCGGTGGACAAGTGAACAAATTTTATCAGTCAATGTGAATCGTCGCTCATCAACTACTAGTTCTGAGATAAGTCTTGAACAACCATGGCAGAAACGTGAAAAGTCTCCGTTAAAAATTGAGCAAAAAACAGTTAACAAAGGTGATTATTCTAGCACTGGTATAAATTCTTCCGTTGATGGTGTAATAACCAGATTAGACGAAACATTAGTGCCTCCTGCATTGTCAACAACAGCCAACAAATGGAATATACCTAATCATTCCAATTATCCAACTGTTGTTAACTCTAATTTTCCCATAAATTCATCAATCTATTCTCCAACCAGTCCTAATTTATCAACTGAATCACAAGATACAAAATGTTCACAAACTGTACTTACCTCATCATCAGCATCATTGTCGCCAGTAACCAAATCAATTCAAATTATCCGCTCGCAATATGATAAAAATGATAATAGCGGTGTAGATGGTTACTATCGTTTTAATGTTTCCATGAAGAAACCATATCTGGAATCAGTACAAGTAAGTATGCTTTCTATTTGTTTCATCATATTATACTTATAAATATTTATGTGATTCTGTGTAGTAATTTAACCATTACAAAAGCATAATACCTTAAACAGGTTCGGTCAACCAGAAAACTACAATTAGGAACATCTTGACTGGTATACCGTGATTTGTCTGACAGCCTAATAACCTGTCCAATAGGGAAATACCTAGACTGTGCAACAGCCTAGAAAACTTCTACCTAATTAGCATATAAAATAAAATGGTAATATCTAGAAAAAGCTATTACCAACATGTATGTTTATGTAATTGCCAATTTTCTATGGTAAAATGTTTTTTTTTCTAATATAAAATATTCTAGTTCAACTATGAATCATAAACCAATCGGAACGGAGAAACTGTCACCTTAGTGATAATCAACCAATCATGTTGGTGTATTTAGTTCCCTCAAATTAATATAGAATATCAGACCATTGTTCTCAGACTACAACTAAATATCATCAAATTGACGGAACTTATTATACTCAGAAAGAATATAAAGTTATGAATTACTTGGCATACTCATACGGTGTAAAATACTCTAAAATTACCATGCCATAATAACATTTACGAATTAATTTTTTTTTAAGACATAATATTAATCATATTTATAAATTTTGCCCTCAGATAACTGTTCTGTATGTGAAAAGAAAACATGTATAATCCCGTTTTCGCTAGTTGAGTATATTTTAACCAATTTCGTTGTGTTTTTTTGTTGATTTTTAATTATCACCAAATAGGATACAAGCGTTTACCCGATACTTATTTAGTTTATGTGACTTGTGTTAAACAAATATCATAATATTAATCTGTCACCACTCAACAATTTGTTCGAACAAAATAAGTGCTAAAATAGGGTTCACTTTCTAGTCTGTTACTCTATGTTTGTTCGGATAGAATTGTTGTTAAACAACTATTTAATAGTCACAACTACAACATCCCTTTTGATCTATTAATTATTATAGCATTTAGCAATGTTGTTATAAAATGCTGAAAATGACCGAACCAATGCGCACCATCAATCCATGAAGACATTGATTGTTGGTCTGAACCTTGTAGGTGGATGTAAACTACCTGGTTGTAATTCGCATGATAATCGCGGTCAGTGGTTGCAAATATTGAATGACATGGCTGAGAGTCGGTCACAGTGGCACAGATGCACTCACCCTTTATTTCTTTCTAGATCTAAATTTCCAGTATCCCCCTATACAAACCTTTGCACTTCTCGAAAGAGATTGTCTCAATTCTCTGTTTTTCTCGCTATCGTTATTACCAATAAAATTGTTCATTATGTTAATTTCATTTATTTGTGTTAATATGATATGACAACTTGTACTAAGGTGCACTTCTATCTATCACTAACTTACAAAATGTGCTAGTCATATACTTTTTGAGATGTATAAAAATCTTTTATGTGACCATCCACCATCTGATATCGTAATTCACGATTTTAGTAAATGGTGATTTGTATGATGTACTTATTGGTATTGACAGATTCGTTGTTATTGAAATAGAAGGCAACACATTTCACAGCGTTTCGTTTTGTCAATATGGAGCCTCGATACCATTCAATTTATTATGTTCTTTAGGGTATTTTTGATAAGTCAACTTGTAATATTATGTACACATTCCATAATGTTTTATTTTAGCTAATCTATAACTTTCTCCCTATTTTGTTTATTTAGCCAATAAATGGCTATGTACGTCGTATACCATCAGTACCAAGGTCAAAAATAATCATAAAACCAACTGAGATCATTATGCCTGATCCAAAACCAGTTTCTAAAGATGTTAATAAAAAAGTAATTACAATTCAGTCATCGAATTAATCCGTACCGTTCTTTAATGGTAAATCGTCACATAGTTAATTCAACAACAATGTAATGTGGGTTATTATCCTGAAAACATTCAATTTGACGTCTTATAAATTACTTTACTATACAACATTCCTTATATATATATACCAATAAAAGCATGTTTATTTTGTTACCTATTTATTTTTCTGCATACACTCTACTGAAAATTATGCTCATTTATTGTTTTTGCACAAGCATATTGTGATATCTTATGGATTACAACAATATTAGTTGAATTCGGTGTTAATGACATACAACATCTGTAAATTCTTTTACTCCCTGTTGAATAACATCAATTCGTGTGTGGAACTCACTCACAGAAGACAAAGCTGGGCAAATGGGTAGAGAAAGAAGTATAATATTTCAACGATAGAGAGGAAAGAATTCTTTAATCCAATTATATTATCTTTCTTCCCACACTATTTTGATATAGTATTTACTTAGAATATTAAATAGTTATAGTGCTTATGAGAAATGCATGGAGGAGTTTCTTCCTAATGAATTTACTATTATTTGTAGTAAATGAGTGCTCAATGAAAAAACAATCCGCTTATAAATAGTGAAATGAATCTTACTCATCGATATTTTTTTATTAGTCTTTGTTGTTGATAATAAAATTTTTACGTTCTATTTCCTGTCATTTATTTTCCTCCTCTTCTGAATATTATTCTTGCCCCTGTCATCTACCAGTACTATCCACGTAATTCCCTTGATATTTTGTCTTTTCACTTACTGATTTCTATTTTGTAAGTTATCTTTCATTCTAAATATCTTGTATTTTTCATTATAACAACAGTAGTATAAATGTTGATATTCTACTCATTGTGTATAATACATCAATTTACTGTGATTCTTTTATTTGTCGAACTAAATGAAACGATAACATTCATCAATTCATTATTGGCGTTCTCTATCATTTAGTCAATGTTTCTCTGTATCCATGTGATATAAATAATGGTGAATTTGTTCGAAATATTGGAGTTGATAATAATTACCTTAGATGATATGTTTGAAACCGTTTTCTTTATGTACTTTGGTTTGGGCAAATCTCATGTACAATAGTATAACTCAATGTCATTTATTTAAAACTTTACTTCGTTACTGATTCGAACACTTGCCATCTTTTCATATTTTGTTATCGTTATTTATATATTGATTGGTAACCACAATGACTGAACTCCTCACGAATACATATTGTGCATATATGTTTACATATGTTCTCATGCACTCGGTTTTTGTACATTTAGAACTATTCGTACTCAACTAAAATTAAAACTATTATATTATTATTATAGTTTAGTATTGATTGTTATCTATGCAATTTATATCCTTATTTATTCTATTCATCATGTCAAACAGTATGATTTAATATAATGTCCCTTAGTCTTTTAAGAAATTTTATGTATTTATTTGCTTATAGTGTGTTTCAATACTACCTGTTACTCAATAGATGCATTAAAATAATTAACACACACATGTTAGCTTATTTTTGTGTTAGTAAATTTTCAATTCTATTGTAACCCTGACAATTACAATCATGGTAGATTGACTCATGTTTACAAAGCCACAAACTACAATCATTGATTAACATAAATAAAACTGTTGGGGATTATTCATTTGTTGTTGATAACTGAAAAGAAAAGTATCGTTATTTTTATTTTCCTAATTTTTGTTCCTTTTTTTTCAAAAATACAGTAAACTAATAATTTCTTTTTTATGCTATTCTATTAGACTTAATAAATAGATAAATAATCCAATGGTTCAAATAATCAATTATTAATTGATAATTTAGATGGTAGTTGGAGGTAGTCAACAGGAAACCCTGGACCCGGGTTTCGTGCTACTTGGCACTCATCAGCAAGGTGTACCTGTAATCTTGAGGGAACTGGTGCTCCCTGGCGGATTCGATCTCGTGTCACTCAGCTTGGTGGTGGCTGGTGGCCACATTGCAGCATGATCGATAGCATTCGATCTGCACTAATAAGGACTAGACAAGCATGACATTGATCACCACCCAGTGATCAATCAATTGTGATTACATCTCGATCCTACAGGAGGTTAGTCACGGCTCGGATAGCTCAGTGGTAACGTCTCTGTCTGTGAAGCTGAGTGACACGAGATCGAATCCGCCAGGGAGCACCAGTTCCCTCAAGATTACAGGTACACCTTGCTGATGAGTGCCAAGTAGCACGAAACCCGAGTCCAGGGTTTCCTGTTGACTACCTCCAACTACCATCTAAATATCAATACATAGTGCCCGCAGTGTCGAGTCACCTAGACTGGTGACCACATTGCAACATGATCGATAGCATTCGATCTGCACTAATAAGGACTAGACAAGCATGACATTGATCACCACCCAGTGATCAATCAATTGTGACTATTAATTGATAATATTTGGAATTATTAAAATCAGATAAGTGTAATTTATATTTTTAAAGAAAAAAAAAGTAAATATATTAATGCTTCTTGTTAAATGATTGTTTATTTAGAAATAGAGAAAAGAAAAGAATGGATATTTAATTCATGATTACGATGAAATGTCAATAATGCATATTTGATCATAGACTGTGTAATTTTCCTCTTTATAATTAATGAATTGGAATGTGAGACAACTATCATATAAAACCGACTTCTTTATATTATTATATGATTGTTTGAACAACATGAATTCTGTTAGCAAGTTAATTTACGCGTTCATATGGTTGATTAAAGAATACTCTTTCGTAAATATAGGGGATACTATAGCAAAGATCCAAAAGAAAAATATTAGAAAGAAACGTTATATTTTACTTATCTTTTAAACGTAGGCCGACTGAAAAAAAACAATATGAGGTTATGTTGAGAAGAAGAAACTCTTTATTTGCATTCTTTTGATCCCATGCAGTGAACTCATCTTCAAGCACTACTTTGTTTGGCTGTCAAAATATAAGTCAATCCACAGCTCAATTTTGAGGCGCATCATTGTACTTCCTCTTCAAAACTAGTCATGATAATATAGATGAACTACTATGAAGTATGAATAGAAAACCTATGCACCTCAAGGACTAGCAATCCCCCTATTTAAGCCTGAACTATGCTTAATCTATCATTTAATTCCCCTAATATTCGACATTTAAAAATTACCTTTTACTAGCATTTGGTGATGCTTCCCATCTGTTGAGCAATTGTTATTAGCACCTTCAAACTTTTTTTATCAATGTCATGATTACTCCATTATTTTTATGTTCGTCAAGTTGACACTTATCTTGCATACGTCTCAATTATGTTTCTTACAATTCATTTTACAAAAAAACGTTGAACAAACATGTAAATTTATTCTGATACTTGAAATTTCCTAGCACTTTATAAGAATTATTTTTTTGTTTCCGAATAATGTTCTACATATATTAAATAATTAAGCACAATTATATACCGTTAAGAATGGCTATCGCTGGAGTAAGAGCTTTCCTTGCCGATTAGTCGGAATTTTTTTGTATCGATGACAACAAATTTCTTTCGTTCTATAAATTTCACTATAATAATATATATTATCGGTAATCACTAGGTTAAATTTGATATGGTTATACGAGAGATGCATTTGTTTAAAGCTATTTGAATTACGATATTAAAATTACATTGAAATTAGCTCTTTAACTAAACCTATTTTGTATGCTAAAAATCATACAGAAAAGTTTAAAAAGTATTTTTTTTAAATTTTTTATTATTAATGGCTTTATTCAATATTACATTTTAGTACAATATAGAAATTCTCAGCACAGGGTATTTCAACAAGTTTCTTACACACAAAAAACAGAAACGAAGACAAACAATATGTTTTAAAAAACCTGAAAAACTGCACAACTTTTCAAATCAGAGACATGTTAAGAATGCAAGTTATTGACTAGGTTAACTCTAACAACCTGTTCGTCACAGAGTATATTTGCTAGGTAAGGTATCATAGAACATTTATACTTTTGCTTGCGTGCATGGATTTCAATGTAATTACGTCTCGTTCTACCAGAAGATATACAAGGAGAAAGATAAGAATGAAGGGGATGGTTAGTATCTGATAAAATAACACCTGCCAGGAGTTTGCATGACCTTGGATGTCTATCCACAATCATATTAGTTATGACCTCGAAAGATTCACCACACATCCTGCTAACTGCCTTCAGCACTCTGCAATACAGCAAAGTCTTTTCTCAAAAGCCCGGGAAAGAATAATGGAGAACAGTAAAGAATAATAGGTAATATGCAAGGATTGACAAATTGTAAGAGTAAATGACGAGTAATCTCAAGAGCATGCAACCTCTTTATTTAGTAGGTCAGACGGAAAAACCTTCGATAACAATAAAACGTGGGAAGACCAAGACAGATCAGAGGAAAAGGTGACATCAAGATAATTGACCTCCGACACTGTGTTTATCAAAGAGTCTCCGATGGCACAAGCATCATGGGATCCCAAGGTGATGTTTAGATGGCGTTCATGTCTCATGCTAAAGTTAACAGCTTGTCATTTAAACGGATTAAGTATGAGACCATTACCAACAGAACAACAATCAATATGAGACAAAAACTCATTTATTTCTATGGGATGTAAAGAGGAAGAGATAGGCATACATACAGTGAGATCATTCGCATATTTCACAAAAGTATTTTCTGTGGAAGATGGCAGATCATGCAGAAAAGAAGAGGTAAGAGAACAGCTCCTTGTGGTACACCTTCATGAGACAGTAGAGACTGAACACTTTCCACCAAAAACATTGTACTGTTCCCTTCCAGAGAGGTAGGAACATAGCCAGTTGGTTATCCAGCTGCCAGTGTTGACGCTGATTAACTTGTTAATTAAACGTTGTCTTGGTATAGAATCAAAAGCTGAAGTATAGTCCAGAAAAGCGCATCGAACATACTTCTTACCCTTTTCTAAGTTGAACACTATATTGTGATGCAGAACAGCAACAGATTACCCCGTACTCTACGGTAAGATAACGGAAATAAGTTGAGGTGTCTCAGTCTGTCTGCATAAGATAGGCCAGATAGACCTTGTACCATCTTAATATCTCATCGTTGGACTCTTTTCAGCATCTCCGCTTCATATTTGAAACAAGGATTCGCTGCTTGAATCCCATATTCTAAATGCGGTCGCACATAAATAGGGTATAATAATCTAAACATTTCATCATCTAAATACTGGAAAGACCTACGAATAGACCATAATACCCTATAGCCTTTCGCAGCAGCAGCCTTACAGTGATTAGTGGTTTTGAGATCACTGCTTAATATGACTCCTAAATTTTTATAGTTTCTTACTTTGGTTAGCACGAATCCCTATATTGTATAGTGATACGATTCATAGTTATTTAATTGCATCACCACACTCTTATTAAGATTTACTTCTAGTGACTACCTGTCCAACCATGCCACCAATGAGCTAAGATCATTCTGTAATACTATTCTATCCAACACACTGTGTATGGGTCTCCAAATCTTTATGTCATCAGCGAAGAGTAGAACGGATGATTTCGCTATAGTTGGTAATTCATTTACATAAAGTAAAAAAGGAAGAGGACCGAGGATTGTACCTTGTGGAACTCCACTTTTTACAGGTACCCACGAGGAGAGAGCCCCATTAACCCTTACCCTTTGTCTCCTGTCATGGAGAAAGGTACTTATCCAATCTACGACTGTATAATGGATTCCAAAACGTTCCAGTTTGAATTTGAGACCAGAATGGGAGACTTTATCGAAGGCCTTTACTTAGATCTATGAAGATCATATCCACAGGAATATTCTGATCTTTTGCAGCAGCCCAATCTTCTCTTGCAATGAGAAGATTTGTCAAGCAAGATAGGCCTTTCCGAAAACCATGTTGTGCCCTGGAGAAAAGATTTTGCCCTTCAACATAGTTTATAACAGCTATCCGAACGATTTTTTCCATCAGTTTTACAACTGCACTAGTTAAGCTAACGGGTCTATAGTTACTAACTAAATCCCTACTCCCAGCCTTATACACCGGACTTATTATGGCATCTTTCCAGTCTCTAGGAAGTCTGGACTGTCTCAGAGACATGTCGAATAGTATCGTTAGTGCTTCAGCAATTTCATCTGATATGGCTTTCATAATCCTAGGATGAATATCATCAGGACCACTGGACTTATCAGGTTTGAGATGCTGAAGTAGCCTTAAAACAGTATTTTTCTCAATGACTACAGGATCCATCAGCGAGCCGTCACGGTCGCGATGAATCATTGGTCGTTCCTCATTACCGATAGAAAACACTTTACTAAAATATTTCGATAAAACTTCAGCTTTTTCGGCATCATTCTCTGCTAAGATTAATGGATTATCTCGTATCAAAAGTGATGGAATTCGATCGCTTCTCTTAGTTCGCCTTTTTATATACGAGAATAACCGTTTCGGACTATATCTAGAATCCCTAACCAATTGTTTTTCGTATGATAGTCTAGTCTTACTTATTAACGCTTTACAGGCATTCCTAATCTCACAATAACTAGACCTGTATTGTTCTAAGCCAGTGGAAATGAACATATCTCAGTGCTTCTTCCTTCTTCTAAGAAGTTTCCTGACTGGTTTAGCTATCCATGGTGGACTGTTATTCGGTCTTCGCAGTACCAGGTATGGTATGAATGAGGACGTAACTAAACTAAACTTACCTTTTGATACAGACCATGCTTCTTCAACTGATAAGCTAGTATATACTAACCAACCTGTCTTAGCAGTGCATTCCTGAATGGCTGATATGTTAACTTTCCATACATTTGGGCGAGGTGTAACCTGATCGTATATCATGTCCCTAGTTCTAAACGTGAATGACAAAACAGCGTGATCGCTGTTCACAAACGGTGAAAGAATATTTAGGTTGGCAATATCCTCAGTCACATGAGTGATTGTCACGTCCAAGTTTTTGCTCGTTCCCTTTATTGAAGTACGGTATGTTGATCTATTTGCAATTCACGAACCCAAATTAAGAATAGAACCAAATTCCAATTTATGTACCAAAGTTTATTCGCGATTTACAAATAGTCGACCCAAACGTCGTTCTAACAACAATAATTATAACAATTACAAAACAAACCTTCAATTTTGTAGGTTCCTAGAGCAAAAACTCCCAAATACCAAACCAATGACAAAGAGAAACCAAAATGTCCGAAAATAATGATATAAACAAACAAGTTCAAAGGTTAAGTAAAACAAATACATCCAAAAACACGGTAAAATTATTGATGTACAATAAAATGGTTTTAATCAACCAAATGTCTACAGTTCTCCCGTAACAGTGATTACCAAGTACAACAGAGAAGAACCTTGGTTAGCACCAAAACGTGTGGGTTTGGATACATGTTCCACTAGCGCATGCTCCATTATTGTTATCAGGAACCTGCTATCAAAGGAGTTTATAGATCCTTCCCTGGTCATCTCAGTCCAACTAATATCAGGTGCATTAAAGTCTCCTATTATCAAGCATCTGTTATTTGCACTCCATAGTTGAATGTGCTCTAAAGTAAAGTCATCAGCTAAGTAGATTAGGCTGCGATAGATGACACCGAGCATACATGTAATATATCCGATAGCCAATTTACAGCTGATGATTTCACAAGTACCGCTATCATGGGATTCGCTAGCAGAGGAGCGGATATTTATATTATTGGCTATATATAAAAGGAGGCCACCCTTTCTACATCTATATCTATCACTCCTTAGGTAATGGTATCCCGATATTTCTGGAGTAATGTCTAAGTCATGGACTAACCAAGTTTCTGTCACTGCTACAATGAGTGGCATTAATTTGTCCACCAATTCTTCTGGTTCATAGAACTTATTTCTTAGACCACGAGCGTTAGCACATAAAACTCCTAGGCCTATCCACACAGGCCTAGGTAGCATCCGCTTCCAAGACCTGACTTTTCGAAAACCCACTAACCGGAGATTTTCCTCACCGCTTTGTCGACTGGTTTGTAGTTAAGCTAGTGCTTTCTTCCTTTTTATTCTATCTTCAAGAGACATATCAGGTCTAACTTGGATATCGGAATTGTCGTGACTACGAGCGCTGCTTAACAGGAGATCATGTTGCTTCTCCGATCCTAGGATTACCTTAAGGAGTTTGCATGGTGAAGGTTCAACGTTGTTCTCGTTCCTCTTATCTATTCTAACCAGTTTTTCGGCCTGAACTCCTTTAGAATTATCTGGTAAGATACCACGAATATATTCTCCCAGCTTCTCTAAATCATGCGCGTGTCCAGTTTTGGGATCAGGGTCGTTTGACTCCAGCAATTTGCTCATAATAATATTCGGTGAGATTAAATTCTCCTTCTCAGTCACGACAGGGTGTGTTTCTCTCTTACTATCAGACTTTGGCAATGCATTTTGTGACTCATAATGGGAGTCCACCAATGGCTTGCTAACTACCTGCGTACTGCCTACAGCATTTTTCTTTTCGTTTCGTTTTCTCCGTACTGTAGTCCATTTTTCATCTATCAGGACACTGGGACTATTTGAAGCGGTGACGGTTTTATCCAGATCTTCAGTTTACACTGGGGGTGCATGGTTACCACTGTCGATGTCAGGTGATACTATCCCCTTCGTTAATGTTAACGGAGATCTCACTTTTCCGTCAGTCAAATTCGGTTGTTTAAGGGTCTCGTAACAGCAGGTACTACACTGACGCATTCGTCACTGTCAGTGCTCGTGTTATCAGCGCATGCGCCATCGTTCTTCTTACAGGCCAAAGCCAATAGGCACATAGCCTCTTGTATTAGTAACGTCTTATTTGCACACCAAAACATGCAAAGCCAAAGTGAGTTAGGCTTCAAACATCTTTTATATGCGGTAGGACTTAAACGGGTGCACATCTTATGGAACCACTTTTTGCATTCATCACACTGCATTCCTTCCTCCACAGGGAACAAACAGTTTGGTTGTTCACATTTGTGAGTACTACCAACCATTCTAGTCAGATTAAGGTGTAAAACAAAATACGATCACAGTATGAACACAGTGTCAGTCAACGAGTTAAAGGGTACTACAAGACAAACTTTAGCAAGATTTCAAACCTTAACTAAAGTACTTTGATTAAGACAAAGAATGCTTTTGATGCAATAATTACACAAAAGCAAGGATAATCACAACAAGTACAAAATCACTGCTCTTTTTGAAACACCGACGACAAACCAATATGGAAATAGAAACGATACTGTAATCGAATACTTTAACTGAAATAAATTCAACTAAAGTGAAAAAAGTAGTCTTGATACGTAATAAACGATCAAAACAATAGAATTTACTCATCGAGGAAAAATACCACTGTCCTTTTAATTAGCGCGCGCGATTAATGGACATAATGAGACGGTAAAACAAAATGAAAAAAGATAACTTGTTGAAATAATTAGATGGCAGAAACAGGTAGCCTACATATTCAGGCAGACGGCCGTCTCTATCAAAATGATTTCGTATAAGCACTAATAATAAACATGAAATGTTGACGTTTTCTAAGCCGATTTATTCAAAAACATTGTAAAGAAATTTGTTCCGAAGAAAACTGTTGTGACAATAAAATAATGAAGAATTTGAGCTCAATTTATAATCGACATGGTGATACAATACGATTTATGCACCTGTTCTAGATTAGATGATAAAACTGGAAGCACTAGGCCACGATGCGAGATAATTAGGCCACTATAATGTTACATGGTAATTCGGTACACAATTTCCCACTTACAATTGAGAACCACTCATTAGATCAGAATCCCAGTTTACTAACCCAAAATGCAGAGCAGTTACCTCATGTGAGGTCTGAATGAAAATATAGTAGAATCAACCTTTAACCTATATACTTAGTATTTGTCGGTCTTCTCTCGGTGGACAGTCACATCTTAAACTAGCCAAAAGTCAATAATATATTTTGACCATAATTTGTACAAAATTTAAGAGATTTAAAATGATGAGTTACGTTACAACTGATGCTTGATGCTGCTTTTTACTAACTGAACTACGAATCTTGTACGATTTACCCGAATGCACCCACTCAAGGTCGGATAGAATAAAAGAATTCTCTTGTTTTCTCGAAATATAACTGATCGGCTCAGAAACGCAGAGGCTTCTGCTCTTAAATCCGATTTTTATCCAATTATCCTATTCATCCTTATGTGAACAAGGCAATTTGTCACAGTTGTTACTATATATGTGATAATCTGTAATCTTGATTTTTTAGATTTACCATCACATGTCAAAGAAGTATACGAAGGTAAATAGTAACAACAGTTTGTAGTTAACGGTCATTTCGGTCTCTGACATTTATTCCAACCTCACATAGTCAAGTTCAACCTAAATTCACTGATTAATGATTATTTTGACGGACTGCTTAAAGTTGTATGACTTGTTCTAAAACATCCATAGGAACAAACTATATAGGAATATTTTCAGAACGGTTTATATTAATAATTCATTCATGTTATTATTTGACAGTCGGGTAAGTGCATGGCAAAATTTAATGAAAGAATTTTTTGCTGGCAGTTCTCAAAAGGATTATTCATATTTTTGTGATAATTATCCAACCTTATAAATAACTGCATAGTACTGAAAGGTTTAAATATTAAATGCTAGAATTTATAGACATTTTTTCTGTATGAAATTTTATTAAATAGTGGATTAGGCTGGTTTCCATTGGCTCAGAAGAAATTGACAGTCTAAATAACATTGTAGAAGCTGATCGGTGAACAAACAGACTACCTAGCTGATATATCGACCAGGAGACCAACTCGTCTTTAATTTCCAAATACTTCTAATTTATGAAGAACTTCTAAAACTCTGAACATCGTATGGCTTCGCATTGTATTTTTCCTTTCATCGCACAGCTTTAGTAGTTTCCGAAATAACTGTCTATAAATCAGTTATAGAACAAATTATTTATGGAATATGTTTATTTGTACTCGACTGTAAAACAGATAAGGAGTGAAGCTTTTTCAAATAGAAGAGTTACTTTATATGGCTATAAAACGAGTGCATGTTAGTGATCTACTATGAGATGACTGATTCTTATTTTAAATTATTTATTTTTATCGGTCAAATCAGCATGTTATCTCAACATAATTATAAACAAAAAGAATCGTGGAAGTCTTAATAAGAAGCCATGATTGATGAAGTCCAACTATATCGAGATTAAAACAGATATCACAGATGTTATTTCATCACAAGTTGATATTAATCATAATATGTTATTCTACATTTTCAAGTTTAGTTGATTTGTGATAATAATCTGACTATTATCCAGTTCCATCACCTGTAATATTTGGGTTATTCAAAAACTCAAGTTTCAGTGGTTTTCCAACTGATGCCTAACGTCTGTTAGGTTTTTTTCTACGTAGAATTTGTATACTATTAGACATATAGGTAGCTCGAAACAACAAGAATTCTCAACCCACAATCAATTACAGATTTTCTTAGCTGCGTAGATTATTTTACTTTTAATGAAAAGTACACGCTCAATTCCGATTGATTTCCGCTAACATGGAAATCTATCTTATGCGCATTTCTAGTACACTAATATTATAGTTACTGAGGATTTAAGTTCTGATTTTTTTAAATTGGATATAAAGTCTGATTCAAAATATTTTCTTTCCCACTTACAATTTCCACTCTGCTTTGTTTATACTAGGAAATGAAAGATAGTTGACAAAGAAGTTCTGAGCATTGATTTCGCGCTGACAGACGTTCATCCTCAAGAGAAATGTGTTTTCGCACTAATCATCATCTAGCCACCAAGTGGAATTCAGTCGAATTGCTTTACCAGTGGCCAAGCTACTTAATTCAACGATCGAATATGATTAAGGAAAAAAACATGACATAGATGATGAAATATTATGCAGACTTGTTTACCACATTATCGAAATTTCATTTGTGACCCAAGTCCATAAAACTCGACTCTCACGAAAGTCTCGAATAATGATAAAACCGATTAGAAATATGTGTATATATTCCAACAGGTCAGTTGTTTTTTACTCCGATATTTATTCCATTGTGATTTAAACAGACCATGTTTTCAAACAACTAAATTAATACAGCCTTTAACCAATTATTATTATTATAATATAACTCAGGCATATTTATATGCTTAATTTCGAGTTATACACTTTACATGGGTTAATGATATCAACCGTTCATTTAAACCGAAGTATATGGAGTGGAGTAATAGTATGAAGCCTAGTGATTAAAAGCCATATGCACAGTAAATACTAAGTCCTAAAGCGATCACCTCACTTTCATTACATCTCTTAACAAATAAGTCAAGTTTTGATATAATGGGAATGTTTTAGTGATGTAGTGTTCGCTGATCAGAATGACATCGTGAATTTCTAGTTTTCCATATAAACGTCCTCAGCGTAAACATCCAGCACAGAACATGCAACTTACAATCATATCTCTGCCGTAAATACATATTCAATAACCATAAGACGATTAAATAATATTAGCCTAGCTTAAATTCAGTATTCCTTTACATCTTATGAAAATACCGAATAAAGACACCACTAATTCTTCTGGTAACCTTGATGCAGTAAAACAAGAATTCTAGTATATCTTTAGTATTGTAATTAGACGGAAACTACTTAAATGCTCAAACAGTTTAAAATCAAGAAATTCTATGGGCAAAACACAGAAATCCACAATTTCCGAAAATAAAGATTTTCTGGGTTTACATATATGGCAAAAACAGATTTATATTTTTATTCAAATAGGGAGTTTATGAAATTTCGTACTTTACACCACTGGTTAACTTTAGCTAAACAACCAGTAAAATCCAAAAAGCACTGGATGTCTATTCCATCCTGTTATGGGACTACTCAGTAGTATGTATCTGGGACTCTTAGGCCTTGAAGTGAGCACTTAACTTTCAAACTGACAGAGCGCCGAACTAGAACGATATAACTGTCCAGTGCTTTCTGATTTTCAATGATTAATCAACTATAGTGAACTCGCACTATAAACTACAAGATTTTAACATAACTATGAGCTTCCTATTATTGAGAGTAATAATTTTCTTAGTTATTTATTTGGACACATAAATATTGTAAAAAAGGCACTAAATACATATGCGCCATACAACAACAAATGAGGATGGGAAGAGAGAGAATGTAATGCGTTTATAATAAGGAGAACAAAGAATAGACATTAGTGTATGAGAGTGAAATAATAATAATAACAATAATAATAATAATAGTAACGATAATAATATTACAATAATAATAACAGTAATAATAATGCCAATAATAACAATAGTAATGACAATACTAATCATAATGATAATAATAATAGCAACATAATAATATTAATAGGAGAAATAGTTCAGTTAGCAGAAATATAACCAAAAAGAATCCTTCCAGTTAAAGTTACGTTCACTTTTATGAAGTAAAAGAAAATTATAGCGGAATAACCACTGGCTTCCGTTCTGAGCCACGTCCCTAGTCAGTGTTGCACCATCTCTAGGAGCCTAACCAGGGAGTCGTGAAGGAACAACAGATGCCAGTTCTGTACAGCTTTCTTCCATACCATGATACCATAACATACATTGGCCACCTCTCTGCTTTTCCAACCCTTCCCAGCGTCGGTAAATAATGCATGACGTGGAATTCTCCGAAAAGACATTCGTAAGACACATTTAAGCCACCGAATTCGATGTTTCAAGATAGTGATACCAATTGAATTATCGTCGCTGTGCCCAAACACACGATACCGAACCTCTGCATTACTAACATAGTGTTCCCACTGAGTGTCGGCAATCCTTCGGTGACAACGACGACTAAATACAAAGTGGTCTAACATCCTCAGAGAGGTCAGATTTCATAGGCATAGACCAAAACTGTTCTTACAGACATGTTGTAGATCCGACCTTTTACAGTCAGACTAACATCACAAAGGCGCCAAAGATATGCTGGATTAGCATGAGTTGCTCTGGCCCACTCACGCCACCAACAGCACTTATGCAGCTACCTAGATACACGAACTTCTTGACTACTTCTATCTGCTCACTACCTATTTCAAGAAGGAGAGTGACCTCTCCTCATCTTCGGTCGTCTCAAGACATTTAGGGGCTGATTGTGTTTTTTTCATGGTTATCGCTTTTTGATTGAAGTCACCTGATACGACACCAATACATACGTTCCCCACCCAATCAAATCTAAATCATCATAAATGCATGCCACCGCCTAATTATAGCTTCTTTAGCAAGTACGGATTTATACACTTACCTCTGAGCGAAACTGATTGTATAGGGTCTAATATTGCTAGCAGCCAGCCCAAAACTCAAGTAAGCAATGAGTAGGGATTTGGAACCTTCAAACTATTTCGAGCATTTTAACAAGCAAGCTACCGCTTCATATATGCATATAGGACATAAAATGACATATGAACACACTTTATATAGAAAAAGATGTTTCACATTAACTTTATCGTCATCGTCAACAGCAACAGTAGAAACTAAAATAGACGTATTTTTTTTCTAAAGAAAAATAGTGAATAGGATGAATAAGGTAGGAAATTATCAGTGTATTACAATAACAGAAATATTTGTAAAAGAAAATTAAGATTAAACAACAAAATATTAAAACCTTTAGTACACAATAAATAATTAGTATATTATTAAAGTAAATTCTTTGTAATACATACATATATTACAAAGAAAATAAATTTGCTTCTTCCTTGTCAATTGGGAAGAAAACAACTATATGGTAAAAAAAAAGACAAAAATAATCAATAAAGTACAAATATACATCAAAAAGATATCAGTGAATTCAATTAAATTGACACACTAACTATAAATCAATTTGTCAGACGGAATAACAAAACTACATGCAGGAGAGTATAACAAATTGCAATGAATGAAACAAGTATAGAGATGCGGACTAGACAAGGATATCAAGCTAGTGTTGTAGTGAAAGTATATTTCCAGAACAAATCTGTCAGAAAAAACAAAACAAAAACTCTTTAAAGAAAAGAATTAATAAAAAATCAGACTAAAACCAACAAGAAAGGTTCCTGACTATATAAGTAGTAAACGACAAAAAGAAAGCTCACTCAAATTGGCAAAAGTGTTGCAGAATGTCATGAAGAAAAGAAACAATTAGATTCATTATCTTGTTTCTAGATCCAGAGTAGTACCAAAATAGCGATCACCGAAATTTCCAACACCTGGAACAATGTGATAACTATCATTCAAGCCTGAATCTACAGCAGTAGTTACAATGTGAGCCTAATATGAACAAAGAAACAATAAATAAAATGAAACAAGACAATGAAAGAGCACACAAAATTAATAACCCAGCATTTGTAGAACAAAAACAAATTTTGTATTATATATTACGTACTAACTGATCAGCTAGTAAGAATCAGTATTGATTTGACTGAAGTCTATCAGTCAGATTACAATGCAGCCAGCAATTCATGTCGTTAAAGATTTCACTGTAGTCTAGAGGAAAATAATTCTCCAAACTTGAATTATTCCGCGTTAAATACAGAGACGTGAAGAATGATTTGGGAAAATAGACGCAACATACACTACTACTTACTGACCCTTTGATTTAAATATATGCCTCATGAGGTCAATATTGCCTCAAAAAATTCGGTAGTAATGTCTTTCGGTGGAATCACTAGATGACACAGATTCAAGTAACATGGTAAGCACGAGATTTCTAAAGACTGATGATATATCATGCTAACGACTGCTAATTAAAATGAAACCTAGATTCCAGATATTAATGTTGTTTTCTCATCAATACACAGCATTAAACTAACAGATTTTGACGATTTTATTCATATCGAATCTGCTTTTTAATCAGTGCAGAAATATGAGCCAACTGTATTCACATTACTCAGATTAGAGAGGCTACTTTACGAACCGATTGTTTGCTGGAACACACACGCTATAAATCACAGGTTTTATATGAATACTAGTAGTGTTACCACAGTTCGAACCGACTGCTCTAGACATACTTTAATTACGTCAGAACATCACTGGGAAACAAGTTATTAAACGTCATGAGTAACATCCTAACGATATGAAATCTAGTTGGAACGAGTCAAATGAAACAAGACTTGAATGAAAATAGGGAGAGTTCACTGAAGAGAACTTTCTTTTTGAGGAAATCATTTGCTTAGGTTGTATATTCGTATTTATAGAATACGTATAGAGGATAGAAAAGATTACATCATAAAGTGATTGGCTCCGAAGGAGTCTTCCTTTAAATTAATCTACATAATTAAAGGAACTGGATCGAAGGAAGGTCGAATAAAAACGCTTTGTGACCCGTAATGTGACTGCAGTTCGATCTTTTATTGCTTGCTATCGAAATATACATGACGCCAATCCTCGTACATTACCATCGACTTAAATCACGTTGGTGAACAACGGAACCAAGTAAGTAGAATACGAGAATGAATTAGGAATACGTATATTTCATACAATCGTTGATCCATACAAAAGTTCGGAGAAGCGAAGAGAAAAGAGTGAAGCGAAATTTCTCGCAGTGGAGAAAGCGTGTGAACCAACTTAGTTTAATCAAGCGTTAATCGATATTTATAGTCACACAAAAAAGTTATAGACATGTGATGAGTGTGATAAGAAGTGCACACACATACGCACATATAAAAACAGTCAAGGTTGATAAGTAATAATTAACAAGGTCGAAATGTGACTCAAGAAGAATGAGTAAATTGGATTGTCCGGAAGCGAGAATAAGCTATATGTGTTGGCGGTCCACCAATTTAAACCGGAACTTTGTGTGCGAAAACGATACGTCCAACCTCTTTTGTAATTTCAACTGCAATCAGTTATTAGTATCTATCACTAATTGTTCATGATAATTATTCAACTATTATTACGACCTTTATGTTTTTCGTTTTTCTTCACACCTGTCAAGCGGACAATTATCTTTCATAATTCTGACCCGTAAACTATTTCCATCGTTCTATTCATTTTTACCCGGCCTATGCTCCTCCACGAGGCGCAACAGGTGTAAATAAGTAATTTTCAATTAACCCCCTGATTGTTGCGTAACCTCATTTGATATTTAGACTATCGAATAACTTTATGACTCAATCTTTTACACCCTTCTATATACATATATTTACCATACAATTATAAACACGAATATATACAACCAAGTGATTACGTCGAAAAGCAAACTTCCTTCAGTGAATTCTCTTTATTTTTATTCAATGACATAATGAGTTATTTTAATTATCCGAAACAAGACTTGATTTGAATTTGTAGACAAATTTTTAAAGACAAAACTATTGAAATACATTGTGTAAATTAGTATATAGATGGTATACGTGGCAATCTGACAAAAACAATTTCATGTTCAACGGGTTTGTTGTTGAATAATGAGTATCAATATGCTACATATATATTACATTGAAAACAGCAATAATGCTACCTTAAATAACAGTGAAATATGAATATGAGTTTTAATAAGGATTGTTTGGAGCTCATTTTCAACAAAATTTGACTATTACTAGCTTTGTAACCGTTTTGATACAAATATTCGTAAATTTGGAACTACAACGTGAGAACAATCATTCTCGCAGAGGAAGCTAATGAAACGATAAGATAGTGTCAAGTTGAACCAGGTATCACTTCTATCAGTTAAAACATAAGGGTCACCATCAATTTTCCTCGCCATACAAAACGTGTGACTTGAAGTTTAATATAAAATTTGTGCTTCTATTTATAAATAACTGTAGACTGATATCCAATAAATTAATAGCTTAACAGTTAAGTCCCACACAACAGTAGTAAATGATGATGTTAAGCTGAATGAAATCAAGCCCTATTAATTGAGTATGAAATGTTATGATGCCTATATAAATTTTGATAAATATTTAGTAAATATGTACAATATAAAGAATTAACAATTAACCTTTGGATATGTATAAGCAACAGAATGTACACCTTGACTAGCCATTATTAAGGAGATGAGAATAATTTTATCTTCTGGTACATCATGTTCCACTAATATACGCATAGCCATTATAGCAGCCGCTCCAGTAGCCACAGTGGCATCCATGAGTATAACAAAACAATCCTTTATAAAAAAAAGAACAGATTTAGATGAATACTACAAAAAAGGAACAATGAATCGCGAATTCACTGAGTATGAAGTGAATGACAAGAATGAGATTGATTTTGTAATGCACATATGCCAATTCAATTTATAAGAAATTGGATGACGACAAAAAATAATACACATATTTAGATGATTTTCACTTTCAGCATTCTATACACACACGTATACAGGTCGTTATATTTATAACTAAAATAAATTCTAGATGAAAGCACAGGGTTATTTCATTTACTTAACTGGTATTTATCAATACAAAATGTTTTAGTTTGTAGACAATGTTGTTGTTTTTCCTTTGAATAAATAGACGATGACGATCAATAATTAGCTTGAACATTTTCTTCATACACAAGTTTTTTTCGTTAGATAATGAAAGAATTATCTTTACGAATAAAAGTTAGACCGAATTGAATGAATTTGGTTGAAAATCACAATTTGATGATCAGAACATGATTGCTATAATCACTTAGCCATTTTTCCAAACTACTGTGAATTCTGAAAATGTTTATAGCATTAGTATTGGAACACTATGAATTAATCACAGGCAAGTCCGATTATAAACTCTAACGAATAATACTGATTCATATTACTGTAAATATTCAGCAATAATTATATAAGAGGTTTATATGCAAGTGAGTTATAAATGTATCTACAGTATATTTCTTATTTACAAACACAACACTAGCAGACCATGAAACTTGTTTTTGTCTCTTAATTTTGTGACAGAAGACTTGACTGCTTCTGGTAAGGAAAGACCACAGTCACTTCCGCAAAAGTAGGCTTAAACTCAGTTTACCAATCTTAAAAAAATTTATTCCTATGTAAAATAATACTCTGTAAGAACTACATTTTGCGTTTGAGAGAGACCATTTGAATAAAATCTTCAAATATATAAAATTATTTGAAGTGATGCAGTTTTTATGACAGACTAAAATTAGCTGAAGAACCAACAGTAGCCAACAAAAGACCAGACGGTTCTGTTTCTTGATACTATGAGAATGATTCTTCAACGATACATGATGAAATTATCATCGAGGTACTCGAAATCTTTATATGACTCGTGTTTAAACAAAATAAATCGTATTACAAATGGCCAAAAAACAAAAAAAGTGATCTTTTTTTATTGAATACACAGGTCAGTTAGTTCAGTTTATTCAGTAGTAGTAGTAGTGGTGATGGTGATAGTCCCAACTCCAATATATATGATATACAACTTCATAACTAACTATGATTACATAGATATTATACTTCCCTAGATTATATATTCATGGACCGAATTCCTACTTCAAACAAAATATCTTCAATAGTAAACATTTCAGGTTAGTATTAAATATTTAAAAACAGCCACAAGATACCTTCACAATCAATTAGTTAATTGCCCACTCTATTGAGCAGTTATTATTATTAATAAATATTTTAAAAAAACTCAACGAAAAAATAGTGAACTGCATCTTACATAACTTAAATTAAGATAATTATATTTTAATGCACAAACAAAAAAGAAGGAAGCACTCACTTTAATGTCTCGAGGTAAACGAATGTAGTGTAATTCAGGTTCAGATGTGACTGGATTAGTTTGTATCAAAATTTTGCCCAAACGGATATCTTTACACACAGCGCATAAAGCCGGTTCAAGTACTTCACCTGCTCTTAGAATAGATACACCACATATTTGAGTGCCAGTGGCTAATTTCCGACCACGATAAGTGATACCCTGAGGAGTCTCGATATCTATATCCTTGTGGAAAAAAAGTAAATAAGTTTCGTAATATACATATGACTTGAAAATGAGATTATTTAGACGAGTGAACTGGAGGAATATAATTCAGTAGGTGAATAGCAAACTGCTTACTAGAAAACTTCAAGATCTCAGGATATCGTTCTATATAAAACAAGTGGTGTACAGAAGAATACTGAGTTGTTCAGTGCACTTTGTTTTTGAATAATTCTCCAGATAATGCTTGTGACGTTTTTTGAATTTATTTTCTAATCCATCGATTTCTCATAAATATAATTCCAAATAATAAGGATTACTAACTTCTTTCGTGAATGATGACGACACAACAGTATAATATTCAATTTCAATTTCATGAGACAACAAATACACTATCAGTATCATAAGAATACAAGTAATCAATTAGGCACTTTAATGATGCACGAAATACAGTGGAGACGTAATTACAAATGCACGCCGATCTAATTTGATGCTCTCCATATTATATGAGAAAGGGAAGGTTAAAATGAGGAAATCTAAAAAATATTGACTCCATAAAGAGATTAAAGAATACGGTGAGAAAGGGGAATTGAAAACAAAAAATAATACAGTTTTTAACATTGAGAGAAGAATGAAAGCTGAATATATTTCTACGATCTACTCTTCAATTATTGATTACTGTATCCTGAAATAGACAGTAGGTATATAGACGTGGTAAACGTAACAATTACCTCAATATAAACTAGTTCACAACAAAATTCATTGGATTATCGCCATTACCCTATATTTTATAATTAACATCATCATTGCTCTCCTACCTTAATCGTTTCATTCTACACGAGGAATGTTTTAAAAACACGTATGATCAAATATCTATGATGTACACCCTTCTAAGTGGTTATGATGTGAACACATGAAGTTATACAGCATAAAGTAAGACATTCTTTATTAAACAATCAAATATTTTATCAAATAAAGAAGGAACGAATTGAGCGAAGAAATTTCTTTTCAATTCGTTCCTTCTTTATTTAACAAATGGCAAAATGGAAATATTTTATCGATGCTATTAGTTGTATAGGATAAGGAAAAAGCCATGCAAAAAAAATCCAGCTTGCCATGATGAATCTTAGAAATTAACTAAAGTGTGAAACATGCTACAACAGTTAGCTTTCTATCATTCGGATTGATATCGATGCGAACCAGCATTCCAAAATTGGAAAGCATGATATCCACGAAAGAATTCCCATACTTTCATTTACGCTCATCAGAAGCAGTTTTCGTCAAAGGTTTATGCTTTCATGGAACTCTGAACACTGTTCGTTATGACTGAATATATAGGAATAAAAACATCCAACATGAAAGTAATCGATAATTATTGATCCCAGTAGCCATCAACCACTGATCACAATTTTATGATTAAAAATATCTGGTCTCTAAGAATAAGCACACCAAATATCAGCTCAAAAGTGCCTACTTAACAAATGGTATGGATATCCAAATATAGCTGTAAAACTTTATTAGAAGTTAAGACATTTTGTTTATCTATGAACATTACTTGCCATATGCGGAAGTAGATTCATTGCAGCTTCACATAAAGGACGCATCAAACGTTCGGCATAGAAAACAAATGCATCTTGATTGGTGCTCCGATCACGAATTAATGTATGCAGACCAAGTCTTTGAGGTGTGGAAGGTAATACATGAACTTGAGGTGGGAGACACACTTTATCAGATGTACCATTAGTAGTATATTGCTTGTTATCATACAGATGGTTGTTCATTGTAAAAACATCATCTACTGTATTATTTACACCAGTTGAATTATTGTTCTCCCAAGTTGTATCATTGGAATCTGTTGGTAATGCACCATTAGAAAGTATGAACGGGAATTTAGCGAATTCATGTCTGCTTCGTAGTCCACACTTGATATGAAAGATAAGCAATACCATATTAATAATACAAACTACAAACAGTTAATGCTACACTCATTTATTAAGTGCAAATTTACGTACTCATGGCTTTGAATCACATATCTGATGTGAGGGTTAATAATATTATCAATCAGAACAAAACAAAATAAATCGAACATGTGACCCTGGAATTTGTTATATCCGAGCGAAGATTAGATAACGAGTAACTTCTGAGACGTATTAATTGACTAATATTATCGATACATTATTATGGTATAACTATTCAATAATTAGATTATGTATATTTATATTCCTCTTATTATAAGCTTCATTTTGACCTATAATTTATTATACGATTTACTGTCCCTAAATTATGCTCAGTTTATTAACTACTGCCTCCCACGTTCACAGCCACTTTTTGGCTTTATTGTGTGCAAATGTTATTTCCTATTTTATGGTGCGTTGCGGTCTGTTTGTTTGATATATAAACACAGTATGTTTGAAATATATGATTCGCATAGTGGGAGCTGGTATTGGTGTTCTGGACTCAAGTGGATGGGCTAGGCGAACATAGGACCAATAAGGACGCTGGGCTGCTCATGCCGGTCGGACGTCATTGGTTTGGCACAGTGCTAAGATTTTATAAGTCGTATTTTGATTGGTGGATAAATCATGGGATAAAAAGTCGGACATAAAGTCACAACAGAATTAAAGGTCGACTGATTTAACGATTAGAGTCAATAAGAAACAAAGAAATATTAAACGTTTCACTTAAACATGGTAAACAAGAATTGAGATGAGTATTTGAGTTGAAATTAAGAGATTGCTAATAATTAATGAGATTCATTTGAAATTCCAAAAGAAAATAACAAAAAAATTATCAGAATAAAGCACAAAGTACTATATATTTACACTATCAGACACTGAAGCTTATCTATATAAATAGATAATTCAATCTTATTAAGCAACTGACATAAATTTATAGAAATTGGCCTAATAAAATATCAATATTACAGGGTGACAGGTGAAGTGAAATCTTGTGTAATTCATAATGATATATGGTCTCAGTCAGTCAGCAATTCATTCACAGCGTAGAACGTTGTACGTGTGTACATCGGTTCAAGTTGCCATATCAATTTTTTCAGACGGCCGCCATTCTGCTCGTTGAGTAGCAACATCACAATATTTGTTTGAGTGCCTTTCGATTTGGTTTAGTCCACATACTTGAACAGTAAAATCACCTACCAATATTACTGAGTCAGAGCGTTTAGCTTTTTGAAGAAGGTTGAACAGCTCCCCATAAAATCCATCTTTAACTTCATTCAAATTGCAATCAGTGAGAGCATAGGCAGAGATAACGCAGTGTACCCCTACCTTTTTGAATTCTGATTGTCCTGTTTAGTCGGACAGTGCACAAGCGACTATATATTGGAATCGAGTCTAACAGAACCTGTTCTGCTTTAAAAATTAATGCTGTACATACACCACCGAGGCCACAGGACGTTGTAGTAAGGTCTTTAGAAGCTCAAAGGGGAAGTCGTACCGGTTCTTTATATTGACAAGGTGAAGTCAAATAAATGACCGTACTCACATCCTGTATGCACGTTTCGGAGAAAAAGATGTTGGGAAGATCCAGAAAATTCCTCAAAAAAGCCAAAAAGGCTCTAAAACGCTGATAAACATCCTGTCCAATCAGCATTCAATAGAAGTTTTGCCAGAAATACTAAGGAAGTCAAAAGTCACATGTCGCGTTTCTGATTGGGTGGTTACCTATACTGCTACTATATTTAGTAGCGTTCGAAAATTTTCCGGAAGCCCAAGGCCATCTAAAATGCTATAAATACCCTAGATTTTCTGTACATGAACGATCCACTGGAGTACAGCGTTTTCTTCCATATTTCGCGCCTTTTCTGTCGTATTCGAGTTGCTGCGTAGATTTAGCCCGGGGGTTACTAGAGAGTTTAGGAAACCGATTCTAGCTTTCAATAAGAAGACTTATTATCAACGCACATTTATAGCGTGAGATTCTAGAGTCCTAGCAAAGGAGCCTGTTGTCCTATCTGACACAAGATTTGAACATGTAGTTTAGAGAGTGGTCTCAGGAAAACAGGAACAATTTTCCGTGAACTCAAATTATTAGCATTAGTACCGCGTGATGATAAATATATACCAGAAAGGTTAGTCGCACAGATATGAGAATTATTAAGGTGATGAAGGGATTTGATCGCCAAGAAGATAATCTCGGGTGCCAACACAGATAAGAGGGCGACTGTTACTTCCCAGTTGCTTACACTGTGGAAGGATATTTCTTCTTGAGAGAACTGGAAAACAAGCTAAATTGGTGTTGGTCTTGGAGATCTAGGAGCGTGACCGCAAAGACCAATGGACAACTGCTTGAGGCGAGTCGCGCACGGTCTTTTTATGGGAATTTTTCGATGTATAAACTCCGCACTTCAAAAAGCCTTACCTCCGGAGACAGAAATTTGTGGGGTTAAGGTCAGGTGTGACATTTCTAGGATCAACCTTTTCAAACGCCTTCCTTCCGTTATGAGAAGACAGCATCACTCCAAATGCCGGTCGTCCGAAGGAAACACATTACTACTTTCCTAACCCTCTACACCCAGCAGTAAAACTTCGGGCCCTAAGTTGCTGCTTTTATTCTTACCGTTCTCCAAAAGACTTGGCTGGCATGGTGGTATTGTAAACGACAATATAGGTGGGGACAACCAAATGTATTTAAACACAAAATTACAGAGTTCTTTGGTCAAATGTGAAAACCATACGTTCAATACTTCATTTTTAAATCCTCCATCAACTGTTTCAAACTTCATCGTTCCTTCATTGCCATAACAATTACTCTTTGTTCCCGTTCTCTTCGATTCCATCTTCCCAACCTTCTGATGCCAGGCATTCCACTTCTGACTGGTGCTATATACTACTTATGTCGACATAAGCAGCATACACTCCAGTAGAAGTTAAAGGAACGTATGTTCCAGCCAATATAGCCAGATTCAGTCATCAAAATATGCAAGTCAGATAACCACGTTACGTCACTAGCTAAGGTATATGTTCCAGATCCTACCGATTAAGTTATTATTTTGTTGGACTAATCAGCATAAATAGATTAAATTTCCGACAATTACAATCCTAAGTACATATGAACAGTTGTGTTTGTGTTAGACAATAATTGTTCGTAGTCATAAGTCAGGTGGTAATTTTCCGATATTGCTTCGATTCGGTAAAACAACTAGGTACTGGCAGGGGATAATAACATACGTCGTTAATCTGTTCAGTGCAAACCATCCCCAATTATTGTATCGATATACTTGTCTCCGAAGAATATGCCTCAAATTGACTACAAAGTTGCAAATAAATTCATCTTTTGTTTCTTAAATCTTGAAGATTGTTACTTTTTTTGTTTAGTAAAATAACAATTTGAATAGGTGGAAACGTTTTAGAATACTGGATTACTTTAGACTACACAGCTTCAGTCAAAAGTTACGACAGTAAAGCGCCTAAGATATATTTTACGCAAACCTAAAACTAAGTAAGCAGGAGTCGCTAAAAGACAAGTAAAGTCATGATATTATCAACTATTCATACGACCGCTGGATCATATTTTTCGACTTTTACAAATCCAAAAAAATCATCTGTTTTTGTTAAAATATCGAGGAGAATGAAAAGTTGAATTGTACAGGAAATTATTGTCTATATTTTCACTGTATGATTATCAGACACTTGCTTGGATTATGATATTTTATAATAAACTCCCATTCGTTAACTTTCATTTAATTCATGAACTACCTTTTGTCTGAGTTTCAGATTGGTCATTCATAAACTAGTTAACTCCCAATTACTCCCATTTTGTAAAACTTATAACTGAGTTTTTTATACCTTGTAATTTCCTAATTTTGTTGTTGTATGGTTAGGTTATTCTGGTTGATGTCTTTTAACAAGGTTGTTTTCTACGGGATGGGGTTGCTGACCCATGCACAACTCTCCTCTTTTAACCGAACTTAAGACCAGAAGTAACCCTAGAAGGGCTAAAGGCGGAGTTGCTGTGATGCTGTCCAAATAAGTACGTAAAGCACTTGTACGATGGGAATCTCATAGACCCGGGATTATCAAAGCATCATTCAAAACAAGGAAGGATGGAATTACAGTGAATGTTATCCAGTGTTATGTACCAATCAATGATAGCAACGAAGACGATAAAGATCAGTTCTACTCGGGACCGCAATCGATCATAGCGAAATGTCCAGAAAAGTCGTGAACGTCCTGATGGCAGACCTAAACGCCAAAGTCGGAATGGACAACACCTGATATGAAGATATCGTGGGAAGACATGGACTAGGAGAAAGGAACGAGAATGATGAGAAATTTGCAAATCTGTGTGTCTTCAGAAAAACAGTTATCAGTAGCTCAATATTCCCCCACAAATGTATAAACAAAGTCAGGTGGGTCTCATTGGGGAACACTTTAGAGAACCAGATTGATCGAAATTTTTTCAACAAAAGATTTGGAAGGACAATGGAAGACGCGAGAACAAAGAGAGGAGCTGACATAGTTTCAAACTACCACCTGATAATGGCGTGTATCAAAGTGAAGCTAAAGAAACACTGGCAAATTGGAGAAGCAGCATTAAAAAAGTTAAGCACAGCCGTTCTTCGAGATACTGACAAACTCAACGAATTCAAGATGACTGTCAACAGGTTCCAAGCCCTAAAAGATCTACTTAAAGAAGAAACTACTGTAGAGGATAACTAGAAAGGGATCAAAGAACTAACTTCAACGTGTCTGGAGGTTCTGGGACGTAACAAGCATCATCATAATGAATGGATCTCCATTGGAACCCTGGACAGGATTCAATAAAGGGTGGACGAGAAGGCAGCAATTAACAACAGTCGAACAAGAACAGAAAAAGTCAAGGCACATACCAAATACACTGAAGCAAACAAGCAAGTGAATAGGAGTATTAGAGCTGACAAGCAGAGATTTGTAGAAGACCTAGCAGCGATAGTGGAAAGAGCTGCAAGAGAAGGAAATCTAGGACAACTATATAATACAATGAAGAAACTGCTAAGAAGGTATGGGAAACCAGAATGACCAGCCAAGAAAAAAGGAGGCAAACCAATCACTAAGATTCAAGAATAAAGGAGCAGGTAGGTAGAGCACTTTGAAGAACTCTTGAATGGACCAGCCACACTGAATCTGCCGGACATCAAAACGGCACGCGACATCAAGAATCGAGGAGATCCGCGTGGCCGTCAGCTGAAAATTGGGAGAGTGGCAAGACCAGACAATACGCCAGTCGAAGCACTGAAGTCAGACAGGGGTAACTGTAAACATGCTCAACGTTCTATTTAAAAGATTTGGGAGGAAGAACAAGTGTCGACTGACTGGAAAGAAGCTACCTCATCAATATACCAAAGGAAGGAGATCTGAGCAAATGTGAGAACATAAGAGGCATCACACTACTATCAGTACAAGGGGAACCTTTTAACTGTGTTGTTGGACCAAACGGAAGATTCAGTGGACACTCAACTTCAGGATCAACAGGCTGGACTCCGTAAGGATCGATCAAACACAGACCAAATCGCTACATTACGGATCATCGTTGAACAATCACTTGAATAGAACTCGTCACTATACATCAACTTTCTTGATTATGAGAAAGTATTTGACAGTGTGGATAGAACATTATGGGAACTTCTTCGACACTATAGAGTACCTGATAAGATCGTAGACACCATCCGGAATTCATACGATGGACTACAATGCGAAGTTGTGCATGAAGGACAGCTGACAGACGCATCCCATGTGAGGACCGGAGTCAGACAAGGCCGCCTACTCTCGTGTTTTCTCTTTCTTCTGATGGCTGACTGGATTATGAAGACCTCAACATCTGAGGGGAAGCACGGAATACAAGTGATAGGTTGTATGTGGCTAGATGATTTCGACTTCGCAGATGACCTGGCCCTTCTATCCCATAACATGAGCAAATACATGTAAAAACAGCTAGTGCAGCGACAGTCTCTGCATCAGTAGGCCTCAACATACACAAGAGAAAAAGCAAGATCCTCAAATACAACACAAAAAACACTAACCCAGTCACTCTTAGTGGGAAAGCTCTGGAAATTGTGGGAACTTACGTATCTGGATAGCATCATCGATGAACGTGGAGTATTGGATGCAGATGTAAGGGTGAGGATCGCCAGAGCAAGGACGACATTCCAACAGTTGAAGAGCATACAGAACTCAAAACAACTGTCAACAAATATCAAAGTCACACTCTTCAATATGAGCATCAAGACAGTTTTACTGTACGGGGCTGAAATGTGGAGAGCTACTACAACAATTATCAAAAAGACACAAGTATTTATAAACAGTTGTTTACGCAAGATATTCAATATCCGTTGGCCAGATACGATCAGCAACAGCCTACTGTGGGAAAGAACAAACCAGGTTCCAGCTGAGGAGGAAATTAGGAAAAGACGTCTGAGGTGGATAGGATATATTGAATAGAAAAGGAAGGCCAAAGAACATATTGTGCCGGAATCTGAAGCAGACATTAAAAGGATGAATAGCAACTGGAAACAACTGGAAAGGATTGCTCAGAACAGTGTTCGATAGAGAATGCTGGTGGGCGGCCTATGCTCCTCCATGGGGAGTGACAGGCGTAAGCAAGTAATGCTTAGGTATCTCAGATATATTACTTGATGAATTTTGAGTCATGACTGAATAGACTACAAAAGATAATTAGTCTGCCTCCTATCCTCGTTTTCTGATTGGATACTGGATTGGAAGGATCTCGAGACCAATAGGTGTTAGGGTCTTGGTTGTTGTTCGTTAGTCACTGTCATTTAGTAAATAGGTCGCCGGTTGTTTAAAGAATATAGACCAACTAGTCGGCGATTGAGCTATATATTACAACTGCTCCCATAACAACGCATTGAACACGCGAATTCCAGTACAATTTAAGAACCTGTTCTTTTTAGACAGCATAAGTTTTTACCGGAACTTTTCTATAAATCCAAAATGAAATTCATGTGATAAAAGACAGATGATGATGCAGAACTAAGAGCCACTAACGTAACTGAGCACCCTTTTCGACAGTAGAATTGTTTTGCTCAACTTATTCTACTCACTGTTCTCCTTTACATCTTTTCGTTCAACTTATCCCAACAGCGTGAATCTACGTATTACTGCTATATAATGAAACATTACCGTGTCAAAAATAGAAAACATCAACCATAAATGTGAAATATGCATGTTTTCCAATAATAGAAATTACCTGTTTTAAACGTTTATTGATGTGTTGAACGATAAGTTGCAGAGCGACAACATTTTTTCCACCTATATTTAGAAAAAATGATATGTAATGAATAAAAGTTATTCACTCGAAATGCTTTAGCATTAATTTTTAACTATGATTTTAGTCTTGTGAAGATTTTGATGGACATAATGACGGATACTTGAAAAATAAAATTGACAGTCATTTTATCGAATTCAAACTGAAAAATGGATGGCTAGGATATCCCTTACCAAAAATGTAAAATCCAGAAAAATACTTACCTCTTGGAACAATAATATCTGCTTGAGCCATACTTGGAGCAATAAATTGTTCATAGGAAGGTTTGACAAAACGCATATATTGTTCTAGTACGCTATTCAATTCTCTACCACGTTCACTAATATCACGACGAAGACGACGAGATAAGCGTTCATCTGCGTCTGTATCAACAAATACCTTCAAATCCATTAGCTAGTGAGATGTAGAAAAAATACCAGGGAAAAGACCTATTAAGTTAAATGGATCATGTAAACATTCGACTTAAATACTTAACAGTACTAATAAACTCGAAACGACAGAACTAAAGGTGGGTGCCATTTGTATGAAAAATTGTCTAGCCCCCTTGCCTGTGCCCGTGCGGAGCACCCTACTACCGCAAGGATTTGGAATTCACAACCTAGTCATACCATTACTCAACCGACTATTCTGATACCTTAGGACCTAAAAAAATAAGTTTTACAATCAGTATAACTCAGTTTGTTAAAAGAAACAAGCTCCATCCATTAGCTCCGATAGGGAAGGTATTTTATTTAATTAATTAATTATTTATTTAAACACATAAACATTGGTACAAGAAGGCACCAAAAAGATATACGCCACATAAATCATTCGATCTGTGTGAGGGCTGGGATAATGCCCAGGTCCCCAAGCCGAGGCAGGTGGTTTTCTTAGGGGGCCACACCCGGAGCCTTCGACCCGAAGGTCTGACCCACAAGGCAGTGGAGCAACGTCAGGAGATGCAGTCTCATGGTAACCGGTGACAAACAATAGGTTCATACGCCATTTGTTTCCTTTAGGGTCCTGGAGCCCATGTACACCATTGGTTTTGAACCAGGGTTTTCCAACTCCCCTAGGTGGATCCTCCGTATCCACCAATCCGGTTAAAGCGCCGGACTTCCGCTTTTCGTCCTCTCAGTTTCGTAAAGAACGCCTCCGCCACGAGAAGGCAGTGAGTAGGACTTCGTTGGCAGTAGTTGTATGCATGTGTCCACTTGACAGCATTTCGAGAGGGAGAGCTGGCTCTACCCACTCTCTGCCGTACCAGGGCGTTTGGGGGCGATAGGGAAGGTAAGATGAAACCAAATATAATCAGAATGAAAAGATGTAAAAGTACATTTTTGTGCAGTTAGGAGCACTAAATGATCATATCTTATAATTCCATACAAGATCTGAGGACAAAATAGTATTATAAGTATCAAAAAAAGAATAGGTGTGTTAATTTAGGCGCAAAAGAACCAACCAAGATCAACTTGGAAAATAGATTGAAATTACTTTGGCCACAGCTTGCGAATAGAATACCAAAATTCCTTCAATGATAATAATATTAGCTCCGTAGACAGTATTCTATTGAGCACAAAGATAGAATAACATTGGAATTTAAAAGTAAAATGTACGTCAATTACCATATGATGATAAAATTCGATCATTTCAGAATTATTCTGTAAACTATTTGCTAGAATACTAGTGTTTACTTGTGTTTAAGTGTGTCGAATTAAAAAAAATGCTACATTCATTATACTTTAAATTGGGTTCACCTTAAGTGCAACAAACGAAAGAATCCCGCTTACCAGATCTACAACATGAAAGATATTGAAAAACGACCATTACCTTCATTAATGCTACATAAGTCTCAACTATTTTACTTATCAATAAACTGCATTAACAAAAGTATTGGAATTGAAAGATAAAGAGCTTCAAGTAGAAAGAAGAAATGGGAGTTAAATTTGTTTTCTATATGCAGCATGATGTAAACTAACGAGTACATATATCAATTTTCTGGATTTGGCTTGAAGCAAAACTTTTTGAGTAGGGACTGAGGGAGGTAAACTTCTTCAGTTTGTGAGAGCGATAAACATCAGTATCAGGAATAAGAATTATTATGATTATTTGAATGCATAAACATCGATACAAGGGGGTATCAAAACACATATGCGCCACACAACAACAACGAGGATGTGAAGAGAGAGAATGTAAAGTGTTTATAATAAAAAAGAGAACAAAGAATAGAAATTAATGTATGAGAGTGAAATAATAATAATAATAATAATAATAATAATAATAATAATAATAATAATAGGAGAAATAGTTCAGTCTGCAGAAATATAGCCACAAAAAATTCTTTCAGTTAAAGAAGTTACGCTCATTTTTATGAAGTAAAAAAAATATGGTAGAATAGCCACTAGCTTCCATTCTGAGCCACGTCCCTAATCACTGTGTTGCACCATCTTTGGGACCCCAATCAGGGGCCTTAGTCGGTCCTGTACAACTTTCTTTCATACTACGATACCATGTCATACACTGACCAAATCTCCACTTTTCCAACCCTTCCCAGCATCGGCAAATAATGCATGACGAGGAATTCTTTCAAACGACATTCGTAAGACATCTTTTAGTTACCAAAGTCGATGTTTCAAGACAGCGACACTAACTGAACTATCGTCGCTGTGGCCGAACACACGTTGCACATAGTCCAAGACCTAGGTAGATGTTATTGACTGGCATCCCGTCATCCTCACAGATTGTTTCACTCACATCAGACTTCTTACTGCCAGTGACTCGGATGAGTTGGAAGAGCTTCCGGTAGTTACCAGATGCAGCTGCTGCTTCCAGCGCATTAGCACGCTCCGACCACCAGGCTTCTCGGTCCTTACGCAAGCTTTGCCCGATTTCATTACGCAATATCCTTCGTTTGTGGTCAAACTCACGGTCACCCGGAGTAGGCCGACGAGCTTCGATGAGTTGTAAGGAGCCTGAAGAAACCCAGTGCTTATAAGCGGGACGTTTCGCGAAGCCGCAAGCAGCTTTACCCGCCATTTTCATGGCGTCATACAGTTGCAACAAATGCTCATCTATACTTTTCAGTGGAATGGTAGCTAGCCTAGAAGCTAGCTCGATTCGATACTTAGTTACAACAGAAGTTGCAACCAACTTGCTGGCATCAATCCTTTGGTGAAGATCACTTCGTTGGCCACTGAAAAGTAAGGTAAGATTGGCGCAGACCAGGGCATGATCATAGTCCAGATAGGTACTCCAAAAGGAGCGGCAATCTTGTACACAACCACACCAGCGGTAGCTAACCGCAATGTGATCAATATGATTCCAGTCTTGAGATGAAGAGGGAGGACGCCAGGTGGCACATCGGCGATGACTGTGCCGGAAGTCAGTGCTAGCCAGAAACAGGTTGTTGTCTGTGCACAGTCTCAGTAGACGGTCTCCGTTATCTGTCCTGCGACCAACAAGTCCCCATCGACCACCTAAACGACTCTCTTCTGTGCCTAGACGCCCGACCTGAGCATTCAAGTCTCCGGCTAGTACTACAATATCTGTCGAACGCACCTTCTGGAGAAGAACAGTTAACTGGTGGTAGAATTCATCCTTGATTGCATTCGGGCTGCAATCTGTCAGGGTATAGGCGGAGATGACGAAAAAACATCGTTTCTCACGCCGATTTCTTCTCACTTTCATGGAACTTTCTATTCTAACAGCATATAACCAACTGTTAGTGATTTTTTTATTTTAACACATAGATATTGGTACAAGGAAGCACCAAATACATATGCGCTTCACAAATCTCATTCGATATGTGTGAGGGCTGTGATACTGCCCAAGTGCCCAGACCGAAGCGGATGGTTTACTTAGGAGGCCACTCCCCGAGCCTTTGACTTAAAGGTCTGACCTACAAGGCAATGAAGCATCGTAAGGAGATGCAGCCCCATGGTAGCCGGTGACCAACGATTGGTTCATACGCCATTTATTCCCACAGGATACTGGAGCCCATGTGCACCATTAGTTTGGAATCCGGTTAAAGCGCCCGACATTCGCTTTTCGTCCTCTTATTATCGTAAACAACACCCCGGCCACGAGAAGGCAGTGAGTTGGACTTCCCTGGCAGAGGCTATATACGCGTTAATGAGGATCCAGTCGATTAGTGTTGCCTCAGCTCTAGCATTTAGTGCGACACCAACGCCAGGAAAACCAGACGAAGATACCACAGGGTCCTCGGATAAGCGCACGTAAAACAAGCCTTTTGAAGTGACAGATGGAGATCTAATTTGTGGTACTCCACTAGTTTTGAATACGGATCCCGGATAGACAACAGACATCGATGTTAAGAATTTTTAAAGACAAAGCCAACCCAATCTGTTGTCCGACCCGAATTAGTGTGTGAGCGTTGAAGGAAGCCAGTTTGAATGGTATACGTGGTTTCAGAAAAACTGGTCCAGTGTCTGGAGTCGGTGGTAGCATTCAACATTCGACTAGTCAATGGCTCGAGATCGTTTAGATAGGACAGGGTTTTTACCATAGGCCAGCTGTTGTATAAGTTGAAAAATAAGAATACACTAAAGGATAATAAAGGGAGTAGATAAGCAACTTAGTATAAAAATGAAAACGAATGTAATTAAATGATTGTGATTATGATTTGTCTGAATGAGAGTTAAGGCAAAAGTGATTTTCCCAGTAGTAATTATCATTTGATTTGTGTGTGGGCTGGAATACTGTTTAGGTGCCCAGATCGAAACAGGTGGTTTTCTTAGGGGCCACACCCTAAAGTTTAATCCACAAAGCAGCGGAGCAACGTAAGGAGATGCAGTCTCATAGTAGCTGGTGGTTAACAATAGATTTATCTCCTCAGGATTCCGGAACCCATGCGCACCATTGCTTTTGAATCAAGGTTTTCCAACTCCCCTAGGTGGATTCTCCGTATCCACCAATCCGGTAAAAGCGCTGGACATTCAATTCTCGTCCCCTCATTTTCGTAAACAACACCGCTGAGAGAAAGCAGTGAGTAGGACTTCAGGAAGAAAAAACTGTAACTCGGTAATTTATCTTTGTTAATTAAGGGTTATTCTGTTGATACTGTAAATCTTATATATGCATTAAATGTTGGTTAATTAATACCACATGCTTCCAGTTCGATGCATTCAGACTTGGTTGTTCACCAGTTAAATAGACCACATATAATGTTGTAATTTTGGTGAAGATTTTGGAATAAGTGGTTGGATCTGTAGAGGATTTGTAGTTGATGTATAAATAAATCATCATGCGTGGTCTTGCCTTTCTTTTTACATAGAACTATCTGTCTTTTTTTAGGTATACAGTAGTAAGTAGCAGTTTTCTCGTAGTCATAACAAAACTCGATACCAAGATATTATTAAGATAAGACAATTAGTTACAAAAATAGTGTTCCTGACCCTATAAATTAATTCACAATCGATCTTCCAGTGTATAGCTATCAACTTGTCATCGATTTTGTACACATACATATCAATTGTATACATTTACCTTGAATCATCAACAAACTAGATCTTCTGATTGGAAAAAGCTGAAGACATGAGCATATCAGTATTGCAAGTTTTGTTTACGTAGATTCAAACATTTCAATAGGCGATTAGCAGAAACGTGATATAAAATACTTTTAAATAGGTGATTCTAAAATACACGGATATACTTACAGTATCCATTTCTCTAAGAAAACAGTAAACTCTAACCGTGTCTAAAAATCGCTTCACATTTTCAATACATTCCTATCTGAAGTACTTAGGTAGGTAAAACGTTTTCAAACAATTAGAATAATGACAATAGACAAAAACATGTTCATTGTCTCTGAATAATTCATTCATTCGACAATAATTTTATTGGTTGTAGAGGCACATGTGTAAAATAACGCTACATAATCAATAACGCCATTCATTTTTAGTTATATCCGCAACTAATTAAATTAACTAGTCAAATTGCACTTCCCGAAAATCCCGCTACACTAAATTAGCCTAAACTTGGCGCGACTTGTTATTACTCAAATACCGATCAACAAGCAACATTTCTATGAATATAACTATTATATACAGTTTATTCATTAAATATATCTGTTCGGTATGTTTTAATTTCCTTTCTAATGTGCATTTGCTTATTTCCTGTTCTTTAACAATAACAGGTATTAAATGTAACGTTTTACCTCTTTCAATGATAGATTCGCACACTTTGGGTTAGCTGTACTACAGGAAAATACTTGTAGGTAAAATAAATATTACATTTGTACCTGAAAATATCATCAATTCAATTTACCGTTTTAGAAGTACGAGAATGGGTTTTAAAATCATATTCAGGTACTTCAATAGTTTTACCGTCGCGTAACCTGCGTAAATGATTTTCCAATAAATCAAGATCAAAAGCGCTTGGATGATCGAAATTGTAATGACAAGCAATAGCTTGAAGTCTTTGCTCTGGTGTAAGAACCTAGAATATATTAGCATGGGAAAAGAGAAAATAAAAGAAACAAATAATGAGGAAAAATATTCCTCAAACAAAAGTACTTCATTTCTACACACAAATACCTGTACGTCACCAAACAAAATGATAGATATTATGTAAAATTTTATATGAAAGCAAATCAAACTGAGACAGTAACTTGGTGGTTAAAGTACTTGACTTTCAACCACTAGGTTGTGGGATAAAACCTAGGTTCGTCTACTTCAGTGAGGGCTAATCACTAGTGTTACTAAACCTTACAAACCACAACTAAAAAGCCGCCTACACGAATCTACACATAGCAAATGAGTTACATTAGTAAACTACAGGAAATCAAGGGAATAAAAATATATTCCAAGAGGTTGGCATTCATATATTATTGATGACCCTATAAAAGATTAAATCTGATAGTCAACTAACCCTTTTTGACTGTTAGTATGGTACAATAGCAATTCGACCTCATGAACAGTTATTAATCGACCACTTTGTACTATTATCAAAATCATAAACAAACAATGATTACTGTTTCCCGTTTTCAAAGAAATAGTCAAATATGATTTTATAGCACGTCAACTCAACGAAAATGAGTTTAAATATAGTATCAGAGATAATGGTTAGCTTTTATTGACTGGAACAAGTAACATAATATGAAAGATAACTTCAATTTACCTAATTAGCCTCCGCAACAACCAGAGTGGGACAACGCTATAACACAATTCAACATACCCAAACAGTCCTTGTTTATCAGGCCGATAAGCCTGGACAATCCAAAACTTCTGAGATGTAATCCTCAGAATAACATAACTTGCTGATTTATGAAAGACAAACTTTCAACTTAAAAACTTGCTCATTATTTTCTGAATTTTATTAGTTTCTTACACTAATATGTAAAAGTTTACCCACTACTAACATTTTCAATGAATAAAATTATATTCTAACTTCTGATCCTTATGGTAAACAGAAATCTAATGAGTTTGGGCAGCGTAGTGGTAAAAGCGTTCGACCTCTGGACACAAGGTCCCAGGTTCGAACCCCACCGTAATCACTTTGGTTTGGGCAACCTAGTGATATCACCAGCCATTACGATTAGAATATGGCTCATTACGAACTTCCTGTTAAATAAGTTAACCTAACTAATTACTGGAATTATGTAGAATTGAGGATTAGACTAACCTTGTAGTATGAGTCCAAACTTATTAAACTGACCCACTGTACATCCAAACTTTCAATAATTACGCGGGCAACAGATGTTTTACCGCTTGCACTACCTCCACATATGCCGATTACAAAAGGCTGTTGAGTTTGTCCTTCAGCATTATACCAAGGTGGACGTCCATGCGTAAAGATAGTACGATTTCCTACGCGAAGAACTGGTTCCGGCAACCCCCAAGCAGAAGAAACGGAAGCGACCTGGAATATGTTTTTCATACAACCAACTTACAAACTACCAAAGATTAATTACGTCATTAAAAACAATAACTAAAAGCAACGAGCAATGTTACACTAAATATTTGTCAAATAAATAGGGGGTTTTACGGTGCCTGACAAATAGCACTGTTATTAAAAAATAAATGGTCGATTCAGTTTTTGACAAAGGTTCGGCAGATAATTCGACGTGTTTCCTTTACGAGTTTCGAATAGAACTAAACGTGTATATGGCGTTATTAATGGTCTACAAAAGTAACGCATATGATACAATGAGTGGCCTTCATCTGTATAACATCTACATGTGATAAGTCAATATTTGAAACGTTTTTGGGAACTGTAGAGTTTTTAGAAAACTAATCAGGTGGTAATGAAGGAACGTATTACATATAAAAGACACCTAGTTTCATGGTTATAATAATAATATGGTGAGAGATACGGTGTTTAACTTGAAGCATGCAGCGAGATAACGAACTAGTGAAACAAGGGGATTGAGAGCTTAAAAAATGTTGGTGGATGGGTAGAAGTTAGAGATTGTGATGTAACCTTGTGTGAAGAAAAGGAGCGGATGGGAGTGATTTTTTTAACCTCCTATAATATGTATCTTATTGTACCGCACATTAATTTAATGGAGCAATGAGGTTCATGTCATGTATAAAAGCCCTTCTTAACAATACGGATTGTGAAAATGTAAGCCCATACGTGGAAAAACTGCATGCGGATGACATGGTTATGACTCAAAAGTTAAAGCAATTATACTTTAACGCTCAATCAAGAGTTAAAATTTCATTTCATTATTCTCTAATTTATTTATTTGAACGCATAAATATTGATACAAGAGGACACCAAATATATATGCGCCACACAAAACAATGAGAATGGGAAGAGAGAAAAAAAGAATAATAACGAATAGATTAGTGTAAGATAGTGTAACAATAATAATAATAGTAATTATGGGGGAAACGGAAAGGCACAACCAGAAGAATTCTTTCAGTTAAGGAAAATATAACCACTTTTTATGAAGAAAGTAAAAGAAGGTTGCAGCAGGATCGCTACTGGCTTCTATTCTGAGCCATATCTGATAACGTCTCTAGCCACTGTTGCACCATCTCTCGGATCCCAGCCAGGGAGTCGTGAAGGACCAACACAGACCAGCTCTTTGCAGCTTTCTTTCACACCACGACACCATGTCATACACTGACCACCTCTCCGCGTTTTCCAACCAGTAGTCCCGGCGTCGGCAAATAATGCACGACGTGGAACTCTCTGGGACGACATTCGTAGAACATGTCCAAGCCACCGAAGTCAGTGTTTCGAGATGATGACACCTACTGCATTATCATCTCTATGCCCGAACACACGATGCCGAATCTCTGCATTACTAACATTGTGTTGCCACTGGATGTCAGCAATCCTTCGGAAACAACGATGACCAAATACAGAGAGTCGTCTGATATCCTCAACTCGGAGAAGCCAGGTTTCACAAGCACAGAGCAAAACTGCTCTCACCGACGCGTTGTAGATCCGACCTCTTACAGCCAGGCTAACATCACGAAGGCGCCAAAGATGGTCCAGATTGGTATAAGCCGCTCTGGCTTTCATTATTCGTGCATTGATCTTATCACTCACACCCCCACCAGCACTTATCCAGCTACCCAGATACACGAACTTCTCGACTACTTCTATCTACTTACTACCCAGGTTGAGTGCAGGTTCAGGGTCCTGTCAGTCTTGTAGAAGTACTTTGCACTTCAAGGTGCAAATCACATACCGTGCCTACGAACACTAATTGCCAACCGACTTAGTGAGGGTTGTATGTCTCGAGTATCATTGCACAGTAAGACAATATCATCCGCATACTCAAGGTGGGGTTTGAACAACCTACGAAGTATGACGGAAGCCAATAGCTTGGACGCAATCGGAAGTAGACTTATCCCCGATAGTTGTTACAGGAACGACGTGAACCCTTTTTAAAGATAGGGACAACTACCGACTCATTCCATGACGTTGGTACACTCTCTAGTTCCCAGAACTTTGTGGACAACGTTGTCAGTTCCTTAGCCAGAAAGTCACCACCATCTTTAAAAAGAGCCGGAGGTAAGTCATCTGGGCTCAGTGATTTGTAGCGCTTCAAGAGTTGGAGTTCCTTGCGGACTTCGCCTCATTTGGTGGATCAGCCATCGGCGGGCATGGAGGTCAGGACAGTCTGACCGATGTCGCCGGAGAAGCAGGCCAGTTGAACTACCCTTCGAAGAATTCTGCCCATCGTCCAAGACGTCAATGGATGTTAGGGATTGGCATCCCGTCATCCTCACAGATTGTTTCACTCACATCAGACTTCTTACTGCCAGTGACTCGGATGAGTTGGAAGAGCTTCCGGTAGTTACCAGATGCAGCTGCTGCTTCCAGCGCATTAGCACGCTCCGACCACCAGGCTTCTCGGTCCTTACGCAAGCTTTGCCCGATTTCATTACGCAATATCCTTCGTTTGTGGTCAAACTCACGGTCACCCGGAGTAGGCCGACGAGCTTCGATGAGTTGTAAGGAGCCTGAAGAAACCCAGTGCTTATAAGCGGGACGTTTCGCGAAGCCGCAAGCAGCTTTACCCGCCATTTTCATGGCGTCATACAGTTGCAACAAATGCTCATCTATACTTTTCAGTGGAATGGTAGCTAGCCTAGAAGCTAGCTCGATTCGATACTTAGTTACAACAGAAGTTGCAACCAACTTGCTGGCATCAATCCTTTGGTGAAGATCACTTCGTTGGCCACTGAAAAGTAAGGTAAGATTGGCGCAGACCAGGGCATGATCATAGTCCAGATAGGTACTCCAAAAGGAGCGGCAATCTTGTACACAACCACACCAGCGGTAGCTAACCGCAATGTGATCAATATGATTCCAGTCTTGAGATGAAGAGGGAGGACGCCAGGTGGCACATCGGCGATGACTGTGCCGGAAGTCAGTGCTAGCCAGAAACAGGTTGTTGTCTGTGCACAGTCTCAGTAGACGGTCTCCGTTATCTGTCCTGCGACCAACAAGTCCCCATCGACCACCTAAACGACTCTCTTCTGTGCCTAGACGCCCGACCTGAGCATTCAAGTCTCCGGCTAGTACTACAATATCTGTCGAACGCACCTTCTGGAGAAGAACAGTTAACTGGTGGTAGAATTCATCCTTGATTGCATTCGGGCTGCAATCTGTCAGGGTATAGGCGGAGATGACGAAAAAACATCGTTTCTCACGCCGATTTCTTCTCACTTTCATGGAACTTTCTATTCTAACAGCATATAACCAACTGTTAGTGATTTTTTTATTTTAACACATAGATATTGGTACAAGGAAGCACCAAATACATATGCGCTTCACAAATCTCATTCGATATGTGTGAGGGCTGTGATACTGCCCAAGTGCCCAGACCGAAGCGGATGGTTTACTTAGGAGGCCACTCCCCGAGCCTTTGACTTAAAGGTCTGACCTACAAGGCAATGAAGCATCGTAAGGAGATGCAGCCCCATGGTAGCCGGTGACCAACGATTGGTTCATACGCCATTTATTCCCACAGGATACTGGAGCCCATGTGCACCATTAGTTTGGAATCCGGTTAAAGCGCCCGACATTCGCTTTTCGTCCTCTTATTATCGTAAACAACACCCCGGCCACGAGAAGGCAGTGAGTTGGACTTCCCTGGCATAGGCTGTATACGCGTGGTCGTGTGAGAGCATTTCGAGAGGGAGGTGAGCCCACCCCATTCTCAGCGATACCAGGGCATTTGAGGCTCTAATTTAGTGGCTGAGAAGTAACTACAACAACTAAACCAGGTACAGTTGTCCAGAACTGTATTACCTAACACAGTGAAACACATTGGTCTTTGATCACAACAGTTGCTATCACACGTAGACTGAATTACGTACATGGTTCTATGATGGGTTATTCCCAGGACGAAATAAGTCAAAAAAAGCTGGTGAGTCCCAACGAGAAGTAAGGTGCATTCTGTTGACGAGTACTAACCAGTATGAACCCTCGTTTGATCCTGAGTTGGCTAAATACGAACACTAAACAAATATTTTCCTCAAACTTTTATACTTAAGTTCAGTTTTAAAATGATAATCTAATTTGGTCAGAAATATGCGCATCATTATTACATAGGATTATTGTCTTCATTTCACAACCCAAGATTAGAGAACAGAAGAATGTCCAACACCAAGCTTTCAAAACACTGTTAGCTGACATCATTAAAGTAAAAGGATCTCTAAGATAAAAAACAATTAAAATCTTCTACCTTTGGACCCTTGTTATTCTTCGGTGTATCTGTGTGTGTAACTTCTTGATCACAGCAGCTGTAAAGGATAAAAGTATTTAGATAAGTAAATAGTACTTTTAACGCATCCAAGACATTTCGGTAACTATCAATTCAACCATGTAATCTATCATTCCTTCCTGAACTAGTTCAACTGGTTGGACAACACTAGATTTAGCCAAAATAACAATATAAGCACCTTATTGGTATTTTAATAGCATATAGGTAAAGAACATAAGGTAGGTTACTTGACGAGAAGTGAAGTTCTCGACTGTCGTTTAAGGAGGATAGGTGAATAAGTGCATCTAAAGTTGGTCCAGTAATAACATTAGATTCTAGATAAATGGATAATGAAAATCTGTAAACTCATTAGAAGGCGAAAAAATTTCAATTCAAATCGAAATAGGGTTTGGATTTTCTTTACACTAGTAGTCTGTTTTTACAGACGAAAGGTCGAAATAAAAGCTCACTAAGGAATAGTAACCGCAATAAAAAATAAGTGTAAACCTTGAAAATACTCCGTTTATAATTTACGTACAGTTGTGTGGGTTGTACGGATAAAAGCAGCCTATCCCTCAAAAGATTCCGAAAAGTCAAGTATGACTCCTTGCTTTCAACTGAGAATGAAATTCTTTTTCTAAACACATGTATGATAGGTAAGTCAAACCACTAATTCAACGTTTTTTACACATGACCCGCAAAAATTTGAATTAATCTACTGATTTTCCATAAATTCAAGCGTAATATATTTATGAATCATTTTCAGACTCACATAAAAACCCTGAAGCAATTAAAAGAGTTCAGTCGAGTAGTAAGGGTTATAAAATTACGAACGACTAAAAGACCTGAACATGATTATGTGTTTGAATACCCATCAAACAAAGGAAACATGTGCAACTTATTAAAAGAAAAATAAGCTGGAAACGCTCGGACAGAGAGTTAGTAAGTCTTCAGATTGAAGTTAGTTGTTATGATACATGAAACACATCCGACTGCTTAAGCAGGTAAAATTTCCAGAATGCTTATATATATATATATATATATATATATATATATATATATATATATATATATATTAATAGCCCCAACAAAAAAACCTTATTATGGTATTTATTACGCAACAAGAACTCGCCTTGAGCTAATGTCTGACTCAGAGCTCGAGGCCATCTGTCCACAGAAAGTTGACGCTGGCTGTCAGCTACGCGCAATAGCCCAAGTCAACCACGCTATGCGAAGCGCACAAATGGAATTCCCCACAATAGCTGCTCAATACTTCAAGTGCCGTTTTCTCCCGTATATGAGTCCTCAATACCTTTGCTACGAACTTGTAGAAACCGATTGACTTCTTTGTGCTCGCTCCTTGTTGTTTTACTACAGCCTTACTTAGCTACATATTTACAACATTCATATTTATTACTGATTTCTGACAACCCAGACAACCAAAAAAGGGGAAATAAAGGCGAACGAAGGGGAAAGAAAAGAGTAAATGCTTTGGTATCGAAAGGGGAAATAAAGGGGAAAAGGCGCCAGAATGTCGCCTTTTTCGCCTGTCCGGGGGAAGTAATGCGGATTTTCCCCTTTTTCGCCGTTTTGTCGACAAATTACCGACATATCGCCTAAATATCCGCCGAATTGTCGAATTTTTGCCTAAATATCCGCTGAATTGTCGCATTTTGCATAAATATCTGCCGAATTGTCTACTTTTCGCCTAAATTTCCGCGGAATCGCCTACTTATACGCTTAATCGTCTACTTTTCGCCTAAATACACAAATAACACCCTATTTTCCATCCACTGACAGAACCCCAAAGGTCTCCTATGTTCGCCCTTATTTTCAACAACAGACCAAAATATATCTGCAATGCAGTGGAAAAACGGTACGTTTTTGAAAAATTTTATTTAAAAGGAGAAGCGTATTATTGTGCAACACTAGAGCATAAGCTTAAGCACCGATTGTTTTGCATATCCAATGCAATTGCTAATTCATTGTTATGTGAACTTATCTGCAAAAGAAGGAACAAGTGATGCTAGTTGTCTGTTAACAGACAACTAGCATGTTGTATTCGGTGAGTTCTCCCGATCTAGCAGAACGAAGGAGGGATGATTTATAGGGTCCGAGTCATTTCTTCGAATCAAACATGTCATGGATATTTGGTTCATGTCAACTCTATTGTCCTCAAAGCCTTTCTCAAAACCAGTCAAATCGGAAGCCAGGAATAATGGTTTTGAAGACATATTTGGAATGTAGTCGATATGTCCAGAAATATGTGGTTTAAGCTGACAGGTTGTTGTGAGTGATCCACAGCACGACGTACCCAAACGTATTCTAGTGCTGTTTAACTGAGTACCTTCACTTAAGGACGTTTCTGATAAAACTAGTGAGGTCAGCATCACTTTCGACGACTTAGAACTATTCTTTGAGATTTATTTACTGCTACAGTATCCTTTAAACAGTAAATCGCTAACCTAACTTGCGGTAGGAATGATTAATAAGGTTTAATTCTGCAAGCCATACTGTGTACTCTAAGCCACAGAATTCTGGATTGAACGACCAGCTATCCTCTGTACTTTGACAAGATATTCGAGCCACATTCTAAACAGGGGCTTGTAGACTGAATATGATTTTCAAGCTTCGGTCTCACTAAAGTTATACATACTGTAGTGAACATAGGATTTCGAGTCGCTCGGATACAACTATACCTCAATGAGCCCAAGTTTCGAGGTTGCGACTGCTTCTTGCCCTTAGTTTCCCGCCAGACAGGATTAAGGAAACAAACTCTTCCTCTATACTGTGGTTAATTCCATTTATATCTTCAGCGTTCATGCGAATATCCTTCGCTGTACTGATGGGCGTTAATCGCTATTTGAAAAAAGTAGCATGCCATCTAATTTGGCCGCCACTGCAAGTCTATTCGCAACCTCTTTCAGAACCTTGATGTCATCCATTTAAAGTAGCATTGAGAATCTAAAGATGTATGGAAATGAATTAGGATAAAATGAAAAACTAAAGAATCTATGTCGAAACCATTTGGTACTCCACTAACGGAAGATTTCCACGAGGAACACTTAGAATTCATGGTCGATAGCTTTCGATCTGCACTGGACACACATGACATTGATCACCACTCAGTTATCAATCAATCGTGATTACATCTCAGTTTTACAAGAGGGCGGTCACGGCCCGGATAGCTCAGTTGTAACGTCTCTGACTGTGAAGCTGGGTGACACAGGATCGAATCCGCCAGGGAGCACCAGTTCCCTAAGATTACAGGTACACCTTGCTGACGAGTGCCAAGTAGCACGAAACCCGGGTCCAGGGTTTCCTGTCAACTACCTTCAACCACCATCTAACACTTAGAATTCATTCCTACTTTTTGCTAGCGACTTAACAGACAGTTTCTGAGAGAGGCCCTGCTTTTCTTTCATTTTTTAAACTCCAAAAACAGTCTGCTACGAGGCATGTTATTGCTTGTTTGACCGAAGCAAACATGAACAATATCAACTTGTTTTCCGGTATCAGATAACTACATCCATGTTTGCTGCTATAACGAGGCTAGCTTCTTGCTTTGTAGTGTGGTTCATTATTCAACAAGTTATTGCGTTCCACTTAGGTCACATTGGCACTTCATATTCCTTCTTTTGATGTATTAACTAGAGGTGAGGCTGACGGCCTTGTAGTTTGGTGAAATTTGTCTTAAGTCCGCATCCGACTAACAGTTAGATCCCTCCAATGCACTAGTAGCCAACTCTGACTGGGTCAAGTCATCAATATCGTAGTAAAGATTCGACAGATGTCTTATGTTCCATATGTTCTACAATTGTCGAAATACTATCCTTGCTTTGTCACTCCATGACTTCAAATGCGCATCAGATCCCCCTTGCTTATCAACGTTACGGCCCACGTACGTGAAAGACTCCACCTCTTTCGAAGCCTCTACATCAAATGTGATCCAGTTTGTGCTCGTCGTGTTGTATTTGAGGATCCTGCTTTTTCTCTTTCGTATGTTGGGGCATATTGCTGTAGTGTTTGCTGCAACACCAACCGTCGTCACCTGAATTTATTGCCGCGGATGGGATAGAAGTGTTAGGTCTCCTGAGAAGTTAAAATCATCCCAGCTGTCCATTGTATTCTGCGCCTCTCCTGAAATTTAGAGTTGCCCATAATCCATTTGACCACAAGATAAATAAAAAAATAGATAAAATAAGCAGCCTTATCTGACACCGGTTGCAGGAAGTAATTTCCAGAAGATGTTCTGAATTATTCTTCAGACTGTTGAACAGAGAGTCTCGGTATAGCCGATTTCAGAACAAGTAAGGTATTTAGCTTGATAAATTTGTCTGATTCCAGGACATAAATTAAAACCGTTAGATTCCAAGAAACAATTGTCTATGGTGTCGCAATTTGGTCCATCGCTTGTGTGTTTAAAAGCCCCCGGAGCATTTTTGAGCAGGTCTCGGAAACGCGGTATATGATAATTCTACTACCTGAATCTCTTCTGATGAAATGATTGCAAAGCCACCAAAAGCCAAGATTAATAAAATACTAGATGTTCTTGGATTGTTCGCAAAAGTATCTTTATGTATAATATCTTACCTGGCCACTTACTAGACGAGTTGCGTCATATAGTATACTTATGCTCAACAGACCTTTAGATAATCATGTACTCAATACAACTAACATTGGTCAGCACCAAAACTATATATCTCAAAGATTCATTTACCTCTACAACTTCCATATAATGATACTATTTGTTTCACCATACACGCAAACGTAGTGCCCCTAATGTACTATTTTTTAGTCCGGACCTAAATAATAATGTTTCTCTATTTATATTGTTGGTCCTCCAGTTATAACTCTGTTATTGTATTATGTCCCTCTAATCGCCTGAGGTTTTGGTAACTAATGTCGGTCATCCACAATATGACCCAAAGCTTCTCTGACAGGATTAGGTACTGTACAACAAAAGGTGGTTATTAATTACAACTATTAAGTGCCTGAAAATTGGTATCTTAGGATCTTACTGTTATTAATTCGGCCTGATGTGGAGGAAATTCTACGTAGTTAATTCTATCATGCAATACATTTCTGTTACAACGAGTTCCCCGAAACATTTGGATGGCTATGTACTTGACAGTGTTGAGCTATCTGTATGTTTCATAGAGTTGTTTTAATAGCACATTGAACATTACTAAACGATTACTTTACTATCTTCTGATGGAACTGTATATTATTCACAAAACCGTTTGCAAGACCCTTTTTGTAAGCTTTAGCGTGGATACACATGTATATAGGTGAAAGTCCCTCCACATACATGTCTATGTAACAACAGCCGTATGTTCGACTTTTCGGTGTAATGTTTTCCTTCTAGTTACCTTCAGTTTTACATTTTCTTTATGTCAGGCCCTAGATGAAACTGTTATTATTTACTTTAACCACAGTGTCTTCGCATCTTAACATGCAACATCATTTGTGTAATTTTGACAATGCTGTTGACTTCGTTTTAATTGATCTTTAAACTTGGCGGTTCTCATACTGCTCCTTTCTGGTCCCATTGTTGCTCCTTAAATCAGTTAAGTTGAGCTACCATTTAACTCTGGAATAAAGTCTCTGGATTTTGTGAGGTTTTTCTTCTTCTGACAAGCATTTAGACTATATTCTTTGTAGGTTCGATTATTAGATGTTTACTATAGCTTGACTGCACAGATTTTGTACAAATCGTTCAGCTACATGCACTCTGACAGTTTAATTATTCGGCTGTTAACCGATTTGTTGGAGATACCTTCGCAATTTGGCAGGTGACTAGCTTTAAGGTGTTCAGTAATTTATCTACCTGATGTATTTCAGAGTAGTTCTGTCGAGCAATCTGATGGGCTTTATAGCCTAGGGGATCCTTTCGCCTGGGTAATACCGCGTAATTTTTACTCGCAATTTTTCGGATTAGAACCGTACCACGTCTAATTCTGTGTTCTGAGTTTATTTATGGAAAAGCCAAGTTTTTAACGCTTAACTGGAGATCAACGAAAACCTAAGCTATAATGGTTTGAATATAACACTGTCGATTTTCTACAGGAGTGGCATAGAAGTAAATGGACTCAATACTACTCGACGCCACTGTCATCACTCTCCACAGTCATGACCTGTACGATTAAATTATTTAGATTAGTGAATACAACTAATTTTTCATGTTTCATCGGATAGTTTGATCACACGTTTTCGTTCTTTCTCTTTCTCTTTTTTACATCACATTGTCTTTTTTACAAGGCCTATGTCAAAGAAGTGTAACTTGAATGTTTAACACCTATTTGTATGTATTGTGCTAAAAACTTGAATATTGCAGTTTGAATGCCGAAAACAATTTGACAAAGCAAATTTCATTCGATTAGACCAAACCGCTGCGTTCCTCTCAAGAGAGTTCTGAGCTTCCCTGATTCTTTTACAGTCAACTCCTATAATGGCTGAGGTTGCATAGCAGTCATTTCAGCACGTAACAATAGGAGTAGGTCAACAATGGTGAACGCCGGAGGAATCAGTCGAAATGCAATGGCTCAGTCATGCAGGTGTGGTCACTACAACCTTTTGCTTTTCGTACTGAATATGTTACTCCCTTCCCAGCTCAAATGTGCTTTTCATAAATGCTAGACGTCATCTTGCTGATCGTCACGTAGGACGAGTCACTATGGACAAGGATGTGACTTTCACGTAAGATCTTGTAGATTAAGTGGTTATATCATTACAAATCTAAAACTTTGGGATTACGTCAGTTAAACTGGTAGTACTAATACCGAGCGAAATCATTATTCTAAGAGACTACTCCTTCAAGATATAAAGAACTGAGTGATAAACTACCAACTAACTGAATAGATGAACGAATCAAGGGCAGAATCAACGCTTATGATGAGTACCACGCTAAATAATTGGAGCATTACAACTTACTCATATCTGCCAAGACAAACATTGTAACTGAATATTTGCAACAGTAAAAGAAATTGATTGACACCACAAAGACGATCATCACTCAATAATTTCAATTATAAATACATCAGACAACTGTCAGTGTCTTCTTATCTATGGTAAACAAGACATTTAAGACTGTAGTAAGGCTAAAATTAATGTAAAAACCTGCCACCCCAACAAACACAATTTATAACTAATAAAAACACATCAACCAAATCCTAATGTTACCTACATACTCAAAAGGCAAGTGTTCTAAACGGTTCACACCAACGTCCTTATCAGGGATGCAAAATATCTATCAACTAAAAATATGAATGATCAGTCTTGGTTGTGGCACATCTATGGACAGCAAACACTGGATAGGAAATGAAACAAAATATAGAACAAGTCTTAGAGACAACCAATGCAACACGGCAGTTGTGCCGTGATTCTATGTGACCTCTTCTCCAGAAGGTCCTACAGGCTTCACCAACCATGTTTAGCAGGAAGAGGTACGTCAAGGGTACTGTTAAGTTTATCTCCAGACTCAGGTATTCAGTGGAATCTAGTTTATTAGCTGCTTTGCCATGAGACCGAACAAGGACTAACATAAGGGTCTGTAATAACTTACAAATTCATAACGCTGCTATGGGACGACCTAAGTTCTCTAGTGTGCCGGTAGATATATTAGGATCACGACCGTTGACTAGAGATCAGTCCACTCCTTAGATTAACTGACAAATTAGAGATAGATCTGACCTTCCTCTCAGCTTGCGGGATACAAACGACATGATGCTTTGAGAAGGGTACACAGGAAGTTAAAACATCCCAGAATCGAGTCACTGGTGGTTACATTGGCTTATCCGTGGGAAAGGATAAAAAGCACATTATGTAGCGTACAATAACACCCCTGACGTAAATGTTCTGCGGGACACTCGCTCACTGTAATCAGAAAGGGATGTAAATATGTTGACTAATACACTATATTCTGGTCCGAACCTCATTAGTAAAATTCCGAGGGTGTTCTTTTATGGAAGAAACATTACTGTGCAAGGTATCCCAGAAAATACGGACCCTGATCATGCAGACTACGATATTCTGGAGTGAAAAATTGTAAAGTGGTCCTTAAAGTTTATAGACATATTGACTCAACAAGTAATAAGACTAGTCAAAAGGAAAAGGACTGAAGACGATGGTCAGTGAAGATTACGCCCTCAGCGTCTCGCGTAGCGGCTGCGGCTGTCGAAGCATTTCGTGTCAACAGAAGCCGGCCGCTTACTGGAATCCATACGCATCCGGACAGGCCAGGATCAAACACAAAAGCAAGTTGGAGCTAACTGGTCCAATTGTAGACTGTATAGATCATAAAAAAACGTGGAAAATATATGAACTACCAACTCGGAAAACTTTGTGTTGGTAGGTTACCTGACTATTCAGACAAGGCTCATACAGATAAACAGGATGGGAGGCTCACACGTTTCTGAATGGAGTTATTGGCGATTCAATGCTGCTAGATACGGAAGCTCGTTAAGCTCGGTCCAAAAGAATTTGAATTATTTGAACTTTCGAAGCGCAATGTATGAGTCCCGCGTTACTTTTGCGAGTAAGTGTTGCGTGTGATAGAAATTATTTACCAAGTATTTGAGAGGTCTTGCAAAACAAGCGTTTTGTCAGCGTGATACAGCTTAATGACGTGTTAGAGCCAGAACACACCTGATGACACGCTATTTCTCATTCCCTTCAAGATGATATTGCCACATGCCGTCTGGAGTTATGAGTGGATGTATTTCGTAAGTAATTTTTGCAATTGCTCTCAGATGTCCCTAATGAGTTCCACGAATCTCATGTCCTGTCGGTGACGAAATTTCCGATTCCTGAGTCTCAGTAAATTTAATTGTTCTCATGAGTTGAAGATCGCCCATGTCTTGGTTTTGTAACAATCTGTTTGAGACTCTTTAATCTCATTGACATTCACAAAAATCCTTGTCACGCAAAATGACGTAAAAGTGTTTCATGGGAGCTTCTGGAGGCTCGGGTGCTGTTAGCAGAATAGATGAGGAATAACTATCGGCACTTCGACGCATTAAAACCCCAGGCTGCCTTTCCTTGCTCATGAAAATCAACGGATTTTTTATATCTACAGACGCTGCTTATGGTGATTTGACGGTGTGCTGCCCAGGATTCTTGCTAGCACAAAATATCCATACTGTCGGAACCTCGAAGTGATCCACCTGGTCAATGGCTCATAGCAACAAGGTGGTGTCTCATTAAAAGATGTGTCATCATGTTTCTGATTATACTGAGCAGTTCAAACCATCTCAACTGATTATTTAAAAGTGATTGTCACTGCAGTGACCTACGGTTCATGTAACGAAAAGTCACTCAGCGAGAATCGGACACAACTCTCATTTATTTATTTATTTATTTGAACACATAAATCTTGGCACAAGAGGATACCAAATATATATGTGCCACACAAAACAATGAGAATTCGAAGAGAAGAACGAGACAAAAAATGAAAGGTGAGGAGCGTTAAAAAAGAACAATGTTGAACAGATTAGTGTAAGGTAGTGTAATTATAATAATAATGGGGGGAACAGAAACGTACAATCAGAAGAGATCTTGCAGTTAAGAGAGAAGCAACCAGCATTGGACACAACTCTAACCCCACATTTCCCCATTAGTGTATGTGGTGCATGTAAAGCCTTCGCTACTGACGTGACACAAGCAGCCTCCGTAGAGGGCGTTGAAAGAAGACTGGATTGTAATATACAGACTTACTGAATACCGTCTTCAATACGTTTTGAATTTTCTGTGTATATTGCAGTAAGGATTGCTCAACTAACCACACTATGCCATCAGTGGTCTGGAAAAGTCGCCTAATACCAATACACAAGCACAGAATCAGTTTGCGTCAACTAGTTGCGAAGTTAGTATGGTAATAAATCTATCAGTTGTTTGAAGTGCTGTTGACAGATTTTAAAACCAGCTAATAATTTTGCAATGTCAATTGAATGTGACATGTGAATCCTAAAATACAAGTATTTGGGATTGATACTAAAAACTTCTTGATCTCCAATAGACGGACGCTTGTGATCGATATTTTTCAGTGGTATATATCCCTCTGTGCTACTAACTTAAGTCTTATATAAACTTGTATTCTTATTTTATTTGTCCCTGTTTCCACTGTAATTCTGACTTTTGTCATTAGTTCGTCACTGTTAGTACTGACAAGCTGTCTGTTACTAACCGGTTCCTTACCAGAGCGTTATTCTCAATCAAATGTTTAACATAGTTGTTCTTACACTTTTCACTCCGTTAAAACTTATCACGGTGAGACTATAATTTGTGGACGACCTTTGTATGACACCAGGCTGACCTTGAGAGTGTCCACCTAATAACCAGGACCAAATAAGGGTTATAAACCTGTGTGAGGAAGTAGAATTATGACTTACAGTTGATGATTAGGGTTAGAAATTAGATTTAGGGTTTTAGTCACGAACTGATATTAGTTATAATGCCAAAACTCTATCCGAATGAATGAGTGGATTTCGCGCCAAAATCCGAGACCTGTTATCTTACACGTGATTGGTTCGTTCATAAATTATAGTCTTGCCCTTATCACTTTCAACGCTTGCAGTTTAGTCTCATCCAGCCAGTTAATCATACGAGAAGTAGAACCCGGCACATGCTCTTTAGTTCACGTTGCTACACCATATTATCACAGTAAGACGCCAGAGTAGTTTAGGTTGTAACAGTATTAGTAGTATTAGAAAAGATTCTTAATAGAAAATATGGATTCTAGGAATAAGAACAAAATTTTTGAAATAATTAAAAAATTTAATATGTGAAGAAAGACAAAGAGCGGATGCAACTGCAATATCGGGAAAGACTGAACTATATCACCCAAGTCTCACCATTCATTACAGCAATCTCCCAGGTAGTCTGCATCTACCCACACAACCCGGTTCAGCAGTCAGTGACTAGATAGAGTAGTGCAACACTCTAGTTTTGGCGCCCCTGTCTTTCTTCTAACTTATTCATACATCAACTATCACCGCACTTCGAGGTAGGCAGTGGTTGAATGTACGTAGTACATGTTCCAAACAGAAGATAGAAATTCTCGATCTCACTAATAAATTTTCTGGAATTACTTTGTGTCTCAACTCAATATTCTCCACTCAGTGGTTCCAGAATGCATGAGGAACGCTTAGGCGTCTGTAATCGAGTACTAGTAACTTACAAATACCCCCTATTTCTGAAGAACATATTGCGCAACCACAAAGTAAAACAGATGATACTGTTGCGTGTTGTATTCCTCCTTTAGCTGACGAAAACCAACTAGACTTTTGAATCTTTCTCGGAATTTTGTCAGATACCGACCCATCAGGGCTAATAAAACTTCCAGAATAAGTGAGGTACTTGACACACTCAGTTACTTCGCTCCCTGTTTAAGGCATATTGAATAGCTTCCATCACCTAACCCAATAAGTTTGTTCCATGTATGCTTATCTGAGGGCAATGGATGTAGGGATTTAGTTGGTTTAGCGACTACAATACTTGGCTTTCAATTAGTTAGCTGGGGGGGGGGCGAACCCTATTCTACATACCGTGGTTTCAGAAGTCAAGAGGTATCATTAGCCTTCTTACTAGGGTATGAAATTATGCAGTATACGTAAAAAAATATGTAGGAAACGTCACATTAACATTATTCATGAGTCCTATGCTATTGTTAACCAACCTTTGTTAGTTATTTGACGCTAAGTATTATTGAAGTGCTTCTGAAAATCCACTTGTCTGTTTTACTATACATAGTATAGTAGGGGAGAATCAAACTCAGAGTAGTTTAATCTTAATATCCATCTATTTGCTTTTGTCTCTGACTGATTCCCGTCTTTTTGTATCATAAAATTAATAGAAGTTCGATGAAGTAATATTTTGTTTTCCCTAATAGTGAATTATTGTTTGGCATTCAAATTAACTTGGATACTATTCTATCGTGTACATGCTCTGAAAGATGAATCTAACAATCTATTCAACGGTTCTTCAGTTAGTATCGGGAGAACTACTAACAGCCATGTTAATGTAAGTAGTATCAAACTTTAAATATTAAGCGACAAAATTATTAGTTGTCAATCCTTAAATCCAATTTTCCTACATTGGATTATGTTTTCACATCTGTTAATGTTACACCGAAAGTAAGTAGTAAAAAGGTAAATATAAATTTGATTTGTCAGTCAGAGCTTACAACACCAAACGTCACCGTTATTTCCGAAGATATGTCGACTACCAAACTTTCGAGTTCTACTAAGCAGTTGGATAAATTTTTATCAGAGAAAACTACAGAGGTTAGACGTATAACAACTGGAACGCATACTATCCAAGAGGAAGAAGTTGCTGAAATCGATGAGTTTAAAAAAAACAAATTAGGCGAAAGCTCTATCCATTCAAGCGATTCACATGCTGATCTAATACAAGAGCCACGAAGAAAAGATTCCGAGGATAGTGGGCCACAGATAGATCCCGGACAATCTATATTTGACAGAAAGCATTCTGCCGAATCTGAGTCTAAAAAATCCAACGGATTCATATATCAAGGCGACTCTGGTACTGTAGTTCACGATAAATTATGTAAGTCCATGTTTTTGTGTGTAAAATGAGGTAATAATGTATGAAACGTGAAATGTGTTATTATTTGATTTTGAAACCATCAACATTTATATGAGAATAATAGTGAACGTGGCTCACCGTTAGTCAGTTATTGCTTCATGACATAATTTTGCAAGTATCGAAAATATTTGGCAAATGCATCCTATAAATAGTCTGCTTTCACTGGCTTATATTGAGCAACTGAGGTTGCAGTTTTTTGTCTTGAGTATTATTCAAAAAGTTATGAGATCTTGGCAAACTCTTCCAGCATTTAACATTTTGTGTGTTTTATTTTTGAAATTTTCAGCTAACTGTTCTCTTGCCGAAAGTTCTAGCTTGTTTATCGCTGTTGTCAAAAACAGAAAGTGCCGTGATAAGATAATAATATTATTTTAACGCTTATGGGTTACATATTTCCTTAATATGGTTTGTAACTTAAAGTAAAAAACTCAGTGACATTCACTCAGGACGTTAATTTTATGTTAAATAGGTGCATCGACTATATATAATAACAGGCATGATCAGCTTGATATATATAGTAACATTAAATACATAGGACATAGTATATATTAGATTATTTGTAGTGTTATAGTTCAAAATTGTTTAGGTAGTACGTTTTTCACACGTATTAGAGCAGTAATTTATATATTCTGAAAATAATAATTACACAATTCACGCCAGTTTAGAGGCATGATGTACAGAACAAACATGTGGTAGAAGAAAGTTTTAAGTATACTAGTTCAGTAATTGTTTAGGTAGTACATGTATTAAAGCAATCCGATGCATCAGCCGGGAATTTTTAATATTTCTTAAATGGACAGCCTGTTGATTTATGAACGGAGTAATTAAGGTCAATTCGTGTGCCAGATCGAATTGATGATAATTATCTACAACTAAAGAAATTAAAACGAAAACACAGAGCACGGAAAATCAAAGCAGTAATTACGTAAATATATGAATCAGGTCTACCTAAATGCGTGTGTCATGTGACACAGTGATATACTGTTTATGTTATTCGAATTAGTTAAACTTGCTAGGGACGGTGTTAACATATTGACAGCAAGTGGGTGGTTTTACTTAGGGAATGCACTAGTAAAGATGGTTAAACATTTATAGTTCCTATAATATCACTTGTGGAATGAGATACAACTACAGGTGCTAGAACATTCAATGCATTTTCAGAGGAGCAGTATGCATCAATGCACCGACTAAATAATGGGAGTGGTTTTATCGTACAGATAGATTGTGGTAGATTATTTCAGAGTCTAGAAAATTTACAGGTAAAGAAATTCATATAGGGAAATGATTTGGAATAAGTTTGTTTCACTAGTAACAAGGAATTACGGATTTCATAATGAGAAGTTTCTGCATATTGAATCACGTGATTGGATGTAAGGGATAGTTTATTAAGTATTTTGAAAAGATAAGATTTAGTTTGAGTCTCCTCTTCCATAAAGGGTCTAGCTCAGGTTTATTACATCTAGAATTATAAGTCAAGGTACAGTCAGCTCCAAGAATACGGTGTAGATCGTCTCTTTACTGATTCCAGCCTTAATTTATCCTTTATGTGCGCAGTATTAAGAATTAACATTCAGTATTCTAGGAATGGTCGAACACAAACTTTGTACATTAAAATACGTAACTCAATGTTATAAAGGTTTCGAGTTATGTAACGTACTAGACGTTGAGACTTAGAGGTCTGTTTCAATATCTGTTCTGTAAACGACAAGTCTTGGGAGTATCTAAGTCCTAAGTCTACTACTGTATGTAACCTAGATAACACTTCTCCATTTATGGTAATGTCTAGGTTGAGTGATGTATCGCCGAAGCATATCCATCCACATTTAGCCGTATTAAGCTCCAGTTGCCATTTTAAGCACCACTGTGCTACCTTGTTAAGCTCCATGCTGATGCAATTTTGCATATTTTTCAGCTCATGTGGAGAAAATGAATATACTACTTTAAGATCATCTGCATATAGAAGGGGCTTACCCACACAAAAACTTTCACAAATATCATTGATAAACACTAAAAAGAGCAAAGGACCTAAGACACTACCTTGTATTACACCACTTCTAACAGGGACAGCGTTAGACAATGAAGAGTTAATTTTAACTATTTGGTATCGATTGCTGAGAAAGGAATCAAGCCAAGCAAGCAAAGGATTTTGAACCCCATAAGATGCGAGCTTACCTATAAGAAGTTGGTGGCTAACCATGTCAAAGGCTTTAGAAATGTCCAGATATAGCACTAAGACTAGATATCCTTGGCTACGTAGAGAATAGACTAAATTAAAGAAGTCAAAATGACATGTCATGCAAGAACGATTTTTAAGAAATCCATGTTGAGTATCATTGATAAATTTTCCAGCAAGTAAATAGTTGGAAAGTTCATCACTTATAATTTTTTCCATAATCCTAGAAATAACTGGAGTAATATTTATTGGCCGGTAATTGTTCATGTCAGTCTTATCTCCAGATTTGTAACGTGGTATGATGTACGCGGTTTTCCAACAGTAAGGGTAAGAACCGGTTTCCATAGAGAGAGTAAACAGCTTTAGAAGAAGAAGTGGAATATCTGGACCACCATATTTGTAGAGAAAGGATGAAATCCCGTCTACTCCATGACCTCTCGAAAGCTTAAGGGTATTTATAGCCTTATTAATTTTCATGCATGTGAAGGAGATAGATTTTATTGAGTTGCTAGTCACGCACATAACTCTTGAAGCAGAGCCACTTATGATTTCTACACCATTCGCAAAAATACTACTGAAAAGGTCGGCCATGGTTTTAGAGTCGTATATAAAAGTGCTATTATGCTGGATGCACGGTATATCAACATTTCGAGTTGCTTTAGCGCGTTTATTGAAAAGGAGAGTTAAGTTTTGTACTTTCGAGTTAGTATTAAGTGCTAGTATCTCCTCATTAATGGCTTTTAACCTATGTTTCTCTTTAATTTGATTAAAAATTATTGTTATTTGTGCAACTGCTGTGAAGTCGTTTGACTTAACGATTCTGTAGGCGTTTTAGTTTATTACGATATTTAGCTGGTATATATAATTCGTAAGGTTTACTAAACCTGTACGTTTTAAGAGGTACACTGGAATCTAAACAAGAGTTAATGATCAGATAGAATTCGTCGATAGCATCCATGAGACTATTACATGAAAAAAAGTTATCCCAGTCTGAAAGTTTAATCAGTGAATGCAGGAGGTCCCAGTCAGCATGCTTATAGTCTCTATATTGACAGGTTTTTTGAATGGGTCGGTTATAAGAGGGATAGATAGGGAGAGCGCAAACTACTATCTTATGGTCACTGCTTTCAAATTCATTGTATACTTTTACAGATAGTGGGATAACATCTCTACTAAATATTAGATCGAGTATACTATCGCCTCTAGTTGGGGTACGAACCCACTGTGACCAGCAGTGCATGTTAATGGTTGCCGAGAACTCATCATTACATGACTGACAACTACCGGTACTCCAGTTAATCCCAGGATAATTGAAATCCCCAGTGATAACCTTAGCATTAAAGTTTAGAGCAGATGCATGTATGAATGCATTGATTATAAGATCATTCCCACTATTCGAACTATCAGGAGCTCTGTATATACATCCAAGGAGTAGACTATGATTCAGGGTGTTGACTGATATCCAGACTGATTCTGGTAAACTATTCAGGACACTATCTTCAACTTTATTATTTGTTAGGGTATCCAAAACATACATAATGCAACCACCTCGCTTAGTTTCTCTGTCACAGCGATAGAGTCGATAGTTCTGGATATTTAATTCTGAATCAGATACTGCTTGAGAGCACCATGTTTCAGTGATAAGTATGAAAGAAGGCTTGGCTAAAAAAGCTAATGTTCTCAAGGCTGAAATTTTGTTCAGAAGTGAACGTGCATTGATAAGTAATAAGTTTAAAAATGGGGTATGGAGTGTAAAAAAGCCGAGAGCTTCCCTATTGATGTTGTGTATTTGGATTTGCATAGACTGTGGTTTATTATGTTTGACTGATCATATGGGCTATCGCTTGAACAAACTGTATTGCTAGTGGGACCAGGGATTTCTGAAGGCAAAAAATCATTATTTTGATAAAGTGGATTAATTTGTTGAACTTGACTAGGCGGACAGTTAAGACAAGCACCTGCTAGTTGGGGTTGGGTTGATGTGAGTAACCTAGTAGTCCATCTTGCCCAATGGGAAAGTGTTGAGAAAAGTTACGTCTTACAGGTTTATTATTCAAAACGTTTGAGGGTAACCGTGGGGCACGTTGGTTCACTGTGGTCTGCACAATATTAGGCCTGCTTACATAATGATTGCAGTGGCCGTCTTGTGAGACATTTGAATCAAGTCTGCCCTTATAACCTCCCCTACGATGCGTAGGGTAAAGCATGGTGTCGGGAAGTATAGTCTTATTTTTATTTGGTAGGGCCATCGTAATATTTTTGTTATTGGGTCTAGAACCAGAAGGTTCTGTACATACATTCTTCTTACGTGGCATAGACCTTTTAATCTTGACTGTTTTTAAGAGCTGTCGCATTAGAACAAATTATTTGCTTATAGGTTTCTAATGGTAAACTGGATAATATCAGATTAGTGTCGTCATTAGATGTACATTGGTTATCAGATGTCACTACAGGCATAATAGGCAAATTAGCACTCTTCATTGGTAAATCAGAGTACTGGAGAACATGAGATACGGTAGTTGCGTCAGTGGATCCAGCAGCTGATGCATCGTGATTTGTTATGTTCTCAACGCCTTTATTTTCGTTCAAGGTAAGTTTTTGAGTAAGTCTTTGATTGATGGTCTTATCTGAGACTATACGAGCGTTTCTAAACTTCGTAAGCGCGCAGATTAGCTGCCCGGATTCTTTCAACTGTTCAGCTATTATATGAGAATCGAATCTGAACAAAACCGGGTGCGAGTATTTCTGGTGCTTTTTATTAAGTCGAATGCATTGGCATGGATTGTCTTGAAGGTTAGATGCTTTTAATATCGAATTCCTTACAGTTTTAATGGGGATTTGTCAAGTATATTGTAGACAACCACGTTATTTCGAGAGACTATTCGCTTGGTAACTTCATTAGCGATAAATTCGATAACGGATTCTGCTCTTATAATGTCATCAAGTTCCTCAGGAACGATATCTTTTGACAAAAGCAGTTTAAGGGATGATAGTGTCTTTATTTCTTGTTTCAGATCATCATGCTTTGATAAAGAGCTAGCAAGTGACTCAACTTTAGAACGCATGTTGTTTAGTTGCCTAAAGATATTGTTTAATTCACTCTTAATATTACCGATACTTTTTGATCTTGAGGTAGATCTCATTGTTAAATTAGAGACAGAGTCATCCAGCATCAGGTATGGTGTAAGACCACTCCCAAGATTATCAGCTTCATAAGGAGTAGCAGAGCATGGGGAATAGGGAACAACAGAATTGTTATTATCTGAAGTATTAGGGCTTCTCTGGGCTCGTTTTTTTGACAGTCGACCCATATCGCTTTAAGTATAAATTCTAAAGCTATTTATGAGTTATTAACTAGGATTCAACAGTATTCAAACAATATATATTAGATACCGTGTTATCGTAGCGCAAATTTCAAACGTACCGCAAAGGCGTCGTTTGGGGATTTGTGCGTCGTTTTATGTGTACATCCTTTTGATTCATGAACAGGAAATTCAACGTTATTTCCTGAGCCATAACAAACTATTATCACTCATTCATTAACAACTCGTTTTTATCCATCGTCTCTTTTTTATCACCTATAAATTTACTTCCTATCCTTTTTATGATTTCATCTTCAACATATAGATACTAATCAGTCTTAACTATTATGCTAAATATGTTGTTTTCTCTTGTTTCTTAATTCGTTTTGAATTGAACTTCGTTGACTGCGGCCATTTGCAGCTGATGAGAAGCCGTGAAATATAATGAATTCATTACGTTTTGCGAATATTTCTCCCCTTGCGTTATATGAATTTATCAAGCGATCAGGATGTATGAGATAATAAGTTAGTAGGTGTCATTACCAAAGTTTGATTTGATAATTTCGAATAAATTGAGCATTGGGTTTATTGTTATAAATAAAAATAATATATTTGTAATATCCCAATGAGTAGAAAATTGGATTTTCTGACGTTTCGTGACTTAGTGTAAGTCACTTTTTCAGAGAATAAATAACCAAATTAAAATTAATCCAAGTTTAAATAGTACAACGGAACAATTCAAGAATATTGTGATCAATCAAAAACAGGTCTAAACAAGCTGATGTCATGTCATTTCTGTCAAGGTGATTCATAAGCTTTTAATCCCGACCGAATTACAACCCACGATATCCAACCTGTTTATAGAAAGAGAACGCCACTATTTAAGTTCATCGAAACACCGAGAAATTAAAAAATTCTAAAACATTAAAGAAAAGAAGAAAGATAAGAAAACATCAACAATAAAATACAATTCGAATGATCTAAGAAGAACTGTTCATAATCTTTATAACAGAAACTTAAACAGTCACGAACTCTACTAAAGAAGGGATTAAATTTCAATTTACACAGAAAACCACTTAGCACTCTTGAAATTGCTCCAATTATAGAACTAATGATCGCACAACTACCGGAAAAAGAGTCGCATTTACTACGTCAAAAGACATCCCATATTCTAACTAAACAAAAACACATTACACCAAACATTTCAAAAGAAGAATTGAAGGCTCTGCATTCACTTAAAAAAGACAAAACGATTATCATCACAAAAGCCGACAAAGGCAACACAACAGTAATCATGAATAAAACAGATTATATTAATAAAGCTCTTGAACATCTCTCAACAGGACCTTATGAAAAGATCAATCCAAAAACTTCTCTAACGATTAAGAATAAAGTCAAATTAGAAAAACTTCTGAACGAGCTAAAACCAATCATTGGGGTCTCGCTTTGGTTTGCATTGCATCCCAAATCATGTAATGTCTCACGGTTTTATGGCTTACCAAAAATTCATAAACCAGATATTCCTCTAAGACCGATAGTAGACTTCACAAACACCCCAACATATGCATTATCGAAATATTTAAGCAATATATTAAAACCACTACAACTCAACTTACATAATATAATTAAAGACACATATGACTTTAAATCAAAATTATCCGGATTAATCATCGAGAAGAATGAAATCATGGTAAGCTTTGATGTCGTTTCTTTATACACAAGTGTTCCCATTGATAAATGCTTAGAATTCATTAGTGGTTTACTTGAGAACGACAATACTCTTCCTGACAGATGTCCGTTGAGCATCAGTCTAATCATGAAATCCTTAAAACTTTGCTTAAATTCAACGCTATTTACTTTTAACGGTATGTTATTCAAACAAACTAACGGTGTAGCGATGGGATCCCCCGTGTCCCCGATTGTAGCCAACCTTTTTATGGCATACATAGAATCAAATATCTTCGCCCACAACATTATACCACGAATTTGGCTTAGATATGTAGACGATACATTTGTTGTTATAAAAAAGACTCATCTAAGATCTTTTTCAAAACGAATAAATACACTTTCATCGCACATCAAATTCACGAAAATGAAAATGTACATGGTGAGCTACCATTCTTGGATTGCTTAGTAAAAAGAAATCCAAATGGAAGTCTAAACCTATCCATTTACCGAAAACCGACGCATTCAAATCGTTATATTGACTTCCTTTCAGTGCAAAGATCTCGCTAGCCTTAAATCTTTTTAGAAGAGCTAACAAGATCATCACATCAGAGGAAGACAAACAAAAAGAACAAATGAATATAATTAGCATCTTACAATTTAATAATTTTCCTATGAAGATTATTAGAAGCATATTAAAACAAAACAGTTTATTACATTATAATAATGATTCGAATGAAATGCCATGGATTGGTACTGTAGTCCTACCATACCGTCATGGCACAACAGAAGAAATTCAAAGAATCTTAAAACATCACAGAATTAAAGTGTATTACAAAACAACGAACACACTACGTAATACTTTAGTTCGCCTGAAAGAAAAAATCCCTTTCATGTCCACACAGAACTGCGTCTACAAATTAGGTTGTATCGATTGTGATGCCTATTATATTGGAGAGTCATCCCGCGAAATCTTGACTAGAGCCAAAGAACATATTAGGTACACAAAGAAACCTCCTAACAATCCTGTAGAATTGAACCAACTTCAAATTAAATCGGCAATAGCAGTTCATGCCATTTTCAACAACCACCAAATCGATTTTAAAAATATCAAAATATTGCAAAAAGGCTTTTCCAACTACAAAGAAAGGAGGGTAGCTGAGGCGTTCCATATAATGCTTAATCCTACTTCTCTCAATAGAAAGAAGGCCTTACCATACATCCTACTTGGACCATCTATCCTAACCATTCAGTCTGATCGTATTTACAATTTCACACTATCATATTACAAATTTAAACTCTATCCTTTCTTACCATAAGGTCACACAGTTTTCATTCTTAAACAATGCACATATACATACACAAATCACTTATGAATCACCTTGACAGAAATGACATGACATCAACTTGTTCAGACCTGTTTTTGATTGATCAAATATTATTCTTGCATTGTTCCGTTGTACTATTTAAACTTGGATTAATTTTAATTTGGTTATTTATTCTCTGAAGAAGTGACTTACACTAAGTCACGAAACGTCAGAAAATCCAATTTTCTACTCATTGGGATATTACAAATATATTTTTATTTAAGATAATAAGTTCAGACTTTACAAACGATTTTAATTAATACTGCATAACCGTTAGGAAAACAGTACGGTCTTTTCTCCTACAATGTTCTCTCTAATGACCTCTTACGTCAAACCAGTTTGTTCATGTTTCAATGCTTTAAGTGATTTTATTTCAGATTTACCTTACCATTTCATGCAATCCATTTCCGTTAATCCATTAATCTATGGATAATCCCTATGAGAATCGTGACCAATGCCGTTTTAAAGATTCTACGGAAGATTTGAAGATAGTTTATGATGTACCAGCCTCATATTATTCACTTGAACCATATACCTATGCGAGTATGTGGTAATTTAAACAGGTATAAGACACGAAATTAATCTGGCAATCATATACGTTATGTATTTTAATCCCATTAATTATCTCGTACTTATTCACATGATCAATTATGGGCTTTTATCCGTGTACTCTCTCCAAGAATTAGGCTTATCAATAAGGTTTTAACTGACCTAATAACCAACTTTCTCCAATCGTTTATGACATCATATCGTGTTTATTTTATGATAACATTGTGTGTATAAATATGTCATTTTAGTACATAAAAAGTTTATTATTCTGGCTAGCTGTCCTATCTTTGATTTCAAATGACATTATAGATTATGTTAATTATTCGGTCTCTTAGACAGCCACATCGCATCACTGATTATCATCGATTGATCAGCATTCTTTTCTTTCACTTTAATAATCTTATATTTGCTTGTCATAAAATTTTTATTCATAACAAGTGTTTCTACACGTGTGATTGTATGTTTGCCACTTAACTATCTGGATTATATAAACATACAACAATTCACTCAACGACTGGTCGCTGCGTCAATCCACACACCAAACTGTTGATTGATATATCAATTCGTACAGTACACAATGCACCACACCTCTTTTACCTTTTGGACCTTATACTTTTTGTCTTCTGTTTCTAGTGTGTCCGAAGTACGTCAATTCCCTAAACGTTTCGTATTAAGCTTTTATTATCACATTGTCGAGGAAATTTTGTTATGCAATAAGATTAGTCTAAGAAGCATACGAAATTAACCGAGATATGGAACAGCTGAAAACGGACTCATTTACGTTCTCGTGGCCTGGCGTCAGTTGGGGAACTAAGGAAAAACATGGAGCAATAGACCTCTTTTATGTCCTAGTTTAAGGCTCATTCCGGAATCAAACAGATCTCCCAGTTACTCAGGAAATTCCATTACCTTTAAACCACTGAGCTGCAATCCGATGACCCACACTTGTGATCTTAGTCAGCTCGAATTAAGGATCTACAGTCACTCGATATCATCGGTAGAAAAATACCTCCGATCCGACTTGGTTAAGCTCCACCAGCTATGACTTCAGCTTTTGGTTTAACGATACAAATAATATGACGTTATCACTTATCTGTATTCATTTGTTACTATTTTCTGTAGCTTATTATTGTGGAAATGTTTGTGTTTATGATTATACAGATTCTATAGTAAAACCCTTTAAAATATCTACCTTATATTCTAATCAGTGTTTTATATTTCGATTCAGCAAGTGTACAGTCAAATATATCAAGCACATGCTGTTTTTCCACCATGTTATTTTTTATTCTAGATACTCCCGATATATCCGTGAGTTACGTCCTCGTACTATGTTGCATTCTAGTTGTGCTTATTCTGTGCATTTGGAAACCTCTTTGTGTAAGTTCTTAAGTTCAGTTATTTAGCCATTTCTATTGGTTGTATGTCGACTGTATTATGTTCCTCCACTTCATTAACAATAAGTTCGTTAACTTACTCTATTTGTCTCATGTGATCAATAGGTTACACCTTTTCCCATTTTTTTCAAAACAATTAACAAAAGAAATACTAAGACAAATTGTCACAACTCGGTGCTATTGCATTTGGAATCCACATGAGTACATCTATATTGTACCAAACTATAATATTGAATAAAGCCATTAATAATGATAATAATAAAAAGTAAAATATTGGATCAAAACATAGATCGGAGTATAAAGTTCAACGTCCATATTATCCGAATACTTTATTTACAAAGTTCAGTGAAATCTATGGGGTGTGGCCCCCTAAGAAAACCACCTGCTTCGGTTTGGGCACCCGGGCAGTATCACAGCCCACACACACAAATATGGTGTGGCGCATATATATTTGGTGCCCTCTTGTACCGATATTTATGTGTTGAAATAAATGGTTAACCGGCTGTTATTTCTAACCTGTTAAAAAATCGGAACAATAATCAGTGAATCAAAAGACAGCTTATTATTACGACCATATTAAGATACCATAAAATCATTCTTTTATAGTTATCCAATAAAGATACCTAAACTAAAGCTTTAACCCGTAGTTAAATGCCTCATTATATAAAAGTCTAGGGAATGTATCTAGAATTCTTTACATCTCTAAGTATTTTCACTTGTGTTGTTTTGTGAAGAAATTTGTATAAAGAAACTTTGTTCTTGGTATCTCAGGAATTTTTCAGTTCCAATAATTGAATTAACTTTTATCAGGCATCTGCAGTGGAGCACTGTTAATAATCTATATGCGATTAGACTGGAACATGTCTATTCTATTGTTTTTCACCGGTTACTTTCTCTGTCTAATTTACTTGTTTCTAAAGAATCCCTAAAAACACATCTCATGAAGTAGAATATTCTCTTAATTTAATATGCTACTGAATATACTAACTTCCTTCAGTAACGTAATTCTGTATATGCACATATTGTAACTACCGTGCCTAATTCAGATTTTATTCTCACCCTATCGTCGCGTGTAATTGGGATGTGTATGTATGTGTGCACTTTAGTTTTTGATCCTAATAAAGCTCTACCTTCATTTTCTGTTTTATTTTGCTTTATAATTAGTTTGTCTTAATCTTTTACGGATAAATGACAGTAATGCTGTTTATTCATTATCCGTTAGTTCCGCTATAGTCTAACGGTGTTGTTTATTTTAACTATTTATAAGATTTTCAATTCCTCTAAATGGTTGAACTAATTTTGTTCTGCGTTTTACACAACTGAAAACGTAATATTATTCCAAATGTATTTGTATGTACAGTAACATCTAACGGTAGCCTTTGGAATCCTCACTTTTTAGTTAACGTAAACATCTATTGATTATATTTGATCAATCACTGTACCTGAACCGTACGAATATTCCTTTGCCGATGAAAATTTTTGATCGTCGACCTTGAATTAGAAGGATGAAGCATTCTGTAGACATATATGGTAATGTTTTCTCCAAAGAACACTACTACTGTTGCTGTTGGAATACTGTTTTCCTAAGCACCGAATTTCGATTTAAACAGCCGAGTAATAGTACTACCAGTTTACCACTAAACTCAAAGCTGAGTGTATAAACTTGTGTCTAGTAAATGAATTACACTATTACTAGTTCATTAATTATTTGTCAGAAAACCAGACTAACCATTCTCAAGTCCAGGTAAGCATTTCTGCGAAGTGTAATAAATAAAATTCAGAAAAATTTCGTGTTTGCTTAACAAACCTTAAGCACAAGTAATATTAATCGTTTAATCAGTGTACTATCCATGGGATAAACGAATACAAACAGTAAAACTAAGTGTTTGATAGATATATGTAAAAAAATCGTTTAATAAACTGAAAAAGTAATAGTAAGGTAACACCGGTAAATTTAAAGAGAGTTACCCTCTCCGTGTATAATGATAACTCGAGACCACAAAGTTGAAATCACAAGAATATTATTTTTGCGGACAAGGCGATGTTTTTCTTAGGGCATCTTTAGAATTAACCATAATCGTAATGTCATTAAAATAAGTTATTTCTGTTTTAGTAAACATAAAGATGTTGATATTACCACTTACTTGATTGAATCATAATTCTTAATCCTTTTCCAATGTCGACGATAATATAACAGTTGTATAGTGAATGCTTTTCGGTTCGCAGAACTATTTTACTTTATCCCAGTTAATAATCCATAAATCATTTTGACGCATGATAATTCTTCATAGCGACTTTGTGCATTGACTAATGTACTGTGAATAATAAAGGCTAAACTCATATTACTCGTAATAATGTAATGTTGTTTCAAGTATATTGTTATTCAAAATTAATATGAATTGCCACTTAAACAGTGCTTTTGAGATAAAGCGACTTCGAGTTAAAAAGTGGCATTCTGCTTGCACAATATTTTACATTGGTTATGTATTTTCCATTCTTATCCTGTAATTTCACTCACAAATATATGCAAAAACGTATGGGGTGCAATTTAAAGCTGAGTATGTAGAATTTATAACTTATAACTGGTTTGCCAGACACCTGTTTATCTACATAGTATTTAATTTCATCATAAGAGTTAGAGATACTTCCAGGTTATTGGGACCGAAGTATATGAAATGGGGCGTACACGTTCAATCAGCTGCTGGATATTCGAGTGCTTTAGTCATTAGACAATTACCCCATATCCATCTCCTAGATGACCACACACAAAACGAACTTCATAGATCAAGTTACGGAAAAATTACTCAATACTTCACCGATGTTTAGAGTGTCGACTCTTGAGATATAGCATGCATCAACAGAACTACTTTTCAGAGTTTTAGGCAACAATACCTTTTATTCAACCTGTATTAAATTGCTAACATTGGGAGCGGTAAGCTCGAAGGGCCACCAAACTATATTGTGAATGAAATCGGCATACCATTCAAATTACGTCGACTATTGCAAGCTAAATGTGACACACTTATGTATTAAAGATAAATAGTTAAGTAGTAGAGAGAGCATTGATACATTCGTTTGGTTTCAGTCTGCGATAACTTCGAGTAAGCAGCACTCTACACTCATCACTTTTCGAGGAACCGAGTCAAATTTTTTCAGGTCTTACTCAATGAAGCGTTATCACTGAGTCCCAACCCATCTTTGTAACTTAAATCACGTCGCTAATGAAGTAGTTATCCACTGATAACAGCGGATATTTTTCGCGCTACATAATAATTTGGCCAAATTTGGAGAGATAAACCTCTGAATGTCAACTCAGTAGCCTAAAATGACTGTATTTGCAGCTGAATCTGATACTCCTGAGTTGGATTTCGTATGGAGTGGTTAATGAGCACGACATGAGGCTGTTAATCAACCTAGGAAAAAATAGTTGTCTAACCCTCGATGGTTTTTTAAATGGTATCCTTCGTAATGCAAGTGACATTATTAGATCTAATTCATATTTATAGAGATAATTTTTGTTTCTTTTTTATTGTAATAATTACTCTGCTAATTGAATAAATAATAGTGTTTATTTGTTCATTCTTGAACTGTGTATTTTACATGTTTCAGCATATATTGTACAATATATACGGTGGGTGTTGTTCACGTTCTCGTGTTAGTAGAATTGATCTGAATAGCAAAGTGGCATATCGTCATTTAAATACAGAGGAGTTTTAAATCCGTTGATACTATCATTGGACATATCATATTACTTGTTGCATTGGATATTTATTCGTATATACACGAACAATTTGTTTCTTTTACATGTATGCATCACACTTGTTCTTTTTCTCACTGTTCACAAACATCTCTCACTTAGTTGTTGTTTAGAATTCTTTTATATTCCTCTAAATTATTTTGTATTTGAGTATGATAAATATATCGTAGGTCAAATTTGATAATTTTAATCCTTAATCTTCTTCATCATCAGTGTGTTTTCGATTGTATGCTATTTGAGGTGAATAGCTCTTTTTTATTGGAGAATTTTCATATGACGGATAAATGAAAGCACTAGGTTCCGAATAATCTCAAAACCGAATCATATGATTATAAAAATCCGAGTACATTGTATAATTTATGTAGTGTTCGTAAGTTGTCAATTGACGCTTGATCTACTAATGTGATTTTACTAAAAACGGAGAAATTCAATGTTGTCTTAAATTTCTATATTAATACTTGAGTGATAATTGTACGAACAAGTGTTAATAAGTTTCTTTATTTGCAAAGCTGACGAAACGCTACTACATCGTGAACTTTCAGCAATCTTAAAATATTTATGTTGCCTACTGGCAAATGAGTTAATTTAGAGGTATGGTCAAGAAAATTCCTCTTAAAAAAGTAATAAAGAGTTTATTTCTACATTGCTAACAAATTTATCAATGTTTTTGATCAGTTTTTTTAACTTTAAAATCAAGATTTTCAGCGCTTGATTCTAGGTTAGTTTCTTCATTAACTTTTTATAAAGCCGTAGTTAGTTTTCCAGATGACTACACACTGACTTCGATATATTTGCAAAATTACTCGAAAATTGGGACAACTATCTGAAGGATATATGAGTAGTTTAACACTACAAAAATGCTAACTAATAATATGATTTATTTGAGACTCCTTTATTACCACTTTGCACCAGTACTGTTGAGCGTTCCGCGTGTTTTGGATTTGTATTTCCATTTCTATTCCATCATAACAGCAAGCAAATTCTTATCTATCCTAAGCTTCCCAACCACTCTACATATTTACTCAAATTGTCAGTCATCATTAATAAAATTCATCATTTGTATCTTGATTGGTTCAGCTATGTAGCATTGTTAAATCATATTAATACGTAATAGCCAGAAACTGTGCAAGGTGATATTAAAGGAGTAAAACTAAAAAATTTTTTATAGAATAATCTAAATAATAAAATGTTAACTCGAATCATTTTATATAGTATTCATCATAAGTCGATCTTCATCTATTACATATTAGGTATGGTTTGATCATCTGTTCAAATAACTGAACATTATTTTCAATTTATTTAGCGTTCAATAGTTTGATTTCTGATTCAGTAAGGACCTCTCATCATCATAATTGTTACGTACTTCTGAACTCGTACATAATTCAACCGAACATCCTAATGAGTATATTGAACAACATACCGGGTTTATACTACCTGGATTATTTCCTACCCTTGGACACAAAAAAATTAAGAATACAACGTGATTTACTTCTTGCTGTCACTAACTCGAATGAGTAATCCATAAGTTCGTATTGAGTAACTTAGTGTACGTTCAAGAAGTGGTCATTAACAGTGTTAGTCGAATGGGACGAAACTTCACCAATCATGTGTACATTAGAACTGTCATAGTATTTGCCTCAAAGCCCTTTCTCTATACGACTGTAGCTGAGTTTTTATAAATAAACTTTCTAACACTGATGGAATATATTCATTACAAATCAACATAAGCTCATAAAAAGTCCGACCAAGAGTTACTAAGACAACAATTCTTTTTGATAAAATTTCCATTATTACCATACATTTATTCCCTATTTATCTAGACAACTAATCCTAAATTGTGGATGAAATATTTTGGAGTCTCTAAGTACAGCAATTTTCTAATTTCTGACTAATTTACAAGCAAATAGAAACGTCAGTGATGGGAGGGGGGAATCAATTTACCGAGTCAAATCTTATCATCAATTTATTAGACTTATAAACACTGTTACAATGTGCAAGAGATAATAGAATGATTTTCATGAAACTATTATTTAAAAGTATCATTCTTAATGCACTTGAAAAATTATTAATAACTAGACTGTATTAATAAATATATTAATGGGGAAAGGATTTACAAAGTGACTACATGGTGTCTACTTCAGCTCTATTTCTGACATGTTATAGCCATGGTTTATGATAACAGTAATAATAATAAAGTATATTGCATTACGAGTTGATCTAGTTTGATAGAGTCAATCACAAAAACCGATGCCAGTGTTAAAATTATATTTGAACTAATCTTAACCATTTTAATTCCAACATTTTGTCCAGCAAACTTATTTAGACTTCTTCAGTGTAATGATCAAAATCGAAGTTATCAAAGAACATATAATGTTTAATAATTAAATCAAATCTATTCCCTCTTTATCCAATCATATTCAGATGTTAATTTTATTAAGTAGGACATGTGAATTATGCAAAAATAGATAGATGTGTAAATATATGCGTGTGTATATGTACGTTTACGTTATAACTAGTTGATATTAGTTGTTAATTTGTTTAATAGTGGAAGTCGTGAGTCGATTAAAGCTAGATAACCATGGAAAATCTGAAAGCACTGAACGGCCGTTCCGCCCTAGTACGGGATTCTTCAGCAGTGCGCATCCACGACCCGGCTCACAGGATTCGAAAACAGGACCTATCGGTCTCTCGCGCGAACACTTAACCTCTAGACCACTGAGCCGGCATTCAACACTGGTAATGTATAACTCCAACTAATCCACTAATAGTTCACACTGAAAATAAATAAATGTAGTTGATTGATTGGTAGTGTGTGTGTATATGTGTTTGAGTTATTAATAGTTGATTTTAAGTGTTAATTTATTCTTGTTAGAAGTAAGAATAAAAATGCAGATTGAAAATATCTTTTGAAACGTCGATGTGTACACTAAACGAGAATCATCAAACACATAGTTGTGATAAAATATTCTAATTAATTTCCCCCAGAACTACAGAGCATGTAGAATAAACTGGTTGGATAGATATAGGATCTAATTGCTTGTTAATCGTCGTCTTCCAAGGGTTGGGTAGTTGAATACTATATTTTATGTTTAGGATCATATTAGCCCATAAATACAACGCCTCTGCTGTCAATCTTTATGCGTGCCAAACTCTTTCTGAAGTATTTCGGTCCCTTCGAATTTGATCTTGTGTCCTGTTCGTAACTCATGGAACGATATCGCCGACCTATTCTCATGTTTCTTTAGGTTCACTGAGGATTTGGGAACATGTTCCAAACACTGTTTTTGTTCCCTCATCCCCGCATTCAATCGTCTAGATGTTTCTCCCATGTAAGCTGCATTACAATCTTGACAGTTGATCTCATAATCAACATTCTGTTGTTCTTCCTTTGGAAACCCTATCCTTAACTTTGCGGGGATCTTATGGTTTCACTAGTCCAAAAATACACTTATATTGTGTTTGTTTAGAACCTTAATTTCTTCCGATATCTCTTTACCGGATGGGGTGACCACTGTGTTCTTCCATTCTTTGTTTTTACCTTATTTCGGACGATCTTCTTTAAGAGCTCTTTAGGGTAATTATTTGCCCTAAACGTAGACAATAATATATTCAGTTCAGTTTGTTGATCTTTCACCACAGTGAGATTATAACTATTAATGAAATTTTTCACCACTGTGACCTTCGCACAACAAGCATGAGCTGAACTATAATCTAAATGTCTCTCAGAATGTGTTGATTTCATGAATACATTGAGTTTTAACTTACTGTTATGTCTTCTTTCAACTAAAAATCAAGAAACGCTAGTTTGTGGTTAGTGGACTGTACCTCCTTGCTTAACTCAATGCTGTCTGATATGTTATTTTCGTTTTCAAATGTTTCTTTTACAACATTTCGTTTAATGATGAAAAAAAAGAGTCGTCTGCATGCCTCAACCAAACTTTGGGTCGATTTACACGTTTTGTGGTCGCACTGGTTTCTAAGGGATGCATGAATAAATTCTCTACAATCAGAGAGACTGGTTAACCCGTTGCCACACCTTTCTGTCTCTATAGATACCCTCGAAATAAGAATAGGGTGGATCGTAAACAAGATTCTAAACATTTAATAACCTCGGGAGGATCTCACGGGCATCGTAACTTCAGGTGTGTCGGATTCTAAACACTCATCCAATGTTCTGTTGATTGGTACATTAAGAAATAAGGAAGAAACATCGAAACTTGCCATCAATTTATCCTCTTCCATGAGAATGGTTTCAATATTATTCTTGAATTCAGTAGATTTTTTGAGTCCACGATTAACCAATTCGTTTTATTATTTGAGTATCCTGGCCATGTGTTACGTCCTTGGTCTGTTACCCACTTTTTGTTGCTGAGGCTAACTTTTCTAATCTAGATTATGACCCTGACGCGATAGGCTGCCCGCTTAACCTTGAGGCAATTCAATGCTGGTTTAATTGCAGGTATAATATCGAAAGGTGATAATCGTGGAAATTAAGACCCTTTTTTAATAGAAGAAATTTCGTGGATATTAAGCTTTCTATTTGATAAATCAACGATCAATCTGTTATTCAATGTGCTAAATTTGTCTCCCGTTCTGTAATGTGTATTTGAGAATTTCTGAAACTTTCTAATTTATTGTTGTTTTGACTATTGATGATGTAACTGGTCTCTGTGTTTAATAAAGGAAAGGTTAATTACTAAAACCTAGTTTACTGCAGAAATTAAGTAGTGTTTATGTGGTTATAGAATCATTTTGAGAAGTTTAAAAATGATAGAAAAAAACTTGGATATCCCACCAGTCAAGTTAGAGAAAGACATAAATATGTCACTATCTTGATATCTAGGGATTTTCTCAAAGAGACTGACCTGTTTAAAGGGATTTAAGATCACTTTTAATCTTTTTGGGATTTTAAGAATAGCTATAGTAATTGCTCAACATCATTTGCTACCAAACTGTGTCATCTAAGGATTATCCGAGAAATAACGCAGTGTAAGATACTACTACTAGAATCTACCGATAAGCAGCAGTATTTGTAAGAGTTAAGTAATACTGTTGCTAAACATTTTTTATTTTATAACTGTCCAAATAATCGCAGTATTTATCAGAGGATAGTGCAAAATAGCTTTACTGTTGTTATTAAAAAATTATATTGTATAAATAGTCGTTTTGTAGTGAATGAGAACACTAGTGGGGACAATCGAATATATTTGAACACAAAATTGCAGAATCTCTTAGTAAAATCTAAGAACCATATAGAAAATACTTCATTTACAAACTGTCGATCAATCTTCTCAGATTTCACAGCAATCGTTCTTTTTTTTCGTTCTCTTTTCTTCGATCTTCTTAAACTTCTGCTGCCAGGTATTTCACTTTCGATTGATGATGCATACTACTTATGTCTATCGACATCGGTAGCACGCACTACATATATATTCAGATGGATCGATATCATTTTATTGGCGTACACTTAATTAAGTAATCGATAGCGATTAATTCTATTTATGAAAGGCCACCCACTATTTATTTACATATTTTGATTGATTATTATTGAAAAGCGAAAATAGCGTATATCGACTTCAATCACTGTTTATTTTCTACAAGTAGGTCTAATTATTGATTTTTTAAAAATAAAGTTTGATAAACAAGATATATTACTACCGATGAGTTTTCATCTTTGATTTCATGAAATTTGGGCTGCATTTTCTTAAAATGGAAATTTTTCACATTCGTAAACTTGACTGTGTTCAACGCTGATCTTCAAGTTTTATGTAGTTCGAATCCAGTTTACTAATATCTTTGTTTATTTCACTTGTTTCTCAAATTAGAACATATAATCAAGTTGTAATTCAAATTTAGGCAATATAGCTGAGAATAATTCACATACTAAAAATATTTGAAGTTTCCAAAATTTGCTCAAAATCATCGAAAATAGCAAAGATGCGTTCACTGTTTGTTTTTGCCCATTCTTCAGGTTTCTTTTTATCTACACCTAGCCTTTTCTGCTACTAACAGTTTTGTTACTACTTTAAGTGCTAGGGGATTCGTTTCGACTATACTACCTTGCTGTGTTAGGTTAGAGAATTTTGGTCGGCGGCCTATGCTCCTATGAGGAGTAACAGGTGTAAGTAAGTGCTAGTGTGATGTGACAACTTGAACTGATGCTTTGTCAGGTTCTAGATTTTATATTACTGACTAATATTTGGGGAGGTGTAACACTGATTGAGAACTGTTAGATAATAAACAACTATTTCTTCCATGTTTGGAACATTTCAAGGGTTTACTCATTTCCCCACACTGGATTTAACACATGAGTTTTGGGCCTCGTTACAAGCGGTAAATCTTCAAACCATTAAATCAGAATCCCAAGTTACTCTTCTTATTGGTAAATCTCGAATTCCTTGGTCCAATCCTAGTAAGGTGTTGTGGATGCTAACTAATGTTTAGTCCAAAATAGCAATTCAATGCTCCGTCGTTCGCTATAAAAACCAAATTCCACTCAGTCAAGCTCCACAAACTCTCCACTTTCTTATTAAATATATTTAGTGTTCAGAGTAATGTGAAAAGGGTTGAGAAATATCGGGCGTAAACAGTATAGCATCATGTAACTTATTTGTTTTTCATCTGAAATATTATCTTCTAAAGTTTATAAATTTGACTTAAATGAACCGACCAATTTTTAGTAATAGTTGAAACTCATTCTTCATATTGCTCGTTATTTTTTTAAATTTTCAGTGTCCTTATCAGTAACATTAATTATTTGTACTGAGTTTGTAAACAGTTTGCAGACTCGCTTATATGCAACTTTTGAACCGCAGACATAAATCTTAAAAGGAAAGACAATAGAGACTTCAGTTTCAGAGTTACTTTGGTTACAAAACTCATGAAATACGTATTTGGTTATCAATAACACCGTTATTTTGAAAGTTTATAAGAACAATGCCTAATTAGTTGTATTCTAGGTGTTTGAACAGTTAGATTAGAAAAAGATATTAATGGTTTTGATTCTAGATTTGGCTGAAAATTTGTTGAATGACTTGATTATAGGTATTGTGTTATGTTCCTGCTGCTCTCTCGTTAGCAGGATAAAATCCAGATGTGCTCAGTGCAAGTTCGAATCTGTTTGGTTCCTTTTAAATGAATCAGCTCTTGACAATGGATCCGGAAGCCTCTAATCTAAATTCTACAAAAAGTGAATTCGTTTTTTTTTCAGCTCATTTTTGTCAAGTGAAGCGTAGTGGTAAAGGATACTATTCAGGGAAGATTATTACACCGGGGTACTTAAAAATATATATAGATATTTTCAACAGGTATCCTCACAGCATATTGTTACAAATTCATTCCTTATAAGGTTTCTTGTAAACTAGTCTCATTTTGAAATATGCCTATGTCTAGTTGTCAGGACATGTTACGCAACTTTGATCGTATGTGTATTTAAAACCAGAATTTTACTGTCTAATAGTTACAAGTAGCGATTGAGCTACTGAGAAATAATCCCACTAATCCAATGCTCAACAGAGATACGCGAAATTCCGGAATAATTTAAATTGGAATTAAGTATAGGTTCTCAATGAAACCACCAGGTGATAGTCAAACTGTTTGCCGAATCAAACACAACCTGCAAATGTCAACTTTATTGTGTTTGGGATAAAACTTCAGTCATAATTAGTTCCTTTCTTTTTAACTAGAGAGTTAGTTACTTGTAAGTTGCTTGAAACCACGATGAATCAATTCTTCAGTTATCTCTGGCTTTTAATGATTGTCCAGATATATGAAAATAATTTGAAAAATTATCATCTTTAGATATATGAGAATAACTTAAAGTAATTATTATCCCTACCAGTTACCTATTGATTTAAAATAACTCATTAAGATTAGACTGGTGAATATATGTATAACCTAGTTTCAGCTCGACTGTAATAGTAGACGGTATTGTACATTTCTGCTTTCAAATGTTTTGTACAGTGAATATATATTTCAAGGTTTCGTTACTCATTATCACATGTTGATTTCAAAGTTTTGAAATAGAGTAACAAACATTTACTCTCATTATGCTCCATGAATTTTCCGCATTATCCTCCTAACCGACCCGTTATGACTTTATTTTTCTTTCAGATTCCACAACCAACTAGTTAACAGCCTTCATGTTTCTTCATTCAAATTCATTGACCAGAATATTTAACTCCAGTGAGGTCCTAAACATAACCTATCCTTTCATTGGTTCCTCATACTACTGCCACTGGTTGACACAAACTTTTGCATCCCATTATGAAAACCTTGGCTTTCTATTAAAACTTTATGAAGGTCTAGTATCGTCCCATTTTAAAATTAAACTGTTTACCATAAAATAACAAATAACCATTTTTAAACAATTACCAAGTATTTCACACATATCAAATACATTTATCAAGTACAAAAACATGAAACATGATACTACCATACAAAGTTAGATTAATTTTAATATAAATAATCTGAGTACTGATGACTTTTCAATAATTCATTATGCTTACGAGCTTCATAGAAAAATTGTGGAGTTTTAATTGTGTACCTTGAGAAAAAAAAGACACAAATGTCTATAAAAAAGGGCATCAAGTTAAATTATCAATTATATATTACTATTTCAACATTAAAAAGTCCGTATTTGAGCAGCGAAATCTTTATTCCCAAATAGTTCACCATCATGGTTCTGCTTACATTAATATGATAATGGCTAAGGATTTGGTGATAAAATCAATATCGATCAAGTCAGGTGTTAAACCTATTGTCAACAATCTGGATCAACGTACATACGTATTAGATCCTATGTTGTCCATGACTGAGTGTTGAATTTAAAAAAATAGCTGACAGGAGTTATAATGAATTTTCTAACTTTTGTTTGATATAATCTCCATTTTGTAGTCCTCTTTTAATGAATAAAAAACCGCTTACTTAACCAATGTCTTAATTATCAGTTATAGCCTATTTATTTAAGCATTATTGTAAAGATAAAAGTTTAATAACAGCGACTTTATTATTTTATTTGATCTGTCTTTTTATCTTTCAAAACATTTCGTTCATATACGTGTTAGGATTTGCAGAACCTTGTAACATTTTGGTTAACAAAATAACTGATTGGTTGAGTGATGAAAAAAATGTACGGAAATTTTGTGGAGTAAGACATGAAAATCACTAGACAGGTAAGATTTCCAATTCTGATTTACAGTTTAACATTATTAATTGATATGGTTTAAACTAATTTTCGTGTGTTTCTGTATTCACCCATGTTGGTGATGTTATATCTCTAGTTAGCAGGGCTGGAAAGCATCTGAATAACTAGCTTACTGGTCTTTGTTCCGTTGCAGACTAGGTAAACTTGTAATCGATTAAAACATAGCAATATAATAACCGCATCTCTGTGTGATAGATTTAATGTGTTTTTTTTTCATTTTTGTGCCTCCTAACTGATTTGTCATCACCATATAAACACACAAACGTATATGTACTCTCTTCTAGTAACAATGTACCTGAAAGTCAGGTGTGAACTTGTTAACGATTGGATGTTAACATCTCAGTGTATTAAATGTACAAAAGTATTTAATTGTTGTAATCGGTGGTCCTTAAATGTTTGCGTAATTTGCCCATAGAATTTTCAGTAGTCTCATTTTTGAGGTTAGATGCAAAATATTCTTAACTCTCTGGACAGTTTGAATGAAATTACTACTCTGATAAATTGTTGAAAACCTGGTAATGAGTAATTTATGTTTGATAGTAACTTTGTGCTCTGCAAGACAAATCAGTCACATTAAAAATTGCGAATATCACCGTCAAAATAACAACAGTTTCTCTAGACAGTAAATCAGAGAAAATAAAATGACATTCAGTGATAAACCTTTAAATTTTAAGACAAGTGATTGTTCACAAAAAATATGCGGAAGGTTTGAACATGACAGTAAATGATTGAGTACTTGCATAAACAGTTGCCTATTCCAGTGAAAAATATACCAAGAACTCTCAAATTCATTCTGGTTCAATAAATTACTTAGTCGAAAAAACGAATTGACGGTTGAATTTTTCATTGTGTCTGCCTTGGTTTCTAACATTATCTTCATCTAGGGTGGGTAAATGAAAGTCTCAAGTTGGTTTTATAGTGACTCGCAAAACACTCTAGTTTACTGTACGGATCTAGTCAGCCAGTTTATTACTGAACATTAATTGGCAATAAAAGAATTTCCCTTATTTAGGATACATACCATCTAGGTAGTGGTTTTCTTATTCTTTCCAACATGTCTAGTTTCTCTGCTTGCATTAGCATTTTCTCTTCTAATTTTAGACGTTTCAAGCGCGCTTCCAATAGATTTTGATGTACTGGGGAAATAAATAAACTATGATAATTCAACGAAGATTTCGAACTGGGATCTGAAAATTCGACAAAAATAAAAGGAATTTATAAAAAATATAAAAAATCGGGAATACTACTTTTTATCCGAGTTAGTAGTATGGTTGGAGGTCACTTAGTTTTCGAAATTCATAATTAGGTTTTATAGTTAGAGAATACAGGAGTGACTGGACTCGAAAGTGATATGAAGATTAAGAGTCAAACATAACGATCATGTCTGCGTTTTATTGACTGGTGAGTGAAGTACAAAACATGTCGACTGTAGTCAATTACGTTTTGAATTGATTTGAATTATATTTACCGTTTTTGAAATTTCTGTAACTCTTTATTGTTGATATTCAGGACTGCAAATGATCAGTTTCTGTCGCTATATGTGGGTCCTGAGAGGATTTCACTGACAGAGAGTTGTGTAACACGTTTTTATTATGTTTGGTTGCTAGCAGTAGAGTTCAGGAATCTATTTGTTCCTGCTTAGATTTGTCAGGTGTTGGTAGGAAAGGGTACTGGGTTCGAGTCTCAGTGTAAACATCAATAATAGAATGCAGGGATGTCTGCCTGATGATTCCCTTAATAGAATGAAATATGCTTCCTGAATTATATTCCTAACCATATATAAAATATACTAAAATTTGTTAAATATTTTGTTTATAAACGTATTGTTTTGCATGAGCGAAATAACTTTTATGGCTAATTTCCAGTTTTTTTATGTTAGTTCATTTTAGCATACGAAAAGTTAAGTCGGATTTCTGTTTATAAACTAAAGTCCTACCATTCTAAACAAAGATGGATGGTGTCTAGCAGTGGAATCCAGGACACACGTCTCGTCCTATTTGAGACTCGTCAGTCAAACGTACCTGAATCTCAGAGTTGATGTTCACTCCGGGATTCGAACCCATCAACGTTCGCTTCAAACACCATTGCGTTATCCACTTAGCTACTGAGTTCAGATGGTCACTAGCTTGCTCAATGTGGTAAAAGGGATAACGCGAGGACGTTTAAAGCGAATGTCACTGGGTTCGAATCCCAGAGTGAACGTCAACTCTGGGATGCAGGTGCATGCGACTGACGAATTCTAAACATGACGGGATGCGCGTCCTGTATTCCACTGTTAGACACCATCCAGCCCTGCTTATAACGCTTTTCACCTAATGGAGATGTCGATGCAATCCGTGCAGGATGCACATATGCCAATTAGAGACTGGTCAATCGGATTCCTAAAAATCAATGAGAGGATCCAAACAAACAACAAAAAAATGAGTTAAAGTCCTATCAATTTTATATTGTCTTGGTGACTTTAGTTTTTAAGATTTGGTCACGAAATATCATATTCTCTCAGCTCAATAGAAGATTTCTTTTTTCTTAGCTCCTTATATAGGCTCTGCTCATTTTATTCTGACAGCGGGTTTTCTAAGTACTTGGAACTACACAAATTATGACAATAACTTCTCCATTTCCTGAAAGATCTTATATTCACAGCTTTTTCAGTTTATCCAAATAGAATAAACGATCCCATGAATGATTGTTAAAATTGTTCCACGTCTACTACATTTTATTAATCTACCACTATGTCACTTCTAGTCTCGACTTATTCTTTATGTGAAGGTGGTATAAAGCATGTGCAATCCTTTTGTTAGATAATTGACACTGATATTTCTAGGATAAATCTAGGCTAAGAAATAGCAAGAAATAAATGAGTATAAGGCGTAAATGGATCGCCTTTGTGAGTAGTTGTTATTCAACACACCTTGTACTGGGTTTTATTTCATAACCCATATCTGTGAGCTACCCTCCAGCAGCTACGTTGCAGTGTAGTCCACCGTAAAAACTTTCGTATAGTGGTGACAGTATTCTCAGGTATACCTTGGTATCGAAGAAGGTTCCATATGGTTCTCCTATCCACGCTATCAAATGCTTTCTCACAGTCATCTTGGTCACCACCAGATCGTGATCTAAAGCTATGTCAGCTCCCCCTCTTTTTCCTTCATGTCTTCCATTGACCTTTCAAACCTTTTATTGATGCAGTTGTGATTAATGTGGTTCTCTGTGATGTGATCCGGTGAGACCCATATAACTTGTGTATGCGTTTGTGGATGAATATTGTGTCGCTTACAACCATCTTTTCAGGGCATACATATTTGCAAATCTCTCAACATTCCCATAATATATTCATACCTGGTGTTTTCCATTCCGACTATAACATCTAGGTCTCGCATCAGGATGATCAGGTCCTTTCCTGGGCACCTCTGTACGACTGACCAAAGCCTCTCATAAGATGGATCTTCATAGTCTTCGTTGCCATCATTAGTGGGTGCATAGCACTGGATAACACCCATTGTAATCCCCTACCTCTTTGTCTTGAAGAATGCTTTGGTGATTCTGGATCCATGAGACCCCCACCATATAAGTGCTTCTCTTGCTTCGTTGGACAGGATCGGTGCAACTCCTTGTGTGTGAGAAGCATTTTCTTCTTCATGAGTACAACGGTAACTCTCCTGAACCTAGTCTTTTCTGTCCAGCCGGCGTCTAGTGAGCACTGACAGGTTTTATTTTTTCGTTTTCGTAGATATTCTGTTGGTCCTCCTGGTCTCTCATATTTTGCGGGCATTCCACGTACTTATTTTGATTTTTGCTGTGGTTGTTAATAGAGAGATCAGTTTCGTGATCTTTGAGGAATCCCGGGTTTCAACATGAGGCGTCACAACTTTTCTAAATGAATACCCTCCAACTCTCAGGACAAAGTTCGAACGATTCAAGTGATGTTTTTCCTGGTTAGCGTCTTTTCAGCGAAGTTGTGTTTCTATGGGATGAGGTTTCTAACCCCATGCTTAGTCGTCCTTCTTTATATGGGCTCGGGACCGGTAGTAACCCTAGATGGGCTCCAGACGGAGATTGTACACGTTAAACAAATTTATTTTTCTTTGACACAAAAAAGGTTTGTAATCCATGTGATTATTTTTATGAATAATCCTTAACTTATCCCATTATATCATATTTTATATATATGTGACTGTTTATACCTGTATGAGTATATTATCCTTGAGCTATAATATAAATTCATGCAAAGATTTACACATTGGTTTGACTGATGAGTTGAATCCGCATACCTCTCACTATGCATTCGTTCTCTTCCTTCATTGATAGTTTGTCTAGTGAACACGTTTGCTAGGAAAAAAACATTTACTACCCAACTTCTAATGTATTATCGAATGAGTGTGTTGCACAACGGGATAGGTTTAATTAATGTATATAAAAGTAATCGATGATTTATAAAATCTGAAGATAGGTGCATTTACAAATTGGAGACCACTCTGAAAAAACATGATGCAACTTATTATAATATCCATTCATGTTACAAACGTTATGTCTTATTCATATATGCTTGAAATCCATGTCTATTAGTACCCAATTTATGCAATATGATGCCATTCACATCGAATATCATCGGTGCGTTATCTCAAATCCGATTTAAATAAACAGAGATAATTTTGTATAAAATTCTTACTGCTTGGATAATTACTGAGTAGTTTTATTTAAATCGTACATTTAACTTACTTAGATTTCCTAATAATTGTTTGACTGATGTCTTTAAATATCCTAAACTTGTTGGTGGGTTATCTTTCGGATGATAACGCCTGACTGAAGTTGTCGTTCTAGGTTGGTATAGTTCACCACTTTCATCTATTACACATTCAAAATCAGCTTTATCAACGGCTTGACGATAAACAGTTGTTGCAAGTACTGGTGCTTCTTCAGCCAGTACACATTGCCATGGATAAAAATCATCACCGGGCCGTTTAATACTGCCGAAAGCAGGTGGTGAAAATGTATAAAATCGTTTGCTGATCAACATGTTCACCACATTCATAGTATCCTCATTCAGATAAATGAAAACAATACAGAAATACTGTAAACTTCGTATGGGAATTCGAGTATTATCTTTATACGTTTATCAACAAAAACCAGATCTTAAGATGCTTATGTCTATCATCCTATACAAAATCTCAAGCAGTTGTGTCGTGTTTAAAGATCTTTACTTATAAACTTCAAAATATTCCTTGTTAGCTGAATACCTACCTATCTAGAATTAGGAACCGCAGTTGTCGCAAATTTCTAACCCATTTATAGTTAGAACTGAAAGTCCAAACCAAAAACAAAGCGAGGCAACATTCAAACCACTTGGTAAAATTCTTAAATTTAAGTAACTCTGTTTTGAACATCACTGATTTTGATTTCAGAGACTCTCATTCACAATTCTGGTTTATATGAAATGTAGAGAACATCGAAATCCACCGGTGATATTTGTTCCACTTTTAAAATGATTATTGTTTTTCACTAGAACTTTAGAAATTCTCTTCAAAGTTATTCACTAGTGAGCACACATAAGTTAGTAGGACGCAACATGTTTCGAGGTTGTCTAAGGTAAAAACAGTTTTAACAATCAGCGCCTCCTGGCCTTCAATAGTTTTCCTGCTGAAATCAGTAACGAAAATTGGCCACCTTAATTATATATTTGTATTTTGTGATTTTATGTTTGATGTATTCATTTATCATTTTCTCTTAGATCTTGAGTTTCAAAATCTACTTACACCTATTTTCCTATAACGAACCGTCTCTACTACCATTACTGAGACTACAGATATTGCTCTGGCGTTCACCTTAACGACTCCACTTAGTTGTGATAATGAGGAGAGATTGGACGTTGAGTATAAGTGATTGACTTACCTGTGTCATCCGGAATCTCATGAAGGCCACCATTTACTCCCAAGATTGGATCTATATCTCGTTAAAAAGTACAAACTATATGTAAACCTGGTTGCAGATTTTCTCTCCGATTATAACCAACCACTCAAATTTCTGACAAATATTCTAAATTTTGATCCGAGCAGTAAACATTTAAATTTAACAGTAAGTTACTTTGTCACGCTATGTTTCTTTCTTTGGAATATCGAACTTCAAAATATTTAAGGAAGAACTGTAAAAACTAACCGTACTTGATACACACTAAATTTAGGTTAAAAATCATTTACAATAATATATTGGCGAAAGGGGGATAATGTTATAGATGAGTTAGGATAATTTCATTCTGACTTATAGTATTATGAATACACATCTGAACTTAGTTCGCCTAATTGGTTCTATGAATCCGATAATTGCCGTTAATGTACGTAGGAAAAGTCTAGTTTATTGAGGAAAAAAGTGGACTCCGAATCATACTACAACCTTGATAAATTATCACAATGAATGATATTCAAATATTCTGTACAAACAGTAATAAAAAGGAAACAACAAAACCTGAGCATCCTAAATTTATTCAAAAAACAAGAAAAATACTTTTTGAGATAAAACTGATAATTCACATATACAACCATTTTATTAATTTTATATAATTTATCCTATGGCTTGTTAAATATCATTTTCAATGATGAAAATTCTTGAAAATAAAAATGAGTAATTCTTGAAATTTTCACAGATTGAGATCATGAGTCAGTTGAAGCTACTAGGACGAAACGGCCGTCCAGTGCTTCCAGGTTTTCAATGGTGGTCTAGCTTCAACTGACTCATGATTTCAATCTGTGAAAATTTCTAAAAATCTCCACAAACCCCTTCTGATAATAATCATCTGCTCACTAGTGACTGACTTCAGGAAAAACTCCTGGAGTTCTAGTGGGAAGCCGTTACCAGTGGAGTACAACCAGGTCTGTTGTGAGATATCAGCTCACTGAAGACAATGGTATATGGTGGCGCAACTTCGTGGATTGGTTGAAGTTAGACATTAACACCGTTGGATGCCGGCTCAGTGGTCTAATGGTTAAGTGCTCGCGCGCGAAGCCAGCAGGTCCTGGGTTCGAGCCCCGCGTGGTGCGGGATCGTGGATGCGCACTGCTGATGTGTCCCATACTAGGACGAAACGGCCGTCCAGTGCTTCCAGGTTTTCAATGGTGGTCTAGCTTCAACTGACTCATGATTTCAATCTGTGAAAATTTCTAAAAATCTCCACAAACCCCTTCTGATAATTCTTGAACTGTCACTTATGATTAATTTGTTAGCACAATTCTGTGACCAGATCCAAACTTTAGTGCTCAGATTTTAGTCAGGCTTTATTATTCCAAGACTGTTGATGCTAACACACTACTTTGTCAGTTGAAATTCGAGTGCTCTCATAACAAGCTACCTTCTTAACAAACTTTAGAAAAATTGAGGTGGAAAAGGTTTGATGTTTTACTGACTAAACTCCCAGTTTTAGTTGTAAAAAGATGTTGGATTTTGGAACACAGTAAACTGAGTTATACTTCATTCTACTTTCAATATTTTATAATAGTCAGTAATAAGTTCTGTAAGAATTTCCAGGCTCTTTAATATATTTTGGAAAGAGGCTTGTGATGTTGATGGAGTCACTGTTTCCCCAAGGCATTATATCACATTTTGCGCTCTCGATATAAAGTTTCATATCAATCATATGGTCAACATTACTCGGCTGTGTACGCAGTTAAATGAGAAAATAAGTTTGCACTACACTTTAGTGACATAGAAATACCGGATAAATTTAAAAATTTAGTTACTCGATAATAGCAGGACACTCAGTGGCTAACTTAATGTGCGGGTGATTATTTTGAATAAAACTTTATGCTTCCCCTGGGTTTTTTTGAAATTTGCGTCCAGCTGAAACCACATAATATTCTAACAAACCCTCATTTACATTCTTCATCTTATTGTTTCAGCAGTTCAGCTACATTAATCATTAGTTTCGATCTGGTGCATAGTAAGAAGATATTCAGTCAAAACGTTCTAAGGTTTAAGTACGTTAGGTGAATATTGAAATTACATTAAAAAAGCGATGAACAATTATATTATATTAGTAGGTCTTATAACATTGAAATATTTGGTAGAAAAACTAAGCAATCAAAATTTTGATGTAAAATCCCTTGTACCAAATGGACAATTCCTATGAACCCGGATCATTTCAAAGAGTGCTGAAAACTGGAAACTTTAGAACACTCCCGTATTATGGCTTCTGAACTCATATGAAGCCCCCAAATGCCCTGCTACGGCCGAGAGTAGGGAGAGTCCGCTCCCTCTCTCGAAATACTCTCACATGGCCACGCGCATACAGCCTCTGCCAGGGAAGTCCTACTCACTGCCTTTTCGTGGCAGGGGTGTTGTTTACGAAAATGAGAGGACGAAAAGCGAATGTCCGGCGCTTTAACCGGATTCCAAACCAATGGTGCACATGGGCTCCAGTATCCTGTGGGAACAAATGGCGTATGAACCAATCGTTGGTCACCGGCTACCATGGGACTGCATCTCCTTACGATGCTCCACTGCCTTGTGGGTTAGACCTTTAGGTCAAAGGCTCGGGGAGTGGCCCCCTAAGATAACCACCTGCTTCGGTTTGGGCACCCGGGCAGTATCACAGCCCACACACAAATGATGAACTCTCTATGTCTATGGAAATTAATTTTCTCGCTTCGAAAAACAATCAATTGATTCAAATTATTATCATTACAATTATTGTCATTATTATTATTATTATTATTATTATTATTATTATTATTATTATTATTATTTTTTCCACATTATTCACCCTCTTTTATACTTATACAGCGGCTCGTCTTTGGTGGAAATTCGACTGTATCTAAACGTTCTCGAGTCACTGTCCGGTTGAAAATTGTATGTTACCACCGAATACGAGTACTGAAGCAGTTTTTCTGAAACCACGTGCACCATTCAAACTGGCTGCCTTCAACGTTCGCACATTTATGCAGGTCGGACAACAGATAGGGCTGGCTATGTCTTTGGAAAGTCTTAATATCGATGTTGTTGTCTATCCGAGACCCGTATTCAAGACTCTGGCGAAGTACTACAAATTCGATCTCCATCTGTCGCTTCGAAAAGCTTGTTTTACGTGCGCTTATCCGGGGACCCTGTGGCATCTTCGTCTGGTCTTGCTGGCGTTGGTGTCGCACTAAGCGCTAGAGCTGAGGCAGCACTAGTCGATTGGATCCCCATTAACAGTCGGTTATGTGCTGTTAGATTAGAAAGTTCCATCAAAGTGAGAAGAAATCGGCGTGAGAAACGATGTCTTTTCGTCATCTCCGCCTATGCCCCGACAGATTGCAAGGATGAATTTTACCACCAGTTAACTGTTCTTCTCCAGAAAGTGCGTTCGACAGATATTGTAGTACTAGCCGGAGACTTGAATGCTCAGGTCGGGCGTCTAGGCACAGAAGAGAGTCGTTTAGGTGGCCGATGGGGACTTGTTGGTCGCAGGTCAGATAACGGGGACCGTCTACTGCAACTGTGCACAGACCACAACCTGTTTCTGGCTAGCACTAACTTTCGGCACAGTCATCGCCGATGTGCCACCTGGCGTCCTCCCTCTGCATCTCAAGCCTGGACTCAGATTGATCACATCGCGATCAGCTACCGCTGGCGTGGTTGTGTACAAGACTGCCGCTCCTTTTGGAGTACCTATCTGGACTCTGACCATGCCTTGGTCTGCGCCAATCTTACCTTACTTTTCAGTGGCCAACGAAGTGACCCACCAAAGGATTGATGTTAGCAAGCTGGTTGCAACTTCTGTTGCAAGTAAGTATCGAACCGAGCTAGCCTCTAGGCTAGCTACCACTCCACCGAAAAGTATAGATGAGCATTGGTTGCAATTGCATGACGCCATGAAAATGGCGGGTAAAGTCAGTTGTGGGTTTGCGAAACGTCCCGCTTATAAGCACTGGGTTTCTTCAGGTTCCTTACAACTCATTGAAGCCCGTCGGTCTACTCCGGGTGACCGTGAGTTTGACCACAAACGAAGGATGTTACGTAAGGAAATCGGGCAAAGCTTGCGTAAGGACCGAGAAGCCTGGTGGTCGGAGCGTGCTAATGAGCTGGAAGCAGCAGCTGCATCTGGTAACTACCGGAAGCTCTTCCAACTCATCCGAGCCACTGGCAGCAAGAAGTCTGGTGTGAGTGAAACAATCTGCGAGGATGACGGGATGCCAATCACTAACATCCATCGACGTCTTGGACGATGGGTAGAATTCTTCGAAGGGTAGTTCAACTGGCCTGCTTCTCCGGCAACATCGGTCAGACTGTCCTGCCCTCCATGCCCGCCGATGGCTGATCCACCAAATGAGGCGGAAGTCCGCAAGGAACTCCAACTCTTGAAGCGCTACAAATCACTGAGCCCAGATGACTTACCTCCGGCTCTTTTTAAAGATGGTGGTGACTTTCTGGCTAAGGAACTGACAACGTTGTCTACAAGTCTACTTCCGATTGCGTCCAAGCTATTGGCTTCCGTCATACTTCGTAAGTTGTTCAAAACCCGAGAAAGATTGACTCGTGAGGAACAGGCTGGTTCCCGTCCTAATCGAGGATGTATTGATCATATCTTCACCCTCCGCCAAATGTTAGAACACCATCATACTTCTCAAAGGCCAACAATCGTAGTGTTTCTTGACATCAGGGCTGCCTTCGATTCGTTGGACAGGACTGTTCTCTGGGATTGTCTATCGAAGAAGAGTGTGCCTGAGAAGTTTATTAACATCTTAAAGGCCTCATATACAAACACCTCAGGTAGAGTGAGGGCATACAACCACCTTTCTCCATTGTTCCATTCAATCAGTGGGGTTAGACAGCGTTGCCCAATCTCACCATTACTCTTCAATTTTGCCGTCGATGACATTCTGGAAACAGCTCTGATGAATGTAAGTAATGGTAGTATGGATCTGTCGCCTGGAGAAAGACTTCTCGACCTTGAGTACGCGGATGATATTGTCTTACTGTGCGATAATGCCCAAGCCTTGCAATCCGCACTTAATCAGTTGGCAATCAGTGTCCGTAAGTATGGTATGTGCTTTGCGCCTTCGAAGTGCAAAGTACTTTTACAAGACTGGAAGGACCCTGATTCTGTACTCACCCTGAATGGTGAGCAGATAGAAGTAGTCGAGAAGTTCGTGTATCTAGGTAGCTGCATAAGTGTTGGTGGGGGTGTGAGTGATGAGATTAATGCACGTATAGTGAAAGCCAGAACGGCTTATGCTAATCTGGGTCATCTTTGGCGCCTTCGTGATGTTAGTCTGTCTGTAAAAGGTCGGATCTACAACGCGTCCGTGAGAGTAGTTTTTCTCTGTGCTTGTGAAACCTGGCTTCTCCGAGTTGAGGATGTTAGACGATTCTCTGTGTTTGGTCATCGTTGTTTCCGAAGGATTGCAGACAACCAGTGGCAACACCATGTCAGTTATGCAGAGGATCGACATCGTGTTTTCGGGCACAGAGATGATAATGCAATCGATGTCACCATCTTGAAACACCGACTTTAGTGTCTTGGACATGTTCTACGAATGTCGTCTCAGAGAATTCCACGTCGTGCATTATTTGCCGACGCCGGGACTGGTTGGAAAATGCGGAGAGGTGGTCAGTGCATGACATGGTGTTGTGGCATGAAAGAAAGCTGCAAAGGACTGGCTTTTGTCGATCCTTCACGACTCCCTGATTGGGGTCCGAGAGATGGTGCAACATAGTGGCTACAGACGTTATCATATATGGCTCAGAATAGAAGCCAGTGGCGATCCTGCTGTAACCTTCTTTTACTTTCTTCATAAAAAGTGGTTATATTTTCCTTAACTGAAAGATTTCTTCTGATTGCACCTTTCCGTTCCCTCATTATTACTATTATTATTACGACACTACCTTACACCAATCTCTTCGTTATTGTTCTTTTTTTTTACGCTCCTTACCTTTTTTTCTTTCTCTTTGAATTCTCATTGTTTTGTGTGGCGCATATATATTGGCGCTCTCTTGTACCAATATTTATGTGTTCAAATAAATAAATAAGTAAATAATGAAGCCAAACTTTTAAACCTTCTGTATGTTTTATACAATTGACCTCTAAAAATAATGTACTCATAAAATATCAAACAATACGGAAGAAAATCACGATTCAAACGTTACTTTTGTCTCTCAAGCAATATTCCTGAATGTCGAGGTATAAATAACATTTAAAACTTTGTTTCAAGTGACGTGTAATTAAACATTAATATACTTACTTCTGTCATATTACCCAAAGTGACGGGATAATAAATTTCTTGTAGAGTGTTACTTCTGTCACTTTTTGGTGGACGTAGATGCCCAGAAGAAGCGGACCAATTATCTAGAATCCTTGACAAGTATTCGACATTATTTAGGTCATTCATGATAACTTCTAAATTGCCAAACAGAATTAACAATAGCAGTAATGTAAATGTCATTTTCTATAAAGTATTACTGTAAGCAAATTTACAGTCTATTGGTTTTAATTAGCTGTTTGAATGTTATTCGCCACAGAAGTCACCACGGAGGCTTTCTTTATATTTTGGATAACTGCTTAGTCGGTTTTTGTGCGTGTCTGAGAGATTTTCCTCCGAAATATATGAAATTTTTTCTTCCAAAAATAGTCAACTAACGTATTTTTCAGATGGACGTAGAATTTATTTATTGTATATGAACACGAGGTTAGTATAGCTGTTCGACGGAGATTGTTAAATTTTCGTAGTATACATCACGGACTAACCTTAGTTAGATTAACATCTGAAAATAGAAAGCACTGATCGAATGCTTCGTTCCAGTGCGGGACTCTTTAGTAGAGCTCATCCGTTGCCCACAAGTAATAAATGATGGTCACATAATATATCAAATTGACCAAAATTAGACATATGTGCTATTATCATTACCATTATCATTTTTAAGTTTAGAGTGAGCTTTTCAAGTGACTTAGTTTGAGTAACTTCTTGTACTGATGATCTTAAGCGTACTCTTATTTATTTTATGATGTCCGTCCTAGATCTCACTCAACCCAACTATTTTGACTTAACTGGATTAGCAAGGTAGTACTACCGTGAGATTGTTAAATAGCAAACCCATACTGTCCAGTCTTGAAACTAAAACAGGGGATTAGATTATAGTAAATGGAGGAACGCAATAAATTTTATTATCTGTCTCGCAGGAATCTAGGTGTAAAAGTGAGTCACAATGTTTAGACCAAGATTAGCTGTCGCGTGGTCCTAGCTAAAGAGCTCCGACTTCTATGTGGGTAAGACAGTCGTTTACCAAGTTGGAGAGAAGTGTGTTCACCATGAGAAACGAAACCTTGGTGAGATTCTAAAGTAAAATATATGTTTGAACAGCAAACTCATGTTCAGTAAGTGACTTAGATGTCTTGATGAAGTATAGAGGACAGCTTAATGTTCAGTTTTGGAGTTTTGTTGATTACTATATACACTGTGTCTTAAGAATTTATATCCTTCTACTCTGCTTCACTACAAAATGAAAAACCATCCAACATTGACAGTCAGGTCACTAAGCGTTAATTTTGGATCAGATATATCTTTTGCTTTTCTTTCATCCAGGTCAGAATAGGTTGATTAATTTAGAAAATGGCCTTGAAGGCCAAAAACGAAAAATCAGTGACACACACATTTTTAACAAGAAACAAACTACTCAAACTTACTTCTGTAAATACTGAATAAGTAAACAATTCAGCGAGATGATAATATACGGACGAGCCAATCAGATCTAAGATTGAAAGATTTCTTCGTGAAATTCATCCACCCACATGCCAGGTCGCATTTTGACATTACAACTTAATTCAGTTCGTAATGAATACTGTGACCGCAGTTCCTAACCCTTACATCAAACGATAAATCCCAATCCTAATTCCTTATAATAATTTGCAAACCTAATGTCACTCTTACAAGTAAGTGAAAGTTTTCAACATCGCTTAAGTATTACTCAAAATTCGTCCATAAATTGTGGTCACATTAACAACTCATATAGATAGATCATATCGAGCACGATGATTAAACCCTAATTATTACGGAGAACCTACTTAGCCCTCAAATTTGTAGGCGGTCATAACTACATTTTCGCTCCTAATCTCCGAAGTACTTGAGTCCATAAAATTCTCATGCGTTTGAACAAAAATTACGTTTTTTTCTAGACCACCCGAAATTTTATACCTGATCAATTGGTAACTCATCAGTGAGTGTCAACAAATATTTTTAAAGGGAAAAACGAAATACATTCACGCATCAGCGCATGGAAATGGTTAACTGATTTAATGTTTCACAATGACGAGCGCAGCTATAAGTAAGTGGGAAGTTGAGACAACAGTTGATGAGGTTAATTTTCAAAAAGAAAGAGAAGCCATAATTCTGTATTTAAGAAGAGGTCGCATCATTTTAAACAATGCAAATTCAGTAAAATTGACTCCAGTTTTCATACATATGTAGAAATATTTTGAAATGTATGTATGCTTTAGTAAGTACTATTATTCAGATCTAGTTACTTATGAGACGTAAATATTACCGCCAAAATTCTAATTACACTATCATTTATGACTGGCACGTCATTAAACGATCACATTATCATAGTACGTATCAAGAATTCTTGATATAAGCTCTTTCACATTCTTCATACACGCACTAACCCGTATTATAGGCAGATACTGATTCCGACGGCTACGATGTTAAGATCAAAGGCAGAAAGTAGATCATATACAATGTGGAAGTAACACAGATTTGAAAATAATAACCTAAAAATCGACGTACGAAATTGATTGTTTGCGCGTTATTCACTTGGTTCTTCATACATTAAAACATTTAAACTCAACGTTTAATATACTGTTTTGTTCCAAAACCAACAAAATATAAATTAATAAATAGTAATAAAACTCATATGAAAAGTATTTTTGTGTATTCTGAAAACACATCATTGTCCAGTAGTTCCGCCACTGGCTTGCATAAATCTATTTATTTCTTTGCACTAGCTTCTTTTTGCTTCGGTACGGTTCCAAGTATTTGCTACTGTCCAATGAGTATTAGATTAGCCACTTAATTGCACTGATTCCAATCTGTCCGGTGGATATTTGTGAATTCTTTTATCTTGTGCATTCGTCTCGAACCATTAGGATTTCTAGATACCAACAGCCATCCTGTTATCAGGTAGAAGGTTAATTTATTGTAATGTGAAAATTATATAGTTGGTTGTTATGTGGAGGATAATAAGAGTAAAACGGTAGGTCCCAGAAAATCAAGTTGGAGATAATCGCCAACGAAGAACAGAGAAAATTTTTACTTCATTGTGGAGCGATGTAAACGGACATGATATTAAAAATAACAGGTGAATAAGGATTATATGAAACGATATTGCAGCAACTGATCAGGAAATTCATGTATTGTTTTCAATATATTTAGTCTCATTGTTGACATATGCGAAATGTAAATCTGCGTGACGATTATATCACATAATGGGATTTTATAAATGATTTCTTGTAGAGATATTTCAATTAGTCGCAGTAAGATGTATAGTAATAGCCTTTGGTTGATAATTTAAGTAGTGTAAATATCTTGTGTTTAGGCATATAAGAAAATCAATAATTTATCAGTTCTGATTTCGATATTATTTTCAGTTTGAATTTGAGAGTTAGTTGACATTTATGCCGGTATACTGTCCATATGGGTTGATTTCTACTTGCCTTTGCATTAATATGATAACTGAAGAAACAAAAGTATAACCGTGGAGAGGAAGAATTTCAACTATTGTTCCAGTTAGTTTGCCGAAGTTAATACGGTTTGTCCAATTGCGGGGATATTTTCTAAACCTCATAATTATTTTACCGTGATAGGATTCAATAAAACTACTAATAAAAATGAATTTTTTTATTACGAATTTATTTAGTACAAGAATATACTTATATTCATGTGAAAATAGGATAGTTAGCTGACGGTAGTTCATCATATATTAATGGGTCGAAGACAGATATATTCAGTTTAAAATAAGGCAGAAAACGACTTATTTGAAATAAAGTTATTAAGTATTGCTGAAATCGACGAAGCCTATGTGCCACAAATATAAGTAACATGGTTGTGTACGGTGTTTTTGACCAAATAAATTTTTACAAGATGATAAACAGTGAGTGCTGCTCGTGTGATTATTAAGGAGGAAATAGGTTGTAACCAAGGTGAGTACAACTTCCAACTCATGTCAGTGATAATAGTATGAACGTTTGTCAGCGTTGGGGTAAATTCGACAGTTTTTTTCAGTTTGCAGGAGATTCGCTCGGCTGAATGTATTACTTAGTCCGATACATGATTGTGTCGCTAAACCTCCATCTAGACTGACAAAGTTTTAAGATGTTTACTGAATAAGCAAGTGATAGAGAAACATATTGATCATAGATAAAAATAACCACCAGAAAACAACACTATTTAATGATAATTACAAGTCAGTCTGTCGACCGATATCATTAATAATGGCTTTATTTAATATTATACTTCTGGTGCAATGTGGAATTCTCGGCACAATGTATTTCAGCAAATTTACTTTTCTTATTTCCCGATCGATCCTTGTGATACATATTGAGTGATCGCCAGTTAGATATTGGCAGTTCAGAAATCGACATTTAACTAATGTTCACCCTTTTCGATGCACGTTGCCAGCAACCACGATGTCTCCGGTTGGGCCCCTTCTGTAATTTGTACAGCGAAATGTAGTAAACTCATCACAAACGCTCTTGAATAGGCTATGCGACGAATGTCTTAAGCAAACAAAAAACAGACTTGTTAAAATATCCAGATGGCAGGAACAGGTAGTTCAGATATTCAAACAGGCCGCTTAGAATTGCTAATAGTTTCATCAATTTTATCGATCATATTACGTAATAGTCAAATCATGACATTGATTTATGACGATATCCAGAAACCATAATGAATAACTATTTGGGGCGTCAATTCAGCAACACTATACGTCCGTGGCACTAACAGATCCGAGCTGCCCCATTAAATTATAAACTACCACCTAGAAATATTCGTCTACTTAGATTTAATTTTAATGGTAGACTCCAGAGTTTGTTTTGAATGCTTATTTGACTAGCAATTACGTGATACTTTAGTCATTATATTAGTGTAGTACGATATTATCTTAATGCAGTGACTTTATCATCTGAAATAATATAGTAGAGATATTCATAAACCCAATAACGACTATGATGGGATTAGTGGGAAGTGTTAAAGACGGTTCGAACAAATGTTAAATTCAGATGGCATCGAAATGATATAATGCGAAGTACGTATAGGGCAGGTTGACGTGTAATTTGGTGTAAAACACAACTGTTAAAAAGAATAAACTTGGACAAAAGTGAAATCCGAATGCTGAAACCACCTATGGAACTACAGTTTAGGACGACAGGTATTACATAGAATTCCTACAAGTGGTTGCTGTAGATAGCCTTGTAACCCCATGGCTGTAACGTCTATAAGAACTATATAGCGTCAAAATGCTGTTCAATGTAATATAGTTTTCCTGAAAACGATACACCCATAGTAGTATGTTGTCACTTAAGACTACTAATTACATCTTATACCAAAATTGGCCTCAGAAGTGGTTCATATAAAGCATATACGGCCAGTCTAAACAAAATTCTATACATGTTAAGGGGAACTAAAAGCAGTAAATTGTCCAGAAAACTGGTGAAACTCGCTTGAATTTAGATCATCCAATAACTTCTACTTATATAAAACCCACTATTACATAGTATAGATTGAGGACACAGATTAAACACACAGTATTGCAAATAATTCCAAGGTACCTTAACGATAGACCTAATTCTAAAATTGTAGATTTGTCATGATGTGACTACCTAATCTGTGAGATCTTGGGCGGATGTCACATCATTGTCCATTCTGATTCGTCGTATCGTAATAGTCAGCAGCGTAATCTTCAGCGTATATAAAGGACACAATTAGACTGTTTAATAGCTCTGTAGTTTTCGACCAGGTTTTTCGGTCGGGATTTGTGTTAGGGAAGAACATACGTTACCTGTAGGATCCAAACTACGGTTTTGATGTTGAAGAATAGCCTTCCGTGACTTTAGACACGTGCCCTTGCCGTCAAAATCAAAACAAGTAATCGGGTAAATAGCGGTTCTATAATTCATTATAAATTTATATGTAAATCGTTACCTAAACAAATATTACCACCCGGCTATTCAACCAATAATTGTTCAATCAATCAAATCTAAATTACAATAAATAAAGAAGTTGATAAAAGATGAGGAAAAGTTACCAGTCACAAAAAATGAACGTTATTCTGTTCTGACTGGATAGAACACGCAGAAAAGGAGTAGAAAATCAATATGGCTGCCACCAAGAACAAGTATAAAGTAAAACAACATAGATGCAGTTCGGGAAGAAACACACAACTTAGTGAAGGCGTAAGAAAAACAAAAACTACAATGAAAAATACAAATATTAACAATTCAAATGCGATCAAAAAACTAACAATGTACAACTAAGGGGATCAATAGGGACAAAGTGCACGTGTATACATGGAGGGATTTTCACACACACCAAACATTCAAAACGGATCTTACACCTTGTTCATCATTGTTAACCTACTTTCATTGTTACACGTTGAAAGTGAAACTTCTCAGCAACTATATGTTCAGTTTCGAAGACCGTGTGGTTACGGACCAACACCACTACATGCTCGTGTTTTCGCCGTTGCCTTGGCTGAAAAATATTCCCTGCCGCTTCGAACGTTGGCGCTGCATCTGTTCCCTAATGCAAATTCATGGCTGCTGTAGTGATTGAAGAACACAGGTGGAGAAGGACAATTTATTAATTAATGCAAAATTACAGAGTGCCTTCGTAAAATATGAAAACTATGCATCAAATACACTATTTGCACGTCATCCTTCAGTTGTTCTTGAAATTCCGTTTTGATTACAACTACTTTCTGTTTCCATTTCAGTTCTCTTCAATTCGATCAAATCAATATTCTACCATCAGGCATTCTACTTCTGATTGCTGTGACATACCACTTATATCTTTCGAAATGAGTAGTATGCGCCTGTTGTGCTTCCTAACAAGCTACTCCACGACGATTGAACATTGAATAAAATCAAGGAATTTGGTGTTGCGTCATTGTCCTCTTATTTTACTGTTTTGTGAGCTATTATTTGGCCTTTTCCCTTTCCAATGTTCATCCACTGCTCTGTAGTGTTAACAAATACCGCGGCTTTTGCAACGGACTGTGGTTTTTTTTCTTGTGAGAAATCCGAGTCGCTCTCATGATCGCGTGTATAGTTTAGCCTGTGCTTGACGATTTGGACATGCTGGAAGGAATTGACAGGCTTGCTTCAAACAAGTTCTTATACTCTCCTTTATTAGTTCCATCTCGTTAATTTTTCTGCGGTCGGTAAATGTACGAGAACCATGGACAAATTCACAGAAATATAAACGCAATTCATTATCACAGCGACAACAAAATTGAAGTGAAGACTAGCTGGCATTAATGGGTGACAGGCGGCTGCTACTAAAAGCAACTCAATTTCGTAAATGTGGCCTTAAGCTTAGCAACCAATCAGAATGAGGCGGGACTTATTATGTCCGTCATTTTTGTAGGCACTGGCGATCGGCTTTCTTCGTTCTATGCTTTGTTCAGCTATTTCTTTTGTGTAGCTACAGAATTTATGTTTCAGTGTGATAAAATGCAGAAGTGAATGTAATACCCCGAATGTTGGAGCAAAATCTTTCCTCATTTTGCTTTGTTTTCTGGCTTTTTGCTGCTGCTACTGAAGTCAATGTATTTCTTCAGCCAAGCTGGCTAGTCTCATGTTTTAAAATGGTAATCGGTTTTGTTTTGACCTGACATCAAGATAACCAAAGCCGAATCTCGTTTTATAGCTAAAATTACTGTTGCTGCCGCCTGTGACTAACTCTCCGCATGTTCGTTCCTAACTGTCCTTTATGATGTTGTCGGCAAAATGAAAGTAAACAATCTCCGGTTTTTAATTTTCTTCAACAACACTATCCCACCAACGAGTCAAACTAATACTGAATGCACAGCAGTAGGGGACATCAGTATTGTTTTCGAAAGGACCCAGACTTCCGACAACCATAGACGAAGTCACAGATGCTACCAATCTATTGCAGAGGGTTTGTTATAAAAATATGCCATATAGCAGTAATTGAGGGATTGTACTCATTACGTAGTGCGTTAAAGAAAGCCTAACATTGAAAAGCCGGGAATCTGCTATCAGTGTGTAGTGTGTGTTTGCTGTTTGGCCATAAAAGGAAGTCGAAGGGTCATGATCAGGGAGTAAAAAGGGTATTTAACTGTTATTAAGCCGACTTTTTTATAGATCATATTTCACCACTCGCAAATTTGTGATTTGTCTTACGATATGATGTCAACCGGTACTTGATGTGGTTGTGGTGGACCAGATGATAAATAAACGCAAAACGTATCAACAAAGTTAATAAAGATCAATAGTAATTTTAATATATATAAGTTAATTATTACAAGTTCAGTAGAAAGTTGGGACTTTACTTAAGTTCACCAAATTGATGCGTGTTCAGCTTTAGTCTGGTACAGTAAATCCACAATTATAAGTGCTTGGTAGTTCTAATCGGGTTGACGAACTCTCCAGTGATGTAATCCAACGTAGGATGTGATATATTCCAATTACAGTCTATAAAGGTAGATAGTATTTGATTTTGACTTCAGTTAACTCAATCACAAACGAAGATAGAACGAGGAATGTGTGAGAAGCAGTGTATTTGTTAGCCAGCAACAGTATTTCACGCTATGTCAGTATCACAACGGAAAGTGTGTTCATGGTCATTGACTAAAACAACAGGTACAGTCGTTTAATGATAGATATACATACAGTGAAAGGTTGACAAAATAAATACAAATAATAATAAAAACTGTTTACAAAATAAGCTTGTCAGGTCTATCTCCACATATTCGCCCTTACGATGAAAAGTAGCTGCAAATTCTCATCTTCATATTCGAATTATTTTTTGGACAACTGTCCTCCAGTTTGAGTGCTTCGTACGCCCTGGGAGTCTAGATTCCTACATAATTCTTAGTTCCAGTATAATGTTCTCACGCAGTAAGTTCAAAGTAGACAACAGTCTTTCTAAATAAGCCCGTTAAGCTCATATCCGTATTTTCTATTTCAGTTAATCAATGAAGACATGTACCACGTGCATCTGCCGTATACTGCCATTTTACTCCAATTCTGATTGTTATATCTTAGTTCTGAAAAATAAAATTGCTATATGCAGCAAATACAGACTTATTTGTTTTGATGGAGATAGGGGGGTTAATAGGATTTTTAGCAGAACTGAAGTAATATTCTCACTAACGCGCTAAGCGAGTGCGTAGACTAATATAAGGCATCATACAGGGTGCATTTGAGTTACTAGTGTTTCATTAGTGCGGGTAGGGGCATTGCTTGCTTATCATATGGCACTTGAATAAGGAGCTATGAGATTAGACGCAGGTACGTGTGAGATGTGTAACGCGTGTCCATCCATCAGCTGCCGTGACAACTCATGGTGGTTAGAATAAGTCATAAGAGGACTCGAGTCTGTAGGTTTCCCAAGAAAATGACGAAGATATGTACTAAAACACTTAAATTTACTACATATGGACTAGGTGCTGCGAGGCTCGTATATCACAAGTTTCTTACAACGATTAAGTAGATAAAACAAAGTAGCATTAGATTTAAGAATTTATTCAGGAACTTTCATTAAAAATCGAATATCAAACAAAGGGTTGAAAGAAGTCCCCGTTTAAAAGTTGCACTGGTAATGTTTAGCTGCAGTCTTTGTTGTTTTTTCCAAACGAAAGGGTAAAAGAAGTAACTCAAAAAGTACTGGAAGTGGTTGTGAGACTAAAATGGAAGTCCAGCATCTTTTTTATAATCTGCTGTTAGTTGGGTCTCCCGCAAATAGTTTCATAGGGCCATAGTTCTAGGGGCGAAACAGTTCTTAGTATCTGTGACGGCTCACTCCTGTTGCATTCTAAATGAGAAAATAGTAATGAATTTAGTCAGAAATGTGGAATAAATAAATAACCAAATTACATGTTTTTAGGAAAGAGTTTATGCAGTTGTGACTTACCTTGAGTTCATGAATATTAGATCAGGTCAGCTACTATTACTTGTGCAAAGCATAACATGGACTTAGTACCGTATGGCAATGCTTTTATTATTTTGCTCTCATTTAAGTATTCCCATGCATCTGCGTCTAGTTTAACAGGAAGACATACAAGCAGAGTTAGTGTCTGATAAACTAAAAGTCCCAGTTGTCAAAAAGATTCTTATCATTTGTCCACAGCCAGCTGGATTTAACTGAGACACAGAACCCTCATCTTCTAAGACTGTATACTGCTCTTCTGCAGGCAAATAAAAGCTCAGACACTTAGCTATCCTGCTACCGATGTTATTGCTGGGGAAATTGTTTAATGACAGTGATCTTAGAATGCGGTCAGTGATAGATGTACAGTATAGAAATAAACATCAAACATAGTTAAAGCTATCTTATAATGTATTACATCAACAGTACCAAAGGCACGTTTTTTCCTATTTTTAATCAGACTGATTTGAATCAGTATACACATTAGGAACAGGCAGCTCTACGTACTAAACTGATCTGTTTCCTTACAGGCTTCAAGCGCTATACTTATATATACCGTAATTCTTTAGACCAAACTGAACTATACTGCAATCAAGAATACTAAACTAAGCAAATGTCATAATTATTGTTTTATTTGCACAGACATGTTGCTAAACGGAGTAAAATGAACATAATTCAGCCGATAAAACCAAAACACGAAATATAGGCCATTGGAACAGAAGACGAAGGATACATATATATTGCTTCCGAACTGAAGAAATCAGTCAGTTGTTCATTAAAACATAGTCTACAGCACAACAAACATTTCTTCACTAACATCATGCACTCATGGTCTATCTGGAAACAATTAACTATGTGAGTAAACTCACTATGACTTGGGATATCATCACAGGGTGCAATGAATGTACAGTGTAATGCAGTAAGACATGGCGAATAAAAATTAAAAGCAGTGCAAAATTAACAACATAATCCAGTTACTTAATTAAAAATACATTATGAAATGACAAAATCTGTGGTTACTTGAACGTACAGATGGCCGTTATTACACTAGGCGATACATTATGTTTACATGGTTGCGTTGCGAATAAATTCATCCGTGACAGGCACGCGGTACATTTATCGCGTCTGTGCTAATTATCCCTGGTAGTGAAGATCATGAATAGAACCGGACACTCTGTGCTTTTGTCTTTCTGGTCCTACTAATATGAATCGTACCCACAAAGTGAAATCAAAAGACAGAAGTTAGGTGATTCGAAGATATATTTGATAGGCTATCAAAATATCTGGGATCGTCTGATCCAATCTGGCTAGCGATTGCAGTAGCAGTTGAGCACGGCGTTCCCTTTCGTGATCTGGGGAGTATGCATGACCGAGCGTCTTCAGCTATTTGAGTTCACTAAAACATGTGGTCAGCATCCAGTGACGAAAACCTACAGTTATTTAATTTGGGCATATATTTACTGCTACAGATCACTCCCCTCCTAGTGGGGTAGTGATGACCATAAGACGTGGCCAGCCAGAAGTTTAAACCCAACGAGTTTTGTCGTTGGCAAACATTCTTCTGATAGCTTGCTAGGTTTAGCAGCATCTGGTCTTCTTTCCTTAATATATAGGACCATGAAGTACAGTATAGTAAAAAAAGAAAAAGTACGGTGACATTTCGGCTCCACGTAAACTTCATCGTTCTTTTCCAGCCGTCCTGGAAAGGAAAGAAGAAAATGTAAGTGCATGTCGAAATACACTCGTACGCGCGTAAAAACACAATGCCGGCGAAAAAAATGGAAAATGAACTCATATACACGTAATATCGTTAAAAAGGATTTTTACAAAGTTTTTTTGTTTTCTTTTAAAGTAAAAATACATAAGCATATCAAAATTGTTTTTTTATAAAATATTACATATGGTAAAAAATTCGAGGTAATATAAAATATCATGTAGTGCCTTACGTGGAATAATCGTTTAAACGTTCTTCCAGAACGCGTCGTCCTACGTTTATTTTCTGGTACTACTGAAGTATCATCGGGTGTGTTGCCTGTCGGTTGCGGTATTATAAGCATAGGAGACGTGTTGTGAGATTGTACCAAAGGGAAATTGACATGAATAGGATTTCCTTCTAAATACGCTGCTTCTAATCGATCGATGCTGATGCTATCGTTTGTTCCGTTCCTATCGACTATATAGTACTTAGATTCACGTTGAAGAACTTTGAAAGGTCCTTCGTATGCTGATTCGAATGGTCGTCGATGCGAGTTTCGACGAACGAAAACGTGTGTACTATATCGTAAGTCAGGTTGAACGAAAACATCGGTTGATTGTGGTCGAGTGGAAGCAGGTTAAACTGAACGCATTTCGTTTGTAAGCCTGTTCGTGTAGGATGTTGGATCCATGTTCATTAAAGAGGGCGAAGGATCCACGAATTCCGGAAGTCGGAGTGTTGCTCCATAAACGAGCTGAGCTGCAGTGTATCCGATGTCAGCCTTCACTGCATTGCGAATACCTAGTAAGACGAGTGGAAGAGTGTCGGTCCACTGTGAAACGTTTGCAGCTGATAGTGAAGCTTTCAGTTGTCGGTGAAAACGTTCTACCAACCCGTTTGCTTGTGGGTGGTAGGCGGTCGTTCGGAAGCGAGTGATTCCTAAAAGTGTGGTCAGACGACGGAAAGTTCATATTCAAACTGACGTCCGCAGTCTGTAGCGACAGTTGAAGGACAGCCGAAGTTTGCTGCCCATCGTTCGACGAAGGCACGGGCCACTGTTTCAGCAGTGATGTCCTTGATTGGTACTGCTTTCGGCCATCAAGTGAAACGGTCTACGCAGGTTAAGAGATAAGAGTATCCATTGGAATCTGGTAAACGTCCTACCAAATCCAGATGAACATTGTCGAAACGAGCATCGGGAGTTTTAAACGAGCCTAAGGGACATTTATTGTGTCTGGTAATCTTAGATTTTTGACAGCTTACACAGGAGCGTGCCCACTCCCTCACGTCTTTATTCATGCCAGGCCAGCAAAATCGTTCTGCTATGAGCTTGATGGTTGCACGAACACCTGGATGAGAAAGTTTGTGCAATGTGTTGAAGACATTGCGTCGATAACGTCTCGGCACGATTGGATGATCCCCACCAGTAGATGTGTCACGAATTAAGGTTTCCTTACCTGTTCCCATCTGCTTGATGCGTAGTTTGATGGTTGTAGATGATAACTCGTGCTGAATATCAGTGTCTTTTTTTGAAGTTGGGCGAGTTTCAGTAGGTCGATTCCCTGGAAACTGTTCAAGGAATTTATTCGAGACAAGGCGTCTGCGACTACATTGTTTGCTCCAGAAATGTGTTGAATATCTGCAGTAAGCTGCGAAGTGTAGTCCAGTTGTCGAGACTCACGGGGAGAGTACTTGTCTGAAGAGGAGCTTAAAGAGAAAGTAAGAGGTTTATGGTTAGTGAAAAAGGTAAATTCATGGCTTTCGATAGTGTTGAAAATGCCGCACAGCACAATACATAGATAGGAGTTCCCTGCTGAATGTGTTGTACCTCGATTCAGTGTCTAGCAACCGCCTAGAGTAAAATGCCAAAGTTCGCCAGGAGTGGTTAACCCACTTTTGTAAGACTTTGTAGCGGTAAATAAATCCCTAAAATAAATAGCTCTGTAAGTTTTCGACATTGGATGCTGACCATATGTTTTAGTGGACTCATCTAGCTGAAGGCGCTCGGTCAGGCATCCGCACCAGATCACGTGTAGTAACGCCGTGCTCAACATCAACCACAATCGCTAGCCAGATTAGATCAGAGAATCCCGGTATATTGGTCATCGCCAAATATACTCTTCCGATCTCCTCGACTCTGTCTTTTGATTTCTCTTGGTGGGAACGAAACATATTAGAAGGTGTTACTGGTAGAAGCGTTGTCAAACACTGAATACCTGTGACATCATCATTGGTGAGACCGTCGTGATCTGGTACACCTTATTGCAACTGTGAGTCTGTTCCTTTTTGGGATTTTTATATATCATTGCCTTATTTTTTATTTTTTTTAAACATTGTGATTTTTTTTCGTGTTTTTCTTGGATATATATATTTTTTTCCCCTCGTTCATTATCGTACTTCATATTTCATCATGACTGAACAGACACCTAAAGTACTCAAGCTTAAGACCTTGTCCCCACCTTCGTTTCAACTGATGCCTTTCTGGCCCGACAACATCGAAGCCTGGTTTTGCTACGCAGAAGCCGACTTTTCCGAGCACGGCGTGATCGACACACGTGCACAATTCCTCGCAGTAGTCAAGGCACTGCCGCGGGAATTCAACAGGTACGTAACACCTAGTATGTTTACTAGTGATGTTTCCGATCCTTACGAAATCTTAAAACGCTCGATTCTTAAACGAGGAGACCTAACCGATCGACAAAGGTTAGATCAACTCTTCAACAATATCGACCTGCAACACGGTTCTGCGACGGACATGTTGCAACGGATGAGAGAGGTTATAGGCCCAAGAACTTTCGACGAAGGTCTATTCAAACAACTCTTCTTGTCAAAACTTCCCCAACAGGTGCAAGCAGTTCTGGTCTCGTTCCAGAACAACGCCTTAGACGAACTAGCTGTATCTGCCGACCGCATTCTAGAAATTACGAAACCTTCTACTACCGAGGTATTTTCAGTCAAAGAAAAGCCTCACACGACTCAGAATGACATAACCGACTTATGTCACACACTCACGCGTTATCTTAGTCTTCGTACCGACCGTAAGAGATCGCGCACACCACGTAGAAGCATTTCTCGTAAGCGATCTGTCTCTAGACCACGAGAGACAGATAACCCCGACTGGTGCTGGTATCATAACCAGTATGGAAAGTTTTCCAGAAATTGCAGAAAACCCTGCAATTTTCCCAACACGAAACCGACTGATTCGGGAAACTTCCAAGCCGGCACGCGTTAACGGCAACCGTAGCCGGCGAACAAAGCCGTCTGTTATTCGTCACAGATGTGACAACGAGAGTTCGCTACCTCGTCGACACTGGCGCAGAAGTTAGCGTTCTCCCAGCAAATCCTAACGACCGACTTCACGAATCGACCCTAAACTTACAGGCGGCAAACGGAAAACCGATCGCTACGTATGGCAAAAGGTACGTTTACCTTAACGTGGGTTTACGCAAACCCATCCACTGGATTTTCGTCGTTGCAGATGTTTCTATGCCAATCATTGGTATGGACCTTCTACAACACCACAATCTGATCATCGACACTCGCAAACGGAGGCTAGTAGACGGAAACACTAATTTGTCCGTTTGCGTAACTTCTTTTACTGGTTGTAGAGTATCCCCAGTCACAGTTAAACATATGATAGACCCACTCTATCAACCACTACTCGATAAGTACCCTGGGATACAACAAACTCAAACGAAACTACCGTGTGTAACCAGCAATGTTACACATCACATCACGACTACAGGACCACCTGTATTTTCTAAAGCACGACGACTAGCTCCTGAAAAGCTAAGGTTAGCGAAAAACGAATTCGATCACATGATGGACTTAGGAATCATACGACCGTCAAGTAGCCCATATGCATCTCCGTTGCACATGGTCCCTAAAAAGGACAGCAACGATTGGCGTCCAACTGGTGACTATCGGCGATTGAACGCGAAAACCATTCCCGATCGTTACCCGTTGCCTCACATTCACGATTTGACAGCTACCTTGAAAGGTACAACTGTCTTTTCGAAAATCGACTTGGTTAAAGCGTATAACCAAATCCCTATGGCTACTGACGACATACCGAAAACGGCTATCATAACTCCCTTCGGACTCTATGAATTTTTGCGAATGCCTTTCGGTCTAAGGAATGCTGCTCAAACATTCCAAAGATTCATAGACGACGTTTTTCGAGGTCTCAACTTCGTACACGCGTATGTTGACGACTGTCTAATCGCAAGTCCGGACAGAGAAACACATCTCAAGCATCTGGACCTTGTTTTCGAACGATTACAAAAACATGGCATAACTGTAAACGTTCAGAAATGCCAATTTGGAACCGACTCGTTAGACTTTCTGGGACACACTATCGATGCTCAAGGTATCCGACCCCTTAGAACCAAAGTGGCGGCCATTCTGGATTACCCAGAACCGACCACCGTCAAGCAATTACGCACGTTCAACGGCCTGGTAAGTTTCTATAGACGTTTCATACCCAGATGCGCATCACTTATGAAACCTCTGACCGACCAACTTCGTGGAAATGCGAAATCCATTAATTTGGACGACACCGCACGAAAAGCATTCTCCACAGTCAAGGAACTGATTGCTAAAGCAACAATGCTCGCACATCAGGACACCCGAGCACCCATTAGCATCGCAGTAGACGCATCCGACTCAGCAATCGGAGGAGTCTTACAACAATGGGTTAACAACTCCTGGCAACCCTTGGCATTTTTCTCTAGAAGGTTGCTAGACACCGAATCGAGGTACAGCACATTCGGTAGGGAACTCCTAGCTATGTATTGTGCTGTACGGCATTTCCAACACTATATCGAAGGCCGTGAATTCACTCTTTTCACGGACCATAAACCGCTCACTTTCTCGTTAAGCTCTCCTTCTGACAAGTACTCTCCCCGTGAGTCTCGACAACTGGACTACATTTCGCAGTTTACTTCAGATATTCAACACATCTCTGGAGCAAACAATGTAGTTGCAGACGCTTTATCTCGTATAACTTCCTTGAACAGTTTCCAAGGAATCGACCTTCTTAAACTCGCCGAGCTTCAAAAAGAAGACAGTGATCTTCAGCACGAGTTATCGTCCACAACACTTAAACTACGCATCAAACAGATGGGAACAGGTAAGGAAACCTTACTTTGTGACACATCTACAGGTAGGGATCGCCCAATCGTGCCGAAACATTATCGACGCAATGTCTTCAACACATTGCACAAACTTTCTCATCCAGGTGTTCGTGCAACCATCAAGCTTATAGCAGAACGATTTTGCTGGCCTGGCATGAATAAAGACGTGAGGGAGTGGGCACGCTCCTGTGTAAGCTGCCAAAAATCTAAGGTTATCAGACACAATAAATGTCCCTTAGGCTCGTTTAAAACTCCCGATGCTCGTTTCGACCATGTTCATCTGGATTTGGTAGGACCTTTACCAGATTCAAATGGATACTCTTATCTCTTAACCTGCGTAGACCGTTTCACTCGATGGCCAGAAGCAGTACCTATCAAGGACAGCACTGCTGAAACAGTGGCCCGCACATTCGTCGAACGATGGGTAGCAAACTTCGGTTGCCCTTCAACCATCACTACAGACCGCGGACGTCAGTTTGAATCTGATCTTTTCCGTCGTCTGACCACACTTTTAGGAATCACTCGCTTCCGAACGACCGCCTACCATCCCCAAGCAAACGGGTTGGTAGAACGTTTTCACCGACAACTGAAAGCTTCGCTATCAGCTGCAAACGTTTCACAATGGACCGACGCTCTTCCACTCGTCTTACTAGGTATCCGCAATGCAGTGAAAGCTGACATTGGATACACTGCGGCTCAACTCGTTTATGGAACGACACTTCGACTTCCAGGAGAATTCGTGGATCCTTCGTGCTCTTCGATGAACATGGATCTAACCTCCTACACGAACAGGCTTACAAACGCAATGCGTTCAGTTAAACCTGCTTCCACTCGACCTCAATCAACTGATGTTTTCGTTCAACCTGACTTACGATATAGTACACACGTTTTCATTCGTCGAGACTCGCATCGACGACCATTCGAATCAGCATACGAAGGACCCTTCAAAGTTCTTCAACGTGAATCTAAGTACTATATAGTCGATAAGAACGGAACCAACGATAGCATCAGCATCGATCGCTTAAAAGCAGCGTATTTAGAAGGAAATCCTATCCACGTCGATTTTCCTTCGGTACAATCGAACGACACGACTCAGACACTAATAATACCTCATCCGACAACCAACGCACACGAAGATACTTCGACAGTATCCGAAAATAAACTTAAAACGACGCGTTCTGGAAGAAGGGTGAGATTTCCAGAACATTTAAACGACTATTGCACGTAAGGCACTTCTCGACATTTTATATTATTTTTTTTTTGAAAAAAAAACAATTTTAATATGCTTATATATTTTTATTTCTATTAAAAAAAACAAAACAAAAAAAAACAATTTTTTAACGCTATTACGTGCTCATGAGTTTATTTTCATTTTTTTTCCGCCGACCTTGTGTTTTTACGCATATACGAGTGTATTTTCGACATGCACTTACATTTTCTTTTTTCTTTTCCAGGACGGCTGGAAAAGAACGATGACGTTTATGAGGATCCGAAATTTTCATTGTACATTTTCTTTTTTTTACTATGTTGTACCTCCGTCCCATATAGTAAGGAAAGACGACCAGACGCTGCTAAATTTAGTAAGCTATCAGAAGAGTGTTTACCAACGACAAACTCGTTGGGTTTAAACTTCTGGCTGGCCACGTCTTAGGGTCGTCACTGCCCCACTAGGGGGGGAGTGATCTGTAGCGGTAAATAAATCCCTAAAATAAATAGCTCTGTAAGTTTTCGACATTGGATGCTGACCATATGTTTTAGTGGACTCATCTAGCTGAAGGCGCTCGGTCAGGCATCCGCACCAGATCACGTGTAGTAACGCCGTGCTCAACATCAACCACAATCGCTAGCCAGATTAGATCAGAGAATCCCGGTATATTGGTCATCGCCAAATAAACTCATGAGCACGTAATAGCGTTAAAAAATTGTTTTTTTTGCTTTTTTTTTAATAAAAATAAAAAATAAGGCAATGATATATAAAAATCCCAAAAAGGAACAGACTCACAGTTGCAATAAGGTGTACCAGATCACGACGGTCTCACCAATGAGGATGTCACAGGTGTTCAGTGTTTCACAACGCTTCTACCAGTAACACCTAATATGTTTCGTTCCCACCAAGAGAAATCAAAAGACAGAGTCGAGGAGATCGGAAGAGTATATTTGGCGATGACCAATATACCGGGATTCTCTGATCTAATCTGGCTAGCGATTGTGGTTGATGTTGAGCACGGCGTTACTACACGTGATCTGGTGCGGATGCCTGACCGAGCGCCTTCAGCTAGATGAGTCCACTAAAACATATGGTCAGCATCCAATGTCGAAAACTTATAGAGCTATTTATTTTAGGGATTTATTTACCGCTACAACTCCTCCGATTGCTGAGTCGGATGCGTCTACTGAGATACTAGTGGGTGCTTGAGTGTCCTGATGTGCATGCATAGTTGCTTGAGCGATAAGTTCCTTAATTGTGGAGAATGCAAGTTTAAAACTGATTCGTGAAGCCTGTCGTTAGAATTTTCAGGAAGAACGCTAACGTCTGCGCCCATATCGACGAGGTAACGAACACTCGTTATCACATCGGTGACGTATGACAGACGGCTATGGTCACCGAGTACGGTTGCCGTTAACACGTGTCGGCTCGGAAGTTTCCCGAATTATTTTTCGTGTCGGTCGATTGTGAGTTTAAAAAATTGCGGGGTTTCCTACCGATTCTGGAAGACATTCCATACTGGTAAGGATACCAGTACAATTCGGGGTTATCAGTCTCTCGTAGTCTAGAGGTGGATTGCTTACGTGAAGTGCTTCTTCGCAGGGTGTGTGACAATTTACGGTCTTTACAAAATTTAAGACAACGTGTAAGTGTATGACATAACTCTGTTATGTCATTCCGGGTCGTTTAATGTTTTCGTTGACTGAAAGAACCTCGGCAATAGAAGATTCCGTGATTTCTAAGATACGATCGGCAGGTGCATCTAGCTCGTCTACGGCGTTGTTTTGAAATGAGACCAGCACAGCTTGCACCTGTTGAGAAAATTTGAATATCTGGGCTACCTGTTTCTGCCATCTGATTATTTCAACAAGTTATCTGTTTTTCATTTGTTTTAATTTATAATTATATCCGTTGATCGCATGACCTATTCAGGCGCTTTTGTGAAAAGCCTACGACCTTTCGCTGCACAAGTTGCGAAAAAGTACTATAAAAGGCATCGTGGTGGTTGGCAATATGCGTTAAAGAGAATGAACATTGATCGTATGTCGATTCCCGAACCCGCGAGCTTTGAAAGTGGTAACATTTTTTTACGTGGTTTAGGAATTCTTCGACTTGCTTTTTTGTAGGGTGTATTATACGGTGATTATCATCCTATCCTGTACATCGGGTACATCTTACCCCGAAAAATAAGGAAAAAACTTATTTTTATTCGACGGACAATTACCAGTTCGTATTGTACCTATTGCGGACTTAAGTCGTAAATAGATCTGCAATTCATTATATACTCACAGTCTCTAATCCTAGTATTAACCAGGTTAATACTTAATAACAACTAATACTCAGATATTATATTTAATTTAACGAGCACTGTGCTCACTTATTTTCATATCATGTCCAATAACTCCAGTAAAAGAGGAATTTCACCAACTTCTAAGCCAAATAAAAGGTCCAAATCTGTAACCCCTACAACTGACGACTCAGTGCTTGACAATGTCGAACCTTTAACTACTGAAAAATATGTGTATTGTACACAAATGTCTCTATCGTCACCAGATTCTCCATGTCGCAGCCCCTCTATCTTTACGTGCAGTATGCCAACGGTAAGACTGGTTGACATACAAGACACTATACCTACGTGCATCGAAAAGTCAGCACAGTCTACTAGACAGTATGTGCTACCAAGGCCTAAATCTAAAATTTCAAAAACTAAAGAGTCCAATGGTCCACCTCATACACACCAAAATACTGATAGATATAGTAATGACATCCGACAGCTACAAAACTCTCTATCCGAAATTAACGGCAAACTTGAGCAATTAGCACCCCTCACTCATATATGGGGCCTTGATACAGACAGAAATCTTGAGCAACTCACTAAAGCTGAGTGTATTTTGGAGTTTGTGGCTGAAGAAGTGACGAAGAGAGTGATGTCCTCCTTCAATGCAGTTGTGTACAACCTCCCCGACCGCACACACCCATCTAAGTTAAGGGATATTTGCCTTAGAGCATGCGGTATGCCGAACGTTAACTGCAAAGTCATCCGCCTTAGAAAAAAGTCAGACAGATCGACTTGCCCCCTTTTGTTTATGTTTGGCTGTTGTAACGATGCTAAGCAGTTTATTAATTTGAGCAAAAATATTAGCTCACTAATTCCATACAAGAATATAAAAGTCACTCCAGACCTTACGCCCTGTCAACGTCGTGTAAGAAGACGCGAAGCGATAGAATTGAATGGGAGTGTTACAGTTAATAATCAGCCAGAGACAGTTTGCAACACAGCAAATAGTTTAAAACACACGAACAATAAGCATGACACCACTCCACATACGGCTGATCACTCTGTTGATCTAGATGAGTCTACAGATCAGAAACCTTTGGATAAGATACGGACCCCAACTGACACCAAAAACCATAACGACATGACTAATCCCAGCTGTTCGTTCAGTAATGTACTAAAATGTGAGTCGTGTAACAACACACATCCAACTAAACCTATACACTTGAAAATTTGTCCTCCTAAAGATATTCCACAAGTAGACTTGAATGAACGTAAGTTCATCTCACAGAGACAACGAAAGACTCCAGCTCTGAAAATAAAGGGTGGGAAGACAAAACTCATGATACCGAATAGGGAAACACGTAAGATTGAACCCAACTGCTCTATAGGTATCCCAAGAACAGTGAACAGGTTCTCCCCGCTGCTATCGTATAACTTGCCTTCAACACCTCCAAGTTGCAAAAAGGGTGGTGGGCTTCAACGTAGCAAGCCTTCTTACACGCAGACTAACGAAAACTACCAGAGAACTGGCCACCCAAATCACCCCCTGAAGCCTAAAACCATAAATAAGAATGGTAATAATAGGTTTCTCACTCCACACCCTACCTACATTCCCCAGGATCGCAACTGTAATTACTCTCAGAAAGAAAACTTCTCACACCCTTTAGTACCGACCCATCACATAACAACGGCTCCCATGTATAACAGCAGTCGCAACTCCTCCCAGTTACGCGTAGCAGACCCCTCTCACGCTAACGTAAATAGCCATAACAGGGGCTACGAGTCTAACCATCAAGACTATTTTGTAAATAACCATACACTTCACAGTAGGCCTGTACAAGATTTTTTTGGAATAAGACCCCTAGTGACACCTCTGTTGAAGCATATAGCCCAGGTTATTTCAAACCACATGCAAACCATAAATTTGTTTCCTCCGTACAGTTTCCAACAGAGAGTACTCCCACCCTTTCCTCCTGGGTAAACTCCCCAATCAACTTCACTAGCTCATTTGATACATCTCCCAATAAGTCTAGCTATCAAAATACCGAGCTAATGAAGAACATCCAATCCCTCACATCAAACTCATCTCATACGCGCGAGGGTTACGACGATTTTATCCGAGATACCCTCACCCATTTTAACTTAGTAGGCCACCTGCTTAATATATGTCTTATCAACGCTCGATCGATCTGCAACAAAAAGACGGATTTAGCCCTGTTTGTATCCATATATCAACCATCAGTTATTATGATATCTGAAGCATGGACTAACAGTAATATTTCCGACCGAAGTATATCTCTTGATAACTATTCCCTATATAGAAGCGATAGATTGAATGGACGAGGCGGAGGATGCCTTATTTACGCTCACTCTAGCCTAAACTCACTGCTATGTGATATGCCTGAACTAAACAAACTGAAGGATTCGGTGTGGATTGTATTAAAGCCGTCGAATTCCGTTACCTTACTGCTCGGCTGTGTTTATCGTCAACCTAACGCATCAATAGATGAAATAGCAGTATTATCGGAGGTATTCACACTAGCATCATCCCTCTCATTCACAGGCAAGCTCATTTGTGGTGACTTCAATATGCCCGAAATTTCTTGGCTGCCAGTCAAAGCGCCGAGACGTTATGAATCATTTATTGAATGTCTAGAGCTTGGACAATGGACTCAGTATGTCGATAGCCCTACCAGACATCAAAACATCTTAGACTTAGTCTTTACCAGTGGCCTCATCCCCAATACTTTGTATATTGGAAAAAAGTTCCCAGGTAGTGATCACAACATTGTCATATGCAGCCTTAATGTAAAAACCACAACCGATAGAAGTAAAACCGTAACACTTCGTAGAAACTATCGCAAGGTTGATTGGAATAACTTCCACAATTACTTAAGAAGCACTGATTGGAGAACTTTCTTTACCTCAAACAATACCGACACATTAACCAATATATTTTATCACAACATCAAAAGTATCATCAACAACATCGCACCTTTAGAATACTGTAAACCTACGTTCTCCAAAGATCTCTATATACCGGTCAGTACAAGAAGACGTCTTCAAAGACATTGTACTCGATTCCACAACTTAAATGACTTTTCCTCTTTAGTAACGATGACAGAAATACTTGTCCGAACAGAGGCAATAAGTAAACAAAAAGCAGTAGCACAGGAAAAACGTGCAGTTGAACTTAATAATAACTCCTCTGCACTCACCATACTACTCCAAAATAAACTTAAACGCTCTAAATCGAGAGGGAGTATATTCATTAAAGGCAAACAAGTATACGAAGATCCCAAACTTATCACAGAATTATTTAGTGAACATTTTTGTTTCTCACTAACTAACGAAAAACCATTTAATGATTCAGAACCAATCCCAGTAACTCCCTGTGAAATTACTAATGTAGAATTCAGTGTACAAAATATCTCCAAGGCAATCAGTACATTGAAACACTCCTACACTGATGGACCAGATGGTATTCCATCTAGCATGCTAAAACGTGGAGGTGATGATATGTGTGTTTTGCTTCTCAAACTATTCGCGATATCACTCTCTTCAGCGTGTTACCCTACTGCCTGGAAAACTACACATATCATTCCCAAAATTAAAACAGGACCTGAAGCAAACGTTGAAAATTACCGGCCTATAAACATAACTTCAGTGGTATCCAGAGTGATGGAAAAAGTAGTTAAGGCGGCTGTAGTCCAACATCTACTAACTAATAATCTCATCTCGACCTCCCAGCATGGATTTCTTAGGTCCAGATCATGCGATACATGCCTAGTAGACTACCTGAATGATATAACTCTGAAACGAGACAGCGGACTCCTTGTATCAGTCCTATTCCTAGACTTTAAGAAAGCCTTTGATAAGGTCCCACACAAAAGGCTACTCGTCAAACTAAAGTCCTTCGGAATACACAACCCACTGTACTCATGGTTTGCTTCGTTCTTAACAGAACGTAAACAGATGGTAAAGTACAATGACTGTCTCTCGTCCCCTAGACCAATCACCAGTGGAGTCATCCAGGGAAGCGTATTAGGTCCACTTTTGTTTCTTATGTATATAAACGATATATGTAACACCATAGAATTTGGGAAACCATACTTATATGCTGATGATCTCAAAATAGTATACAGCTATAAGCCTGAGACACTAAGCGAAAGTGTATCCCAGATCCAAAAGGACCTCAATAACTTAACTATATGGAGTGAAAAATGGCAATTACCATTTAACCTCAACAAGTGCGGGATCATGCACTTTGGAAAGCATCCCTATAAACCGCGACTTCACTTAAATGAATGTAGAGTCCAAACACTCGAATCAGTACACGATTTAGGAATTAATTACACAGGAAGCCTAAACTTTGAAGAACATGCCTCCTCTATTATTTCTAAATCTAGACGGCTAATTGGTTTTATAATGAAAAACTTTTTCACAACAGAGGGTAAACTTACTCTCTACAAAATATGTGTACGACCCTCCCTTGAATACTGCTCTTTTGTCTTCTCTAATATGAATATCGCAGACAAGATAAGAGTAGAAGATGTTCAAAGACGTTTCACACGTCAACTACTAGGATGTAACTCGAATCTCGATTACACAGACAGATGTAAGCATCTATCTTTAGAACCTTTATGGCACCGTAGGCTAAAAAACAATTTAATATTTCACAGATTGAAATCATGAGTCAGTTGAAGCTAGACCACCATTGAATACCTGGAAGCACTGGACGGCCGTTTCGTCCTAGTATGTGACTCCTCAGCAGTGCGCCTCCACGATCCCGCACCACGCGGGGCTCGAACCCAGGACCTGCTGGCTTCGCGCGCGAGCACTTAACCACTAGACCACTGAGCCGGCATCCAACGGTGTTAATGTCTAACTTCAACCAATCCACGAAGTTGCGCCACCGTACACCATTGTCTTCAGTGAGTTCCTATCTCACAACAGACCTGGTTGAACTCCACTGGTAACGGCTTCTCACTAGAACTTCGGGAGTTTTTCCTGAAGTCAGTCACTAGTGAGCAGTTGATTATTATTATCAGAATGGGTTTTGTGGAGATTTTAGAAATTTCACAGATTGAAATCATGAGTCAGTGCTTCCAGGTATTCAATGGTGGTCTAGCTTCAACTGACTCATGATTTCAATCTGTGAAATTTCTAAAATCTCCACAAAACCCATTCTGATAATTTAATATTTCTCTACAAAGCGATATGTGGGCTCTCCTTTCAAACCTCCTGCCCGACTATCACCCACGACCCAGCCTATAGACTTAGAAACAACGCATATACACTACTTACCGTAAAACACCAAAAACAAATGCGTTGTAAGCTTTTTACAGTACGGTATAGTTTATTGTGGAACAGGCTGCCAATGCCCATCCGTAACTGTGATACGTTTACCACATTCAAAAAGCTAATAACCCTATTTCTAGACTCCAAAGAGCTTCAACATTTCCTTGAACTCCCGCCCACCAAGGAGGCACTTTATTACGGACCGCCCAGTATCTAGAAAGAACAAGATTATAACAAGTTCGACTGTTACTAATACGAATATAACCAAATCACAGAATATATGGCTTATCCTTTCCTATTATTCATTGTTTATTAATCATGACCTTATGCTCCTAACCCTAGCTTTCAGTTCCCAAATCTCTACAGGTTAAATGTACATTATACTTCCTAAAAGTCATGCCTTTTTTTTCTACTGCAAGTAGACAGATAGCTCAATCTTATGGATGCTGATCTACTAAGGTCGATCATACAAAGCTCAAAATTTGGCCACAAAGTCTTGTGAGTTTATCGATGTGTTATTTGTCTTACCCTGAAATCTTTTTTTTCTACAATTTTATACCCTCTCAGATCTTTTGATTTGCTATTAGTCCTTACTTCTTTAAACCATTAGTTGTTTTCATAGCAGTGTGATATACTATATGGACATCTAACCCATAAAACGGACTTTTCAACTATCTGATTTGCTTGTAACATGGACCTAGTAGAGACAGTGTATTCCAACTATGGGCTTTGATTAAAGCAGTATTCATACTTACCACAAACGTAAGAGAGCCTAACATCACGAAAGGAGGGAGGGTGGCGTTACTGACCAGCAAACATGATGGTGGGGAGATAAATTCAATCCACCCATGTCTGTAGGGCAGAACATTTTGTTTAATTACGGCTCCTTATGGTTTAGTGGGATGTCACGAACTTAAGGTACTAATGATGATTTATCATGCAAAATACCTCATTAAATCGTATTACGAACGTAGAATTGGTTTCACTTCCTACCCAGTATTCCTACTGCAAGCAAACTAGACAATTCGCTAATATACGAAGCTTACTCAAGACCCTATGATACCTAAAAAAAATAATAATTATACAAAAAAAATGAAAAGGGCTCCAATAGCTTCGATGAAAAAAGGAAAATAGCCCAATGTATATCACAATACTGTTTCTAGCACTATATTTTATTTTATAATCACACATAATCCCATACTCTCAGCTCCTTCCCGAATCGCCTCCATTTGTCAGTTGTATGTCCACTCACACCTTGTTAACACTTATTATCTTTAACCTATTAAAATTCTCTTGCTTAACAAATACCTTAATAAAAGAGAATTAGACTGAGTAGTCATACCTTAAACACGCATTCATGAATATTGGCTACGCCCCAGGCTCCCAACTTTGGGGAAAATTGAGTCCATTTTGCGGAAATGAGAAAAAAAAACCCAAAATTTCCCCAGACCTGGGGAAATCCCCAAAGTTAACTGAAGTTATTGGTAATACAACTGACTACTGAATTCTTGTAAGTAGTATAAAACAATATACAAAAGAACAAGTACACTATGGTGACGTCTGTTAAAGCCTGCGAAGCCGGGTGAAAGGGGAACGGACACGATAGTTATATCATTTTGGGGAAGCTTCCCCAAACCTTTGGGTTTTCCTGGGAAACTGTTTTGACGCAAAAGCTTCTCGAAAGCCTATCGACATCACGGAAGACCTAGGAGAATGCTTACGTACATTTCTTACTGCGACGTTTTATTACTCTTCGTCAATCGCGCATCGCTAATGAAACCTAATGTTAACCGATTTGTCGCGATTATCAAAAGACTGATTTATGAAATATATAAATGTTTATTACAGTTAATAAAATTACAAATGAATCATTTATACAAAGTTTTTCATTGCGTTGTAACAGCAACACCTTACGTAGACGTAGAACTGTCATTGATAATGTTCTAAAAAATAAATAAATCATTTTTAGTGTATAATAAGCTGTCAAGATATGTGAAAGTTTGGTGATGTACCAACAGTATAACAATGTTCTTAATAATGCGAACAAAGAACTTACAGTAACGTCTGATAAAGCCTGCGAAGCCAGCTGAAAGGGAAACATACAAGAGACAAGTTATATTACTTTGAGTATTGATCACAAAGTAATAAGCTGTTACAGTAATTAAAGTACAGTGATTATAGTGATAAATACAATGATAGTTAACATCCTGTGAATTTTGGGGAAATCCCCAAAGTGAACTTCAGTTATTGGGAATACAAGTGAATACTTCATTTTATTAAGTGGTATTAAACAATATACAAAAGAGTAGGAAGGGGAACGAGTAGGAACAATGTGTGACAAAGTTAACATATGTATTATAACAAACAAATTAAGTAGTTTTAGCTCACCCTTTCTTTGGATCGCCATCCACGTTTATGTACTTTATCTCTTGCGTCATGCAAGAATGCCTGGCTTGCTGTAGCCATGGCGTGTAATATTTCCTTTTCCGGGCAGCTTGCACTTCGGAAATGTGAACACAAAGCACCTACAAATATGTTAATACAGTAAAGTTGACTTACTTTGAACCGTCGAGTATGTAAAAGAGGGATAATGACCTCATAATGTTGTGTGCGCAAGCACATGCACTTACAAAGTATGTCTGTTAGTGTTATCCACGTGCATTCGTGGCTTAAGGTAGAACACTTAAACATACCAATATTACTGGAGGGAAAAGGGTCGGTATATAAATCAGAAGGACTGTGAAATGGCCGGAACCTAATAAGACCTCCATCACGGATTTCTGTTACGAACCCTGGTTTACCTTTGGCAATAACTACATTGTCCGGCCTTGTAGTAGATAGCTTTGAGTTCCTGTAACTGACCATTTGCTTGGAAGAATTATCAGTTACCTCAGGTTCAGTGACATTGTCAGCCATATCCTGATTCAGTATACTTTGAAAGTAAACTTCTTCGGCATATCGCTGTGCGGCTTGTTTAGCCACAGCGAATCCACAGTGTACTGAACGCCTGATTTTTCTCATGTAGGACTCAAAAGGAAATGCTGCGAACGATTCCAAAGTACCATGTTCCATAACGTCGTCTGCAATGTGCTTTAAACTATGCACATTGTAGATTAAGTGTTCGGTACCGTAACACCTTTCGTAACCTAATAAAAAAGTTATTAATGTAAACCCTAACACTGTTAGCGAATATGCTATGAAACTTAGGGTGCGATAATAAATAAATGGACAAGGAGAGTGACCGGGAGTTTCTGTACATTGATAATGGTAACCTATTATGAAGAACTACAGGTCCTAAGTATAATAAGAACAACCGACATTCAGTTGCTTTCCATACAGAAACTTCATTAAGTGGACGACATTTCCGTTGAAAATCGCATGTCGTGTGTTGTCTACATAAGTCTAGTGCATCATTTATTGATGCGATGATCGATTGACCCATCCTATGAAGTCGCTTAATAGCTAGCTCCTTCCATAATGAAACAATTTTTTGGTAACACCTAAATATATCATATGCATGGGTTCACAAGGGAAACATTTAATCATATCCACTGGCAGATTTTCAAATGAACTTGTGCCACGATGATGGATAGATTGGGTCCTACAACGAAAAGTGACATCACTTCTTAAGTCGTGTTCACCATTGGGGAAAGTCATTCGCGTCCCTAAGACCTGACATTTGTCACAGCCAGCGATACCATTGTGTCCCACAATGTACTTGACGTTGCTGCGAGCTGGAGCGTCACAGATAACAGCAACTAATTTAACTGTTAAATGTAGGTGATACTTATCTACATTAATACCTACTGTCAGCAACTCCTGTAACTCTGTTATAAGTGTTGCTGACATGTCGTTGAAATCAGATGGTTTTACTTCACCACCGTAGATCCCAACTACGAAAACACTACTAACTAGTGGAGCTACTATACGACCAAGGATCGGCCACAGCTGTTGGTTAGAGCTTTTGAACAAACATAGACCATCGTAGTTTAACTGCAACTGTAATTCGTTGAAATGGATTCGCCGTAGCCAGTGTCCTGAAATTCTCAAAAGACTGGATTTCAATCCTAAATGGTAATACGTTCCAGAATCTAGGATCTTAGGCTCCACGTCGTTGCATCGACGTAGAACACTTCGGACGGACGTTGGAAGTTCTGGATACCGCGCACGAAAAATGTCCAGTATTTGATCAGCCTTCTTTATGCTTACATAACCACCTTTCATCATTTCAATGACCATTTTGTCTAACTCGTCTTTCACCGAAAGATGAATGGCTGGGGACATTTCTGAAATCACACAACGTATAAAATTTTAATAATTAAACAGATACCACCGTTGATTGTGTTGTCTGAACGATGGACGTGACTACATGAAGCAGTAGCTGTATCTGTGACAATATTAGCCCACTGCTCTGTAGCTACGGTAGTACGCAATTCTGTGACGACAACTGGATTGTCTGTCTCTTCGTCACAGCTCGGTAACTGACACTTCTTTATAAACTGTGCTTTTATTTTCCTCAACCTTCTGTAATAGGTTGATCGGGAACAGCCAAACAACCTAGGGTATTTCGTGTCTGCTGCCCGCCTTTTCGCAATCTTATCGAGCTGTCTATTATTATTCTGAAAGAAATAATTCACTTAAGTAAAACTGAACATAGACAGCAACCAAATTTTCCGACCTGCACTGCAAACAATTCACCTCCATAGCTTTCAAATTTTGAAAAAGTGCTTTAAAACGGACAACACTTTGTCCACTGTCTGATTGTTGATGTATTAAAACAAGACCTGGAATTCGATAGATTATCCCTCATCAAAAGTCTGTATTGAATTAAAATGTAAATTTCTCTATTCAAATTTACTACTGTGAGGCTTGTTTATATTATGTCGATGAAATGTTAGTGTGCAAAAATGCGCTACGAAAGTTTTGGGGATTTCCCCTAAATTCCCCCAAAATTTCCCCAAACTTTGGGGAAGGCTATTTCACTTTGGGGATTTCCCCAAAGCTGGCAGCTTGGGGCTGCTCCTCGTGTTTTCTTTTACTTGCTCCCTCTTCCAGCCCTCTTGTGATATGGAACGAAATATTTTATCCTGCACCATCCTGAAAGCCTTAGACATTCCAAAGGGACATAAGGTTGCGACATTTAGGAGCTCCCACCTTCAATGCACCTAACCTTGACAACCAGTTGCACATTCGGCAACGCTCCTAGGGTATCGTCCACTGATGGGGGTTGCGAGCACTTGAAGGTCAAACAGTCACAAAATGATTGGTGCGTCACACCGACAATTCGTGAAAATTTTCAGAAGCGGTCAAATCAAGACATTTTTAGATTTGAATTGAGTTCAGCCACACCATGTCTGGTAACGTCCATTCTTCAAGTAACGAAGACGATGCCATCGTGATGATGCATGATATAGGACGAATCTCCAGTGATACTATGTTATCTCGAGGATTTACAAGTTGGGACAATTTTGAGACCTTTTTGAAAGAAGTACATAAGGTAATATGACTTCTGTGGTTATTAATTATTTTTTAGTATACGCATACTAAGTACGTTATGTCAGTATGCAAAAAGAACAGTGATGATCCAGACATTAAAAAGAAGAATATATTTGTAAAATCTCAGCGAATGAATTTTAAGTAAATCCAACGTTTCGCCTGGCAATTTCTCCTCACATCACTTGCGTATAAACACATTCTGTTATCTTAACACGCTTTGGTTCCATAACACATACCTTATCCTTATGAGAACAAAAACAATTTGTCATAACCTAGAATTTACTTTGTAATCCTTAAGTCATTCTATGGCCTAGGGTAACACGACAATTTTTCTCATTCTTTCCCTTGATTATTTTCAAATGAACTTTTATTTGGTTGACCTTTATTATTATTTTTCATATTATTTTCATATAAACATGTCTCTTGCACATTAATACAAATACCTATTTATAAAAAATCCTTCACGTTGATTGGATGACTTATTCAGTATACAGTAAACCGAAGAACCATGTACCTATTTATATTCGATAATTTTGTGTTGCTTGATTATATTTTCCTTGAAAAAGCTTGGACCAGATTGCCAGGCGAAACGTTGGATTTACTTAACATTCATTCGCTGAGATTTTACAAATATATTCTTCTTTTTAGTGTCTCAAATTAACTCGGCGCCCAAATATTGTGAAACTATTCGTTCAAATTTAGACGAAAGTTCTTACTTAGTGATGATCCAACTCCAAAGTACTTTTTCGTGAGATATGTCTGTACATATGGACGTAGACGCAGTTCGATAGAGTCAGATGCTTGCGTTCAGGATGTAGATGATGATGGTAATAATCATTCTTCTGAAGAGCGTACAACGTTTGACTCGCCAACACAACCTAGGCAAAGGAGACGACATCGGTCATCTACGTATGCCTTACTTCAAATGAATTTATCCTTCAGGTCGAAATATTGCCTTCCAATGACTGCATGCTGCCCTCTGGTCATATTTTGTATGCACATTCTAAAGATCTGATTCGTGGAGGTATGTTTGTTCCTTTATCTCTATAAGTTTTGTTGACTTATTCGACATAGCAACCGGTGGACAAGAAAATACGTAATGGACCTGGTTCTTCGTGCGCTGGACAAATCTCAATCTCTACAGAGAGATGATCTGCTAGAGAAGTTCACTAGCAACTATCACTCAATCCATGCTCTTAGTGAACCTTTGGCAAGTAAACTCATCCGTTCATGCCTCGAAGCATCGGAAGACATATGCGCACAAGTGATGAGTTCAATCGGTGCTAATGATGAAGCTACGACGTCAGAATCCATTGTTAATACAGACCATAGCTATGCTTCTTGATAACAAGAAGTTCTAATATTGTAATCTTTTTAGTTTTACATAAATTCATGTATGTGGCCATTGACTTATTCTTATAGCGTAACGACAGGGAGTGTACTGTGCAGTCTTATGTGGCGGTGAGACAGGGATATTGTTTCGCGTTCTTGTGTAATAATTGCCAGTTGGACGCACACGCGATTAGTCATACATACCGTTTACCAAATACTGCTACCTTGAACATGGTGTACCGTACTTGTAGTTCGAATTTCGACCTGTCACGATAGATAAGAATTGCCATAATTAAAAGGCTGGTGCGTTATAAATGAAAACGTTTATTAAAGTTTGAATCTAGCACAGATGATCCATTAATAAATAACTTCTATTTCTCAGGAATTGTTCCCGTTAGGTTTGTGAACGCTTGCGAAGCTACCTGGAAATAAGATAGACAGGAAAGTTATTTCAGTATGAATGTTTACCAGAAACTAATATAAAAACGGATACCAGTATTCAATTACAGATCTCACACAATCTGGTCACCTTAGATCAAGATATCTTGACTATCGAATCATACTTTTCAGTGCTTTCTCGTGACAGCTTAATATCAGTACTTATTTCTGTTATTAGGTATTTTTGCAATAATACCGGCAGCCAAAACATTGTAGCTCCCCAGACAACCCAAAAAGGGGAAATAAAGGGGTAAATGCTTTGGTAGCGAAAGGGGAAAACGCATCAGAATGTCGCCTTTTTCGCCGTTTTGTCGATAAATTACTCACTTTTCGCCTAAATGTCCACTGAATTGTCTACTTTTCGCCTAAATACACACAGAACTCCCTATTTTCCATCCATTGACATAACCCCAAAGGTCTCCTATGTTCGCCTTTATTTTCAACAACAGACCAAAATATATCTGCAATGCAGTGGAAAACCGGCATATTTTTGAAAATTTTTATTTAAAAGGTAAAGCGTATTATTGTACAACACTAGAGCAGAAGCTTAAGCACCGATTGTTTTGCATGTCCAATGCAATTGCTACTCCATTGTTATTTGAAATTATCTGCAAAAGAAGGAACAGGTGATGTATTATTTATAAGGAATGTGCATTTAATCAAAAGTTCACTGACACTCAGACACACATTCTCAACACTTCTACAGTTTCCCATGTAAGTAAAAAAGTAAGCTGTTTGAAAAATACTATTGATTGAAATGTAGGTAGAACATCAAAACAATTGCACGGCTATTGAGAATTCAGGTAGTCGTCCCGTGAATTCTGAATTTATAAAAGTCACATCCATATCTCAATGACATGCTTTGGTACAGCCAAATACTTGTGTAGATCTACACAAGAGGTAGTAATGCTATCTTAGATTGGTCTCTGGTAAAATATCCACATAATTATACCTCTTCCACATGATTATGATTTATTTCCTGCAATACAATCATCTAGTGGCTAATATATCTAACTGTAGAAGGTGATATTAACATCTTGGTATGCGTTATTATCATCTATAGCATATACATAATGTTTACAACACTCGGAACACCTAATGTTTTCACTATCAACCTATTTCTGCCATGAAAGTAGAAAAAAACAGTGAAAATTAGCCGAAATTTTGATAAAGACGGGAAAAACGATAAATCTTACCATGGTATCGTTAGTTGTAACGCAGTCTTGGTAACCTTGACGACTATACAATTTTTGTGACGATATATGCCTGAATGATGCTATTTCATATAAAAATAAAAGATTTGTTTACCATCAGCGTATACTTAAGTAGAACTAATTGCTAATCTGCTATGCAAACACGAAAAAACTATTATAGCAGCACCTGATTAATGAATTTTCAAGGACTTCGCGATACCATGTAACGCAAAATGGAAAAACACCTTTTCACTTAGTTATGAAAACGGAATATAGACTTTCAAATTTCTTCGTAATTAATTTCAAAATTTGGTTTACACAAAGCCGAAATAAAAAAGTAGCGCAAAAAAGTGTAGCGATACCCCTGGAGCGCTGCCTGCACATTCGCAACGCAACTTTCGTAAAGCGCGCCAACTGTAGTACTGATTAAAACCATCTACATTCATATCTTATAAATTATCAACCCAGCTATGTAATTTACTACAGTGGATATTGTATCATTTGTATCAATTTGATCTTGCCTGTAAACTGGTATGCCTCATGTAACAAACTGTTATTTGAGAATAAATTATTATTATTTAAATTCTAACTGCCGATCACTAATCAACAAAGTGGACTATCTGCAATTCCTACTTAATCAAAATACGTATCGTAATTGTGGTGTCATCACAATTCAAGAATCTTGGTTGAATGATTTACAGGATGACTGCCTTGTATCACTACGTGATTTTAAAATTTATCGTCAGGATCGATCGAACAATAAAAAGAGGTGTGGTGGCGGTGTAGCTACGTTTGTAAACATAAACTGGTGTCGATCTTCGTTTGTGTGTTTTAAGTTTTCAAATGACTTTATCGACTGTCTAACTCTAAGATGTCGTCCAAAACATCTGAATAAATACAAATATGTTTGTTACCAATATCTACGTGACTCCAGATTGCACATCATCTGCACTATCTGTTTTTGCTGATGAATTCACTGAGTTCGCTGTTACTGCCTTCAGTGATTCACTTTCAGTTGTATGTGGTGATTTCAATTCATGTGACTGTAGCTTCCTTACGTCACTAGGTCACCAAAATGTAGTAGATTTTCCTACCCGTTTGGATGCTCATCTAGACTTCGTCTTCATTAATGATGTGGGTATATATGCGACTCGTAAACGTGCTCCATTGTCTAGCTCAGATCACTGTATAATTCGTGTTCTACCTAAAGTATATGGAAAGCATGGGAAGAGTACACTCTTACATCAAACCAAGAAAGTCAAATATAGGAATTACTCAGAAGAAAATATCCGAAATCTGAAAAACATGTTTCATACGACTAACTGGGAATTATTTACAGATGACTCACTCGAAAACACTACTGATGTTATCACTTGTTACCTTAAATTCTGTTTTGATATTTGTTGTCCCACTGAAACCATTTTTGTAAGTTTTGATCGACTTACATCTTCACAACTAAAACGACTACGGAGGATGAAAGAAAAAATGTACAAGGAGAAGAACTCAAATGAAGTTCGTAAGCTAAATGGTCTGATAAACCTAGAGATTAGACGTCTCAACTGTATGTTTACTCAAAAACTCTTATCTTGCAAAAACTCTCCAAGTATGTGGAAATTCTTTAAAGAACTTACAGGTGACAGAAAGTTTAGAAGCGATAACCAGCTGAATGTTTGTGACTTAAATAAGTCTTTTGTACGTCAGTCATCTGATGTGATGCTCCCTCTATCCACGGGTTTAAAAAATAGCTGTGTTCCTACTTTCACTGAAACTGATGTACGAGGATGTCTCCAGTCGCTTAATTCATCTCGATGTTTGGGACCTGATGGTATCCCAAACATCCTTTTTAAAAAATGTGCTGACGTTCTGTGTCATCCGTTCACAACTATATTTAACAGATCCTTCTCATCTAATCTCATACCGAAAATGTGGAGAAAGATGAAGATAATTCCTGTACCCAAGAAAGCATTTGGTGATAAGAATGTAAAATTTAGACCTATTGCAATAACTTCACCCTTCCTCAAAACCATGGAAAAATTATTAATACTTCCACTTCAGCCTGCGATAAAAGAGCATACTGACCCATACCAGTTTGCATACAGGCGCAAAAGAAGCACTTTAGATGCTGTTGCAGTTCTGCATCACAACATAGTGTTCAACTTAGAAAAGGGTAAGAAGTATGTTCGATGTGCTTTTCTGGACTATACTTCAGCTTTTGACTCTATACCAAGACAACGTTTACTTAACAAGTTAATCAGCGTCAACACTGACAGCTGGATAACCAACTGGCTATGTTCCTACCTCTCTGGAAGGGAACAGTACACTGTGTTTGGAGGAAAGTGTTCAGTCTCTACTGTCTCATGAAGGTGTACCACAAGGAGCTGTTCTCTTACCTCTTCTTTTCTGCATGATCTGCCATCTTCCACAGAAAACACTTTTGTGAAGTATGCGGATGATCTCACTGTATGTATGCCTATCTCTTCCTCTTTACATCCCATAGAAATGAATGAGTTTTTGTCTCGTATTGATTGTTGGTCTGTTGGTAATGGTCTCATACTTAATCCGTCTAAATGTCAAGCTGTTAACTTTAGCATGAGACATGAACGGCATCTAAACATCATCTTGAGATCCCATGATGCTTGTACCATCGGAGACTCTTTGATAAACACAGTGTCGAAGGTCAATTATCTTGGTGTCACCTTTTCCTCTGATCTGTCTTGGTCTTCCCACGTTTTATTGTTATCGAAGGTTTTCCGTCTGACCTACTAAATAAAGAGGTTGCATGCTCTTGAGATTACTCGTCATTTACTCTTACAATTTGTCAATTCTTGCATATTACCTATTATTCTTTACTGTTCTCCATTATTCTTTCCCGGGCTTTTGAGAAAAGACTTTGCTGTATTGCAGAGTGCTGAAGGCAGTTAGCAGGATGTGTGGTCAATCTTTCGAGGTCATAACTAATATGGTTGTGGATAGACATCCAAAGTCATGCAAACTCCTGGCAGGTGTTATTTTATCAGATACTAACCATCCCCTTCACTCTTATCTTTCTCCTTGTATATCTTCTGGTAGAACGAGACGTAATTACATTAAAATCCATGCACGCAAGCAAAAGTATAAATGTTCTATGATACCTTACCTAGCAAATATACTCTGTGACGAACAGGTTGTTAGAATTAACCTAGTCAATAACTTACATTCTTAACATGTCTTTAATTTTAAAAGTTTGTACAGTTTTTTTTTATTTCTTTTTCGATTTGCTACTGCCTATTTGTTCGTTGTTCACTAAGTAACTTGTTGAAATACCCTGTGCTGAGAATTCTATATTGTACGAAAATATAATATTGAAGAAAGCCATTAAAAAAAAGTTGCTTGAATAGGCGATCATCGAAGGTTCTTTGGCCGATAACCCCTCTCATGCTTTGCAACATGTCTGTTGCAGAACCGTGTTGCAGATCGATGTTATTTAGTAGTTGGTCCAACCTTTGTCGATCGGTTAGGTTTCCGCGTTTAAGAATAGATCGTTGAAGTGTTTCGTGTGGTTCAGAAACATCACTGGTAGGTGTTACGTACCTATCGAATTCTCGCGGTAGTGCCCTAGTACCCGTAAGACCTCAGCATTTTTCCTTAAAACTGATATACTGTGCAAACATACCCAGGTGGTTGTTCGGATAACTGAAGCTTTCTTCCTAAAATAACTTTTTGAACTTATAACTTACCTACTAACTGGGCTTATGAAGAGATAATTTTCAATTGAGTCAAAAATTATCTCTTCTTTTAGGGAAAATTCTATTTAATATGTTGTTCGATAACTTTATATGAACTAGTGATTACATTTATCATCTGCTCTGCATTGAGTAATATCATTGGACAATGTATAATATGTTCCGCCCTATTTGATTATTGACCTTATGTTTGATTTACATAACTTACAAAGACAAGTCGGCAAGTTCTTGAGCGATGTTAGCTTTTAATGTGTAAATCTTGTTAAAAAATTAGTATTCCAGCCATGTCTGAGCCGTACATCATTAACACTGATAGAGGAGATCTTTTTACTCATTAATAAGTAAGAAAATCTCTATAATTATAGAGTTATCAACTTTTCATAGTTCTTTGTCCATCGCATATGAAACAATTTGAAATCTGTGGGTTCCCATATAACTTTCGTGATACTCTGTCAATATGCTAGGTTCAATATACCTATGATTGTTTTAATTAGATATAGCATTATCGACACCTTGTATACAGGGTGTTATAACTCGAGCTCCCAACTTTAAGGAAATTTTGGGGAAGCTCTCGAAGTGAAATCGCCTTGACCAGGGTTAAAGGGGAATTTTCCCGAAATGTGCCAAATTTTCACCGAAAGTGGGAGCTCGGGAACTTGTTGTGCAAGTGGGATATCCGTTTACCAACCAAGTTACGTTTTTGCAGCTCAGTAGCCCGCTCTGTAATAATATGTCGCCGTGAAACAGGGATTTTAATCGCAGGTGTCTTCGGAGCATTGATCACATATCATAGAACAGCAGAGTAAGGAGTCTTGGTGCTAAATACGGTGAACTAAGCAAACAAGGCGAGCCCGTTGACAAGGCTGTGGGTCTTTGCAAACAGGTAATTGGGAGATATCATTCATGACCAACCACTACGAGACTCGACGGTCAATGTCGGTTGGAGTAGGAGTAAGCTGGAATAAAGCCAAGAGCTTTCGATCCAACTGTGGCACCTTTTCATGAAGTCACTAACTGTTGGTTCACTCATATCAACAAGTGAAGACTAACTGGTTGGCATCCGTTCGATAACTGTGACGCGTAATTGGAGACGGGTCAAGGCTCGTAATCTGTTGCAGTGCCTCAGATGTATTCACTCCTTGTCTTACTTGAGATATTCAGTATTTTTTAAAACATACCTCCTATAATCTTGAGCCTTACCAGAGGGGCTATCAGCCTAGTCTATAATATATTATTCTTCAGTAAAGAAGAACTAGTTTCGTCATTTTAATATGTTAACCTGCCATCATATAAGTGTCAATCATATTAACTACTTAGAAGGTAATATACCAAATGTCAAATGAATTGCAGAGGTTACATTTCAGTAAAAACAAAAGATTTTATACATACTTTTTGTTCAGATGCGTTCTGTATCATTCAAAAGGACTATAGATTTCGCGTAATTGTTTTAGGATTTTACTCTCTTATTCCATGAAACGGGCAAAACAAGAAAGAGAACTGACAGATGAAGAGCGTAATATCGTGATATCAGTACGTCATTGTGCGCGAGAATTGGACGATATCTTACAGGGTGCACGTAGAAAAGCCCAGTCGAATCCCAAAGTATTTGCGGAGACAGGAATTAGTGTCATGTTTAGAGGTGTTGACTCTTATGCGGAGATGTATGAAAAATTGGGTGTGAGGTCAAGAGATGGATTAGAAAGATTATTTTCTAAATTTTCCGACTGTGAAGAAATTCAGGATACTCAAGATGCAATCGAAGAAACTGAAGGAAACTGGAGAAATTTTCTAGTTAATCTTGATAAGGAGGTTGCACATGATGAGCATGAAAATAGTAGAGTTAATTCAGTATCTAAACCCGAGAACCTTTCTGATGTGGAATGTGATTACTTATTCTTACCATCACTACCGCTTATTGACTGGCAAACCAGCCGTGAGGTTAACTTGCAAGATTATGTCCAAAAATACATGTGCCTTGTAGTCATCTGTCAGCCCGCGTACTGGCCAGATACTGCTGTTCGTTGGCGTTATTCAGAGGTATCAAAAGCCCAGGTAAATTTCCCACTCCAAAATTAATGATTTTACGAATAACAATATTTTTAGAGTAACGCTACAGAAAACGTTTCGCTATCAAATTTACCATTAGTGTATTTCAGTAACCACATATACTTACTACTACCTATGTGCACATATGCCAGATCCTACATTTCATATCACTAACTGACTAGGAACTTCATATTCCTTGATATATTTGTATCCATGGTGATCTGGATCACACTGTCGATTTAATAATGCGTTAATAAAACTGACGTCAAGTTAGGCTATTGCTATTTTATTATGTATAGGCTACATGTTTTTGCCATTACTTGATCTTACGATCGGCGGTTTCCCATATATCACCTATTACTTTGTTTAGCTACCCATTTCTTGTTCCTGAACTTTCGAAGGATTTCTGTGTTTCATAGATCACCAAAAACAACTAGTTTAGTGAGTAGTATATCTTTCAACTTCATTATGAACATAGTTGTTGATCGAAATTCAGAATTCTGTCATATATAAACCATCCACTCCGTTCATGTGGTCCCCGTTGTATATTCACTAGCATAACGAGATGTAGTACACTAAAATTCATCCACGTGAAATAACATGCCATGCAATACTACACCTAGTACTTATATTGTGAGACTTGTAGGAGCTGACCTAACCAAAAACCAATGCTCTTGAACATACAGATGACTCACCACTGTAAAGATTCTTACCTTCTAAAGATTTTATTTAATTTTATTTCTCATGTAGATGTATGTCTAAATAGTATAAAATGATTTTGTTTGAACATGTTGAGAATTGTACTAAAAATACAACAGAGCAATGCGATTACCATTATCGTTAATACGATGCGTCGAGCTACTGTTCATAGTCACGACAATTTGTTATGGTAAACTGACTTCCTTTTGAGTATTAATATTAAATTTATTTTGACCATTATCTTCGTTTCTTATCTATATCAGACTGAAAATGAGGCAGACAATCGATTTGAGACGTGTCATCAACAGACACAGGCCCAAATTAAGACAATTCACATCAGTAACTGTTATAATCTCTTTCTTACGGTTATGACCCAGCTATTCCTATTGCTTAGTATTCTCGGACACCGATTCACTCGACAAGTCCCCAAATCAGAACACGGTTGAACAGGAAAGAGATTATATTCCAAATAACAAGGTTAGATGGAAATAAGATGCAAGCCAGAAGCACAATAGAGAAAACGTCAGTATATTTATAGTCTCTTTTACATGAGAAGATTCTAGAGTATTCTCTAACTATCGACTAGTGCTGATTGGATAAGAAGGTGTCTAGCAGAACATCAAGAGGTAATCGATATTGAATCTTGTTGCTGGCTATCGAAGTTGCTTTCAATTGGTTAGCATGACGTACCCAAACTTCCGAGCCAACTGACACCTCGTAAACCACACTCCCCTTCTTTTTCAAGATCCGACCAGCTGTCCATGTAGGATGTTTCCCACGATAGTCCATAGCAAGCACTTTTTGTCCCACCGTGAACAATCGTCTTTGTGCCCCATGATGTCGGTTAAACTGATTCTCCATCGATAGGTTTCGTTGGGGTTCAATAGCTGGCGTAGGACGGATGACATCGAAATGTGTTCGTATCTTTCTGCCAAGTAGAGCTTCTGCTGGAGAGACCCCGTTAATTGTCTGAGGGTTCGGTGTAGAGCGATAAATAAACAGGAACCTCTCTAAGATATCTTCAGTGGTCCCTTCCCCTTTGGATTTTTTTAGAGCATTTTTAAATGTACTCACAAAGCGTTCCACTTGGCCATTTGATTGGGGATGGAATGGAGGTGTTCGGAGGTGCTGGATTCCGTTCTGCCGACAAAATTGTGAGAAGATTTCGGACGTAAACTGTGTTCCGTTGTCACTAACTATCAATTCCGGGATTCCAAAACGACTGAATAGTTGACGTAGTTTACTGACTGTGCAGCTTGCAGTCGGGTGTTCCATGAGAAAAATTTCTGGCCACTTGCTATATGCATCAACCACCAAAAGGTAAGTTTGTCCATGAAGTGGACCAGCAAAGTCCAAATGTATACGCTGCCACGGTAACTGTGGTATTGGCCATGATTGCAGCTCTGCTTTTCGCGGTGCTTTTGTTGCTAATGCACATTTGGTACACGAACGGGATAGCTGCTCCAGTTGGGTGTCTAAATGCGGCCAGTATACATAACTTCGTGCTAGTGCTTTCATGCGATTTATTCCAGGATGTCCTGCATGCAACTGTTCAAGCACTGCTGGTTGTAGCTTCTTGGGAATTATGACACGTTCGGCAAACAGCAGACAGTCATCGATGATTGAAAGAGAGAGTCTTCGCTGGTAAAACTGTTGAAGCTCTGTGGAACTGATTTTCGAGGGCCACCCTTCTAGGTGGAACTTTCTAACTTCTTGTAGTGTTGGGTCTCGAAGCGTTTCTTCTCTGACTTCATCTGACGACACTGGAGTGTTTCGAATGGCATCTGCCACTATACTTCGTATTTCTGGGTCTACTGCTGTGGAGGCAATGATTATATCCTCTGGTCCAGGATGTTGAACTCCAATTAATCGGGAGAGAGCGTCAGCTTGACCGATAGTATTTGTCGACTGATACTTGATATTAAAATCATAACTCAGGAGCATTGTTGCCCAGCGCTGTAGTCTATTAGCCGTATAGACAGGGATTCCTTTCTTAGAACCAAAGATTGCAATCAAAGGTTTGTGATCTGTCAGTAGAGTAAATGTACGACCATAGAGCATTTTATGAAATCTTTTGACTGCGAAAATGATTGCAAGAGCTTCCTTTTCAATTTGGCTGTAGTTTCGCTCGGCTGGAGTAAGTGATCTAGCAGCATGGGCAATTGTCTTTTCTGATTTATCCGGAAACACGTGAGATATCACTGCTCCAACTCCATGACTAGAGGCATCAGATGCAACAACAATTTCCAAGCTGGGATCGAAGTGCGTCAAAAGAATCTTTGAGCTGAGCATTGATTTGACTCTGTCAAAAGATGCTTGACATTCTGCTGACCACTGCCAAGGTTTATCTTTCGATAGTAATTCATTTAGGGGACCTCTCACTCGATGCATTTCAGGCAAGAATGTGCTGTAATGACTGATTAACCCCAAGAAGGATCTTAATGAAGAAACATCAGTTGGTGCAGGCATCTTCTGAATGGCTTCGATGTTGGCAGGGTCTGGTCGGCGACCGTTCTTATCTAAGATAAAACCAAGGTATTTGATCGAATGCATGAAGAAGATACATTTTTCCTCACGTAGTTGGAAACCATACTCCAACACTCGGTTAAGGACTTGGTGTAGTCGATCAGAAAGTTCACTGTCAGTTGAACCCATAACTATGATATCATCTAGATAAGCTGCTGTACCAGGTATACCTGTTAGCATCGTATCCATTATTTGCTGAAAGATGGCGGGTGCGGTCTTGATGCCAAATGGTAGACGGTGTATTGAAATAACCCTCGATGAGTGTTAATGGTCAGAAGCTCTCTACTATCTTCATCTACTTCCACTTGGAGATAAGCATCAGAGAAGTCTATTTTCGCGAAACATGTCCCACCATTAAGCTTGGCAAACAGGTCTTCAGGAACTGGTAAGGGATATTGATATACATCTAATGCAGCATTTAAACCGGTCGAGAAATCGGCACATATGCGTATAGTCCCATTGGCCTTCTTAATCACTACGATCGGTGCGGCCCATGCAGAGTAGTTAACTGGTCGGATTACACCAGCCTGTTGCAAGCGATTAAGTTCCTGGTCGACTAGCTCAAGAGCAGCATATGGTACAGGACGTCTCGGGCGAAAAATAGGTATGGCATCTGGTTTCACTGGTAAGTGCGCTTTCATCTTGGTACAGTGGCCAAGGCTATTCTGAAAAACAGAGGCAAACTTTCTTTTCAGTTTTTCTAGTAACCTTTCACCTGTCTTCTTTGGAAGTAATGGGGTGTCCAATGATGAACACGATACGTTACAGACACTGTTAATTGGTATATCCATTATTCCAAGTTTGTCTAGCATATCTAGACCAAGAAGATCAAGGTTCGGCCGTTCTGTTAGGTAACATATTCCTGTACAGTTAGTTCCATTGAAGGAAAATTCACACTGTAATTCACCAACCAGTTTTAGCACACCACCTGATGCGTTTTTAGCCGTTTTCTTAGATGGCTTCATTGGCGGTTTACCCAGCAAGTTATACGTTTCTCTAGACACTAACGTGATATCTGATGCCGTGTCAATTTGAAGACGAGCTGATATGCCGTTTATCTGGATGGTAACATACTTTCTCCGAATGTCATAGTTTGTTTGAAAGGCAGCTACCAGAGAAAGAGATTTGACTCGGCTGATTTCACATGTCGAGGACGTTTATGCTTCTTCTTAGGCTGAGACGTACGCTTCGGTGGACAATGACCTTCTTTATGTCCACGTTTGTTGCACTCCTGACATTTATGCTTCTTGAACGGACAGAATCGTGCATAATGCCAATCACCGCATAACCAGCATGCAGTCCTTGGTTTGTTACGAGTTGTTACCGGCTTCTGAACTTTTAACCTAGTAATAGTATTGACACTACCGCAGGTTAAATTAGGATTTACCTGTTCAATCAACTCGTCGTGTCTGATGCTCTGTAGACGCTTACATGCATTATTCTGAGAACCCACATCTGATACATTGTCATTAGAAATCGGATAAGCTGATTCAATATAAATTCCTGTCCCACAATGATTTTGAGTAACCTTCGGTATAACTGGGTTCATCGTGTCACTGCAGTTATTTTCTGAATACGAGTCCCCATAGCTTTTTCGGCTAATATCATGTGGACCATAATTTTGTTCTAGCTGAAATTTATTTTCAGAGCTAGACAGGACCAGTAGTGTTTCATTCAATTCTGGATTCCGGGCTTCATCTACAGGGTCTGGCTCTTGATCATCTCGTATTGCCACAACTTTATGAGCATTCAGCACAGTATTTTCTAGCTGTGACCCGGACATGTTACAAATATTACGTTCTGATTCACGTATAAAGGGATTTGAACCGTCCACTAGATATGCTTCTGAAATGTCTGTTACTGCATCATAAACAGATTTCTTATTTTCTGGTCGAGTGAAAAGTGTGCTCAATAGTTGTTGTTGCAAGGCTAACAACTTCTGCTGGTGCTGTAATATTAACCGCAACTGTTCTAAAGAAATCGCCATTTTTCTTTAGTTTTTCCCCGTCGCCACTGTTATAATTTCTTTCTTACGGTTATGACCCAGCTATTCCTATTGCTTAGTATTCTCGGACACCGATTCACTCGACAAGTCCCCAAATCAGAACACGGTTGAACAGGAAAGAGATTATATTCCAAATAACAAGGTTAGATGGAAATAAGATGCAAGCCAGAAGCACAATAGAGAAAACGTCAGTATATTTATAGTCTCTTTTACATGAGAAGATTCTAGAGTATTCTCTAACTATCGACTAGTGCTGATTGGATAAGAATTAGCCAATCAGCGCGCACCAAAGCAATCGTGAATTGAGCATGCTTTAATCCGGTCTATGTCCCGCTAACAGTAACCGATTTCCGCCTGTCACCTGCAATCTCTAAACATTGGGTACGGTCATCACCCTGGATCCAAACAAGAAATACGAACTTGCTCATATGACTCCAACTAGCAATCAATGGCCCCAAAAGCTCTAGTACGACCGGAGCGAGGAGAGTTAGCTCTCCATCTCGAAATGCACTGACATGGGCACGCATATACAGCCACTGCCAGGGAGGTCCTTCTCGTGGCAGGGGTGTTGTTTACGAAATTGAGAGAACGAAACGCGAACGTTCGGTACTTTACCCGGGTTGGTGGATACGGAGGGTCCACCTAGGAGATTTGGGAAACCCTGATTCCAAATCGATGGTGCACATGAGCTCCAGGATCCTGAAGGAACAAATGGAGTACGAACCAAATGTTGGTCACCGGCTACCATGAGAGTGCACCTCCTAAAGTTGCTCCACTGTCTTATGAATTAGACTTCCGGATCAAAGGTTCCAGATGTGGTCCCCTAGGAAAACCACCTGTTTCGGTTTGGGCACCTGGGCAGTATTACAGCCCTCACGTCAATGATAAGTGCTACTGGCCTCATTGTTATTGTGTGGTGCATATGTACCTCATGTCCTCTTGTACCAATGTTTGTGTGTTCAGATAAATAAGCAATCAGTGACTTTATGTATCTATGCCACGACAGTTTTGCTTTCAGTAGTGTTTATCCTCTACCATTGATTTTAGTACTTCAAGGAATATGATTTCACAAAATAGAATTCTTACTACGTAATTCTCAAGAAGCTGTCTGTCAGGCAGATATTTTACTGTTCATTACGTTTTCAGTGGAATTCGAAACGTTCTAATTAGAAATCCCACCAACTGATATAAACTAATAAAGACATATTTCTCACTAGTTCTCAATATTTGTATTCAATGCGAAGGGATATTGATAGTACTGACTGTCAAAATTTTCAAAGTATGATAAAATTGTATGTGGTAAACCTTATTCTCAGTTGATCTTCAAATGATACCTTTTTCATTTGGTTGAGTGGTTTGCGGAAATTAGTTGAATTCGGTGATAGTTCAGACTAATATAGTAATATATTTCTCTATTAATTCGTTCCAAGAAGTTATGATCTAGTAGTATACTAACATTGACGTCGAAATGGAGGCATTTATGCCTCAACCATATCAGTTTAGACGTCACGGTAAGTCATAAATTCATAGTTTTTAGATGTAACATACTATTTTTTCTATTTATTTTAAATAGCTTTTTTACATTAATTATATTCTGTACAATTTTTTCCTCTTCCTGTTATGAAATTGATTTTTGTTTATGTAAGTAATTTCAAACTTCTTTTTTAAAGTGTGATCTATCCCAGTTCAACGTTGGATACGCAGTTGTTACATGGGGCCCAGCAGATGAAGTGCGGAGTTGGTGTAAACAAGTTAATCGAATTACAAAGTGGCCGGTTTTATGGGATAAATCAGGCGATTTTCGAGCTAAAATTGGATTTAAATCAGGTTTACAACGTGTTAGTCTACAAAATTCCCTTTTTAGCCCATACTTTTCATAAAATCAGTTTTCATTATTGCATTTCAATATCATGCAATATGAAGTGCATTAACTGATTAGTACCATGGTCATGTCTATGTATTTTTCAAAAACAATAGTTTCACACTCTTGGAAGATATTATTGTCTATGCGAGTCAAGTTTACGTATTAGCGTGAGCAATCTTACCACATACTTGTAGAACTTGACGTTTTGAGCTGAGGATGTTTACTGTCTCAATCTGATCATCGCCGTCTCCCGACAATCGCTCACATCCTATGCTGATATCCAATATTATGTGCTTTGGAAAAACCCAACCATGACTCACCTTGACGTGGTGCTTGAACTTGAATATTGTGATGACCCGATCGGACTGTTTTAGTTGGAATACTCATTCCCTTAGGTGCTATCATGCCTGGCAAGCTGTTCAAAGAGCAGTAAGACTAAAAGCAGCAAACTCATGATCCAAAGTTGTACTGCTGGCTGTATAGGAGTATGATGGCATTAAGGGTTTTTTCTTCAGACACTTAACATCTACAGCGGTACTGCCTCCCCACAACGAAAGGAGGAAGTTAGATAAGGTCGACCTTGAAAACTGTATACCTCACCTTGCTATATGGATTTCTGCCTTTAGCGACAAGGTCTTAAAAGTAAAGGGTAATGTGTAACCAGCCTTATGCAGTTGTCCGTTTGGTAGTGAACTTACGCTTTCGGGTTAGCAAAAACTGCCTTTAACCGAGTCTCACTTTTAGGTACCCGAGAAAGTTTTCTTTCATAGTGTGAGCAAAAGAGAAGTTATAGCCGACTTCATCTCTGGGAAAGCTCTAGGTTAATGGATAACAATTATATAGGTATTACCATCTTGAAATACTAATATTAATGGCTTGGGCACGTTTTATGTTGTCCTAGCGGCTCCACACCGCACATTATTTGTTGATAGTGTGATTATATAAAAAACTAGATAGTAGACAATTCTTGACTCCGAAAATCCCCCACATTGTGAATTAAAACAACATATATAGGTGAACAATAAGGTTTGCAATTCGATCCTTCTCAGGCTTTATTCTAGTATATAAGGATGCTTAATATGGATGTATGAAATTATTAAACCAATCAAGGCATTTTACGGGTCATTGATAACAGTGGGATAGATAACATAGATAAACGATGAGTAAAAATTGATGTGATGATTTTAAAGTCACATGGGGATCTGATTGCATTTCAACACGAATTCAGCTACTCCTTTGGAGAGCGCTATATTGTGCGCACAACTAGACCACTGAGCCGATGAGTTAATGAGCACCTCTCTTCGCAGTTGGAAAAGGGCTTCATGAGAACAATACACAGCTGGGTTTATAACACTTGATCGAGTGTTTATGTAGGAGTAGGAAATAAGTCATTTAAAGTGATCTTTGGTATGCCAACTAGTCTTCCTTATGAGGTTCAATCTCGTCGCTTATACATTGCAGAAGCTGTAGGGATTCCAGCTGACAATCCAATTCTTAGGGTTCATAAGAAATTCGTGACTTATTCCACCCTTGGCCGGATTAGCCTTAGTAAACGACTTTACTTATTATTATTTTCCATATTCCTCATCCCATTAATTTTCTTTACCCCTTTTTCCAAATATGCGCTTCACTGTGTAATTATTTGGATACTTCTTCTTACGTAATTTTTGAGGAACATTATTCCATCTGTTTTTTTCAGGTCCTTAACCTACTTTCTATGATGATACATTGATTGCCATAACTAATACATCTGTAATCACGCTATCGATTCGTGCTGTTTACTTATTATGTTTATTTATGTAATCTTTTCCACTGTTATCACTGACTTCCTTGATGATATAATAATTTCATAAATGCATATAAATATTATTGTATATTAGAGTTAAGCATGATAAGGATTTAATTGAAAACAATGTTCTAATTTTTGACGTGTCATCCTGACATAGAGGATAATCGAGTTGAGTTTACATGCACTTTTCACTCAAGTACCTTTAGATGAGGCAACTAAGACATCACCAGAAAAGATTTGAAATAAGAGTTAGTAACGATGTACTTTGAATATATATTGTTTTTCGCAAACATTAAAATGGCCCTGGGTTGTGTTTTTACTTAGTGCTTTGTTTAATACATGTTCTCCCCTTTCTCCCTAGCCCTGGCATCTTGCTGTTTCATGCACATCTTGATGTCTTATTTTATCGAACCTTCTTTATAGGTAGTATTTTTACATAAACACTTTGTAGTTTGGTTGTATGCACTTGACAGACTCACCATTATAATGTACGCCCATACTGAATTTTAGCTTTTATTGTATATTTATTACAAGCTGTCAGATATTTGGAAACGTTTACCACCTAGACTATGCATATATCAAGATATCTAAAAAAAATTTGGTCGCTCAGCCCAATTATGTTTATACTACTAAGATTTACAGGGTGTTTGTGCATTAGATTTTTATCCCCTAATAACTCATTGGAGTGTAGGATAGAAATTATAGTGATAATACCACTTGTTTTAACAGTGACATTAGTGTTCTACTATGCAGTTTTCTTCAATTAGGAGTGAGGGTTATTTTCTCTTGCCTTATCTTTAAATTTTTTATACAAAGCACAAACTTGTTATAGGGATGAGATATGCCTCTGAAAATGATTACAAACGTATTAGTGATGTATCTTCACACAACCCATTCATAAAAGCCATGTCTTAGAACAGTACTTTTAGACATACCACAGAGAGGATTTACATCGAAATGTTCTCTTAGGAAAATCTTAGCCGTGATATTTTTCGCGTATACCCAATAATTTCACCTTATTACGTTGTGTGAATTTACCAAGGTCTTAATAAGTTTTTCTCATATATAAAAGCATTAATTAAATCTTATTGTTCCGTTAACTTAATGGATATAGGTTTGGGCCGCTGAAAATCTGGATTTCCTTGGTTGTCAACGTTCAATGCATCATCGTCCGATAAATTCACCGCCAACTAATCTCAACTGGTCAGAATGGAAACAAATCGGTGGCGAATTAGTTTTATCTCAGCCTGTCTTATGGAACCCACAAAAGACAATGAAATCTAACATATATGTAGCAACGCAAACAGGTGTAAAACATAAGCGCAATACTCATGAAAGTGATGAAGAAGATAGATCCAATGAAGAAGACTTGCACTCAGAATCACTTAAAGTATCAATTAGAGAGGCCCTTCGTGATAAAGAAGCGATGAGTTCAAAACAGGTCAAGGTTTGTGCATTGCACCTAAGTACTCGTATTTCGGATCTAATGCCATCAGGTTCGATATATCAAGCTGCTTTAACATGTTATGCTCGTACACACAATACTACAGAAAGCGATGTCATGGATAAAATTAGGAGAGATCGCAGGTTTTGTACACCACCTGAATCAGATCGATTACAGTACGAAGCAACTACCGGTTTATATTATGACCCAGAAACTGCTTTATATTATGACCCACTAAGGGGTTATTTCTATGATTCAACGAATCAAATGTACTACTATTGGTCTCAATCTGAAGGACGATATATCTTAGCCAATACATTGATTCAAGCTGAACTTGCTGCTGCGCATGTAGCTCAAGCAGTAGCAGCCCAAGCTGCCGCAGACAAAGCTATGGCTGAGCGAGAAGCTGCTAAGAAGGCGGCCATGTGTGTAGCCGCGCAATTGGCGGAGATACGTGCGGGTAAAGACGATTATGCTGCTTATGCGTATGCAACATGTGTGTTACCTCAACAAGAACCAAGCGACCCAGATTACAAAGAAATTTCTACAGACAGTGGTAGATTTTGTATCGCTTATCAAAATACAACAGCCGCTGCAAATAATATAGAAGCATCACTAAAAGCATGGAACACAGGCAATACTAACAGTGGTACTGAGATTTTGTCGTCTAAACCTCTTGTTCCTTACACAGATGACAATACAGAAACTGATCATTGTAGTTCAACACCGCCACCCCCAGGGTTGTAAATAATAAAACTGTAAAAAACACAAAAAACCCCCATTTCATTACTTTAGTCACATTGCTCCACTCACTATGTATTTGGCACTTTTGCGTATTATAAGCTGTGCGGCGTATTTAATTTGGTGTTTGTGCAGCGATTCTCTGGGTTTAAATAACTTGTAACATTTTACTATTTCTGTAAAGCATAAACTATTCTAGTACAAAAAAGAATGAAGTTGGTGAAACAACATTTGCATGTCATGGTAACTAAAGTGTCCTATGAATGAGGGTAGGTGATGCTGAATGATTTAATGCCGCCAACGTAGTTATTTGACTACATATTTTTCGTAAACATTACTGACATGCTATGAAGATGCAGCGCCATCTTTTTTATCAACTGAGCTTTGCTCTTTCTTCAGACAGAACCAACTATAAGCGACGAATCGCCTACGAACTTGTTAGTATTTAGGGATTTTGAAACCAGTAAAAAAACTTGATTTGTAATCTGATAACGAGGAGACTGTGCACACTATGAGGCATAGAAACCCCGTATCACATGAGATAGAAATAAATAATAACCTATTGGTTTGTATTTTTGATTGTCAAGTCTTTCTTTGAGACATAAATTGTTGGCATTTCATGGATGATAAAGCCAGGGGTTGTCAGTATATCAATCAATCTTCTCGTTGAGAATACTTCCACATAATTATTTTGAAGAGTTGTTGTTGTTTTGATATCTTTGCCTACTTGTTCAACACCATTTTCTTGGACATTTACATAGAAATAAAACTTGGCAGTGGAATCACAAGGTCGACTTGTTTTGGAATGTAACCATGATGAAATTTTTCCAAAAGGAGGTGAACCAGGGGGATAATACGTAATCAGCGCATCTTGCCGTTCAGAGGATACATTAAGTATGTGATTGCTCCATATAGTACATAAACGTGTCAGTTGCTCTTGATCATGTACGACCAGACGTATTGATTTCGAATGGCTGGTAATACAAGTTACATCTGAAGCTTCTTCTGAAGACATAAGACTAAATTCTATGCTCCATAAAATACTTTTAGGTTCGTCTTTTTGTATATAGACACGGGTTTTGTTGACTTTTGTACGTGACAACATGAGTGTTGGTGCGAGTCGAAGTGTTACACCATATTCATTGGCCAACTTTACTAGTTGATTCCTTCTACGTATCCTCCCAGTATTTCGATGAGATAGCTAAGGAAAAAATAGCTGGAAATGATAAAACTCGTAGCACTGTGTCTATCACTTATAAAAAAACAGTACAGTAAAGAATCTCCCAAATACACCGTAACCACTGGAAAAGTTGGAAGTTTCTGATAAGAAAGACGTTAGAGTCTCAAGAGACCATCTTTTTGTTTGAGCGATAGGTTAGCATGGCGACATTAGTACTAATAGAAAGGTTGGCAGTACGTGACGAGATTAACATTTAATTTGTCCTGCTAAGATCATGAATAATATGTCAGTGATATATTTCGTAGTATGAGCTTTCGACCTTAACCTACTGACTTTGGCACACAACCCTGCTCAAAAGACAGACTACACGTAATTTTGTGACGAACATTGTTCGTGAAGAATCTGTGATACTGATGACGCTTGTAAGTGACTACGTGAGAGTAGGGATGAAAGTCGAAAAATGTAAGAGTATGTTAGGAATTAAATATCTGCATATATGTTGAGTGTCACCGACCAAACTAATAGCGAGTAACTAAATCAGATGCAAAAACATTGGAAAATTACGTAGTTAAAAATGAATATGTAATTATAATAATGAAACTCACGGGCAGAACATTCGTTACGAATATAAAATCTAGGGAAACTTCGGTGTAACTTTAGGGTTTAGGAGACCAGGAGTGAAGTCTTAGGCTCCATGGACTTATTTATACACAGTGTGGGTTCATTTATGAGTCTTCTGATGGATACCGCAGTTCTGCAACACAGAACGAGTCTAACGATTTTTCACTGATACGACTATAGCTGCTTCTTTGACATGGCGGTCGGGCATGGCTGGAACATATGTCCTACTATTCCAGACAGGTCAGTTGGAGAAAAGTACGACTGAAAGCAGCAAGGTCCGAAGACGAAGTCGTATTGTTGACTGTGGAGGGGTGCGACGACGCTAAGGTGTTCAACTCGGAAACCAGCATCTGCAATGATATTGTCTTCTCACAACTGAAGGAAGGGGTTTAAAAAGATCGAGAGTAGAAATATCAAAACTCACCCTACCCCACGGATTTCTGTCTCCGGCGGTAAGGCCTTTCGAAGTGCGGAGCTAACAAGTCAGGACCTCATAAAACGGACGTGCGTGTTCGGCCTCAAGCAGTTGTCTCTTGGTTTTTTGCGGATACGCTCCTAGGTCACTAAGACCAACGTTAATCAAGCTTTTTTAAATGGAGTTTTGTTCTCTGAGCTGGATGGTTTAATCGTGGGGCTCTCGTCGTTCTTCTGAACGACATCGTCCCAAGGTTTGGGCAACAGAAACGTAACAACCGCCCTTATACGTCTAATAACAGCAACCGAGATCATCTTGTTTACGATCACATCCCTCCCCCACTTTTCAATAATCCTCATGTCCCCGTGACTAACCTTTCTGGCATATCTTTATCAACACACGCTACTGATGCTAATGATTTGAGTTCACGAAATGTTATTGTTGGTCTCCCCAAACGAAATTCTAAACTTTTAATGTCTAAACTTTGTGTCAGATAAGAGGACAGTTTTCTTTAGCTGGGACTTTAGGAATTGTGGCGGGTGATTTTATACCTAAGTAGGTAAACTAAACCAAACCTAAAGGGACTTGGGGTGGGTCTTACGGTGCCGCGTCTCAGCAAACAGACAGTGATGGCCGTAGGATATCAATATGCTCAGGTAACCGTCTATTTTTGGCAAGCAGCAACTTCAAGTACACGGAAAAGCATTGTCTAACGTGGAGACCCACTGAGTCGACTCAATGATGGACACGAAAAGATCACATTGCCGTTAGCCATCGCTGAGGGAGCTTGATAGAAAACTATCGCTCATTCTAGAGCATATGTTTAGACTGGGATTACGCTCTAGTTCCAGCGTATTTTTGTGAGCATCTAAATAGACATAAAAAAGCTGCGGCATCAAAACAAGTCTTCAAAATCTGGCTGTTAGTGAGACTATTTCGGGAAAAGACGTGACTATATTTCACTCTTAATAGAAGAGATTGGATCGATGGGTAGAACACCTTAGGGGACAGTTCAACTGGCCTCCAACCGCACTTCAGTTATACACCATTTCTAAGCAATGTGAATGGGAAATTGCGTTAATTCCTCCAACTCTTAGTGAGGTTGAAAAGGCAAGAGGTAGTACTAGAGCCTTGTCGACCAACTCCCGAGGATTTTAAAGATAGTGGTCCAGTTTTAGCAATTAAATCAGCCGAGATCTTAGCGAGAATTCCGAGACCTGACTGTAGTTCTGTCTGATTGATTTCAATCGTCGACCGTCCCAGTCTACAAGAAAGGACAAACATTCTCTTGTGATAATCACAGGGGAGTCAGTCTAATCAAGTGTCTAAAATATTGGCCCCAATAATACTTCGACGTCTAATTAGAGCTAGTGGAGAGCGAATCCGAGAAAACCAGGCTAGTTTCAGACTTGGATGTGGATGTAAAGATCAAATATTTACCCTTCAGAAAGTCCTGGAACAGATATACTTTTCGACGTCCGATAATAGTTGTATTCCTTAACCCTGAGGTGGCGTTTGAATCCGTCGATTGTGTGGTTTTGTGACGGTAACTATCACTGAAAGGTGTGCCAAAGAAGTACGTTAATCTTTTACAGGCTGTTTATTAAAACAGTACTAGTCGAGTTATAGCTTATGGCAAACTGTCATCGGAATTGAATACTTCATTTGGTGTTCGTTAGGCTGTCTGCCTTTTCACTTTTAACTTTGTCGTAGACATGCTTTCAGAGGCAACACTTTTATCTAACTTTTAGGGTTAGATTTTCTGCCGGGAGATTCACTCGTTGATGTAGAATACGAAGATGATATAGTTCTGTTTAGTGAAAACGTTGACAAAGTAGTGTTCTAGTTGCCCTAAGCAACAATGAAAGCACGTTTGAGAGGCGGTTATCTCCCTTCAAATATAAAATGATTATTCAGGACTGGCTTACATCAGAGCCTGAGTTAATTATAGGGCGTGGATTAGTTGAACGCATCGACCGCTCCATTTATATTGGGAGACTTATTAATCCTGATATTCTGGTGTCTGATGGAATCTCAATCATAGATGTCTTTAAAGCGCTGCCCTCGTATTCTAGGACTACCGAGTAAGTAATGCCTGAATTAGGAATAGGGTAATAGGTAAGGATGACAAATTGATTAAACTAGCATATTTTCATCAACTGAAACAGTTGGGTTGTGTTACATATGCCCAACCACTGTCTACCTTGACGGGTATGTTATATGTAGTAGGAGTGCGTTGGAAGAAAGATAAAGTGGCTTAAACAAGACATAGCATCAGTCCGATAAGTCATTGACAATTGGACTGGGCTATGCTAATAGATGTAGACTAACTGGTTTCAGTCCATATGATTATAGTAATCAGTGGTTACATAATTGGAATTATATGGCTCAAAATCGTCTTCAGTGGCGTAGGTGCGTCCAGTCTTAGTTCCCCCCAGATTCTGGGCTTCTGAATTCTTCGTAACTTGTTTTGTGTTTTTATTTAATTGCCTTATATTTCCTTGAATCGTATCTGATCCCTAATCTTTTCTGTTACCACTGTTACCACTATCACTACCGCTACTATTTAGTGACCTGGGTTGACAATTTCATCTTGCTATGCAAAGTGGGTATGGCAACTTGAACTGATGCACATACGTACCATGTTCTGCGTTGTGACTGACTGATTCTACGGATAAATTTGAAAGCTAGCTTTGCAACGCCTCGATGACTGACATAAACTAGCTTCGAGAGGACAGAATACATCCATGTAAACACAAGATCCAGGCAGCAACAAAACTTTGACACCAATCGAAAAAAGATGGGCGTGATATATAAGCTTAGATGAAAATATTAACTAGAAAGCGATAAGATATAACAGTGTTCACTTACCGATAAAAGTTGTTTTTCCCTATAAGCATTTTTCCTGTCTATTTCCTCTAGTAATCTATAGTCTTTCTGAAAGAAGAACATTGAATAATTCTCTTTCCGACAATAGGTAATAGTATCACATATACCCGTACAATCAAACTGTGCTTTATGGTCATTACAGCATGGAAGACTACAAGTTTTCACTTCACATTTCGGACATTTGTATTTAAACTCATTTTCTGAGCACATAGCGCATAACCGATTGTCACTGACTGAAGCACATTTCACAAATTGCGAATTTTCTACATCCATTACTGTATTACTTCAGAACGACATGGCACCTAGAGAGTGGCATGAAGAATAATAACATTCAGAATTTCGAGCAAATCAATGAGAAAAGTGTAACTGGGTCGATAAAGTGTGAATAAAGTTCACTGTTTCAGCAATAATCTAAAAAACCACTGAGAAACAGCTTCTCAAGTAAAAGTAAACTAGACTGACGACCAGTCAGTCAGTGATTTCGGGAATTAAGGTTGGAGTTTTCATCACAAACCAACATCAGCTATAACGCCGAAATGCTATTTAGCCGTATAGATTGTCCTTACATAACATATCGCTTGGCATAGTTTATAAACTATACTATAATATACATATTACTGTACACTCCTCCCGAAAGTACGCCGAACAGGTCTTAAGCAAGTTTTAGGTAAATCTACGCGTCGTTAAAAATATGTCATAAACAGTAAGTCATCTTATTATATTAATGTGCAATATACTGAAGCCAAAAAACATGTGACATTACGCACACATTCAATGAACGCGGTCCGTAAATACAACATTCATTATCTAGTAATATATTCTCAGTAATTAAAAAACTTGTCGTGAACCAAAATAAATCGAATGATTACTTTGTAGTGACCTACTCTTATCAAGAGAACGCGACTGGTGTTATGAAAACAGTTATTATTTAAGGACAGGGCCTACCAACTCGGCAAACATTATATAGGTAGGCTACCTTTCCATTCACGTAAGGCTCATACAGACAAACAGGAAGCTCACGCGTTTTAATTTGAAAGCATGAACTGCTTATACATGAACGCTGCAAGTCTGCGAAACAAAATGGATGAGCTACGTGAACTTGGCAACACTCATAAGGCTCATCTGGTAGGAATAACTGAAACTTGGACATCTCAGTTCTCGGACCAGGAGTTAGCGGTATCTGGGATCTCTTTGTTTCGCAACGACATAAAATCAGGAATTGGGTGTGGATTAGATATGTTACAACAAGTTCATAACCTCGAATTTAACAGTCTTGAGGAATCCATATGGTGCTCTGTAAGATTGTCTGCTACTTTGAGGTGTCTAGTCGGAGTCATATATATGAAGCCTACTGCCGACACCGAGTATGACAGTCGTATGATGGAAGGACTGTCTCGCTCTACTCGTCTCGGTTTCACTCATATCCTGATTCTAGGGGATTTCAATCTCCCTAGAGTCAACTTCGTGAAACATACGTAGCTTGGAGGTGAAAACTCAACTGAAGCTCGGCTCTTCAACCTCATTTAGGACTTGGGATTATACGAAAGCGTAAAGTCGGCAACTCGTTGGAGAAACAGTCAGACACCATTGCGCTTGTACTGTGCGTTTACAAACGAAGAATTCCTTGTTGACAACCTCTCACTCCTAGCTCCCCTTGGAAAAAGCGATCACGCCGTTATAACTTTCAGTTTCGTCAGCAAAACTGAGCTAAGATATCCCATCAACAACTTGCGCTGGAATTTCAAACGGTTGAATGTGTCAGCTTCACAGGACTATCTACAGCAGGTGGATTGGGATGTCCACCCTCAACTCGATGTGGATGCTCATTGGGACTTCCTGCTGCACACGCTCATATGTGCTACAAATCATTCAGCTCCTCAAACGGTCCCCTATAGCTATCAGCAACCCACAATCATCAGGAACCGCACTCTTCGCCTGCTAAGCCACCAAAGGCACTGTTGGGCAGGGTACAAACGAACTGACAACAACGGAGCGCATAGGCAATACAAACATAAAAGGAACATATGCACAAAGGCTATAAGAGTAGACAGGCTCAGTACCAGACAAAGCCTATGGACAAACTTGTCTCTAATCCGAAAAGCCTATTCCGGCCCCCATAGGCGCTTACCTATAGAAAGATATGCCAGTTTATATCATAGCTACCACATTTGAGGTCCTATAATAGTTCCCCCAGCCGAACGTTCCAGCACCCAGTCCCTCAGTCTCAGCATGCAGGATATAACCCCTACAGGATGGTTCTGTTAGCAGTGTCTTCCAGGCATCAGAAGTTTAAAACTAGAATGACATGTGGTGCTACGAGACGGGATAAGAACAGAAAATCCTAAAATCAAATAACTACCTTTCATGGATAAAGCGACGGTGGATAATAGTTCAGTCCTGAACGCGCGTTTTGTTCTCTGCGATGAAGATATATCCTGTTTATAAACTAGTGGTAGTATCAGGGCAATTTACGCAAAATGCACATATGCCCAAACAGACTGGTCATTTGCTAAACTAAGCATCAGTAGAAAGATCTAAACAGCTAATATGTAACCTACCCATAGTCGAGGAATTCCATATTCAGGAACCGACAGAGATCATAGCACAATCATAGTTAACGTGATCACAAACGAATTAGCCAGTATAAGTGACCACAGCCTCTACAGGGACAGTGTTATTAGGAGACGATGTAAACACTCATGGACTGCCATCTCCAGCTTAAGATAGCTAAGCTAGGTGCATGCCACATAACTTTACCACTGTTATCACTATCAAATGTCATATCTTACCTTTATCTCGCTTCTAATAAACTCTGTTCTCTGTTTTAATCTCATACCGTTTAGACTGCTGAATAACAACTCACCTCGAGGATTGTTTAGTTTATTGAAAAGATCGTCTATTCAAGCCTAAGTTTTAGCTTTTTATTATCTTTCGAGTTGTGTCCAACTAACTAGTCAATCTCTTGCTGTACAATGTGTTTTCTGCTGATTCCAGAGGCCCCACTGCCCTGAAAAAACGAGTTCACTCATATTACAGGGTGTCAACAAATGTAAATATCTACCAAACTGACTAGAACTAGTGCAGTCAAGTGGTTAGACTACTTATTATTGAACAGTATTAGTAAATAAATGTACAATAAGAGTAGTTCTGTAAGTCTTCTATAAAGATTATTATAGCAACAATTTTACTCAACAACACACCATAGCTCAAAGTGCTCGGTCACTTTTCCGAATCAGATCACGGCTGAGTACGCCACGCTACGTATCCGCCGTAACAACTAGCCAGCTTAGTTCACATACTTCTCGACACATCAACTGTCATCCAAAAATATATCTTTGAACTCCTTCAGCCCTGACTCTTGGTTCGAAGGGATTTAGGATCCTCGGTTATAAAGGTGTTACTGAAATAAGCATTGTCAAGCCTTGAATACCCGTTACGTGTTAAAGAAATTGCAAGGACCTGGAACTTCGGAGAAACAACAAGTAGAAAACGTGCTTGTCAAACAGCTGTTTCATGCATCCACACATTCTCCGAGTCTGGCGTGACATAGTTTATCTCTTATCAAAGATCGAGGACATCCACCTTCCCATTTATTACCAATAACGTTTTTCTACTTAGTCCTGAAAGTAGACCTTCCGATTGTCCGTAACCAAAGTTTGATATATATTTACACACAGCTTTTTATATTAAGGTATTCGCGTTGTAGTAATCATTTTTCGTGCTGATTATATTACTATATTGGTCATATACCTCATGTCAGACTCAATACAAACCCAAAACCTGGAGGATTTGTCACCAGTGGAGATAGACACTGTTATGACTACGAAATCCTGACTTCGAGAATCTGATCGTAGTGACTATGTTGTAGTTTGCTCAACTAGGGCATTATTTCACGAGACACAATTTCAAATGTTAAGGACTTCATTATAGAGACCTGTGTACTATCCCTCCTCCTTCAGTCGCCAAAGAAGTCCGTGACTTGATTTTAAACCCACCATCACTACAACCACACACCATCTTAAGACTAAGGATACTGAACCGTTTATAATTCTCAGACAGTCAACGAATGCAAAGGCTTTTCCAAGGAGAAGCATTGGGTCACAAATTTTACGTCACCTACAAGTCTTGGTGGGTGACAACACATCGGATGAACCAATCCTAAAACAAAGATGGATACAAGCTTTCCCGTGCTACGTTCAACACCATTTGGATGCTCATGATAATAATATATATTTCTGCATGTGCAGGTGCACTCCATTTTTACAGGCATGATCTATAAATTACAACATTTGTTGGTTCACGAAATGCGTTTCAACTTGTTAAGTCTATAGTTGTTATAAAGTACACTCGTAGGGCGCTTGCTGTAAACCGTGACCTTGAGGGGACGCGTACGTCAAGTTTGTTCCAGACGTCAGAGGTTTCATAGCTGTGCCCTCAGAGCGAATTTCTGAAGAAGAAAAAAAAAGAGAAACAGGAGAGCAGCAAGGCACTTGGATATGAACGCCAAACGTTGCTTAACATTGTGTAGTAGAACGGACAGAGGTAGATTGAATTCATATTATCAGTCAGAGGCTCCATATTAGAGAATGTAGTAATAAAGAACAATGAGTTGTGTTGTTTAACAAGTTGGAGTAAGCTCACATGAATGAGGGGAAGTCAAGTTTGGTACAAGGAAAGCGGTTTATTAGAAGGGTGTGTATATAGAGGGTGAAGTGTTAAGAATACTAATGACTATATCTTTTGTTATCTGATTTTTTTCCTTTTTTTGTCCATCCAATGCCAGCCATACAATCCTAGTGCAAAAGTCCGAGTTAGCATGTTATAGGCTGTCTTAGTAGAATAGCTAATCCAGAATAATATTGGAAACATGAGTCTGAGTGGTGAGCGTAAGAAGACAATCTATATCACAGATTGATTGACTTATTCTCAATCATGAGGAGCCTGATACATACAAAATGTTCTGCCCCCACAAACACGGGTAGATTGAAGTTATCGCCCTCACCATCAATGCTTGCTGGCCAGTAACCCGACCCTCCCTCCTTTTGTGATGTTAGGCTCAGTTAGGCTTATTTTTGTATATATGTTATACCTCTCACAATCCTCTGTGTTTCACATCCTGTTGAAAAGCACTGTTTTTATAAGTGCCATTTTACAAGCTTATCAGGCAGTTACAAGCTACGGACTGTGGGTAAGGCATCGATGCAGTGCTTTTGTTGACTATCGTATAAAGTATAGTTTGCCAATCAGAGTATAAGCATTAAGAAGTGTATAATGTAGGATGGTTGTTTATTAAAGCAGGTGGAAAAGTATAGAAGTATATGAGTTGTAGATAAGGTAAAGAGTGGAGAAATAATATTAATTGCTGGTCAACATAGTGTGCAAAAGAGTAAAAAGTTAATACAGGATAAACAGGAAGAAGCTCACAGTAACTTGGTGCTGATGTTACTTTGTGTTGTCCTAGCCAGTTGATTGGTAACAGGCTCCATAGATGCAAGACCACTGGTAGTAGGTAATCGACTGTGCGAGCCTCTTGACTTTCTGAGGGTGGTAGTGGGTGTCCCTTAGCGACCGAGTTTAGTTGAACAGTATCGATAGGCCCAGCGAGTTACCTGTCTACTTCAAGTGAAGAATTAGGGTGGAAAAAATAACTAATACAACTGCAAAGTAGGAAAAATAAGGCAAGCTAAACTTGAAGTTCATTTTGGTCTAAACATGGAGAGAGCCTATGATGTCTGAGTGGGACGCAGATGTGTTTGTATATGCTAGATCATTGCAAATGAGGGCTTGATCAAGCAGTTTTACAAACGTATGTAATTCATCTGCCATGCGAGTCTCGGAGGAAAGACTGTTCCATATTATTGCATAATTGGTGAGGAAGAAGTTTTCCCGAGTTCTTGATCTGTATTTCTCAACCTTGACCGTAGATACTTTGTTTCGAAGTTCGTATTCATGTGAATCTCTAGCAAGAACTATCTTACATGTTGAATAAGCAAGGTTTTTGAGTAGTTTGAAGTATAGAATCAAATTAGACCTAAGCCTTCTCTCCCAAAGGGGTGCTATTCCTAAGACTTGGCATCGGGTACTGCAGTCAATGACTGAGTCAGTCTTAAGTACTTTGCGGGTGAAGTATCGTTGTATTCCTTCCACCTTTAATGTATCAGATAGGCGTAGGTTGGAAATATGAACGAGCAGTATTCAACGATAGGACTTACACAAACTTTATAAAGAAGGATTTTATATTCTTTTTGATAGAAATTACGGAGAATGAAGCCAAGCAATTTCCGCATTTTAGGTGCTTTGGCTGTGATTTGTTCAAAGAACTTAAGACTGTGTGAGTTACGTACCCTTGGGTCAGTTACTGATGTCACTTTGGGCAGTGTGTGATTGCTAAGGGTTAGTTTTATTTTAAGAGACGTGTCTCCTATACATAATCAGCCGCATTTCTCTGTGTTGAACTCTAACCTCCAGCGTTTGCACCAGTCGTCTACCATATTGAGTTTATGTTGGATTTCTTGCATAGTACTACGTAAATCGCAAATGTCCGTTTTATAGATGACTTTTAAGTCATCGGCATAGAGGTAGGTCTTACCTGTGCTAAAGCACTTGCATATATTGTTTATGTATAATATAAAGAGCAATGGACCCAAGACACTATACTGCACAACACCACTGATCGAGGTGTAGGTGTTTTAGAGTTAATCTTGGTTATTTTATATCTGTTCGTAAGAAAGGACTTGATCCATTGCAAAAGGGGATTTATAATTCCAACTGACTTCAGTCTGTTGATTAGAAGATTATGAGATACTTTATCAAAGGCTTTCTTAATATCGAAGTATAGTATAGTAACTAGTTTCTTCTGGTCGCGCATACGAGTAACCTCGTTAAAGAAGTCTATCAGTCATGTACTGCACGACCTTGTCCTAATGAAGCCGTGTTGTGACGGGTCTATTAGATTTTCCTTAAGTAGATTTTCAGATAGTTGATTTTGTGTCACTTTTTCCATTATGCGTGATATAGCTGGAGTGATATTTATAGCTCTGTAGTTTTCGACCAGGTTTTTCGGTCGGGATTTGTGTTAGGGAAGAACATACGTTACCTGTAGGATCCAAACTACGGTTTGGATGTTGAAGAATAGCCTTCCGTGACTTTAGACACGCGCCCTTTCCCGTCGAAATCAAAACAAGTAATCGGGTAACTAGCGGTTCTAGAATTCATAATAAATTTAATGTTAATCATTACCTAAACAAATATTACCACCCGGCTATTCAACCAATAATTGTTCAATCAATTAAATCTAAATTATAATAAATAAAGAAGTTGGTAGAAGATGAGGAAAAATTACCAATCACAACAAATGAAAGTTATTCTATCCTGACTGGATAGATCACACACAACAGGAGGAACAAATCAATATGGCTACCGCCAAGAACAAGTGTCAAGTAAAACAACGCAGATGCAGTTCAGGAAGAACACACAAACTTAGTGAATGCGTAATAAAAACAAAAACTATAACAAAAATACGAATATTAACAATTCAAATGTAATCAAAATACAACAATGTACAACTAATGTGATCAATAGGAATAAAGTACAAGTATATACATGGAGGGATTTTCACCAACACACAACACATTCAAAATGGATCTTACATTACCTTCCAGGTTTTCGGATATGTACCTGTCTCTAAAGATAATGTGTATATTTTGAGTAGTAGCGTCTGTATGTCCGGTCCTGATATTTTATAAACGATTGAGATGTTATCGGCACCAGAACTCGCATTTAGCTTAAGGGTTTTAATGGCGGCACATATACTCCTAATGTCGAAGTTTATGGTACTAAGACAGTTTTTGCCGATGCACTTAATGTCGATATCTGGAGCATAAGATGTATTCCCATTGTGAGAAAACCATTCACTTAATAGTTCACATATGACGGTTTGGTCATTATACGTCACTCCATCGTGCAGTAAGGAGTGAATGTTGTGGTTTGAGTTCTTTCTTATGCGTTTCGTGAGGAGACCACATAGAGCTTGAGCTTTAGATGGAACAACGAACGCAGTATGTTCCTCTACCTGTTTATGCTTATTGTGTTGACTTTGTACTCCTTCAAGTACAGAGTATATCTGGTGCAAGGCACTGAAGTCTTTTGATATATAGTACGTCCTCTTCAGTTTTCACAGTTTAGACCTAGTCTTTTGGTTTATTGATGAGTCGGCTTCCGAAGAACTTCAACGGAGCCTCCAGAGGCCCAAAAGGAGCCGAAGGGTCCTAGCCAACCAGAGTATGATGGAACGTTCTAGAATTCCAACATGGCGTGCTACAATTGGTCGGTAGCATAATATATCGTTAACGGATTGGCTGAAATATGATGTTGATTTAACAGACGCCAACATCCATAAATACCTATGATTTTCTGTACAAAAATAAACCTTGGGATAAAGTATTTTCTCTCATACTTGTGTCTTCTCTCTGCTGTTCAAGCCACTGTGTAGTTCTAGACTGCGGCTTACCAGAATAGCTTAGGAAAACGAATATAGCGTTCAATCGATAATACTTATCAGTGGCGACGGGGATGAAAACTACAATGAATATTTCCTTGGAGCAATTGGAAGCCTATATGGTGCGTCAAGAAAAGAGGTTTGAAGAGTCCCAAATTAGAATAATGGAAACTCTGATGCAGAAATTCTGCCTGCCCCAGAGAAGCCCTGCTTCTAGTGAATCTCAAGTACCACATACTGATTCAGTCATTAACGCCATCCATGAATTTAATTTTGACGGTGTAGCAGGTGTAACTTTCGAGTCGTGGTTTAAGGAGTATGAAGATTTGTTTTACATTGATCTTTGCAAACTGGATGATGCCTCAAAAGTCAGAATACTTCTTAGAAAACTTGGGACTGTGGAACATGAACTCTATAGCAACTTCATTCTTCCGAAGAATCCACGAGATTTTAGTGTTGATGATACAGTCAAAACCATATCCCAAATCTTCGGAGAACAATCATCTCTATTCAATATCCGTTATCAGTGCTTAAAGTTAACGAAAGAACCAGGAGATGATTGGGTGAAGCATGCAGGAACTGTGAACCGAGAATGTGAGAGGTCCAGATTGTCGTCCATGTCTGAAGATCAGTTTAAATGCTTAGTATTTATCTGTAGCCTGCGTTCACCCCAGGATGCCGATATCCGAACCAGAATCCTAAGCAAACTCGAACACTGCCCTAACATGACCCTGCAGGAAGTGACTACCGAGTGTCAAAGGTTAGTGAACTTGAAGCATGATACCTCAATGGTAGAAAACGGTAACTGTTTCCATAACGTCAATGCAGTCAAGAGAAAAGTCTTTCAAGGTTCCAGTACCATAATTATCGTAATAACAGCGACAAACCATCATCTCCATGCTGGGCATGTGGAGGTTGGCACTATAAGAGGTTTTGCCCATATAAAGAACATCGTTGCAGCAAATGTCATCGGAAGGGGCATAAAGAAAACCTCTGCAGGAGAAGAAACTATAAACAACATTCCTTGAAACCTTACTCAAAGAAATACAGATATAGTGCTCCAACCAACAGAATATTGGTATCACATAACAAAGCACGAAGTTGCCGCCAAAGAAAGTACGTAACCTTGAAACTAATAAACGCCGTACTCGCCTTCAGCTTGATACAGCTTCTGATATTACTCTAATCAGCCCAGAAACACGGAAGAACATTGGAAGACCCACAGTTTTCCCAACAACACAGCTGGCACACAGTGCATCTGCGAGGAAGTTGAATATTGTTGGAGAGGTGCCATGCACTGTTTCTAAAGGTACTGTACCAACACATGCAACAGTATATCTTACAAAGAAGCCAGCACTCGACTTAATGGGGTCAGATCTTATAGAAACCCTTAGACTAGCAGACTATTCTATTAACAGTATCTGCAGACGAGTCAGTACTGACAACACCTTAGAGTGGAGCCAGAAAAATGCCATGCCACAAAGACACCAAAACGTGTTTAAAGAAGGATTGGGGGAATGTACGAGGGCCAACGCAGTTTTAGCCCAAAAACCTGCAGCTACTCCCGTTTTTCGACCTAAAAGACCTGTACCCTATGCTGCTCTTCCAATAGTTGAACAAGAATTACAACGACTTCAGCAAATGGGTGTTATCGAGCCTGTGAACTCGAATTGGGCTGCACCAATAGTGGTGGTCAAGAAGTCGAATGGAAGTGTCCGTCTATGTGCAGACTACTCCACGGGATTAAATGAAGCTCTAGAGTCCCACAGTATCCGTTGCCCTTACCTGAAGATCTTTTCGCTAAGCTGAACGGTGGCAGATATTTTGCGAAATTGGACTTATCAGACGCATACCTACAAATCCCTGTATCTGATGGAAGCAAAGATCTCTTAACGATCAACACACACAAAGGTCTGTTCCGGTATAACCGACTACCTTTTGGGGTGAAGACAGCGCCCTCTATTTTCCAGCAAATTATGGATACCATGTTACAAGGTATTCCAGAGGCAGCAGCTTACTTAGACGACATCATAATTATGGCAGTAGATAAAATGGACCTGCAGAAGAAACTGGACCAGGTACTAGAACGCATAGCTGATTATGGTTTTCGCCTCCGAGCGGAAAAATGTGACTTCTATATGCAGCAAGTACGGTACCTTGGGTTCATAATAGATAAAGACGGAAGACGACCAGATCCAGAGAACATTGAAGCAGTGAAAACAATGCCTAGACCCAGGGACATTACTACCCTACGATCATTCTTGGGATTGGTCAGCCACTATGGTACCTTCCTCCCCGATCTCCATCGTCTACGTGCTCCACTAAACAACCTACTACAAAAGAATACGAGATGGAATTGGTCTGCAGACTGTCAAGCGTCTTTCGAGAAAATCAAGCAACTCCTGACTTCCAATCTCTTATTGACGCATTATGATCCTTCACTGCCTATAGTCGTTGCTTCAGATGCTTCTAACTGTGGTGTGGGCGCAGTTATCTCTCACATTTTTCCTGATGGGTCTGAAAAAGCTATCGCACACGCTGCCAGATCTTTGACAACGACCGAAAGGAACTATAGTCTGAGAAAGAAGCCCTATCAATTATCTTTGCAGTGAAAAAGATCCATAAGATGATATGTGATCAACATTTTACCCTAATAACAGACCACAAGCCACTACTTGCAGTTTCTGGGTCAAAGAAAGATATACCTGTATACACGGCAAATAGACTGCAACGTTGGGGAACTACACTCTTTGGTTATGACTTCAAGGTTAAGTACCAGCCCACTACTGATTTTGGACAAGCTGACGCTTTATCTAGACGGATTGGTTCACAAGTAAAACAGGAAGAAGACACTTTGGTGGCAGCAATCGAAACGGAAACAGAAGTACATCGAGTATTGGAAGACGTAGTCGATAGTTTACCAGTTACTTTCAAGGCCATCAAAGAAGCCACGGAAAGTGACAAGACTTTAAGAGAAGTTAGTAGTTATTGTAAGATCCAAACTACGGTTTAGACTGCTGAATAGCCTTACAGGTACGTTAGACACGCGCCCTTTCCCGTCGAAATCAAAACAAGTAATCGGGTAACTAGCGGTTCTAGAATTCATTATAAATTTATATGTAAATCGTTACCTAAACAAATATTACCACCCGGCTATTCAACCAATAATTGTTCAATCAATTAAATCTAAATTATAATAAATAAAGAAGTTGGTAGAAGATGAGGAAAAATTACCAATCACAACAAATGAAAGTTATTCTATCCTGACTGGATAGATCACACACAACAGTAGGAACAAATCAATATGGCTACCGCCAAGAACAAGTGTCAAGTAAAACAACGCAGATGCAGTTCAGGAAGAAACACAAACTTAGTGAATGCGTAAGAAAAGCAAAAACTCACAATTCACTGAAGAATCATTCAAGCACTTCTGCAACGTTAATGGGATTGTGCACATACGATCTCCACCGTATTACCCTCAATCAAATGGTCAGGCAGAGCACTTCTTGGATACATTGAAAAGAGCACTACTGAAAGGGGTAGGCGAAGGGACGACAGGGCAGGCGATAACAAAATGTTTGACATCCTGCAGATCCACCGTGCACCGAATGTTCCAGACGGCAAGTACCCCGCGGAAGCCATGTTTAGAAGGCGTATTCGAACCGTCTTCGATGCCATGTTGCCGTCCAAATTAGTGGATGAGCGCAGTCACGATCCAAGTATCCGGAACTTCAGTGTTGGCGACAAAGTTTACATTAAATCCTACATCTGGAAGAACCGATGGGAGCCGGGAGAAGTTGTGAAGAAACTGGGAAGAGTTCTGTGCAGAGTTCGAGGAGCTTTTGGGACATGTATACGACACACAAATCAAATCCTTAAGAACAAAATAACGGTGCAAACTCGAAGTAACCGGCCGAACTTTCCGTTAGATTTAATCTTAGATGCATCAATGCCACGAATGCCCAGGAACACTGAAAAGAAGCCTTGGACAAGGAAAACGACAAGAATAATGGGACGCCGTCGCAACCCAGTTGTCAAACTACAAGTAGATCTCAGAAAGAAATCTTTCTCGTACCTTATTATTTTATACAGGCAGTGGAGCAGTTCTTCATGTTTGATTGGTTTTCATGTTTGCCTCGTTTCATTTTTCCACCCTTTTTTCTTCCAAGCACGTAGCAAACCGTCAGCGATAGTTGTAGAAGAAATCACATGTTAAAATGTAAGATGACAAGCTAGCAAATGAAGAGACATCCATGGACTATCGGCGATTGCCGACGGAGTTAGTCGTCATTAATTGGAAGTCAAACAGTGAGCGAGTTGATAATTTTCCCTTGGGCCGAGAAAACAGAACTAAGGTGGTTTTGGTAGATAGGTTGATCGAACCGACGTTCCTAAGGAAGTCGATTTTAGGGGGGAGCTAATGTAACAGCTTAGGTTTGTTGGTTAAGAGTTCACCTCAAACAACTAAGTATATGTCAAAACAGCATAGTTCAAGTATTCACTCACTTCCTTATTTTGTATAGGCGTTATATTTCCTATTATCTTATATCGAATGTTGTGAAGCTTTGTTTGTCTGAACAGGTAATCACACGCTCCACTGTGACTGTGCGAAGATCTAAATAAAGACCTATTCACTACTAGTCTGGTCTCTTTTATCAATGGTTTGAGGGTCACCTATGGGCCCAAAAAGCTCACCAAAGCTGGACCACTGTGCGGCAGTTATCGATGTCTCGATCCGTTTCTCTCTTCCAAGTTGCTTTGACTCCAACATATGCACTCACATTCTCGCTAAAAATCGACTTGTGAAAAAATAATTTAATCGATGAGAAGTCTTTTTTCTATGACAGCCAGGTCCGATTCGTGAGTATCGTATATTACATTATCTACACCATTTTCTCCTTAGAAACGTTCGCCATGCGTACTTCCCCCTGAAAGTATCTCACATTTTGCCTTTAGTCATTTAAACAGGGTACACAGAAGTAGCGTTACTACAAGTAATTACATTAGAACTGTAGCGGTAAATATCTACATACTTTTCACTCGTGTATTCTCGTACTTAATAATCCCCTATGACCGAACAGAATCCTAAGGTATTTAAAATTAAGACCATGTCCCCACCCTCGTTCCAACTCATGCCCTTCTGAACCAACAATATCGAAGCCTGGTTCTGCTACGCAGAAGCCGACTTCCACAAGCACGGGGTGAACGACACACGTGCACAGTTCCTCGCAGTAGTCAAGGCACTACCTCGGGAATTCAACAGGTACGTAACACCTAGTATGTTTACTAGTGATGTTTCTGACCCGTACGAAACCTTAAAGCGTTCTATCCTTAAACGAGGAGACCTAACCGATCGACAAAGGTTAGACCAACTCTTTAATAACATAGACCTTCAACACGGTTTTGCAACGGACATGTTGCAAAGGACAAGGGAGGTTATAGGCTTAAAAACTTTCAACGAAGGCCTATTCAAACAACTTTTCTTGTCAAAGCTTCCCCAACAGGTGCTAGCGGTTCTGGTCTCGTTTCAGAACAACGCTTTAGACGAGCTGGCTGCATCTGTCGACCGTATCCTAGACATTACGAAATCTACTACCGAGGCTTTTCCAGTCAGAGAAAAGCCTCAGACGACTCGGAATGACATAACCGAGCTATGTCACACACTTACGCATTATCTTAATTTTCGTAACGACCGTAAGCGATCACACACCCCACGTAGAAGCACTTCACGTAAGTGATCTGTCTCTAGACCACGAGAGATGGATAATCCTGACTGGTGCTGGTATCATGACCAGTATGAAAAGTCTTCCAGAAACTGCAGAAAACCCCGCAATTTTCCCAACTCAAAATCGACCGACTAGAAAAACAACTCGGGAAACTTCCAAGCCGGCACGCGTTAACGGCAACCGTAGCCGGCGAACATAGCCGTCTGTTATACGTCACAGATGTGACAACGAGAGTTCGCTACCTCGTCGATACTGGCGCAGAAGTTAGCGTTCTCCCAGCAAATTCAAACGACCGGCTTCACGAATCGGCTTTAAACTTACAGGCGGCAAACGGAAAACCTATCGCTACGTATGGCAAAAGATACGTTTACCTTAACGTGGGTTTACGCAAACCCATTCACTGGATCTTCGTTGTTGCAGATGTTTCTATGCCAATCATTGGTATGGACCTTCTACAACACCATAATCTGATCATCGACACGCGCAAACGGAGGCTAGTAGACGGAAACACTAATTTGTCCGTTTGCGTAACTTCCTTTTCTGGTTGCAGATTATCCCCAGTCACAATTAAGCATATGATAGACCCACTCTATCAACCACTACTCGATAAGTACCCTGGGATACAACAAACGCAACCGAAACCCCCGTGTGTAACCAGCAACGTTACACATCACATCACGACTACAGGACCACCTGTATTCTCTAAGCACGACGACTAGCTCCTGAAAAGCTAAGGTTAGCGAAAAACGAATTCGATCACATGATAGACTTAGGAATCATACGACCGTCAAGTAGCCCATATGCATCTCCGTTGCACATGGTCCCTAAAAAGGACAGCAACGATTGGCGTCCAACTGGTGACTATCGGCGATTGAACGCGAAAACCATTCCCGATCGTTACCCGTTGCCTCACATTCACGATTTGACAGCTACCTTGAAAGGTACAACTGTCTTTTCGAAAATCGACTTGGTTAAAGCGTATAACCAAATCCCTATGGCTACTGACGACATACCGAAAACAGCTATCATAACTCCCTTCGGACTCTATGAATTTTTGCGAATGCCTTTCGGTCTAAGGAACGCTGCTCAAACATTCCAAAGATTCATAGACGACGTTTTTCGAGGTCTCAACTTCGTACATGCGTATGTTGACGACTGCCTAATCGCAAGTCCGGACAGAGAATCACATCTCAAGCATCTGGATCTTGTTTTCGAACGACTACAAAAACATGGCATTACTGTAAACGTTCAGAAATGCCAAATCGGGACCGACTCGTTAGACTTCCTAGGACACACTATCGATGCTCAAGGTATTCAACCTCTTGGGACCAAAGCGGCGGCAATTCTGGATTACCCAGAACCGACCACCGTCAAGTAATTACGCACGTTTAACGGACTGGTAAGTTTCTATAGACGATTCATACCTAAATGCGCTTTACTCATGAAACTTCGTGGAAATGCGAAATCCATTAATTTGGACGACACCGCACGAAAGGCATTCTCCACAACTAAGGAACTTACCGCTCAAGCAACAATGCATGCACATCAGGACACTCAAGCACACACTAGTATCTCAGTAGACGCATCCGACTCAGCAATCGAAGGGGCCTTACAAAAATGGGTTAACCACTCCTGGCGAACTTTGGCATTTTACTCTAGGCGGTTGCTAGACACTGAATCGAGGTACAACACATTCAGCAGGGAACTCCTATCTATGTATTGTGCTGTGCGGCATTTTCAACACTATCGAAAGCCATGAATTTACCTTTTTCACTAACCATAAACCTCTTACTTTCTCTTTAAGCTCCTCTTCAGACAAGTACTCTCCCCGTGAGTCTCGACAACTGGACTACACTTCGCAGCTTACTGCAGATATTCAACACATTTCTGGAGCAAACAATGTAGTCGCAGACGCCTTGTCTCGAATAAATTCCTTGAACAGTTTCCAAGGAATCGACCTACTGAAACTCGCCCAACTTCAAAAAAAGACACTGATCTTCAGCACGAGTTATCATCTACAACCATCAAACTACGCATCAAGCAAATGGGAACAGGTAAGGAAACCTTAATTCGTGACACATCTACAGGTGGGGATCACCCAATCGTGCCGAGACGTTATCGACGCAACGTCTTCAATACGTTGCACAAACTTTCTCATCCAGGTGTTCGTTCAACCATCAAGCTCATAGCAGAACGGTTTTGCTGGCCTGGCATGAATAAAGACGTGAGGGAGTGGGCACGCTCCTGTGTAAGCTGTCAAAAATCTAAGATTATCAGACACAATAAATGTCCCTTAGGCCCATTTAAAACTCCCGATGCTCGTTTCGACAATGTTCATCTGGATTTGGTAGGACGTTTACCAGATTCCAATGGATACTCTTATCTCTTAACCTGCGTAGACGGTTTCCCTCGATGGCCGAAAGCAGTACCTATCAAGGACATCACTACTGAAACAGTGGCCCGTGCCTTCGTCGAACGATGGGCAGCAAACTTCGGCTGTCCTTCAACTGTCGCTACAGACTGCGACGTCAGTTTGAATTTGAACTTTTCCTACACGAACAGGCTTACAAACGCAATGCGTTCAGTTAAACCTGTTTACGCTCGACCGCAATCAACTGATGTTTTTGTTCAACCTGACTTACGATATAGTACACACATCTTCGTACATCCAAACGTCGCCTCAAAGCAGCATGTTTAGTAGAAAATCCTATCGATTTTCCTTCGGTTCAACCGAACAACACGACTCCTACACTTATAATACCTCATTCGACAGCCAAAACGCAAAATGATACTTTGACAATATCTGAAAATAAACTTAAGACAACGCGTTCTGGAAGAAGAGTAAGATTTTCAGAACATTTAAACGACTATTGCACGTAAGACACCAGTGAAAATTTTTCTTCATCTCGATTTTCCATGGCATTGTATATAGTATAAAAAAATAAATTTTTATATGCTTATATTTATATATATTTATTATTCTGCTTATATGTTTATTAAAAAAATTAACAAAAACGAAAAAAACATTTTGTAATCGCTTTTACTCTATCACATGTACATGAGTTTATTTTCCTTTGTCAAAAACAGAATTTTCATATATATATACGATTGTACAGCTTGATAATAAATTCGCTGAAAAGAGATCTCTTCGCTGAAATTCATGTTTTAATTTTAATGTTTAAATGGGAATTATCTGTCAACTTTCCTTTTTCGCCCACTGTGCGTACGAGTTTATTTCAACATATACTTACATATTCTTTTTTTCTTTTCCGGCCGTCCTGGAAAGAAAATCAAAAGAACGATGAGGTTTACGAGAAACTAAAAATTTTCGTTGCACAATATTTTTATAATACATTGTACTTCATGGTCACTTATAGTACGGAAGGATGACCAGACGCTGCTAAACCTAGCAAACTATCAGGAGAGTGTTTACCGACGAAAAACTCATTGGGTTTAAACTTCTGGCTTGCCACGTCTTAGGGTCATCGCTACCCCACTAGGAGGGGAGTGGTCTGTAGCGGTAAATAAATCCCAAAATAAATAGCTCTGTAAGTCTTCGACATTGGTTGCTGACCACATTAGTTTTAATGGACTCACCTAGCTGAAGGCGCTCGATCACGCATATGCACCAGATCACGAGTGGGAACTCCGTGCTGAACAACCCTTGCAATCTCTAACCAGATTAGACCAGACGATCCTAGATATATTGATAGCCTATCAAATATATCTTCGAACCTCCTTGCTTCTGTCATATGATTTCACTTGGTGGGTACGACTAATATTAGATGTTACTGGTTAAAGCGTTTTCAAACTCCCAACTCCTGTGGCATCTTCAAGAACATGGGGAATAGCAGTCAGCTACCTTTATGAAGTAAGAATTGTCTAATGGTATGATAGTGGAACAGGAAAGCCTGTGGAGAGTGATCCACCAAACGCGGCGGAAGTCCGCAAGGAACTCCAAATCTTGAAGCGTTACAAATCACTGGGACCAGATGACTTACCTCCGGCTCTTTTTGAAGATGGTGGTGACTTTCTGGCTAAAGAACTGACAACGTTGTCTACAAAGGTCCGGGAACTAGAGAGTGTACCAACGTCATGGAATGAGTGAATCGTTGTTCCTATCTGTAAAAAGGGTTCACGTCGTTCCTGTAACAATTATCGAGGGATAAGTCTACTTCCGATTGCGTCCAAGCTGTTGACTTCTGTCATAATTCGTAGGTTGTTCAAAACCCGAGAAAGATTGACTCGTGAGGAGCAGGCTGGTTTTTGTCCTGATCAAGGATGTATTGATCATACCTCCACCCTCTGCCAAATGTTAGAACACCATCATACTTCTCAAAGGCCAACAACCGTAGTGTTTCTTGACATCAGGGCTGCCTTCGATTCGTCGGACAGGACTGTTCTCTGGGATTGTCTATCGAAGAAGAGTGTGCCTGAGAAGTTTATTAACATCTTAAAGGCCTCATATACAAACACCTCAGGTAGAGTGAGGGCATACAACCACCTTTCTCCATTGTTCCATTCAATCAGTGGGGTTAGACAGCGTTGCCCAATCTCACCATTCCTCTTCAATTTTGCCATCGATGACATTCTGGAAACAGCCTTGATGTATGTAGGTAATGGTAGTGTGGATCTGTTGCCTGGAGAAGGACTTTTCCACCTTGAGTATGCGGATGATATTGTCTTACTGTGCAATGATACTCGAGACATACAACCCTCACTAAGTCGGTTTGCAATTAGTGTTCGTATGTGGTTTGCACGGTATGTGATTTGCACCTTGAAGTGCAAAGTACTTCTACAAGACTGACAGGACCCTGAACCTGCACTCAACCTGGGTAGTAAGTAGATAGAAGTAGTCGAGAAGTTCGTGTACCTGGGTAGCTGGATAAGTGCTGGTGGGGGTGTGAGTGATAAGATCAATGCACGAATAATGAAAGCCAGAGCGGCTTATACCAATCTGGACCATCTTTGGCGCCTTCGTGATGTTAGCCTGGCTGTAAGAGGTCGGATCTACAACGCGTCGGTGAGAGCAGTTTTGCTCTGTGCTTGTGAAACCTGGCTTCTCCGAGTTGAGGATATCAGACGACTCTCTGTATTTGGTCATCGTTGTTTCCGAAGGATTGCAGACATCCAGTGGCAACACCATGTTAGTAATGCAGAGGTTCGGAATCGTGTGTTCGGGCATAGAGATGATAATGCAGTAGGTGCCATCATCTCGAAACACTGACTTCGGTGGCTTGGACATGTTCTACGAATGTCGTCCCAGAGAATTCCACGTCGTGCATTATTTGCCGACGCCGGGACTACTGGTTGGAAAACGCGGAGAGGTGGTCAGTGTATGACATGGTGTCGTGGTGTGAAAGAAAGCTGCAAAGAGCTGGTCTGTGTTGGTCCTTCACGACTCCCTGGCTGGGATCCGAGAGATGGTGCAACAGTGGCTAGAGACGTTATCAGATATGGCTCAGAATAGAAGCCAGTGGCGATCCTGCTGTAACCTTCTTTTACTTTCTTCATAAAAAGTGGTTGTATCTTCCTTAACTGAAAGAATTCTTCTGATTGTACCTTTGCGTTTCTCCCCATTATTATTATTACGACACTACCTTTCATCAGTCTGTGGTCGTTATTGTTCTTTTTTCTTATCCGCTTCTTACCTCTTCTTTTTCTTAGTTTTACTGGATTATATTTGCCTAGCTTTATGTCGATCTTTAAAACGCTGTAGAGGCTAAGGTTTGAAAAATTGCATAACGTCAAGTTATTAAAGGTAAACGTGAATAGGCAGATTTCTTATAACTATAGGTTGTAAATCATACCAAAACCTAGTATATATTCTGTATGCATTTTGGATGTATATTCAAGAGTTCTCATGATGACGCAATTCAAGTAACCCGACTGAATAGATTACCACGGAGTATTCGGCTTGGTTTGAGGCAACTGCTGGTGAATCACATACTGTAACACACACCAGAATACAGTAACATTTTGTTGTGATACTATTATGTAAGGCTTGAACGACCCTACTTCATAACGTTTCCGAAAACCAGACCAGTAAGCATCTCGCGATTAAAATCTTGTGTATCCACCGGGTGCATTATATATGAAAACCTATCTAAATCAACAATACCGGCGAGCATTAGAATGAAGAGTATTTTTATTCATTATCATAATCACTTCCACCATATTAGTATTTTCTTGCAACTATTTGTTCCTCAGATGTCTTAGTTACAATAATGGAGGTGGTAAGGCAAAACTAGTGCAGAAAAACACATGTGATCAAACAAAGCTTACACCTGTATAAATGTGTTTTTAATGAACAGTGAGGATAATTAATCTTTAAAAGCTTTTTATTTTCCATATTATGAATTTTACAAATGGTTCCTCAAAAATGTCAATTACATATGATATACCTAATATATTAGTAAAATATTTAAAAATCCTCCGAGTCGAACCATTTGGATGAGGCCAAAACACCCAGATTCCTGTGAATGAACACTTATAGCTGTTGTTAAGCATGCTATAGATCACAAGAATAAAACCGTGACAGTTGTACTATTTCGGGAATTCTTAGTTAGCACATTTGTCTAAATACTACTAATCATTACAGAGCTAATGTTTCAAGAAGTAAATAATTACGTTAGTTAATTGGTAGTGCAAACAGCGTGAAAATATTGAATTGAGGGAGTAAGGTGGTTACGGAGATGACAGTTAGCGAGGCATGAGGTAGTCATTGGTATGTGGTAACGATAATTCATCAGGAACAGCCGGTCCGGGAAGTACGTGGTAATCCATGGGTGAGTATGTGTTAATTAATTTCTTTCTTAAAGCTGTCCATGAAGGAGCTGTGGTCATTTTGTCTGTGAGAGAGTTTCAAACAGAGAAAACTCTTAACAGGAAGAGTGAGGGTGCTTACTCTCAGCCATGGAATATTTCGAAGGTCGCTTCTAGTAGCGTGTTGATGATGTTCTGGCAATCTGCTCGTGTTAGGGTGGCCTGGTGTACCTAACATGCTTTGTGCCATTATCGGAATGTTCAGTACTTGGCATTTAGACAGGTTAATTTTCAACCCGTTGGTAACTGACCATCTTTCTGTTGTTTTGAGGTCCTTTTGAGACTCAAGTGGATCGTTTTCAATTTTTATGGACCTCTAGATCATTTTGTTGCCTGAGTAGATCACTGTTATCGAGTTAAATCGACTTAACAAGTAATTAATAAAGATCAAGAGCAGGAGTAAACCTATGGTTGTCCTCTGTGAAACTCCTGATTTTGAGATCCACCAGCTCACGTGCACTATACTTAGGTAGTTCCTAAGCAAAGATGGAAGCGAGTGACTGAAACCCTTTGGAGACTGGTGCGAGAGTGGCTTGGCAGTTGACGATACTGTAGTGAGTGCCCGAATAGGCAGCACGCTAGCAGGTTGATGGCTTCTGCGCATTGTTTCAGGACAAGAAATTGGATGTTGTTACTTCATGGTGACACTCGTAGGAGCAAGAATTCTAGTTTTCGTAATGTTAAATCAGGAGTTAATTGGATATCTTCCATGCCCTAAAGTGGCGCGCTGAAAGGTGTTCCGTCCTATTAGGAACCTGGTTTAGTTGGTCCATGAAGTTATCAGTAAAGACCTCTACCATCTCTAATTTGGTGAGACCTTTGTCATGTGGCGATCTAGGAGTACAGGTTTCTTGGTTTGTAGGCCTTCTGTTGGTCATGAATCTGTAGTGATATTGGGGGTTGACTCGCATTTTGCCGTTAGCTTGGCTGGAAAATATACCCCGCTGCTTCGGACTTTGGCGCTGCATCTGTTCCCTAATACAAATGTACGGCTGCTGTAGTGATCGAAGAACACAGCTGGAGAAGGCCAATTTATTAATTAATGCAAAATTACAGAGTGCCTTCGTAAAATATGAAAACCATGCATCAAATACACTATTTGCACATCATCCTTCAGTTGTTCTTGCAATTCCGTTTTGATTACAACTACTTTCTGTTTCCATTTCAGTTCTCTTCAATTCGATCAAATCAATATTCTACCATCAGGCATTCTACTTCTGATTGCTGTGACATACCACTTACATCTTTCGAAATGAGTAGTATACACCTGTTGTGTTTTTATGAACTAATGATTACTTTATAAGAACTTTCGTCTAAATTTGAACGAATAGTTTCACAATATTTGGGCGCCGAGTTAATTTGAGACATTAAAAAGAAGAATATATTTGTAAAATCTCAGCGAATGAATTTCAAGTAAATCCAACGTTTCGCCTGGCAATCTGGTCCAAGCTTTTGATATATTTTCCTTGAAAAAGCTTGGACCAGATTGCCAGGCGAAACGTTGGATTTACTTAAAATTCATTTTACAAATATATTCTTCTTTTTAATGTAATGATTACTTTGTACCCGATATCTGCCTGATTTTGAATTCTAAATACAATACATTCGTTAGTGTTTGCTAAATTCTATTTGGCCTCAACTCCGAATGAGTCAATTCTAGTTATACTTCTGATGTTGAATATTCTCACAACCACTGTATGTCAAGTAGAATCCCTAGTCGGTGGTATGATGAATCAAATGGAATAGCAGGCTTTCAGAAAGCGGTCAGATAACCAGTTTATCCAGATATGAGGTTTGCACAGGCAGAAAATCCAGATCGACCTCAAGATTATCCTAACGACTATGAGGGAGATGTATATTTTCCACTTGATTGTCTTGGAGATAAATCAAGCCTGACTGAATCACGTGTGTTAATTATACATATCGATTCATATTTATCTGGTGACTGGAGAATTGACCTTGTGTATTTTAACGTGAAAAAAAAGAATATTTATCATATATTTTACGCAGTTCAAAGTTACGTGATGGAATGCCTCGAATTATATGTCAGTATTTATCCTTGAATAGTCGCATATAATAATCGAAGTGTGAAATGTGAGAAGATAATGCGAATTGGGACGTAAAATTGGTAATAACATTGCGACGTAAGAACCTAACATTACTTCTTGGGAGAGGGTTGTGTTGGAAAATCTATGGTTTAAATTCCAGATATATTTATTTGAGTACATGATAGACATGCTGATCCTATGCTATTCCATGATCCAGGATGAGTCTGTTTCTTACTTCACTTGTTAATTCTTATACTAGGGAGTATATTCTAGACCGTACAGCGTCTACATCTAATACACAGTCGAACAGGCACATGATAAAACTAAGGGTAAGTACAATTGATTGCAGAAATTTGGATTCTAATTTAAGCTGTGGGAGATATGGTGTTTGTATGAACTAATAATTTCTTTGTACATGGTGTTCGATTGATATTTAATTCCAAATAAGACACAATCGTTAACGACCCTGCTGTGGACAAACCAGTGTTGTAATATTTAGAATATGTTTGTAACAATGGCGTGTACCTGACTTGGCAGAAATATATTATTACTGTTAGTGCCCACTTAGTTCTATTTGGTATTAATAGCGTTATTTCTAGGATTCCTAGTTCTTGTCATAACTCAAGAACTTCTGATTATCTCAGTACCCCACTACAAACAGTTTCCTTCAAGGACACGCTTCACTTGTGCCAGGCTCTCCGTATGGCATGTAGAAAGCGTTCAGTACCTTTCATTACCCTTCAATGGTTGTTCACTATTAGCTTTTGCCACTTTCGTGGGTATGGGTCATGTTGAACATGAACTTTCTCCCTCTTGTCGTTTGCTCTGGTGTTGACAGGGCTAAACATGACTCTACAATGGTGGCTAAGTCCTTTTGTTGAGCATATACGAACATCTACTGAGAGCCGATCATTTGTCAGTAAACAATCATAGTTATAGCTTGGGAGTGCATTGAAGATTATTCGGACTTATAGTTTATCAAAATGATGTCACACCTGAGAGTTAACTCTTTTACAAGGTATTCATTAAAGATTACTTACAGGTTAAATCCAAGTTTGTGATGTGGAAATTCATCGTGACTGAGAAATAATGCTACACAGATAGCTCGAGAGCAATGAATGTCTGACGGTTGATGATTATATAAATTATTCACCCAGCGGCTGTTCATGACACTAGCGGCAGACTTGAATTGCATGATGTTCATTCCGATTAATGCGCGTTACAGTAGCAATCTGTTTTCCTAAAAATATTACCCAATCAGAATACTCCATGGCATTCAACTGACATGTACTTGTTGACGAAACGTTTTACACTAAAATATATGATTATGATTTATTTAAGACATAGCAATCGTTGGTGGTAAATTTTCTGATGCTCTTGTCTCGTATGGGCATATCGACCCTTTGGCAGGATTGTCTTGACTCGATGGTGAGGATCACAGAATATGTTACAGATCGTGGTGGGATTACCCCTGTAATTACGTGAGTACATCCACAGTTTACAGAGCCTTTATACGTTCTTTTCCTTACTTCCACATCGCTTTTCGTTGTGCATCTCCCCCAGTTTTACGGAGAAGCTGAACAGTTCACATTAAGAAAGAGCGAAAATATCATGTATTTTAATGTATTAAGATTATAAAGAGTTTAGACATAGATCTATCTCCAGATGGAGTGAAGGTGCCTTATTATTCCCATCTGACTTTCATGAGTAGTTAAGGGTAATTTCAAAGTTCACTGTTGGTGATAAACCTAGATAAATCCTTTTCGATGTCATAGGAAGACGGTAATCTCAAAGGTCGTAAGCCACTTACTGGATTTTTTGGGTGTGAATGTAAGTGATACGGGATTTTCACAGGTTGAGTTTCTCGTAAACGTTGGTACGCTTTGTTAATGTTACGGAATTCATCCAGAAATTTTCACCACAGTTCCTCGAATTCGCACAGATTAGGACCCATTAAGCAAGTTTCCTGAGAACATATTGCTAAGCCTAGGGGACAAGAAGAAACAGTAGTAGTGGCTGATCCTATATCGAGCTCACATAGCTTATTCTAGCTTCTGGACAGGCCAATATGTCCATTCTACTTGAGCCACGTTTTGACCTTGTTAATTATTCACTTATCAACCATAACTGTTTTTATATGAGTGCATATGTGTGTACACTTCTTATCCCATTCATCACTTGTCTGTAACCTTGTTTTGTGTGACTATAAAAGTTGGTTAATACTTGATTAAAGAGGAGTTGTTTCACACGCCTACTCCGTTGCGCATTTCGCTTCGTTCTTCTGATTGTCTTTCCCGATCACTGAGTGTATGTGTTTGGAAATTCATTCTCGTGTTTGACTTATTTATTATATACGAGGATTGGCGATATGTATTTTTCAGTAACAATTATTCATACGATCCAACTGGAGTCAGATAGCGGGACATAAAACAGTATCCTTGAATGAGAGACTCAGGGGTTCGACATGAACTTCCACGCACATTTTATTAACTATGATGCAAGGCTCTAGTTCTCCCGTGTATTTACTCGTTCTTTTGAGGCATCAGCCGCTGACATCCTTATATCCTGTCCCCATTACAATTACCGTGTGTGGCTCAGCATGAATCGTTTTATGTCTCCTTATCTGATCAATGACTGGGTTTTTCGTGAACGTACAGATCGATTTGAGGAACATGTACAGCCATAATAAGATGAAGAATATTATAGGGAGCTGATTGCATTCCATTTATCATCCTCATCACTTTTTTCCTCATCATCCAAGATGTTGTGTAGATCGAGATTTGAGTTGGAGGTTTATCGTCTACTATGTAGACGTCCAGATGTCTTGTCTAATTTGTTAAATCTAGAGGAAACTGGGTCTTAGATAGCATATGTTGGGGACGTTAGATCCCCAGAGCTCACTTGGTAAAGGACATGATTCTGTAATTTTAGCTAGAAAATATGAATTTCTTTGTTTTCGCTTCAAAAGTGCTCTTTTCACCTTCATGTCATATTTTCCACTTAAGTGAATCTGTAGTGGCATTGGACCATAACCACACAATCCTCAAAACTGAACACGAGATTACTCGGAAAATAGATATTCAATATTTAATGCGGAGAAGGCGCGAATAAGGAATTGAATGAATTGGGGTTGATCGAATGGCATGACTCGGCCATGCAGGCGTGGTCCCTGTTATCTTAAATCTTTTAACCATATTAAATATATCGTCCTATCTCTAGCCTAAGCTTGTTCTACATCATGTATTGGTAATTGTTATGATGCAATGAGTTGGTGTAGACGATGATGTAACTTCCACGTAAGATCTTATAGATTAGGCAGTTATATCATGACAAATCTACAAATTTAGGATTAGGTATATTATTAGAGCAGTACTAATATCATAGTAGACCATAATCCTACAAATCTCAAACGCTATTGGTCCGTTGTGTCTTTTAGTATGCTATTTTGTAACGCTTCCAAAGGACCGTTTTATGCCGTGTGTATACGTCTTATTTGTGTCTGTTGTTATCGCTCGTGCTTCTGGCTTTCTGCGGAATATACTTCTCCGTTCGAACTACGACTTCGCTCTCCAGTTAGTGTGGCGGGAACGCAACAGAGTGGCTAGTTCATTGGTCTTTGGTCACAAGTTTGATAACTGCAAAAGTTGGTTCCATGAAGCATGCACAGATCTCACAGCAACTGCTTACACCAGACTCAGCAAGTCGGATCATAAGTGGGTATGTTTTACGTGCAACACAGACGCTGTAGTTTTGCTGTGTGACGTCATTGTTTAATTGGCAGGTCTGCGGAATAAGTTGTCAGTGAACTTGGAAAAAGACAATCATAAGACGGGTAGACAAACAAGGAGGCGCAACGAAAACAAGAAGAGGGATGTCGACAGGTCTACTATAGATGGAGTATGGATTACCACTAGTGATGAAATGCTGAAACTCAGCGCCATCATAACGTCAACGGTGATGGACTTCCTCAGTAAGCTCGGGTCTCCCATCACAGGGCCCTTGAATGCAACAGTGGTTCCCAAAAGCTCTGTGGGTGATTGCACTCACGTTGAAAGACCTAAAGAGGACCAGGTGTCACCGTCTGAGCTGAACATTTCAAGTGTTGTACGGAAATCAACTGATGACTTGACCGCACAGTCTACCCCCAGGAATGCTCATCCGGTCAGCAAAGAGCCTAGGAATCAGAAAGGTGCTGCGATCTCCAAACAGCAAGGTGGTGAACCTGAATGCACCGGAAAACCTGAGAAATTATTAACGGCTCGTGACGACTCCCTCATAATCACGAACCTCAAAGACAACCCTTACCTTCCTCCCAGTTTGCAGGACAAAAATGACAGAATGCTCTGGAGAGAATTGAACAAGAAGCTTGAACTTTCTAGAATAGAGCCTTTGACGGTCACACAGCTCACTCGGGGGAAAGAATCTAAGCATCAAAATCACCGAGGCTACTTCGTGTAACACCTAAGAATGCTACCGGCGTAGAGGATGTCCTGCTAGCTAGTCATTCTCTGAAATCCGATGAGAACGTGAAAATACTACCCAAAATACCGTACTCTGGGCGCAGTTTCATCCGAAACATCCCTGAAGGATCTCGCGAGAAGTTTTTCCGCGGATGAAATATAATTGTGCAAGGTGTGCCGGAAAACACGGACCCCAGTCAAGCAAACTCTGAGATTAGGGATGGAAATTCATCAAGCAGTCCTTGAGGCTCAAAAACATATTGACTCAACATGTGACGGGACTAGCCAAGAAGGACGGTGATTCTAGACCCCGGCTATTGAGGATAACTTTCCCATCCTCCAATATGGTGGCCACGAATCTGGAGGCGTTTCGTGCCAACAGACATCGGTTGTCAACTGGAATCCATATGCACCCGGATAGGCCACATGACGCCAGAATCAAGCACAAAGGCAAGTTGGAGCTGACCGTTCCACTTGTGGACTGTCTCGATCATAAAAAAACTCGTAAAGGACAGAGCCTATCAACTCGGAAAACCTTATATAGGTAGGCTACCTGTCCACTCACGTAAGGCCCATACAGACAAACAGGAAGAAGCTCATGCGTTGAATGCACAAATTGCTTATACACGAATGCCGCGAGTCTATCAAATAAAATGGATGAGCTAATTGGACTTAGCAATGCTAATAAGGCTCATCTGATAGGAAGATCTAAAACTTGGATGTCTTTTCGATTTACGGACCAGGAGCTAGCAATACGTAGGATGTCTTTGTTTCGTAACGACAGAAAAACGGGTATTGGGGGTGGAGTGGCCGTACACATACGATCCTAGCTGGAGGTACACCACCTTCACAACCGTGAGTTTAACAATCTTGATGAATCCGTATGGTGCTCATTGCGACGTCTTACTGCACATGCTCTTATGTGCTACAAAGCAGCCAAGTCCTCAAACGGTTCCCAATAGCTACAAGAAACCTACAATTATCAAGAACCGCACTCTTTGCCTGCTAAGCCTCCAAAGGCACTGTTGGGCAGAATACGAATGAACTGACAACAACAGCGCGTACAGGCGATACAAGCATATAAGGAACATATGCACGAAGGCTATAAGAGTAGACAGGCTTCAATACGAGACAAAGCTTATGGATAAGTTTGTCTCCAATCCGAAAAGCTTATTCCGTCATGCAGTCTCCCTTCGTCAAGCTAAGACTGGAGTTTCCCAGTTGCCAGGTTCTAATGGCCCGACCAAAACGACGGCGGCGCCGTTAACCTTTTGGCCGAACAATACTCTCAGACATTTCAACCGACTCACATAAACTATATTGGTGAAAGCTTCATCTGCAAATGCACAGGAGCGCTGACTTTGTGTTCCGGAAACTGCAGCACTTAAGAAAGGAAGTTCTCCCGGTCCGGATATGATTCATTCTGCTATACTGAGGGAAGCAGCTTCAATCATGGCAACACCACTTAGCGTGATGTTCTCACACCCGCTAAGCCGAGGAAAACTACCGGAAAATTGGAAGCTGGCTCACATTACACCGATTCTTAAAGGAGGTCGATGCAGCGGACCGTCGAGTTACTGACTTGCTCTTCTCTCTATACCCTCAAAAATGATGGAGTCCCTGATATGCGATGGTCTGCACGACTATTTATTATCCTTAAACGTTTTGTAACCACAACAGCATGGTTTCAGGAAGGGTCATTCTTGTATAACCAACCTGCTGACTGAGGTGGACAGATGGACAACCAATCGTGATCGCAAGGGGAAGTTTGACATCATTTACATTGACTTCTCGAAAGCTTATGATAGGGTCAACTATATATATCGTCAGGTTTATTACGTTTTGCTGATGATATTAAACTTTGAAGAGAGATACGCAACTAAGAGGATAAACTGGCACTTCAAGAGGATCTGACTCGACTTCAGAGTTACGCAGATGAAAACGGACTTGCCTTTGGCGCTTCAAAGTGTAAAGCAGTCCATATGCGACATGTTGCAGACTACAGTTACGACTTCAGAAACTCCTCTCTAGTAGTATCCCGAGAGGAAAAATATTTAGGAGTCCTGGTACCCTTCAATTTGAAGTCTTAAGCTAACTGTGACAAAAATGCCTTTCGAGCAAACCGTGCACTGGTAACTTTGAAGTGCATTTTTGGCCAGTTTGACGGAAGAACTTTCCATATAATCTTCAATAGTTTTATGTCCCCATTTAGAGATTTAGATTAGGACACTCTGGAACGTATCCAACGGTGAGCCACGAGATAAGTTCGAGGACTCAAATTTAAACCTTATGAAGAGCGCCTCCAATCACTTAACCTTTACCCATTAGATTATAGACGTCTTAGAGGTGACCTTCTGATGGCTTACAGTATCCTTAACACTTCTGGACATCCTCTCAAACGCCTACCTAAGCTTAGTTCCAATACAAACCTAAGGGGTAACACTCAGGAATTGGAGACACAACATAGCAGAACGGATTGTGGACACAACTTCTACTCCTTAAGAGTTGTCAAATGCTGGAATTCACTGCCGGCCGAGCTAGTCCAAGTGACTTCCCAGGAGTCTTTTAAGAGGCAACTTGACCAATTCTTAAAGACTAAGGATAACATTTGATTATGGTTTACCATTTTCCTTTTTTTCTCTATTATCGTTAATATACCTAAGTTCCTGTCTGGAGGTATTGGTGATCACCTGCTACTAGACACAGAAGCCCGTTAATCCAAAGCTTCTTCTATTCCGTCCACAACCATTTGAACCATTTGAAGTCTTTGTTCCGTTCGCAGTCTTAGTGGATTCGTAACCGCTACAAACATAACAATATATGTTCATCCTGCGATGATTTTCTCGATAGTACTAACGTTACGATTTTATATAAAGTAGGTGAAAAACGGTTGTCAGCAAAACTCATGGGAAGTCACTATTACGTCATGATTATTTGAAATCATCATATCCCAATCTCCCAAATTTGAGGAAATTTTGGGGAAACATCCAGAGTCAAATGACTTTCACAAAAGTTTAGGGAAATTTGGGGGAAAAACCCCAAACTTAGGGGTATTTCGGGGAAATCTTGGGGAATTTCCCCACATCTGAGTAAATTTTGGGGTTTTGGTGCCACTTCCCCAAAGTTTACTGTAGCGGCTTCCCCAAAATTGGGAGCTCGGGATTGGGAGAAAAGAGTAAAAGAATTGTCAGGTAGAGAAATTTTTCTTCATAAAGATTCCAGTCGTTGACTCCTAGTTATTCAGTTGAAAGTTTTGCAGTTGTACTAATTATTGGGACTTTGGTTCACTAAGTAAGGAGCTACTAAGCGATCTAGGATTGGACACAACTGTTAATTTGAGCTTTCAAACAAAGATAGGCCGTCGTAGTTCAGTCGGACTTTCATTTCGGTGAAAGTTGTCTTGCGCAGCCAATTTTCTGAAGTCCTCAACAAACTCGATTTCAATCCTAGATGGTAGTAGACTCCTGTTCCCAGAATTTCGGGCTCCACGTTGTTGCAGCGACGTAGAACACTTTTGATGGATGTGGGGAGTTATGGAATGTGCATTTATAAAAGGTTCAGAATGTCGTCAGCCATTTTCACGGTTATGTCACCTCCTTTCATCATCTCATTGACAATTCTGTCGGGCTGTTTTTTCATGGAAAGATGAATGGGTGAAGATATTTCTGAAATTACACCATCTATAACTTGTTAATAAATAAAGCTAGACTACCGTCGGCTGTACTGGCAGAACACTGGATGTAACTACACGAAGTAATGGGGGTGTTTGTGAGACAACATTTTTACACTGTTCTGTAACTGCGGTGGTCCCTACTTCTGTGACAACTGAATTGTCGTTCTCATCTTCACTGCTCGTTAACTGATACTTTTTGATGAATTCAGCCTTTAACTTCCTCAACCATCTGTAAAAGGTTGATTTGGCACAGCTTATCAACCTCAAGTCTCTGGCGGCTTTAGCCCGCTTTTTAGCAATCTTATCAAGCTGTAAATTATTATTCTGAAAGAGACAATTGACTTAAGTTAGACTGAAAAAAAGCAGTAAACGAAGTTCTGGACAATACAAATAACAGGTGGGTAAAAATTTGAAATAGTAGTTTAAAGCCGACGAATCATTGTCTCGTGTCTTTTTGACGCACTAAAACAAAACTTCAACTTCGGTAGACTATTCGTGACCAAAAGTCATTATTTCATTAGAATTAATATTTCTTCATTGTAATTTAATATTTAAAGGTCCAATAGTGCAATTTTGATGAAATGTCAATCTGCATTAATGCACAACGCACATTTTGGAGATTTCCCCAAAATTCCCCTGAACTTGGGAGCTTGGGAATACAAATGTTCTGATTTTTGATTCGTTGAACCTTAAACTTTCACTTTCTTCAAGGAATAAAAATGAAAATGATCAGTGAGAGATAGTTTTCATTTATCAGGAGAGGTGATAATAGGCTTCTAATGAGGTAAAAGATTCCCTAACAAGTTATTGGAAACTAGTACGAATGATGTAGTAGTATCAGCAGAAAGTATCCCACCCTTACGATTATGATATATACAGTGGGCTTCTACACACTCTAAATAGTTTTAAACATTTCTTAGTAGCCGATTAATAAGTAAGCTTCCAAAATTGTCAGAAACCATGATTTTTGAAACATTAATTGTAGTAATGGATGTGCATCTAAACATAACGTTGAAGCAATCACAAACTGAAATTCAAGATCAGTCGTATACCTGGAGAAGTTCAGGGTGTTGATGCTTGTCTTATACTTATCGATCTTCACAGTACTTTTTGAGCCATTAGTCACTCCAATATATTATATTAGTATAGATCTGTCAATCAGTCGTCTACAGATGCATGCATTAAATCATTAGCTCGAGACACAGCATTTGTGAAAGTTCAACAGATCTACAGTACCTTTCTTAGTACGGATGAAATGATTGAAATATTTCACAAATGCTGTCGAACCACTTGGTATAGTGTGATGTTTGTATGAACTAATGATTCCCTTTTACTTGATGTCTGACTGTTTTTGAATTCTAAATACAATACGGCCGTTAGTACCCACTTAGTTCTATTTGGTCATAATTGCGTTGTTTCTGGGATTCCTAGTTCGTATAATGGTTCAAATACATCTACTCATCACATAGAGCCACTAATTAATGAGAAAACCCAGAAGACAGATTTTTGGTGTAGCTTTTAGCGCTGAAATCCTGTATTCACGATATCTAGTTTACTCATCACTGTCTTTTTCTAGGTTCCGCACATAATTAAAATGTTTAGGGGTTGGTCGAACCACACGTAGCCATAGTTTGCTATCCTTCAGTTTTTGAATTTCAATCGGTGCGGTTTGGGCAAGGAAGATACTGCATACATATCAGTTAATAAATAACGGACTGAAAACTGTTAAGAGTTGTTAGGTAGGTCAGGTAAATAGGTGGTGGGTACAAAATGCCATTCTCTCTTATCTGTAATCATAATCATTCATCTGAACAAGTATGGCTTGTAATCTGGTGATGACACCACATTATAACAGCACGTCATTGTATGCAGATTTGTACAGTGCGTGAAAATAACAATGTAAAGTTGTAGTTAGCATATCTTGTAGGTCTAAAACACACCTTTTACAGATAACCGTCTTTCGATATCGTAACTAGGTCATTTGAAGTTTAGTAATTATATATCCAGGTTTCAGAACAAGAGCAATAAAGATGAAGTTACTGTGGATTATGAGAATATAGCACAACTGTGTTTCATACATTATCATGAAATGTAGGAGTCAAGGCGAACATCACATAAATTTCATTTTGACACACTAGGGATACCAGATTGGGTTTGAAAAGCAGTCAGAGGAAGTATAAAGATTCTTCACTAAGTCAAGTGAAAATATGAGTGAGGTAACGTAAGTCAACAGATTGTTCTCCAGGCTTTAAATTTTCACTTAAGTGTCTTTTATTTCGGTTAACTATGCAAATATATGAATCAGAGTGAGGAGTTAGAATTAAGAGTTAACTTGTTTCGGTTTGGGCATCCAGGCAATATCACAGCCCTCACACATATCAATGATAACTGCTACTGGCCTCATTATTATTGTGTGGCGCATATGTATTTGGTGCCCTCTTGTACCAATGTTTATGTGTTCAAATAAATAATAGTTAACCTTAAAAGTTAAAATTAAGAATGAGGATTACCGTTTCTGTCATGTCACGGTTCAACACATGATATCTTAAATCAGACTAATTCACCCATAAATTGTTATCCTAACCTCGATAGTCGAGTTCTACTCAACGTCACCATCTTGAACGCGATATCTCACAAATATTGTAAAATCAAGACTGGAAAAAGAGAGAAAAGGAATTTTTCTGACTGTTTTCTTATTCCTTTGAATGACCAATTAATTACTTAATTATGATAACCGACTTTTTATTGACTTTTCAATGAGTTTGACAAATTACGTTAGCAGATACATTTCAATATATTTCTTACATAAATTGAATTTAGTTAAATGGATGATATAAGTATCAAGAACAACAATTGCCATCTCATTTTCATTCATCCACTGTTTATTCGCCATTTTTTTTATTAAAATGATTCGTCCCAACCCGATGTTTCATCTTCTGGTTCTTCTGTTTCTTCTGGATATTCATCGAAGTGTCTGAGATCACTTTGTGAAGTTACCTTGTTTAAAGGAGAGAAAAAAGTGGAGAAATGGGCAAAATCTTAACATAGTGTTATGTTAAACAAATATAAACAAGATTATTTAGATGTTGCCATCCTTTGAACAAATCAGCTGTAGACTCAAACAAATTAATTCTAAGTACGATAATGCAATTAAGAACTAAAGTTTCTAGATTTATTCATAGATGTGGACGTATTTGAATATTGCTGATAAACTTCAATCCTGAAAGAACTAAATTTTCCATGCTACTTGGTTTTTTGATAAGTTTCCAGGCGAAGCCGTTCAAAACTGAAATAATATCCTCGATTATGTGTCTTAATGAAGTGAAACTTTAAAAAAGTGAAATATATGTTAACTAGGTAATCTTATTATCAAAATAAATAATATAAACAATTAGTTACCGCAGTGAACTAGGTAATAGAAAAATAACTTCAGTCAAAACCTCATGTCATATGAATACTTATTAATATTTTTATGTAAAAGTTAAAACATATTCACTTGATCCCTCTAGGATCTAATTTCTAAGTCAAAAATATTTTAATAGATCACGTTTTGGAACTGGGAAATATATTTCTTTCTCCTAAACAATGATACCGTGGTCTATGTTACTTATTCTGAGAGATATAAGTAGTATCTAACCGCATTTGGAAGTGAAATACCTGTCATCAGGAGATTGAATTAAAGAGAACTGAAATGAAATCGGAGAGAAATCAAAATAGCAATAGAATTAGAGGAATAGTGGAGTATACAAAGGACAGAGCAAAGATGTGCAAATAATGTATTGACTGCATGGTTTTCATGTTTTACGAAACCACTATGTAGTTTTGAATTAAAAAATGAGTTGGTTTTACGCCCATCAGTTCACATACGCTACAATACTAGCTGTCTGCTCAGATGTAAGTGCGTGGAACAGACCTGAAACTTATCACTATATGCTAGAAACTCAAGTGCTCCAAATTTTGAGACAGATCTTAATCTCGACCTGGAACTCGTGCTGCTCAAAACTCATAGCCAAGGTGTGTATCCAGTTAAGAGAGAAAAAAATGCTATTCATGTAAATTGAACCGGCTTTGCTCACTGCTGTGTTTGGTAACTTTATACTAATCTGTTAGGGCTGCGTCTGACATCCTGTAGGAATGTGGTTTTCATGCCAGTTTGTCACTGAGTAACAAATAACGTCATGTTATTTATTCGTCATTTAATTCTTCAAAACTTTCTTACCGAAATATTCAAATTTGTTGTTCAGATCTACACATAATGAGGATTGGACGGGGTCACTTAAAGTTTCTGGAGCTAGTGGTACAAGAGTGTTACACACTCAAATGTCATCTTTCAACTGAACAAAGAGTCAAGTAGACATTCACATTCTGGTCTTCAGTCGTTAGAAATAAGATTTGACAGTAATATTGAGCAGATTAAGGTTTTCTAAAGTTTTTACAAATCATGTCAGCTAGGCCCCCGAATTTCCTGGTATGGCCCGGGGCGAGGAGAGTTAGCTCTCCATCTCGAAATGCACTCACATGGCCACGCGTATACAGCCACTGCCAGGGAGGTCCTTCGCGTGGCACGGGTGTTGTTTACGAAATTGAGAGAACGAGACGCGAATGTTCGGCACTTTACCCGGGTTGGTGGATACGGAGGATCCACCTAGGAGATTTGGGAAACCCTGATTCCAAACCGATGGTGCGCATGAGCTCCAGGATCCTGAAGGAACAAATGGAGTACGAACCAAATGTTGGTCACCGGCTACCATGAGAGTGCATCTCCTAAAGTTGCCCCACTGCCTTGTGGATCAGACTTTTTGGTCGATGGCTCTGTGTGTGGCTCCCTAAGGAAATCACCTGTTTCGGTCTGGACACACGGGCAGTATCACAGCCAACACACAAATGAACTAACACGTATGTGCCCCTTTGTACCGATATTTATGTGTTCACATAAATAAATAAATAAAATGTCAGCTATTCATAATGAACAAAATGGCAATTTAAAAATATTTTGAAATATAATTAACATATGCATTGTTTAAGCTGGCATTTAAATATGTTAAGAACTGATTCTACGAATTAAAAAAATATATTGAATCACTTGTCTTTCATATGGTGCTTTTAATACTCGTTTACGTAATCCAACCCAATCGAATCCTTCAAACCATACATGCCTTTCGATTTCACGTAGTCCTTCTTTTCCTATGCCATATCGTTCAGTCGGATTTTCACTGTGAAAATTAAAGATGACGACGAACAAATGAGATGAATAATATTGTTCATGACGACATTAAAATAAGCTTATATAAATTACTAGTTGAATAGGGAAATTCTAGTGAATAGAAGAGGTGGTATGCCTAAGTAGAACCTTTGACCTAAGAACAAGATTCATTCCTTCATACTTTATTTGACCCAGGTATAGTTGAGTTTAAAAACGTTCGATGAATGAAGTCACAAGACATAGTTCAGTATCGTTACTATGAGCAGTAGAAAAATTTATGTTTAATTGTTTGACAGCCTAAAATATGATTTTTGTTTATACTGTTCCTTTCACTATCACAACTAATATATTTTTACAGTCTTTTTTGTGCGACTATGCTTTCAACTAGAAATCGAAACGAAACCTTGCTGGAGGAACTCTTTGTTGTTCAAACACATAGCAGCCATTCAGTAACAACTTAGCAGTGCCCTAAGTGAGATCATATTTCTATGACCCATGTTAGTAAAACATCCTGTTTTTATCAGAACAGCACAGCAGTTAATGTATTTTAGAGACGACTGAGAGGATGAGGAGTCGAATGCGAAACAGCTGACAATAAGCAAACATATCTGCGTACGCTTATGTAATTAGGATTGAATTATTTGTGTCATTTGTAAAAAGGATCACACAAGCAGTAAAATAACTATTTCATTAGTGCGTATGATATCATTATGCACTATGATCAGCTTATAAAATCTCTAACTGGATCTACAAACTGATATATACGTACCTAATCAAGTTAAGAGAAATAAAACATTTCCTTACAAACTTTTTGAAACATATATCTATCAATAGATTCAATGAGAGGTTCGCACAAGTTCAACATCAACAGTCAAAGGAGTGTGTGATCGAAAATTGAAATGATGTTTAATGGTTAAAAAGCAGATTATGTAATAAGCCTCAAGAGGTAGGTATTTTATTGGTGAAGTATTTTTCGAAAAAACGTTTTAAAGCAGAATTTACTGAATGTTTTTACATCGTTTATTTGCACGTATAAAGAACTAATAACAGAGTAATTTATTAAAAATAAATAGATGAACTTACCGACAAAGTTTTTTAACTAAAGATTGAGCATTTTTTGACATTCTTGTTGGAAAATTAACAGCATCTATTCCTTTTAATATAATTCCATATGTGCGCATTGTATCTGGTGATTCAAATGGTGGTCTGTTTTGGAAAATTTTTATTGAAATAAAGGAATCAATGTTGAATAAAAAGTAAATTGATACTGTAATTGAAGCGCATAAATCTGCATTTGTAAAATGAGTCACATTTATATATTTCCTATGATCCATTTATAACTTCATTCACAGTACTTTATATCAATATTATGGGAAAAGTTATGTTGACTATGAAATTGATTAATAATTAATAGTACAGCTTAACAATTACCACTCATATAGTTTACTAAAATAATTATCTGTTCTCAAAAATATATCTGGTTTATTGTATAGATGTGTAGTAATACACAAAAACCCATACATGCCTATATTAGCTACCAGATTCAATAGGTAAGTCAAATGAAACCGCAATCACCTGATGATGGTTATTCGGTGTGAGAAAACTGAACAATTTTTGTGAACAAATCATTCTTCAATCTGGGGAAAATTCTACCTTTTTATATACATAACTCTGAAAAGAAATGGTGTTGAGTTTTATTAAATACATTGGTTAGTTTTAAGTCTTGAACCATAATTTCAGAAGCAGCTTCAGAAAGAAATAAACTTTATCTTTCACCATTTCAAATGTTCTGAACCATTCAAAAATATCAGGCCAACATTGAGTCGAGAATATAGACTATTGAATAGTCTCAAACTGGAACCAAGTAACTGTCTACTGCTTAATGGTTTACAGTGGTTCTGTAACTAATATCAGTGTGTGATGAAAACCACATTTACTCTCTTTGAAAACTGTCATCATTTCGACTTTCCTGATTATATTCAATAAACTATTATTTATAATTGCTTGGTCACTGAGTATTGACCAATCAATCGCAAGTATATTAGTCCTACAAGAGGTCAGTCACTGCCCGAATAACTCATGGTAACTTCGCTGACTTTAAAGTTGAGTGACATATGGTTGACTCCTCCAGGGAGCATTAAATCCCTCAGGGTGACACACACATCTTACTGATGATTGCTAAGTGGCACGAAAGCTAGGTCTAGGGTTTCTTGTCGACAACTGTCAAATACTTGACAAAGTTGCCATTTATTAACCGGTGAAGTGATTTATTGCTCAGTTCATTTTGGAATTAATTATACAATTATATGTTGAGCTTCATTTTCAGTAACCTGAGGTTCAATGGGGCTGGTTTTCAAACTGACGAGAACATTCTATTTATCATTGCATTGTAACTTCTACCTGTCCATGATCACAACTAATGTAATTTTGTTTATTCTCAAATAATAATTAAACCCTGTCTATCGCCTTTGTAATAGGACCACTCGGATGAGTTGCTCGACATCATAGGTCATTTTGTTTCATGTTAAGCTGTTGACGAATGTAAATAAAATGTAACTCGACAGAACATTTATGTTGGTTTTCAGTATGAAATTTCTTCCATCATGACAAAAATGAAGCTTCCGTTTACGGTTTTGAAGTAGTATCTCCTAAGGCCACTGATACAAACATTATCACTAGACTGTTATGTCTTTATATGAAGTTTTAAGTAATATGAATTTCAAGCTGATGGTATTACTTTTATTACGTTCAATTATTCACGTATTTATGCAATACATACCTCCATCCACCACACTGTAACTAAAAGGGTTAATCTGTAAGGTATTATGATAGCGAAATAGACCATCATAATGGATTTAATGTGAACTTTGAGAGGTTTCACAAAGTGGTCCGATCATTCATCGATTAGACTGTAAATATATTGGAGTAAAATTTATTTCAAAACAAAAGTAAAGAATTCGTGTTTTAATAACATTGATAATAATAATATTCAAGAACACTTACAAGCCTGTCAGTAGTTCAAATAACAATACACCTAATGACCAATGATCAACAGCAATATCATGACCTTTATTTAATATTACTTCGGGTGCCATATACTCTGGTGTACCACAGAATGTCCATGTTTTAGCTCCATATGTTAACTGTTTAGCAAATCCAAGATCTGTCTGTATGTGTTTATGTGGTTAGTACACGAAAGTTAGAAAAACGAAGAAACCATTTTAGGAGTAGGAAACACAAAATATAACCAGTTAACCGTTATTAGAGTCGGTTATTCAGTAATGAACATAGGAGTATCTAGTTCGGAAAATTTTCCACTGGTTAATTTTTAAGGCGAAACAAATGAACGACTGTTTCATCTAGGCTTGGGACTACTTTGTGATGCACACATACGAACACCGATTGAATGATTCCAAGAATCTTCTAGTTACAATTCGAGTGCGTCATACTGAGACATTTAAGCAGCAATCTAATGATCCACATCTCCAACTATGAACAATCAATAATAAAAGACGACCATTCTATGCCATTAATGATATATTGTGCAGTATAATCAAGTTCTGTTGATTCGACTAGTTTAGATCCACTTTTATCTTCTGACTTGCCTACACACAGAAAATACGAACCATCAAATTTCCTATAGATTTACTAAAAAATCGTACTAAGCACTAGATACTAGTTTTCACCACATATTGGGCACATCACTAAAGGGTCTAAGACAAAATCTTAAACAAGCTATCCACTAATCCATAATTTTTGATATCTTCCTAGATTATATCAGTTTAAAGTAAAAAGTAAATTGTTGCTAAACGATCTCCACAAATTTTCTGACTTACAAACTATGTTTACGTTTCTAAATGACAGTTAAAAGTTTCAAGACTAAGCAAAATATCTATCCATTAATCTTAATAATATAGTGATTAATCACTTAATCTATAGGGCAGATCAAAATCTATATTCATACTTACTAGTTTACAATATCCTTGTGTATCCAGCATAATATTTTCCGGTTTTAAATCACGATACACAATATTTTTCCTATGTAAGTAATCCAATGCTTCAACTACACATGCCACATAGAATTGTGTAGCTTGTTCCGTGAAAAAATATCTATTTATACGATATAGAAAGATATAGGGAAATCAACACTCAATTAATAAAGTATTAAATGGGAATGAAATACAGAATAATGAATAGGATAAATGAAAATAAACTGTTTAATAATTGAAAGAACGAAATTAATTGTTAAAGTTTTGTAATACTATTATGTAAGATAAAATTGATGTTTATGATAAATATGATACTGTAGACCGAACATGCCTCCACAGTAATGTTATAAGTATGTGTATATTAATTTTAACCAGGATATATTTAAAGTGAAGGTTTATAATTTATGAAATTACAACTTAATGATCTGATGAACTATTTATTAGTAGCGCATAATTCATTGATTGAATCTTGTTTGAATTCATAACTGAAAATTACTATTGAACAGTTCCAAATTAAGACGAAATTGTTGTTTAATATCACTTTGGATTTCAATGGCTTTATATCTTATTCTAATCTGTGATAAATGCTATCTTTTAATAATACTAGACTATATAAATACATCAAATTAACAACAATGATATTTGTTTAATTACATGATATTCTAGTAATTATAGTAATTGTGAAAATTATTGCGTAATTATAATGTAATTAATTATTATTGGTAGCCTAGTTGGTCATTTTATAAAGAACTAGTTTGCGAGACTATTATTAATGGACGAATCAATCAGGTATAAGATATCAAGTCTTAAATTCACTCAGCCATTCGGTTAAATAAAGGTTTGGCATTATAGCTCATGCCAGTTTGTGATGAAAACTCTTAATCTAATTCCTAACCTTAACCATCAACTGTAAATCATAATTTCAATCATCCATAGTGGTTTCTAACCGTCATGTGATCCTAGTTATTAGGTGGACATTATCAATGTCATTTCAGCGTCGCTCGAAGGTCGTCCATAAATTATAGTTTCACCGTTTTTATTAATCACAAAGTCATAATGTAATCAGATTTGGTTAATTGCTTAATAAATATAAAAGTTTTCAGTACTTATTTTAGTTAAACGGTTCATGAACAATAAATGTGTGAGATGATCATACAATTTTTTTATTTTTAGAACATAAAAACTTTACATTATATCTTACTAATGGTTCCATTTTAAATGAGAATTATTTATTTTATAGTTGAATTCATGAGTCAATTATAGCTAGACCACCATGGAAAGCCTGGAAGCACTGAACGGCAATTTCGTCCTAGTACGGGACTCTTCAATAGTGCGCATCCACGGTCCCGCCTTGCCGGATTCGAACCCAGGACCTTTTGTCTCACGCACGAACACTTAACCTCTAGATCACTGAGTCGGCATCCCAGGGTGTTAATGTCTAGCTTTAACCAACCCACAAATGTTATTATATTTAAAGACGTCTTAAAGTATATTACTTTACTATACGAAAAATAAACTAATGAAACAATATCAGTGTACATGTAAGAAAAGAATAACGGATTAAAGGAGAGTGGCAGTAGAATTCTCATGTTAGTAAGACCATAGTGGAGTGAGTTGTTCGCGTTCATCTTTCGTTCATTCATTTCGAGACTTACTGTAGGTATAAGAAAATTTCAATAATACACAGGAGGTGAAGATGTACTATCTGTAGTAAGTTTCTTTTTAATTTTTAGATAACTGAAATATTATTCTATTGTAATTGAACCACATATATTAACAAAATGCTTATTATTTCACATATTATGCACCTGTCACTGCCTCTTTTCAACTGCACAAACTAATTCTCTTGAACTATTTAGACACAATGAGCACCATCTATAAGAACAGGTGAATTAACAAATATGTAATGAATTTTTGTAACAATGTTATATCTTAAATGATGTATCTTTTTCTCTAGAAATTTGTCTTTCAGTAATCTAAGCTGCATCTCAGAAGAGTGATTCAGAGTATACTACTTTAGCTGCTAATAAACTGTTAATGTTCAACCTTTGCTCAAAAATTTTTTTGGCATTTACTATTCTTTAATGCAGTGTTAAGTACATGGTTATTATGTCCTGTATGTGATCTTGTGTACAATTGCAAACCCATATTTTAATTTGTTGCTTTAGACAAGTTATCAGTTCAACATGATATTTTACTTCTGCATGGCAAATCATTTTCAATTTAAAGTCTATGAAGATATGAAGCTAGTGAAATTCGTGAAGAAAGCTTCAATAAAAATGTCGAAAGCATTGAATCGTACTGTGTTATAAAACAGAAAATCATTAAATTCATGGAGTTTTCTATGCTCTATGCATTACATAAAGTTACGTGATACCCATTTACTCAATGTAAATCAATTTGACCAGCTATGCAGTAGTAATTAACGAAATTCTTTGTCTAAGTCTGTATTTATCATAAACCTCAGTTGTTAGATTATTTAACTTACTCGTTTTCATTTTATTAAAAATATGAATAGATGGGCTTTTTAGCTCCCTTCTTAATCTTATCCAAATTCTTATTTTTGATGTCATATCTTTTCATATTCTAGTGGAAACTCTCGAAAATGTTACTCTTCAAACTTCTTATAGCAGGAATTCTTAAGCTTGGCGTGAATGAGGCTGTCTGTTTTTTTAACTTTAGTAGTAACCAAAATGTATGAAGCAGAAATCAGAAAATAACATAAACAATCACAATCATGAACGTCATGATAAAATAAATAATGAGTTAGTAGATGCTTTTTTCATTTATTAGACCATTCGAAGGAATGCACAACAACAAAATTAACTGAATCCCGTGAATTCATTCCATTTGAAAGTTTCTTAACAGCTGCATTCAGAATAAAGTTATAAAAAGTGATACGGTGAGATTATAATTAATGGACGAATCAATCAGGTATAAGATATCAAGTCTTAAATTCACTCAGCCATTCGGTTAAATAAAGGTTTGGCATTATAGCTCATGCCAGTTTGTGATGAAAACTCTTAATCTAATTCCTAACCTTAACCATCAACTGTAAATCATAATTTCAATCATCCATAGTGGTTTCTAACCGTCATGTGATCCTAGTTATTAGGTGGACATTATCAATGTCATTTCAGCGTCGCTCGAAGGTCGTCCATAAATTATAGTCTCACCAGTAATATAATTAGAACTTAGTAAGTTAAATATTCTTCACAACTGACAAGAACCTCCTTCCTTTATTCCAATTTATCAAGAGAAATAAAAAGTGTGAAAATGTTTTTATTGTTGTTTAGTAAATTTCAAAATTGGATAATCAAATAAATCGATAATTGGAAATCACGGCAAAACAACTAATCTCATGCAGATATTGAGAAGAAAAAAACACACGTATGTTTTACAAACAAACCCTTTTGTTCTCCTTCATATTTTGTATAAAGAAGAGAAATGAACACATGTAGAATAAAGCATTTTATATGTAAAGTAATTAATATAAATAAAATCATTTATCTAATACAACTTTTCGAATATTACTAAAAATATATAAACAATAAAACAAAATTATTATTATTATTATTATTACATTGTCAATTGAATTATGATATCAACTATTGAAATTACTACAATCCCCACAAAAAACCTTCTGATATGAATCAACATATGCTCACTAGTGACTGGCTTCAAGAGGTATATCCAGGAGTTTTAGTGAGAAGCAGTGACCAATGGAGTTCAACCGAGTCAATTGTGATATGGTAACTCACTGAAGACAATGATGAATGAGTCGCTCAATTTTGTGGATTAGTTGAAGTGAGACATAAACACCGTTGGATCCTAGCCATCTCAGTGGTCTAGTGGTTAAGTGCTCGCGCGCGAAACCAGTAGGTCCTGGGTTCGAATCTCGCAGGGGGCGAGGTCGTGGATGCGCACTGCTGAAAAGTCCCACAATAGGACGAAACGGCCGTCCAGTGCCTCCAGGTTTTCCATGGTGATCTAGCTTCAATCGACTCGATTTTAACTATTGAAATTACTACAATCTACACAAAACCCCTTCTAATACATTTGTAATCGATACATAGTAATACAAATAAAACTATTAGATAGAAATTTATTTAGTTTAAGGATAATTTTCCGGTCTTAAAGTAACGATGATATTATTTAGCTATTATTAACAAAATTAAATGTTAGTCGCTTTTAGCTTTAATCAATTCCTAATGGATGAAGAGATTCGGTAATCTAAGGAGTTGTCTATATCATCTATTAAAGTAAATGAAAATCATGTTATATCACTCGGAAATTGACTTTATTTTAAATTGTTCTTTATAAGACCTGAAAGTATAGTTTGATTACGATGAGACTCATTGATGTCCATTTATATTCAATAAATAATTGTCGAATGTTCGTTAGTTTCCAATGATTTGCCATTAGAATTATTTTTAAATTTAAATCAGTTCTAGTGTACAATAATAAACAATATCTTTGTTATACAAAATGATAAGGTTAATAAACAGATAATAATGAAACTATGTGGTTGTTGCACTATCACAGTTTTTTTTTACAAACAGAAAATACCATTCAGGTATTAAACTCGGTGGTTTACAGTTAGATCTCGTATGTGCACTGCATAGGATGCCTATTGAATGATAACAAACTTTCTTCCTTTAATTAAAATAGTTCTTTTTTCATGTCATTTTTAAATGACACCTTATTATCCGAATATTCATCACGAAAGTGTCATTAGAAAAATGGTTAAACAAGGAAACATTCATTGTGTATATACTAGAAAAGTAGTTCATATATCTATACTTGTTTATTTGGATTAAATCTAACAGTTTATTTCAAAGTCTAATTACAGTACAGTGAATATAACAGAAATTCGCTTCATTTCAAATCTAACTGAAAAAGGCTACTGAAAACTCTATAAAGTAACTTAGTTTAGACGTTTTGATTAGAAGTTAGGTCGAAATTATAATTTATGAGCGAACCAATCAAATATAAGATAATAGGTCTTGGATTTTGGAGCGAAATTCACTCATCCATTTGGTTAAGTAGAGTTTTGGCATTATAGCTCTAAATCTAATTCCTAACCTTAACCATCAACTTTAAATCATAATTTTGATTCCCCACACTGGTTTATAACCCTCATGTAGCTATAGTAAGTAAATAGATACTTTCAAGGTCACTTTGGCGTCGCTCGAAGGTCGTCAATAAATTATAGTCTCAACGAAGTTAGTTTTTATCACGGTTTAATCTAAGCTGGAGAAAAAATTGAATAATCTCTGGGCACTGGACGGGTGCCCCGTTTTGTATCAGTAGACCTTAATGATTCATACGAATGACTCAAGTGATTAAACCAAAGATCTTGGAATTTAAAATGGATCACGTTGTCTTCAAGTAGATGAGTCGGAACCCGATGGTTGACTTTTTCACTTTCAACCAACCAGCGGTATTGTAGGCTAGCCACCTAATACCATTTATGGTATTTGTTCAAATTCCAATATGATCGAGTTTTATCTGTCACAGCTTCTTAGAAAAATATCTGAAACTTACCTCAAAAATCAACTAGCTAACAGAACATTACTTTTAAGGTAGGAGTTAGTAGTGATGGTTTAATTTTCAATTATTTCTTGTCAGTGGCTAATTGTGATGATGTCATGAAACTTAGGATTTTATGAACTTTTGTTTGATACGAATAGTTACTTAAAGATAAATACGTAAACATACACAATGATTTATAATCTGAAAAACTCTCAATAAAATGGAAATATCAGTGTGGACTTCAGAATTATTCACGAAGACAAATTTAAACAAAAATATTCCATGAGAATACTTTTGGCTTATTATTGTTTAATAGTATTCGAAAGTAGAAACCATAGTCATCAGTCATAGTTGTCATCTAGCTAGATCCAATTGGTAAAGCACAAATAGAACATTTTGTTCAGTCCAACGAGAATTCAATAGCAGTATAAGCTGATTAGTTTAGTTCATAATTTTGAATCAGTTTTCACCTGTTTCAAAGGTGAGTAATAAGTAATACTCACATTTTGAACTTTTAATACTGAGAATGGACGCTCGTAATTTTACAGAAATCGGCGCTAACTGTTTATCAGGAGATAACTGTATCATATAAAAAAACAAGATTAATGTATGCTGAAAAGAAATTGAAGTCCCTTGATGGATTTAATTGTCAACTCACTTGTCCTTTAGAAGAGACCAAAGTTCACCACCCAGACATACTTCAAGCAGTAAATAGACATATTTATTATCTCTGAATGTTTTGCATAATCTGAAAAAGAAGCGACAACAAAAGAGAGAGGAAAAAGTAGAAGCCTAAGTGAACAGCATTGTTTTCTTAATGATAAGCTAAGAAATCTTTTATGATAAACTAGTCAAATCAGTGATTTGAAAGATGAGAACCAAACGCCTTTATCGTCAAGTTTTTCTTGACTTGAAATTTAAATATAAATGAAAATTATTATGAACATTTTGTTACTCTGGTCGTACTATGTATAAGAAAGCAACTTCACTTATTGCGTAACTGAACCATTTCTTATTCATTGAGACATACTCAAAACTTAATTTTAATCCCTGTTACACCGGTTAATTATCTAATCACTCTGTTATTATTACTGTCAGTATTATTATTTGTAACTACATTGCCGTCACTTCATATAGATTCTTGACAAATAAAAGTGATTTAGTCTGAAGTAATTCGGTTTAATTACATATTCTTCATCATTTTTCTAAGGTATTCTATCTCGTCTCGAATTTTCATGACAAATTCATTAATGAAAGTATGTTAAACCTTTTTTCAAGTTATATAATTCATTGTCGGTATCCTTGAACGACAGTGGTTGTTAATTAGTCGTACAGTATTTTTATTACCGTACTGATTCACACAGAAACAGAAAATGGCTCTCCCTTCCAATCAATTGCAGTTGCTATTTCAGCGACAACAGCAGCGTTTTAAAAAGAATCAGTTGAATTTATAGACAATTTACGCACACGACTGCCGAATCATCTATGCTTTGGAGATGTGACGAGAGTTAATGAACTAATTTCTAAATTGCATACAGTGCTGGAAAATGATTGCATAATGAGTGCATGTGCCAGTGAAGGCCTCCATGAATCCTTGACAAGCAGTAATGTAAACGAAACAGTAGCAATCATACATGATCCGCCCAGTGGTCCTAGAATGTCCATTTCACAAACATGTCCTGCAGTGAGTTCAAATTCCATTATTTCCGAAACATAATGTACAAAAACTGACTTTTGCAGCTCACATAAGGATGATGTCAGGTCAAATGATCATGAAATTGTTGCAGTACCCGCCCACGAAAAAGCAGAAAATAAAACAACCAACATAATACAGTTGCACCAAATGAAGCTCATCATTCAGCGACAAAAGTTCCTGATAAATCTACTTATCGGGATCCTCTAGTTGCTTTATCAGATATGAGTTGTCTTAATGACTCACAAGTTTTTGATCAAATTTCTTACAAAAATGAGGAAAGAGATGTCGGATGTATCAAATGATGATCAAGAACGCAATGAAATTTTGATAGATGCTGATTATCCTATTGATTCATTAAATGCTAATGAGGTTTTCAATAGATTTGATGAAAAGTTTTCAGAAGAATCAAACCCTAATGACCTCATATGAAGTGTCGTTGATCCTTATCATCTAGTCATTTCTAGTCGACTCTCTGTTCAATACTTGAAATATGTTTTAAATAGTCACATTGACTGTAACTTGAGGATATGATGACCCAACATTATTTCGTGGGGAAGGAAAAAATATAAAGTCAGGATCCAAACTTCGATTCTTCAAAAAAAGAAGGGAAGATGATATGATGGGAAGAAAAGTCAAAATTCGATTGATTTACTCATTATGATTTTTACTTCAACGTTACTTCCATTTTGATTTAATATGATGATTATCCAGTATAGTGTTTGTTTTGTTTTCCCGTATGATATTTTATTCTGCATAATATACGATATTCTTGTATTTAATCGACAAGAAATATCGGTGGCGACGGAGTGAAAAAAAGAACCAAGACCAGCTAGTAATTGGACGAAAACCAGTGTAATTATTTCTGACAATCCGTATACAGAATTATCATCGTCGTCGTCGTGTTTTGGGGGCCAATAAATCAGTAACCCCATTAATTGTATACTTTCAATGAGAAGTTAGGGATTAGAATATGTATTCAGTTTTTTCCCTAAATTTTGTTGTTTTCACTTTAAAGGGAACAGTACAAACTCTTACAGCTTTTAACATTGTTACCAATAATTTTGTTTAGATGAATGACAGAAATTCATTTAGGTTGAATATTGATTTTAAGGCAATATTGAGGCAATACGGACAGTATGCACATATGCCAATAACAGACTGATCAATTGAAGTCTTAAACTTCAATGGGAAGATTCAAGCAAAACAATACTAAGTGAACAAAATGAATATATTTACAAACAATCGATCAATATAAACGTATAGGATTAGTCTCTAGAAGGTATAAAACTATGTCCAATTAGATTGATATTAAAGATATAAAGGTTATACAAAATAAAAAAACAATCAACAATTTTACTATTTAATTATAAGAGATCCCTTATTAATAATCACCATGTGAAAAGATGCTTCACGGTTTAAAAATCAATTTATTTGTACTAATTTTATTTTAGAATGAATTATCAATTATTGTTTTACGAATCGCACAAAAGAATACAAAGGCATTTCATTCATAAATTATATGACGGATGTTGCCGTTTTAGTGTTTAACTTAAATTAAAAAAAAAGAAATGAATATGCTTGAAGTTTAAACCTCAAGTTTATTTGACCATGAAGATGTTCATTAACTAGACTTGGTATTACGAAAATTGATGCTTAAATGATTAAACAACATATTTAAAACTCCAAGAGATCAATGTAAATAGTGTTAGCTTTTGTTCTTAGGAGGCTAAAATATCTCATGGATCAATGTTTTGCAGATTGATGAGCTATTGCATAACAGTAACATCCTGAAATTAAAAAAATAGCAGTCACATTCGTCAGTACCAAAAATGTGACCTTAAATGACCATAAGGTTACTCAGCTAGTTAATGTAATGTTTGCTACTTAAACGTATTTAACCTTTTTGTGCAGGTGTGACCATAAATATCGTGTGAACTACTTGTACGGACAGATATAAATAGTATGTATTAAGAACCGAAAGTAGAATTCTTATGAACAGAAGAGAAAAGTGAAGAGAATGAAAAGTAAAACAGAAAGTAATTAAAATAACAACAGGAATGAAAGGGAAAACTGAAGGAAGATAGGCAAATAGTGTATTGAATGTATTGTTTTCATATTTTACATGTTCAGTGCGTGATTTGAAGCATCATCTGTGATCAAGTAATCATTCACAAAGTACCACTCAAAATGATTTAAAATCCTCACTTATAATCATAATTTAAACATTAAAGTAAGTAAATAATCAACGAGACATGGCTAAGAACAGCATCAATATTCCAGTCATATTCATGAATTGTATGTTTTATTTTTAGGTTTGATCAATGCCATTCGTTGTATTGTTGAAGGTGATCAGCATTCAGTAGATAAGATCTACTTGATAAATATATTTATGGAATCTTGAAGAATCACATAATGTTTTAAAGCATTGGACTGTGAATATTTTGGCAGTCTATACTCTTTTTACTTATATTTGGAAATCAGTAATTGACAATAACCGAAAAAATTTCTCATTTGACAGACAACCATATAGATTTATGTTGAGTTGTTTAGGTGTAAGAATCAGCTAATAAAGTACTAAGTATAAATCATACTTCAAGAAATTGATAATTTAAAGCAAAAATAATATATTTTTAAATAAAATTTTAAACGCTCTTTTGATATCGATCGTTGTAGAGCTGTTGAAGTAATGTTTGTCATACATAAACTGGTACATAAAATGATAGTCCTTACAGATGCAGTAGTATTTCATCGATTTATTGTCACATATAATTGGATGAACAAAACAAAAAGCCTTTGTTGAAATTATTTTAAATTCCCTGAAACAAGCTTTAGCCTTCTTCTTCTTCTTCATCTTCTTCTTCATCAGTAGTAGACTTTATGTCAGACTATGCCCGAACTGTAATTTTTCAAACTTTTACAAAGAGTTTCACAAATATTACGTAAAACAACAACAATGCTAATGACAGTTAACGGAAGGCCTTGGTTTAAAATTGATTTGTTGTTAGTACGTTTTAACAAGCTCTATTCGCAATTATGAGGAAACCGTAAACCCCTCTTGTGATTGGAACCAAATATTCCAGTCGGGCATGTTATTTCTACAGTAATCAAAATATCTACACTTAATAGTACACTATTTCATGATGTCTGGTCATCTGTATCGATAGATTTTGAAAAGATGAAAGAAAATCGTAAGACCTTTATTCAAGCACCGTACGATGGAAATACTAACTGGACATTACAGTTTACTGAGGATTTTAACATAAATATGAAAAGTTTCGAGTATCAGGCAAACAAACAAGTGTATTCTGTATAAATAAATGTCAAATTTTAAAGTGGCAAACACATTTTACCATAGAAACACTCACCTTACAATAAAATCACAATCTGTATGTAACATGATATTTCGTTCATTTATTACATGTTCCTCTTGTTTTGTTTCAATAATATGCTGTTTTCTCATCTTTTTTAAAGCATATGTTTTTGTCTTATCACTTCCTATACTTACCTGTAGATTAAGCAGAAAATATAAATCAACGAGATTAACAGATAAAAAAAGTATGAACAAAAGTTATTTCGAACTTTCGTCTAAATTTGATTGAATAGTTTCACAGTATTTGGGCGCCGATTTGATATGAGACATTAAAGAGGAAGAACGTATTTATAAAATCGCCTGGCAATCTGGTCCAAGCTTTTTCGTTTATAATAAATCGTGATAAATCGATTTAGGATTAAAGAGAGATTTATTCATCTGAAATTGTTTAAAGGTGTCCATAAAACTAATTTTGTTTACTGTTTAGTCTGTAAACTTTCTAACACAAGTAATCTTAAACTACTCATATGATCATTTTAAATGAGTGTAAGTGTCGTAGTTTTTGACACTTCAGTACATTGTATGAATGTTTCCAATGATGAACAGTTTGTTTACATGATAATAAACAAAATGATTCTCTTGTTCACTAAAGTATCAATCAAGGTTTATCACTGATTACTTGTGTTCTGTCTTTTTCATACAGTGTTACAAACTGTCATCTTCATACTAAATACTATGCAGTAACTTAGTTAATGGCTTTATTGCACCTTAAGATTTGGACAAAATTTGTTCGTATTCTGAGAATGATGATTTTATGGATCTCAGCTATACATCAGGCTGGACACAACCCAAATACCTCAGTGGTAACATGTCTGATTATGATATTGACTGAAATAGGTACAGACCACAAAGCAATTATTAGTTTCCTCATGATTGTAAATACATTTTGCTGAAACGTACCAACTATAAGGCAATTTTGGACTTGAACTTTGTGCTAATTATCTTCAACCGCATATGAGTTATTTAATTCAAAACAAATTTCTATTAAACTAGAAAGAAATCACATGCAACTGGAAAATATGTGAAACAAAACGTCAAATAAAAAAGTGTTCTATTAAGTTTGCATAAATCCTCTAAATACATTTCATATTACTTACGAGCTCTACACGACCAAAACCTCCAGAACCCAAAGTAGACATAATTTTTAGATCTTGGAACTGTAAGTTTTGAAATTCTGGCTTATATTCTTCAATTCTGAAAGGAGTGTTAAAACAACACAATATACAGTGCTTTCATTCACTTTGAATAATAATAACAATTAACCGGAATTTATGATTATTTAAATCTTTAGATTCACCAACACAAACTGGGAGTTCAGAGTAGATGGCAGTATTATGTTGGCGATTATGGATATAGATTTTATGATAATTGACATTGATTGGGAAAGTATTGATGTTGTTCAGGGAGAACTGGCAATCGAATATAATTGGTAGATTTTTGCACGAACTAAGAACTAGATTACATAGTATAGGTCAATATACAGAGACTAATTCGTGTAGATTGTGAACGATTGAGAATTAAGAGTTAAAAGTGGATTGTATTACTTGATTTGCTCCGAAATTTACCATTTTTTCTTAATTATCACATTTAAGAATGCCAATGGTATCTAATTGTAATATGAAGAAAACCGATCTTATTGACTGTTTGTTATCTTATTGAAATAATCTTAAATTGTCTAGTTTAACTATTTGATAATGATGAGATTGTGTTTTAGTTGGATTTAAATATTAACACAAAGTTCACTATTCTACTTAATATAAACCGCATGATCTCTATTAGTTTGTTATGTTCAAGTAATATGTGCGCAAATACTCAACGACCTTCTGAAAAACTGCTGAATGATACTGAAATATTCCAGTCTTGTAGCTTGAATATGAATATTTTGTAAGGTTCACTTATTGTTCAGCAGCAGTTATAGTAGATTAAATATTACAATACAGGGATATAATTTATTTGATATATGAGAGTGAAGTTTTGAGTTCGTTGGTGAATTTAACAGTGTATATATTCAGAAAACTGTTTCACCAGTACGTTATATACATATATTTATTACTAATATCAAAATGAACTGCCAAAACTACTGGAAAATTTTTGTTTTAAATGAACTGGTTATGATGTTGCCTGATGGCAACCTAATCACTGTCCTTAATTTGTGGACAAGTCTTGATAACTGTTCTGCCTCTTACATATCTCTTGAGCTTGTTACCAGTGTATACGGCATGAATAATTAAGGACGATTCCTTGATTTGATTTTTACATCTAGTATATCATGGTTACTTCACAACTTGAGAGTTTTCTTACAAACATATCTGAAGGATAGGAAAAAGAGAGGAATTGCGTGAGTTGGATCGCTAAACATTCAGTCACTGCGTTGTAGGTCTGGATCCAGATCCGCTTATTTGCACTTAACTTACAGGATTTCTTCTAATGAAGTCTGGCTTAAGGTAAAGTGTACGAAGATGAACTTGGCTACTAAGTTGAAGTGAATTGTACAAGAATTTATAACCTTATGTAAAAGCCACTAGATAGAGTAAAATAAATTGACATGTATGAAGAGAGTTGTATTCAATGAAATTAATAACTGAACGAAGGAAAACATTTTAAAGTGCCTTTCACCTATATTTAGCTATGAATATTATAGCAGTCAAATTGTTCTCGTCCTTAAAACGTAAGAGGATGATGGAGACTAGTTTATATTGCAGATAATTTTCGTAACCAACTGATATCAGCTAGAGAATTATTGGAAAGCACTGAGGACTAAACAGATACTTCATCTTAGTGTGGAAATGTTCGACAGCTCGTAGACATGATCCAATATGTAATCGAGCTCAGAATATTAAATCTCTTAGCCAGCTCGTTACGTTTCTACCGGTAACTTTATTCAAGTCACGATATTGAGCGACTAAAATTCGATTGGATTTGTGGGAGACTGTTCTCTATCTGTTTCGTTCAAACTCCAACCAGTCATGACTTGTCATTAGAACTTGGAAGTATTCTGAAACCCAAACACCTGTGAGAATTCTTGGGTTGTCCTTAACTTAGAAGAAGTATCAGTTCTGTGCTCTAGAGGATGTCAATCCATAAATAAAATCTATCTATAAATTAAAATTTTATTTAGAGCCTGAACGTTTTCTTCAATTCTGACTGTAAATCAGGAAAAATAAAAGAAGTATTCGTTGTAACCATTATTGTGAACAATACAAAACGTTTAATTACTGAATAATAATAGATGCAATGAACTTAAAATTATTCTAAATCATTGTACCCATTTTGTAAATAAATTCGCAATAAGGAACTATGCATATTGATAAGCAAAAATGCACATATGTCAATAAGAGTTTGATCAATTGCAGTGCTAAACACCAATGGGAAGATTCAAGTAAACAATACTAAGTGAATTTATGTATGATGTTATATATTACAAATATATTGATGTATGTGGTAAAATAACTACCGCTCTGAAATCATTAACCAGTATCACTAGTATAACACATATGTGTTGCTTCAACATCTTTCTACAATATCATCTCTTTAATTAAGTTGCTGAGAAACTGTCAAAAGTCAATTCATTTATTATCCTGTGAACTTTATGATTAAAACTTTGTTTAAAATTTCATAAGCTATGAGAAAACGTACGTGGTTTCTTGCGGTTTTTCCTGTGAATATCGCCTTTTTAATGCAGCCAAATCAGCAATCAGAAGGCTATATGACCTAAGAATAAAAAGGAATTGATAAACAATTAATTTTATTGACTTTGAGAAAAATACTACTCAGTAAAATGGAAAGTAGTCAGATATTTCACTATCAAAATGCGTTACTTCACGAAGCGTTAACCACAGTCGGCTGAAAATGATTTTAGTTGCTATTTTAGAATTTTCAGTATACAATAACTCAAGCTCAGCACCTTGGGAGATGTGAATCTGTAACTGACGTCTAAGAGCAACATATTATATATTCTTCAGTGTTTATTAAGTTTCCCTATCATTCAGTGCTGAGAGTGGGCGAGAGGAGCAGCCAGAAGAATGAGTCTAGCTCGTGAGTTATTTGTTTTCATTAAACCATTTCTCCAAACTTCATAGTAGTTGTATTGTATAAAACAAATGAACTAGTCAAACTGAGTTAATGTAAACAATTTAAGTTAACTTTCTGATTCCACGACAGAGATCATGAGATGTTAAATCATTTTCATAATAAATAAACCGCAAATTTTTGTGAACATCAAACAGGTGACTGTACCTAGTTTTTTTCACTTCACCTACTCTGCTGAAGTCGATGTTGGCTGGTTGTGAATAGTACTTAGTGATTATTATTTCAAAGAAAAGAGCGTAGTTTATAAACTTTTTGGAATAGCTTTTCTTATTAGAAATTAATCTTTGGCACAACCAATGAATTACAAAGAGTGCTGTGAAAAATAAAAGGTTTCAAAGAATTTTGAGTTGTCTAAAACCAAGTAGCACTATATATGTGTTTCCCGTCACTTTTTCCTGGCCATTCAGAATCGTGTGACTATGATTCTACACAAGACTGGACCTAAGACCCTCAAATTTTGTGTTGAGTACGACAACGGTATACTGAACCATTTAAAAAATTGTTTATTCTAATAATTCTATATTTTTCATAGTATTCAAACTCTCATCTATTTGTTCACTTGTCGAATAGAGAAATTAGTCACTCTGAGAAATTTATCTTAACTGATAAACCACTGATTTGTTATTCAATATAATGGATATTAATCTAAGCATAGAGTTTGAACAAATTTTATGTTGAAAATTTAATGTATGAGACTTACTCTAAATCCAAAGCTAAACATGTTACCCCTTCATCTCCAGTTGCAATTATATTGGCTGTTCGTAAGTTATCACTAAATTAAAGAATAGAAATGGAAGTAATCATTTTATGGATTAAGTTAAATGCTAATTAATGAACACTAGGAGTATTTCATATTGAAGTATTGTGTGTTTTTCAGTTGGAATATTGTATAAAAGACCAACTTCTGTTCGAAATGTTGTGCAGGAAAACAATGAATGGTTCACATGTAAGCTGTGTAGCTCAGAGAATGCAACGAAACCAATATTCATATCAACAAAACTTACATACAATAATCTAGAGTTATCATGTTAAAGAATTCGTTTTACTCAGTGCTTTTTGTGCTACAAACCAATGGTAGCTATGTATACAGTAACGGTAATATTCACTTTATCAAATTAGTAATAATTAGCGACCGATTCATTGTGAGAGAAAAAAGTTAGTCACTGCCTTCATGAACATGAAATTACCCAGTTAATGCTTTTTCACCAAACCAATCTCCTCTACCTAGTGTACGTACAAACTGAGGTTCTTTTGTACGATCAATTACTCCATTCTCTGTTGTTGGATAAATGGTCACCTTCACATGACCATCAGCAATTATATAGAAATTGTCACCTCTTGCACCTTGACGTATTATATATTCATTTGGACGATAAGTAACTTCATTCAGTTGATCTGCTAATTTGGATATTGTACTATCTGGTAAATTACTAAATGTTGGTACACTAAAACAAAAGAAAAAGTCAAGAAATGAAGGTCAATTTAATGAAATTGATTGATCGTAGTGGAAAACTGGAACTTAAATAGTTTATACATAATACCACCTATTCCAAAAGTGGGAGAATAATTTACTATTAAAATGTATTCACATTAAAAATATCAAGTATCTTATATCAAAGGAAACTCGAAAGTACATTTGTAACTAAACAAAAAGCATTTATTTCCGCATTATAACAACATTGAATAAATTTAGTATTATTTCCATAGTTATAGCAAAGAATGTAGTTCGTGCTAGAAATTTTGTCGATAAACCTCAAATACAAAAATCATGAACTATTTCGAAACTGGATGAATGAAAATGTAATAAAAAATAAAACGAAAATTCTACATAGATACATTACACTTTTCTCATTTGAAATATATGGTTTTCGAAAGACATATATTCGGGCTACTGACGGTCCCAAGTTCAGGTAAAAGGAGGAGGGTTGGACATGAAGTAGGCAACCCCATCCTGTAGAAAATAACCTTGGTAAAATGCGCTAACAAGAATAAACATACTAATCCATGTAAACTTTGACCTGGAGGTTGAAGGAAAAATTATGATACCTCATGATGTAAGCCGAGATTCTTCGAAAGTCATGAGGGCGATGCCTCTTCTAACAACCAGAGAAACCATTAATATAGGTAGATGGGATGTTCGGAAAATGTAGGAAACCGGGAGGAGCAATCAAATAGTTGAGGAAATGAGGAGATACTACTTGGTGGTTTTCGGAACCAGTGAAACTCATTGGACCCAAGCTGGATAGAAAAAGTTGGATTCGAATGGATACTTATAAACTCTGGTTACGAATAGGACAATGCTCCGGAGAGACCGGTCATGGCAAAGGAGGAAAGCCAATCACCGAGATTCAAGAACGGAGAAACAGATGGGTAGAATACTTCGAGGAACTTTTGAATAGACCAACTCAACTGAACCCACTGGACATCGTAGCAACACCTACAGACCTCCCTGTTGATGTCACTCCACCAATAATCGAAGAAATCAGGATGACCATCAGAAAAATCAAGAGTGGGATGGCAACAGGACCTAACAATACTTCAGCTGATGTAATGAAGTCAGACATAGAAATAACTGCGAACATGCTTCACACTCTAATCAGGAAGATTTGCGAGGAAGAACAAGTTCCGATGGCCTGGAAAGAATGATACCTCATCAAGATACTTTAGTGGCCTTGGATCTGACTTTAGTAATATCGTATGAATGATTGTTATTGATAATATACATATCGCCAATCCTCGTAGAATATTATCGACTTAGCTCGGTCGTACAAGACCGAATTGCGACACTACGGATCGTCGTTGAACAACCACTTGAATGAAACTCTTCATTATACATCAACTTCCTTGATTATGAGAAAGCATTTGACAATGTGGAGCCTTCTTCGACTCTATGATGTACCTGAGAAGATCGCCAATTTCATACGGAATTCATACGACGGATTACACTGCAAAGTCGTTCATGGGAGACATCTGACAGACGCATTCCATGTAAGGACCGGAATCAGACAAGGCTGTCTACCCTCATACTCTCTCCTTCTTTTAGTGGTTGACTGAATTATGAAAGCCTCGACATCTGAGGGGAAGCACAGAATACAACTGACAGGTTGTATGTGGCTAGATGATTTCGACTTCGCAGATGACCTGGCCCTTCTATCCCATAACACGAGCAAATGCATGTAAAGACAGCTAGTGTAGCGGCAGTAAGCTTCAACATACACAAAGGAAAAACCATGATCCCAAATACAACACCAAGAACAATAATCCAATCACTCTTAGTGGAGAACCTCTGGAAAATGCGCAAACATTCGCGTATCTGAGTAACATCATCAATGAGCGTGGAGATCTGATGCAGACGTAAAGGTGAGGATTGGCAAAGCAACGACAGCATTCCTGCAGTTGGAGAACATACGGAAATAAAAACAACTGTCAATCAACATCAAAGTCACAATCTTTAATACGAACGTCAAGACAGTCCTACTGTATGGATCTGAAACGTGGAGAACTACTACAACAATCATCAAAAAGATACAAGTATTTATAAACGGTTATCTATGCAAGATACTCAATATCCGTTGACCAGATACGACCAGCAACAGCCTACTGTGGGAGAGAACGGACCAGCTTCCAAATGAAGCGGAAATAAGGAAAAGACATTGGAGGTGGATAGGATATACGTCGCGGAAATCACCAAACTGCATCATGGGGCAAACGCTAACTTGGGATCCTGAAGGGAAAAGTAAGAGCGGAAGACCAAAGAACACACTGTACCGGGAATCGGAAGCATACATGAATAAGGTGAATAGCAAATGGAAAGAATGGGAAAGGATTTCCCGGGACTGAGTTGGATAGAGAGTGCTGTTGAGCGGCCTATGCTCCTCCATGAAGGGTAACAGACGTAAGTAAGTATATTCGGAGATATACTCATCATATGTTAAAATCATCCCATAATACTTTGTTCAAAAAATTACACTACATTATGGAAAGGGTCAAGTGATCATACATCAAACACATTCAGTACCGTTTTGTTGTCAGTACTGTATGACTGTATCACATGTTGAGTAAATATACTTCTGTTTTAAAGATAACAGGGTGTGAGCTGGCAGAACGTACAATATAATTTGGTAAATTAATATATACACTTTTCAATAAATTGGCTGAAAATAGTCTTTAATGTTAATTTTAATCTTAGGTTTAGATGTAGTACATTGCTGATAAAAATGAAGCATGCAACTCGACACAGAATGAAATTCGATTTCTCCAAACTGGAAAAGTTTGACCAGCCTTTTGAATACTGATGGGTTGTTCATACCATATTATTGGCTTTTTATTATGAGTGCTGAAATTCATAATCATATAGTAATTTTCTCCTTTTAAAATACAACAGGTTTAAGGTATATTCTTCTGGTTACCGTATAACCTGAGGATGAATTATCTAATCTCACATGACATTTTCAGGATAAACATAACCTACTTATAAGTAGCTAATCAGAAAATCCAAAACATTTGTTGTAACATTGTTAGTTTCTACTGTATGCTCATCAACAGATAGAAAATCGGATAAGCATTATGTTCATATATTGACGAGAACAGTAAATTATAAAATCTTGAACTTTATGTCTTATTAACAATATGCTGAGCACAACACAGTAATAAAAAAAAGTAATTTTAATTATCAACTAAAGAATTTTATAACTGAGGACAATAATAGTATGAATTCAGACAAAAATCTTTGATCTTTCTGGAACATGACTTATGAATGTTCCACACAATACCTAGAAATAAAACCTTTATTTTGTATTTCTGAGTGGAAGTCTTAAAAAACAAAACATTCTATAGGCGATTTGAAGATGATCATGATAACTCTTTGAACTTAAACTGTTGTTACTGAACATTTTGAGGGAAACAAAGCTTTGCTTGCTCCCATAAAAAAGATAAATTTTTTCATATAGATAATAGGTTCTAAACCATGATCAAAATATCTAACTTATTCTTTTGATAGTGTCTTCTATCAAATTAAGATAATGCAAGCCCTTGACTTAAACTACTAGTCCCGTATCAAATATAAAAAATTCATTTTGATTATTAAGAGATCATACTTATATTCCTATCTGACCATACAATTCTGGATCCCTAACATATGTTGAATTAGCTTTCATCCAAGCACAGGAAGAAATCAGGGAGAAGCGCTGGAAGTGGATAGGACACACATTGAGGAAAGCACCCAACTGCATCACAAGACAAACCCCCACATAGAATTCTCAAGGCCAAAGGAAAAGAGGAAGACCAAAGAACACATTAGGCCAAGAAATGGAGACAGACATGAAAAAAATAAATAAAAATTGGATAGAACTAGAAAGGAAGGCTCAGGACAGAGTGGATTTGAGAATGCTGGTCTATGACGGCCTATGCTCCATTGGAAATAACAGGAGTAAGTAAGTATAAGTAACATATGTTCAAACGCAGATTGTTCTCATAGACTAAGACAGTATAATTACTATCTGAATGGTAGATCACATTTGAACACATCAGTAAATTAATTATTGACTATAAATTTACATTATATTCCTTAAAATTAATTTATCATCATTCGTTAAGTAAATGAGTATGGATGTATGATGTCTTATATGATTGAATACTGTTTTCTTTCTTTTTAAAACAAACAGAATACTTCACAATTTAGGTCAATTAGTGAATAAATCATTGATGCACTTAGACATGTTTAATGATACTTTCAGTATTAAAGTGTTACTAACAAATTAGCAAAATAGAGTTAATATAGTTTTATTTAGATTAGTTCATTACGACTGGAACGACTTCTTATTAAAAAACGTTTTTTAAAAGATTTGTCCTCAATAATTTAAATAAATAATTAATTTACAGAGAAAAAAAATAAGACACACTTTTGAGATGATGGAGAAGATTTGTAGTTCAGGTGGATGATTTTGATAGTTTTGTTCTGTGAGCTGGATGGTTTGATCATGAGGCTTTCATCGTTCTTCTGAACGACATCATCAGCCCAAACTTCAAGTAGAGACGTTGTTTCAGTGTAATTGGATTGAATGTTCAAATACCAATAGCCGTGCTGGAATCACACATAAAACATTAAGTAGGTTTCTATTTTGAGCTGATAACCGATAAAGAACCGCTTAGTCCAGAAAGCGTTGGACAAATGTTTCGTTCTAGTACAAGACTATTAAATAAAACTCATTTCCTAATCTGTACAGAATCAGTTACCACAAAATTCATGGCTTAATTCAACAATCGGGTCAGAATCTAATCTTACATTTGCTAACTATAGTCGAGTAACTTTAAGCTATCCTTTTAGGTAACTTAGTTGACCCTTCTTCAAGTTGTTTACAAGACATAGACACAAATGAAAATCTTATGCTAGTTTATTTACTTAATATGAGCTACGTTACTAATGGCCTTGTGTAAACACCAACAACTTGGCCTCTATGGAATTCAAACGTTGGTTAGTTATGTGAAAACCACCGTTTGTTAGTCTATAGATTTTTCATACTCCACATACCTCTCTTGATAAATATTTCTGCTTTCCAAAGTGTATTTTTCATAGCTTTAAGATCCCATTTTTACAGTGGTGTAATGAATGGTTTATAGTACTGGTATTTCTGTGAATAAAAATACTCGACACGTTTTACATTGTTTGACAAATGAAAGTCGGTTTTCTAAAGTAATCTGTCCACTGGTACTAATCATCAATGTTCATGATTCTATTTGAATGTTGATCTATTTATACATCATACATGCTCATCTATAATTAATTTTCTAATGAAATCTCCTAAATCAACAGTCAAAGTTTATTTGGAGTTGTCAATTTCTAATAGGACTAATGTTATTATTCTAAATGTTTTATATATGCTTAATACAAAACAATTACATACTAATCACTAACCTTTTAAGGAATGTTATGTAATCATTGTGTTTTTGTAAATGATCTCTCATTAATATAGTTTGAAATGATGTTCTATCAATTGCCCAAAGTGTTCCATTTGTTATAGCTGGAAATAATAATAGACATTTTGTTTTTAATTATAAGTTCTAGATAATTGATAGTTTAGAAATAAAATAGTGATTGTTTTCATATCAATTCTATGAATATTTTGTCATATATATTCATTGTCAGTAATTTGTAGTGTTTATTATCATTGAAATATAATATTTTACAGTTGTATTGTTCAATGTTTTATTTAATACTAAAAAATTATGTTTCCGAATAGCCGATCTCTTTATAAAACATTTTGGATAATAGTCAATTATTAGTAAATCATGAACTTGATAACGAAAGAAGTTCCTTATTTTTCAAGACAAAATAACAACGTATTATGAAATTTCAGAACTATAGAACATTCTAAATCCACTTGTTATGGTTTACTTGAATCTACCTAATGATGTTTAGGACTGCAATTGATCAATATCTGATTGACCAACAGGTGTCTGTCAGGACTCAGTAGCTAAGTGAATAACACAATGGTGTTTGAAGCGAACGGTACTGGGTTAGAGTCCCAGAGTGAACATCAATTGTGTGATGAAGGTACATCCAGCCGACGAGTCCCAAATAGGACCAAACGTGCGTCCTGGATTCCACTGCTAACCACTACTCATCTTTACTTCTATGCATATCTGGCTATAATATCATTTTGATTGCATCATAGTATTCATGAAAGAATCTTATACTTTTTAATTACAAAGAATTATTCCGTAATTCTGCATAATCATACTAGAAAAATTATTCATTATTATTATTAGTAGTAATAATAATAAATATAAAATGGGTCTAGGTCATTGACTTTTCTAGGAAACAGTTCATTAGAATGAAACGAAAAATAAATAAATAAGTAAAGGAGAAATGATTAAATGAAACTATGCACTCGAAATGCTTTATTGCATGCATATATTGCTGAGGTTATGCTTTATATACAAAAAATTGTGTGTTGCCACGGTATCTGAATTCTTCTATTTGAACTTATGATTAACAGTTTTTGGTAAGATCTGTTTTTCTAACAATCAGAATATATACATATCTACTGGCTACTTTCCTCATAGTTGAGTAATATTCAAAGTGACAGGGTTTTGGTTTACCATGTTCATGTTCATTGAGACTAAATAAAGTGATGTATGGAAATTTTAGAACAACCAATTAATACTACTTTTATTAAAAGTAAGATCAAAAAGAAGCTTTCATGGATATTTAAAATGTGGTTTTGTAAATGCGAAAAACAATTTGAATAGTAAATTTATAACTCTATATTACGTCTTTTCCTATTAGGAAATAATCAATCAAAATAACATTGAAAACTTCAAACAAAGTTGGTAAATATAGGCAAAGATAGATAGCGGTTAGCAGTAGAATCCAGGACTCGGGTTTTGTCCTGTTCGGGACTCGTCAGTTAGATTTACATACACCTCAGAGTTGATATTTACTCTGAGACTCGAACCCAGTAGCGTTAGCTACACAGGAATCATGGTACAAAAAATATTAATATGATTAGCGGTGAGTTATTGAATGTTATTTTGAAATTTCAAATTGTTTGTTGGAATAATAATGAATGACTAATGACATCGTTTATAGAAAATAGATAAGATCATAACTAAAAGTTTAAACAGTTTTACTTAGTAGAAGAATTAAGAAACCATAGTATATGATCTTCTATTAACAATAGTTATGTACAAAGAAAGACGAGTAAAATTCGAAACAGAAAAATAATAGACCATTCCTCAGTCATTTTCATAGATTCACAATAGATTCGAATGAGGATGAGATAAGTGATAGAGGTTTTCTTGTGAAAATATCTGCAGATGAAATATGGAGTAAACGTATACGAAAACCATGCGTCAAACAAGATTTATTTTAATTTAACCACTCTATCAAGTACAGTTTTAATACTCATCTTTGAGTCATGTATTTTTCGTAAGGATGATCACTATGGCCTTGTTAAATTAAATGGGACGGGATTCAAAGGTTTGACCCAGTGGTTGAAATCTTGAAGCTTTAGCTAATAAACCATCGTTCAAATATGCTGTAAAGCAGACTAAATATGACAGATAACTTGAAATGCTTTATCCATGCACACTTAATATTCCATGCCTATCAACTTAGTGATTGTATAACTCTCAATCGGTTGCAATAATGCTTTTCTTAACCGTGGTTAATAGTGTGAAACAGCTCTTCGTCAACTGAATAATGCAGGTTTTATTATAATATAATTTTAAAACCTATATATTAATGTAGAATCACTAAAATGTAAATGAAAGAATGCATTTTCTTGCTAAATTTCCATTTTATTATAGTCTGTGCTTGTTCCAAAGCCGACATTACAATCAATAATACCATGATTGCAACAGAAATTTCGATGTCTATACGTTTACCTTTTTTGTAAACAATAATATAATTTCAAATTTCAGAAAGAAGCAGGGTATGAGAATTTCTCCAAAGACAACTAACAGTTTGTTTCGTTGATCAAGAATTCGACTGGTCGTCATCAATACATGTTTCGTCACTGATCATTATCTATTTTGATTAGTTTTTCACAGAATCTGATTTCTAACCTTTAAGGGTTTTATCATTTCTATTATTAGCATATAGGTTAGAGTTTATATGAGAAAACTGAATGTTTTAGTTTTAAAAACACTGCCTAGATTTCCTGAGGTTACTTATTTTTCAATGTTTCAGCATATAAGAAAAACCATGGATTGATATCAGTAAATGTATTTGGCAAATTTCGATATATTTACGTAGTGTCAGTCACAGCTATTGTTTAGATATTAACGTTACTACTAATTAAGTATGTACCTAACAAGTAAAAAATGAAACCTAAAAGGGTACTCTATTGATTTACAGGAGTATCTCATAAAATAACTCGATACTAACACACAATTCAAATTATTATCATTCAGATAACTGATCAAAGGCTACAATTAAATAAAAAGGATTTTCATTTTCATTATGTGATTAAAGATTAATATACATGTCATTTTAGTGAATTTATCCTGTTGAAGAAAATGTCTTTATTATTGGATCCATCATACTTTATAAATATAGTATAGTGTGTTATAGTATAGTATAGTCGCATACTGAGACGAAACGGCCATCCATGATGATCTAGTTTCAATTGATTTATGACATCAACTATTAAAACTACTATAATATCTACAAAACCCCTCTCTGTTTATAATTATTTTATTGTTCTGGTCAAAATAAAAGTTAATGTACATTTATCTAATAATAATAATGAAATGTTAATGTTTTAAAGATCCCCGTCATATTAAAAGACTAATATTTGAACGAAGAATATTCTTTTCGATAAATTCTCTTCAGGTTCTACAATTCATATATCCAAATTAATAATCCGAATAATGGCCAGGTTAAGGGGGAAGTACATCGTTCAAAGCATGTGAATTTAGGATTGTGATAAACAAAATACAATAAATACATAATGACATTTAAATTAACATTGATTAATTGGAAGAAGGGGATTATTAATATTCAAAGTGATCAAGAAGTTGCTAAGTTGCGTAATGTAAGAAACAAAGAAGGAACAGAATTTTAACGGATGGTCAATAGGATGGTAGTTACATAAGAATCAAGAGATGAATGTTGAGAAGTTATCTACTCGATGAGTATTATATTATAATTGTAAAACATATATATATTAGTGTAAAATACAATAAAGTTGTTAATGTTGATATGACTCATATAGAATGTTAACTTGAATCTGCGTCTATGTGAAGTGAAATTTTAGGATCCATGATCAGAATAAATATGGGTCAAATATGGTGAGAGAGAAATAATAATGCAATTACAATTTGACCAAATAAGTAAGACATAATACGGAGGGATGAATGCGAAGTGAATGAATCATGTTTAGGGGAGATTAATAAGGATGTTTAACCAATAATAATAATAATAATAATAATAATAATAATAATAATAATAATAATAATAATACAAAGATTTATGAATAAAGATAACAGAGACAATTACAACTGACTACGAAAGGTAATAGTCAAACTAGGTTATTCAATAGTTAAGATTACGATTGATTAATTAGCCTTGATGTACTTTGCCCTTAACCTGGCCATTATTCGGATTATTAATTTGGATATATGAATTGTAGAACCTGAAGAGAATTTATCGAAAAGAATATTCTTCGTTCAAATGTTAATCTACCAATTTATTATCATATTCGTTTAATGCATAACAAATAATCTTGTTATTATAATTAATGAACATGTCATTAACACCAATTTCATTCATATGGACAATTTACAGACGAGAGTCATTTGTTTCTATTAATGCATGTTGAAGTTATGTCTGAATACGTTTGAGTATAGACAGAATAAATTTGATTATCATATAAATGGAAATATCACTTTTAGGCACATTGAATATACATATATATACATGATACTATATGTTACTATATATATATATAATATTATAATTGCAATTCATTTGTATTATGAATATAAAACTGGATTGCCATATTGGGAAAACATGTCATGCATATTTATATATACATACACATATACACAAATATAACAATAAGAGTTACATATTTTATACACATTTAAATACAATAAATGATGACAAGTACTGTAATATCAAGGGCAACATATTTAATTTAATCTTATAATAAATAATAAAATTGGATTTAAGGAAAGTTAAATTACATTCATGAAACTAAGGATTAAAGAATGCATCATTGAATGTAACTTTTATTTAGTTCGGTTACACTTTATTACGTAAATGAAGGATGTATAATGTTGTTTTCTTTTAAAAAATTAAAGATGAAGTTGAAAATATGAAAAAAATGACATGTTTCAATGAATAGACTTGTTATGTCCCGATAAGAATAATGAATGGTAATTTTTGGGATCCACTTATGGACCAATACTATGTGTATATATTTATCGTATATAATTGTTAAATAACTAAACTGTTCATATACATGTACCTCTTATTATAAGCTTTATTTTAATTAGTGAACTATTATTATACGATTTACCATTCTTGGATTATGCCCTGTCTATTAATTACTACCTCCCACACTCACAGCCACTTTTGGCTTAATCTTGTACAACTGTTGTTTCCTATTTTATGGCATGATATGGTCTGTCTAGTTCGTATATAAACCCAGCGCGTCTGAAATAGATGATTCCTATCACAGAGGCTGAGATTGGTGTCCTGGACTTAACAAGCTGGGTTAAGCAGGGACCAGGACCGATAAGTACTCTAGACTGCTCGCACAAGTTTTATGCGTCATTGGTTCGATAGATAATTCACTGCTCTCTAATTCGAGGTATCACTGCGTTATACATTAACAAGGCACACAGGCCACAAGTTATAAGAAAACTAAAACAATAATCAATAAATTGTAAAACACTTCCTGATCCATAATTGTTTTGTTTTTCCTCTTAAGAATAATACATCAAATAAGAAGAAACATTTAGAAACTTTACAAGAGTAATAATAAATTTCTGGTTTGTAAACTACATAAACCTTGTTGATTTAAGAAATCTGGTTGTAATTTCTTAGGTCATTGATACATTGTAGAACAATCTGTTTAAGAATTCTATATTTGAGTATTTACTTAGTTTTGAGTCTGATAAACACACTTTAATAAAGTTGCTTGATTAAACATCCTTCTATATAATGATTACAATGTATTTTTCTTTATCTATCAGTGTGTTAGATGTATTACAGTACTGGTTTATGCTAAATCCAGTTTTACTGTTTATCCTGTATTGATTTTGATGATTAGTGCATAAAGGCAAGGTAACCTGTTCTGATGTTAGTTTTGCAACATCAATGACGTTGCTAATTAAAATCGTAGTCAGTTTTTGGGCTAATTTCTTTAGCACTCAAGAATATATCACCGACTTAGAGGGTTCAAATGTTTTCTCGTTTAATTTCAGGACCAGAACTTATTTTTAAAATAATTCTTTTGAATATGAGAGATCATATTAGGGTATCCGTCAATCGTTGTTATATTTTATTTAGTTAGCAGGATTTTGTTCAGGGCTACTTCATGAGTTAAAATTAAAATATAACATTGAAGCTTGAGATATCTTTATGAGAACAGAGGATATGGTGTCTTTCACAAATTTTCACTTAGCTGAGACACATAAAGCCTCAGTGTTTGTCAGTGCCAATCTGAATCGCCTAGATGTTGATGGTGTAATCCTGAAAGTTGATGAGAGATGCACAGTTGACCCATTAGTCCAGAGAAAGGAAGCTCACCATTATCATCCTCCAGATAGAAAATCTTTGTCACTATTTTAAAACTATTAGAGCACAAGTTATTCGTAAATTATTTAAGATTTGAGTTATATAACAGTCAAAACGACTCGAAGATCGTTATTTAAGTGTGAATATCTTTGGTTCAACGAGTAGGATTAATTTTTTGATTGAGATCATGAACCGATTGGTGTTAGACCATCTTTGGAAACCTACAAGCACTGGACGGCCGTTTCGTCCTATTGTGGGACTCCTCAGCAGTGCGCATCCACGATCCCGCTTGTGGGATTCGAACCCAGGGCCTTCGGTCTCGCGCGCGAACGCTCAACCTAATGAACCACTCAGCCGCCATCCAATGGTGATAGTGTCTAACCTCAACCAATCCACGAGATTGCGCGACCAACTTCCATTGTACTGAGGTAGTTACCTGTCTCCACCCGACATGGATTAGCTCCGCTGATCACGGATTCAAATAGTCTGGGTTTCTAATTCCAATTAACGACCTAACCGTCATTAAATTCTAACAACGTTGTTTGTTACAACTTCATACTAGAAATTCAGGACATAAATATGACCTTATTTACTTGTAAATTCAATATGGTGCACATAACTGAGTTGTTTTAACGTAGGGTGTAACAGCGCTCCACTCATTTCTAGTTTTTATTGATCGAACAGATGCAGTTAGTCCATCACAAAAAGTTTTCTTGTAAAGTAAATTTATTCATTCAACAATAAAACAAGAATGTTTAAGATTCTTCGAAAAATGTAAATATGATGAAATTATGGGTAAGGTTAATATCTTTTCGACATCACTAAAATTAAAACAACATACTTACCCTTAACACTGGCAGTTCGAGTGCAATTATATAAAACAGCTAATTCCCCTAGTACTGTCGGACGATCTAGCACTCTTAATTTTCGACCATCTTTGGAAATTTCTAGTTGTCCCTCTAAGAATTTAAAATGAAAAATACACAACAAAATGACTAGTAAATGAACACAAAATATGCTTGTGACACAATTTTCAAATAAGATCACGTTCAGTGAACAAAAAATGTCAAAGTACTCAATGACAAAGTTTATTTGTGTCTTCAAATATATAATCAGTTTTTTTAAAACTTATAGCCGTGGTAACAAAATGTATCTAAACCTTAAGGCTTTGATGAAAACACTTTTCACCAAGAAATAAGACCAAATGGAGGATCATTGGAAATCAGACAGTGGTTTCAAATCATTTCGTAACCATTGAGATCAGGGCAATCATTTATACACAAAATGTAGTTATGTCGGTCTACGACTCGAGTTGTTTGAAATGATAATTATTGATCGTTTATAACAGTAGTTGAATCACATTGTGTTTAACTTAAAATATGTGTAGTCATTGAATTTCACAAGCGACGAATTCTAAATAAGACGGTACACTTTATGCTTCTTGTTAAGTTCTTTGGTTATTGTCAGTTTCTCTTCAGATTTATTCTCACACTGTTCAAAACCTCCATAAGTGGTCTATCGTAATTCACGGTTTTTGGCTTTTCTAATGCTTAATTTTTTAAGAAAATACACGTAAAGGTACCTCCATAAATTTATCTGTTCATTTATTGAATAAAAATATTGATCCTAAGAAACGTTAAAGGAGATGTAACAACTAATGAAACATATTCTTGTCCCAGAGTGAACATCAATTGTGTGATGAAGGTACATCCAGCCGACGAGTCCCAAATAGGAGCAAACGCGCGTCCTGGACTCCACTGCTAACCACTATCCATCAGTTTTCCTGAGGAAAGCTATATCGATAGCTATAAATTGGTTATATTGCTTCAATATATAAATGATTTCTATGCTTCTCTGGTTATAATATCATTTTGATTGTATCATAGTATTCATGAAAGTATCTTATATTTTTTAATTACAAAGAATTATACCATCGACAACTGTCTTAAAACTACTATGGTACGATTCTTTGTAAAAGGAAGATGCACCATATAAATTGGCATCTCTTGTTGATGTAAGATAAGTTGAAGAGTACTGATCAGCTAGAGATTAGAACTAAAATCGGTTGACATCATTTTCCATTTTTATTAGAAAACAAGTTATATATAAAAATTATTGATCCTAAGAAACATTCAAAAAGATATACTAACTAATCCGTCACATCACCAAGACTTATAACAAAATTGAAAGTAAGATAATAAACTTAAGAAGTATGAATTCGTTCATCGGACAAAAATCCAGTGATCTACATTTCCAATTTAGTCAATCTTATGTTGTATGTCAACTTTGTTGTGAATGACAGATCACTGGTAAGTCATTTGCACTAAATGGTAATTGGCCAAATACAAAAGGTATTCAATAGATAAGAATTGATCTAGTTCTTCAATCTGACCATTTGTCAGCTTCCTGAAGTAAATTAAACTAGTATTAAATAGCATACAGTATTCATTTATTTTTTTCAAACTGTTGTTCATTTCTATACAATAAAACTATACCTCTATACGGAACAAGATATTTTATATACAATATATAGTTTGATTTCTTTCAATTATTATTAGTGACCTTTTAAATGTACCTCTATTCACTGATTATTCCATATTTAGTCTTAAGGGCAAATAAGAAAAGAACACTTTGATATTAAATGTAAATTACTAAACCCTATTAAAATATCTCTGTATGTATTACGTAGTTTAACAACATAATAACAGAATACTTCATGTTTATAAAAAGTGAAGGGGAACAACCAGATTAAAGTGTAATATAAAATTTTCTTCAGGTCATGAAATAAAAGATTAGAATACTTTTCTTATAATAAACATCAGTCAATCAAACACAATACTACTAATTCTTTATATGAATCTTATTTACTATATACATGCGTCTATCTTTCATAAACTGAAATCGATTGAAAGACAAGAGAACATATATGTCTTACCAATAAACATTTTTGTTTGACTAAAAAGCTGTAAAGTACTGCTGTAACATTAGGTTTTTGTGTAAAATATGTTTACAGAAATCTAGTCATTGATAAAAGCCTAATTAAGTAATATACTACTGTTTTCGGCTATCAATACTCATTGTATTCCATTACTTTCAAGATGATGTTATCGACCAGTGAAGTTCATGACTAGATCTTCAGAGCTTTTGGTTACGGAAACGAGAAAGTCATAAGGTTTTACTAGTATTTCAATGTACATGGTGAATTAATTTTTATCGAGATGAACACCTTTGATAGTTTGATTGCAATTATAAATGGTTTGGAGTATTTTATGTTCACCATACAGTAATATTAACAAGAGAATGAATAGTTAGCAAAGTAATTACTACAACCTAATGATCAAATTGTGTGCAAATAAATCATTTATACAGAATACTGATCGCACCTTGCAAAGCTCATTTAAAAGGTCTTTGACGATAGTTCGAATCTGACAAAGAGTACATGTTCCCCTTTTATTGTCTTAATGGTGACGATCAAGCAGTATGAAATTCATTATTAAAACGTGGAGAATAGTGGACGTAAAGTTCAGGAACATCATCGGCTTTTAAATGGAAAATAAAACCGTAAAAGCCACTAAAACCTTCTGTAAACCTGATTTCCGTATATGATAAAGATATCTACCAAGATTATAACCAACGAGATAACCTTGGGAACTCTGTCAAATTAATGAAATGTCCTTCTTCGAAAGGTTTTTATTTACATTTACGAAATGAAAAGTGGAGTATTTTTGATACCCCGATCGTGGATCTTAACCACTGTAGCTGGTAGGATACCGTTACTTCAAAATACTTCACAACAATTAATGGGAAAAGATCTATAAACTGATCGCATTTTCTAATGTAGTTAATATCAAAACATTTGTCAGTCTTGTGTCTCCCTGTAGACCACAGCTTTCAACAGTTACTTGTAGAACGATTCATTTTATACTCTCAATTAGAAGTCAGTCTTTTGTGATGGTAGAGAAAATTTGTAGCTCAGGTGGATTAGTTTGATGAAGTTTTGTTCTCTGAGATGGATGGTTTGGTCGTGGAGCTTTTATCGTTCATCTGAACGACATCCACATAAACTTCAGGTAGAAGTGACGTATTCGAATTTCTGCACGTATGGCTCACAACTTGTCCTGTAGACTTTGATGTTGATTGGTTCTTGTTGACCTTAAACCTGTCATTGTCTACTTCTTTATGTTGTCTGTATCTTCCATTAGTTTGATTTTTGGTCCTATGTTTGTCCATATTTTTTCTGAGTGGTTGGTAAATCGGATTGATTTCAATGTGCTTGTTGATTGCTGATTGACCTGAGTGCCAATCTTTTAAAATTTTTCTGGTGTTTTTAGAATCGCCTCTATCCAAGATCTATAAATTTTTCCAGTCGAACGAGTGTTCACAGTTGTCCACATGCATTGATATAAGTAATTCATGGCGTTTCACCGATACTCGGTGTTCATGCAGGGGAAGATGAAGAGAGCATCTACATTGTCCGATGTAGTGTTTTTAACAATTGGCATAATGACAAAAAAAGAAAAACCGAACATCATCTACAAAATAAACTGTTCCACATAAATCATTTAATTTGTATAAGGGCTGAGATACTGCCTACGTGCCTAAATCAAAGTAGGTGGTTTACTTAGGGGGCTACACTTCGAGCCTTTGACCTGAAGGTTTAATTCAAACTTGAACTTATAAATGATCTATTTTATTTTTTTCGGTGGGAAGGAATATAATCAACTAAAAAGATTGTTCAAAATAAATGAATGCATATTATTTGATTACGAATGATGCCAATGATCAATGAAAGTTTACAAGATAGAGAAACTTCATCAAATATACTGTAAATTCATTAGTCTTTTACATTTATCTCTTTTCAATAAAAATAGTTATGCGCAATTGTTTTACTTGAATCTTCCCATTGATGTTTTAGGATTGAAATTGATCAGTCTCTTATTGGCATATGTGCATACTGTGCGTATGCCTCGATTTTCAAGTAAAACAATTTCAAGTGAATTAAACTTCAACCCATTGCACAAGCAAGTGGCTATCAGGACTCAGTAGCTAAGTGGAAAACGCGATGGCGTTTGAAGCGAACTGTACTGGGTTCGAGTCCCAGAGTGAACATCAACTCTGAGATGCAGGTACACCCAGCTGACGAGTCCGAAACAGGACGAAACGCGCGTCCTGGATTCCACTGCTAGCCACTATCCATCTTTGCTTAGTTATGCGCAGTGTTATAGATTATGGAATGAACATTCTTGTATTCAATTAAATCATATTTGTTCACCCTATAGTTAAAATTAAAGAAACCCCCCTCCCCTTTTAAAATCCTGATGAAATTTTAATGGTTTTAAAGATTCCTTAATTCAATTAGAATATTGATTTATAGTTTCTAAGTAATCTATTTATAAATAATAAAAAAGAATAAAGATTAAACTGATGTTTTTCTATTAAACAACTTTCTCTTCCTAGTGTATTCTCATTTGTCTTATTATAAAATGATGAAGAAAATAAAAAACACAAAAAAAAGTTTTTAACATGTAAAATATGTTGCTTTAATATAAATTACAAATGATTTTGTTGTTGGTGGTGGTGGTGTTGTTGTTTAAAGGCTATTTATTCTTAGATGAACTTTAGATATAGATTTCATTTATGTAATTCATTGAATAGTCATGTGTTTTTTATAATTATGGAAATATATATGTAATACAAAAAATAGATAAATGATTTACAATAAGAATAAATATTTTTGTTCAGATTTAACATTTTGTTTAAAATGATAGTAAAACTATTTAATTTGATTACATCTTTGCGTTCATTAGTAATCATCTTTACAATGAATTTCAGATGAGACTGTAAATTATACAGTCAAAACATTCATTGAACAATGAATTATGTAAGAATTGATCCATATCATAATTTTTCTGAATTAGTGAATTATAGGCATTTTAAGAATTATGAGACTTAACGGTTTATGTTATCCTCTTATGTGAAGTCTTAAAATAGGACAATAATAATTATTGGTAGTTTCAGAGCTAACCGTAGGATAACAGAATGTAAAGTAAATCAACTTCAAATAAATAGATCTTCACTTAAACTACATATATTAGATTAATTATATTATAATGTTTTATCCTAACTACTTGACAGTATTCGAATCATACTTATTTACTTACTTACTCCGCCTGGAGTCCCTCCGGGGGCTTCTGCCGGTCCCAAGCCCGGATAAAGGAGGAGGGTTGGGCATGGGGTTAGCGTCCCTATCCCGTAGAAAACTAACTCGCTAAAAAAACGCTAACCAGAAAAAAAATTATTCGAATCATATGAAATATTATTGATATGGATGAAATCCATGACTGTATCGAATAATTCTTAAAATAGTAATCTAAAGTTTTGTAAAAACTTGTTTAATTAATTAACTAATGATTATTTTCGAAATAACCTGTTGAATAATATTAGAAACAAGTATGTTAATGTCGACAGGATAAATTGAATCATTCACCACGGATTGTGTGTATATAATTATGGGTTAATTTGTTTCTTCAAATATAAACCATCTATAATGAGTGCCAAATTTTAATTTCATTTCCCTGACGCATTTCGAAAGGAAATGACAAGAAAATTATTTGAACCATTTAATATCGGTCATAGATTTCAACAAATACAATTTATATCGAATATCATTAGTACGCAGACCCACTGATTTCCGCTAAAGTTATTTAAATCTGAACTAAAGTTTTATAAAAATCCAAATAGTTTATTCATGTTGCCGACAGATAGTGTTTCTTCAAGTATCTATCTTTTTTCCACTAATTAAGGAATAATGTTTTGTATTTAAATGTCTAGGTGAAATAAGTAGTTGTTTAAGTAGTAAATTTTCATTCCTACTCTTTATTCATTCTAAAATTACATCATCTAAAGACTCATGAGATACTTCGATACATAGGGATGTTGTTTCACTTTAATTTGAGACACATTGTCGGTTCTGAATTTGATGGAGAAACATGAATTCAAATTCGTGATTCAAAGGTATTGTGATAGCCTGTGTTTTGATCACATTGGAATTAAAAGATGCTCACTTAAATGATTTCTAAACAAAGTTCAAAAAGATTTCTGTTGCTCACTGATTTACAATTATTATGTATTTATATAAGCCCACAAATAGTTCTTTCCTGAGATAGTATAATACTGTAAATCTATTTCTATGTATCAGTACCAAGGTTTGACTTGATAATTTCGAATAAATTCAGCATTGAGTAGATTTTTATAAATAAAAATAATATATTTGTAATATCCCAATGAATAGAAAACTAGATTTTCCAACGTTTCGTGATTCAATGTAAGTCACTTCTTCAGAGAATAAATAACCAAATCAAAAATATTCCAAGTTTAAAACGTCAGAAACGTCAAAATATCTAAAAAAAAATTTTTTTCTACTCACTGGGTTATTACAAATATATTTTTTTATTTACTGTGAATCTATTGTTCAGCAAACTAATGACAGTGAAATTGCTTATCAATAAAATTTAGAAAGAAGGAAAAGGAAAGACATATATGTTCGTTGTTAAGCCAATGTATAAAAACTATCTTATTAAAATTGATTTAATGAAAGCATCACAATGTTTAACTTCTCTTGTTTCAGAATATTATTTTCTAGATTATCCACAGCCATATAGGTGTTCATTTTATTTAGAATATCAATAAATTGTATGTTATACCATACTGACCGATAAATGACCATTTTTAATGAAGCTCTCATATTGAGTGAATCATTATATTTCTTCTAAGCTATTAGCTATATTAGTAGGTCAAATCTTAAGTATTGTATTTAATTGATCTATCTTTAAAGTAAATGCCCGTTGAAATAAAGGTCAACGAAATAAAAAGCTGTTAACACCATAGTCATTCATATTGTTTACAACTTAACCTACATTATCTATAGAGGTTAATTTTCACTGAACAGTATAACAATATACTGCTTAATATATATAGCAAATATAACATTATTATACAAATTACAAGTATATTACATAAAAACACGTTCGACATACCGCCTAATACATACACTAACGAGCCATAATCGCCTTCAGTAATGATCATTTCATCCGCAGTAAACTCTATGCTGTACATGCAATCGACTAACTGACTCAGTTGACTTGATGCGATATGATTCATGAAGTCATTTTCCAGAATAGCACCTTTTATTAGTTTACGAACACTGTAGAAAAACAAACGAATTTAAAATAAGCAATACAACTATTTTAACTCCGGTTGTCAAAAATTCAACAAACATATTTAATTTACTTATTGAAGTCGGTTTTCAGATTGATTTAATATGAAGACAGTTTTCGTTACAGACTGACATTCGTTGTAGAACCACTGAAAACTACAAAACACTGGTTAGCTTCTTTTTTCATAAAGACCGATTATCAAAAGAACGTATTCAAAAGAATAATCAACTCGATAAATAAGTATCAGCTTTGATGATACTTACAAAATTAGCCATAATATCCAAAGTGCAAGAATTTCGGGTTTTAAGGAAAATCGTTTTATGTGGAATGTAGAAGTGAGAATTTTTGGGTAGTGTAGATAAAAAAACGTTGAGATTAGGAAACCTAATCTGAATGTGGTTAAATTTGGACAACCCGTATTTAACGTTAGTATAGCCGAAACAAAGTATTGAATGGATTGCGGTTGTGCCTATTTAATACTCAACGAACCCATATTAAGGCAAAATTTCAGGATATGAGTCCATAAATAACTGTTTTAAAGTGTATATGAGGATGGAGAGGTCACGACTAAGATCTCTGAGACAACAAAAGTTAGTGATGGGATGTAGATCACTGAAAATGGTTCAGAATCTATTACGACTTGTTGCAGTTTGAAGTGTTATTGTTAATCAAAATGATCTCAGCCTCACCTTTTTGAATTTAAGTCGAAATATTTCGGTTACTTTCAATTAAAAATTATCCATACTCATTACAATTTCATGTAGCTTATGGAAGTTGAATCAATATTTCATTTAGAAATAACACTACAAAAATTCAGAATGGGGCAATTTGTGTGTTGTTAGGTGTTCAGAATTAGGACAAATTAAGTGCTAAATTATTGTCAACATTAGTCATTCCCCCAACGTATAAGGATTATTTAATTTAACTTTGTGAATATATGTCGAATTATCTACAACTTAAAGAATGTTGGTATTAATTACTACACAAATTGAACAATTCAGATCTGAACTTAATCATTACCAGAGTAAGGTTTATCTAATTACGAGTGGTAACAACTATAATCTTGTTCAGCCTAAACTACTTCAGTAGTTTCAAGTTGTTATTATGAATTAAGGAGACTAGATATGTACACCATCTTAATGAAAAATAAATATAAATAGATGAAACTGGATACTTACAACTGAAAACCCAAAATATGAAGTTGTTTTACGATGAGTATCCCTTTATCGGAGAAATAATGGTTTAAATATGTCAAAAGTGAAATAGTTTTCACTAAGGTGATCAGATAATGATTATACTAAATCATTAATTGCTCAAAGTAGAGTGCATGAACAATTGAGTTTCCATTCATTAGTCTAAAAGTATTGCGAATGCCTTGCGTTCTGAAGGTTTGTGGTCCTATTTCATATAATATGATGAAAAGTCACAAAAAATGAAAAAATCATCTGCCCATCGTTTGTTTTTTCCATTATCGTAAATTAAGCAAGTATATTTAGGAGAAGAAAATTACGGAAAACTGAATGCTTCACATTTATTCATTACATAATCTAACCGATTAGGCTAAACCTAATTCCTTTGCTGATAATTGTAAACTTTTGATCTGAACTGAGATGTTATAAGAACAGTTTTAACATTTTGTTTACTCACGATTATCTTATAATTTTTGAACAGACAACAAAGAAACTGTGAAGAAGATTGAGATGACTGAAAACACCTCTGGCCATGAAGATAGCTTACACTGATTTGAATTTGTTAGGATGTATGAGTTCCCTGAACAAGTTCCATTGACAGGAATCTAAAGGTATCTTATGGATTGTTTTCAACCACTTGTAATAAGTATGAAAATTACCTCGCCATCACCAAAATAGTGCCGTCAAAAGCTCTTTTAAACAACTGTATAACTGTATGGTCAAAACTGTACAAATTATTCTACTGTTATTGATGTGCACACCAAATAATTTGTCTTAGTAAATTAGGTTGGACATATTTTATGTAATCTAAGTATTAATTTTCACTTATATTCTCATCTGTTTTTTATTTCTCCCCATACTTACAAGTTAAATGAATATACTACTTAAACATCCTCGAAAAGTAGTGTTAGTGTTTATTACATTAATTATATTATCCAATTAACAATGTTGTGTAAATCGATCAATAAGTATATTAATTACCTCTCTATAAATATCCGTTAAATAAATGAGTCTTCATGGAAATTGTTGTCGGCTGCGTCAGACATTAAATGACATTGGATTCATTTAGTATTGTTTACTTGAATCTTCCCATTGATGTTTACAATTTAACATCAGTGAGAGGATTCAGGTAAACAATACTAAGTGAATTTAAGCTTCACTCCATTAGACAAGCAAGTGGCTATTAGGATTAAGTAGCCAAATAGATAACACGATGGTGTTTGAAGAGAACAGTACTAGGTTCAAGTCCCAGGGTGTACACCAACTCTAATATGCAGGTACATCCAGCAGACGGAACGCGCGTCCTGGATTTCACTGCTAGCCATTATCCATTAAATGGCACTGTTGAATAGCATTTCATAATTTCTATAACACTAATATTTATAAGTTTTTGAAATAAAAAAAATTACCTCTTATTATCAGAAAAAGCAGTTACTTAAAACATTCCTAAATTTAAGTAAATGTTTATCGATACTTTCCTCTTTACAAACAGAAATCTTTGTGTTTATCTCAATAAAAAATCACTTGACAATCTTAATAATAAAAGATTATTTACTATAGGATGTATACCTCTTGATCAATATAGTCGTTTTGATTTATCACATGATTAATTACACTTTCAAATAGCTAGTGACATATTGTTTGTTTACTTCGATTAATACACACATTAAATGGAGGTATAAAAGCTAAACCATTATATTCTGTCAGGGCATTATTTGTGAATATCAAACTACTTTATTTAGTTGCTGGCATCACAAACCACAAACATCAATGCAAGTACCAAGTATGGGTTCGATGTACTAAGAAAACGGCTTATTACTAGTGTAATGAATTTACGGGACATTTTGATATTATTCATTAAATTTGATTCAAAAGCACAAGTACGAAAATAAACCTTTGATTTAGGATACATGAATGTTTTATTTCAATGTATATGTTTTTCAACGCTAACTGATATCAGATGAAAAATCTGAGAAATCCGGGACATAAAGTACTCACTGACTTACTATAGATTCTCTAGATGATATCTGCAACTCGGATAAACCAATATATAGCTGTGTATACATTATATTAAACCTTAACGAATATAAAAAGTGTTGTGTCCTATGTTTTGTAACTGAATATTTTATACTATTATGATGAATATGATAGAATTCATTTATTGTTTTATCTTTCTTTTTTTCAGCATAAGACAATAAACATATGATAATTAAACAAGTTTATAGATATGTGTATTCACGTTTTACATTCTTTTCTTATTTAATGTGACATCTTTTGTTCATAGTATTGATTATTGAGTAATATTTAGTTATGCAATCTGATATTATTAATACATATCGTTAGATATAAATAATTAAGTAAATTAAAATAACATGTGGTGTTTATTGTAAAACTAGTAAATGGTTTCATTTTCATCGAAATAGAATATATAATCTGTGTATATGTGATATCATCAAAATTTATATATATATATATATATATATATATATATATATATATCATATTTTGTTTAAATGAACACATTGCAAACTTTGATAAAAGTGCTTTCATCCTGAATTTTGTTCCCACGGTGATTAGTCCAAAGACTTTAACACCTTAGATAGATACCAAATAATAAAGAAATTCATTCACTTTGTAAATTGAACTGACACATATAACTAATTAACAACAGTTAACATTCATGTAACCTCAGATTAAGTAAGTCGACTGGCAACTTAATCATTTGTGGTGCTAAGCAGTGTGGACCTAAATTTCAGAACGCTCAGTAATACCACCGGAACTGTCAGCAACTAATGATCTGAAACAGATGCATAAGGGTTGCCTGTTAATTACTAGCACGCAAATGTCAACACAAACTTAGATATTTTATTATGGTCACGTTGTCGAGGTCATTAAACGAATTTCACCAGGATGAAAGACAATAATATACGACAATCGGTAATCAGTTTCTTGTGTTTGGTGGTTCAACCTTACACTTATTAACTCATACATCATACATATGTACTTAGGATTTCGAAGTGGAATGTGTTTCACTCGATGATGAATATATTTATATTGGAAATAGTGGTATAAACAATCTTGGAAGTGGGACATTATGTACCTGTTCGTATTCATATCGCTTTAGGTGGTACTAATTAGCAAAATAAATGAACGACAGGTGAAGATAATCCTGTAGAAGATAGAAAATTAAATCGTAAGAAGGAATACGATCAATTCAAGCGAATAGGCTTGGAAAATGAGTACTCCGAGACAATATGGTTAAAAATTTTAAAAATAAGCAATATTTGTCAGTACCATTGAGGTCTAGCCATTCCTTTTAAAGTATTCCATCATAGATTACTATTGTTTTGCGAACCCTAATCACGAAGACTAGCAGTTATCAGAGTGCATTTTAATACCAATCGATTTCATTTACTAATATCTCCTAATATTTTTCTAGGATGCAATTCATTGTACATTCGTTCATGTGAATAAAAGTTTTAAAATCCAACTACTGACTTGCTGTAAGTACTGAACTCTGTGTTGAGTGAATTGGCAGTCATTGTACTAGACTATTGATAAACAGAGTAATATTTCTTAGTTACTATTTATTTTTTAAAATGTTATTTCGTTACAAATTAACACCAGTCAACAAACTAAGTGGATTAAACACCCATGTTGAACTAGAAAAAGACTATTCGTACCCACAATATCTACATAAATCAAGCATGGAACCCAAGTGTGCCGATTAATTTTAGGCAGCCTAGTTGAAATAGAATAATCCATATTTTTAATTGTTATCAGTTTGTGATAAAAGCCAACTTCAATATGAACTATTCCCCATAAATTCACTTCGTATTGTTTACTTGTATCTTCTCATTGATCTTTAGGACTGCAATTTATCAGTCTCTTATCGGCATATGTGCATACTGCGCGTATTGTCTCAATATTGCCTTAATTCACAAGCATTATAAGCAATCATGAATAGTGGCTAGCAATGAAATCCAGGATGCTCGTTTCGTCCTATTTAAGACTCGTCATCTGGATACACCTGCATCTCAGAGTTGATGTTCATTCCATAAATCTTTCAATCAAACAATGATCCCGTGTTTAGTAATAACAATATATGTGATCATTTTTATCAGTTTCAGTCAAAATTGGAGTTTATTTCAACTTAATTTTGTAGCGTAATTATTCAATAACAAAATTGGTTAATATCGTACTAATAATGATATTAATGTAAACTAAAACTAACATACTAGCCATATAATCCGTAAATAGATTTTTGTTATAATAATAAGTGTGCATATACTGAGAAGTCTTGAAGTACATAAAAAAAGGAGCATCTATTTAATAGTTGAGATCATGAGTTAATTAAAGTTAGATCACCATAGAAAACCTGGAAACACTGGACAACTATTTCATCCTAAAAAAAAATGGGACTTTACAAAACCCTTTCTGATACTAATAATTTAATAGTTTATTTCATATGAAAATATAATAAAAATCAACTTCAATAATTAACCAATGAAATTCATTCAAATTATTATTTATAATTTTATTTTTATTATAAATCAATAAATTGGACAAATGGTGTATGTTTTCATGAAATCATTAATGTTTTTGCCAAATAATAATAATAATAATAATAATTTAATGATTTATTATTTATTGATTATCGATTGTGTACAAAAGTTTATTAAAACTAAAATGAAACAATTAACGATTAAGTTTTGACTGTTATTTGAAATTTCTTTTTGAGAGAGAGAAAGAGAGGGAGAGAGAAATAAACAAACAAACAAATAAATAAATAAACAAGCCATTCAAATCAAAATGGTAGTCAATTTATTGTGTCAAATTAAAATATTGTTTATTTATTATTAGTAACATTGACTTTTTCTATTGCTTTACGAATAATGATTCACGTGATAAGTAAATAAAATATAAAACTAGTCCTTATTTCTTGTTACATAATCATTTACATGGTGTATTCATATTTGTGATAATCGTGATAATTCATTTGAATGTATCTTACAATCTAACAATAGTCAGCTGATACCTTATTTTCATTTATGATAAATGGCACATATAGACATGTCAATCATATTGATCTTTTGGACCCAATATGACCTAAGTCTAATTGAAAAAAGTCTGATATGTTACTTTGCGTTTACAATTATTTCTGATATTTTATAATAACACAGTGTTAACGATGCTAAAGGTCTGATAGTTTTTATTCACAAATGGAAGAAATGGCAATTCAATACGTGTTATTATCTTAAAGCATCCGTCTCAGTAACCTGATAACACTTGATACAGAGAATCTTATCAACGTCTATAACACACATCTTTTGGTAATATAAAGAATGAGTAGTTAGATAAACGAATCTATTTTCTAAATTAATTCTAACTAGATAAAATTTGAATCAGTTCATACAAATAGACCATTTTAATACATCTTAAAAAATGTGTTATAAGCAGAAATGGATGGCAATCGGCAGTAGAATCCAGGACGCGTTTTTTTTCCGATTCAGATGGATGTAACTGCATCTCATATTTGTTATTCACTACGACACTCTAACCCACTACTATTCGCTTCAAACGCCATCATGTCATTCATTTAGTTGCTTAGTTCAAACAGCCACCAGCTTGTTCAATGAGGTGAAGTTTGATTAATTTGTGCTGGTTGTTTAAGTCTTCTCACTGGTGTTTATCACTGCAATTGATTAATATCTTATTGGCTTATATGCATCCTGAGTGAACTGCCTCTATACTGCCGTCAAGTCACAAGCAACCATCTGACGATTCCTAAATAGTATCATGCGCACACCCTCAACTCCAATGATAGTCGAATCAAGGTCAAACAAAACTATTTTCGGTTGTGACGGCTAGTAACGAATGGCATTTCTACACATTCGTTAATCTATTGAAATCGGAAATGTGAACCAGAGTGTTAGATCAGTGGTATGAAAATATGTAGGTTCTGACGACCATGGCCATGGCCTACAACTACTGATGAGCTCCATACACAGGTTTAAACTTTTATTTATAATCCATTGTCATCAATGATTTTCTAGCTTACATCAGTTCTTGATGTAGATTTCCTTTAATATTCTTCATTAAATATTAGTCTATGATAAAATCATATCTGTAATATCATAAACCTCCTAGTCAGCTAGTTGGAAGATTAGATTTTTGCTCAAACAATTGCATTACTTTAGCTCTTTTTCGAATGAAAAACTTAAACAAGCTACTTCGTTAAATAATGTGAAATCAATTGAAAATTTGAGTGTAAAGGTAAATTGTTCTGATAGATCAAACTGCCCGGTAACTATTGTATTCCATACATTCACTATGGCAGTAGGATAGCAGAATGAGTTCTAAGAAATTTTGTGTATTCACCAACTAATTTCTCAATAAAGATAATGAGTTTGCTGTAAGGTAAATAAAACTCTTTCATCAAAATTTGTTTCTTTCTTTGCTAAGTTAAATTACTGATATTCTTACTGAAATGTATGTATTAGAAAAATATCTAATGTTTCGGAATTTATTCGGATCACAAAGTGTTTGATAAAAGTTGGTAATTCATCGTGATTATTTCCAATGTTTGTTTTTCTCATGATAGGTAGTTGTTTATCAGTGGTCAAAGTGTTCTTTTGTTCTTATCAACTTAATGAAAGTGTATTTATCAGACTGCTAAAATATATTCATCAATGCCATCTAGTTGGAAACGGTGTGTAGATTGTGCCGGTCAATCGTTTGCAACTAAACATCAAGAATCTCCCGATAAAATAAATGTTTCTAACTGGCTAATTCTATAGGATTATTTTTCAACTAAACTTCCACTTTTTCACATCTCCTTGTTAAAGTAGTGAATATTAAATTAGAAGAGGATAAGACCAGTATTTTCAACTGTTATTTACTAGGTTGTTATGTAAAAGCCTGTTTAACATTATTTCTTATGATTATCCGAATTGATTAGAATGAACTTTGCATGTTCAACAGTATAATTACTATCATTCATACAGTCAACAAATGTACCTTCTCGAAATAACACAACTTCCATTAAACAGTAAAATTTCGTCTGTTAATTAACGTCTTCATTATTGCATAATAATTGATATGAATCAACAAATTTGCATCAGTAATACTAACGTGCTATTATGGCCTCAAAATGGAAAACAAATCATTTGAATCTTTTCAGCATAATTTCCAGGTAAATTGCTTGTTAGAATAAAAGAGCTGAATTTGTCAATTTTTCTCTAAGATTTTAAATGTTATCGTTTCTATTCGAAACATCAGTATTTTGATAAGAAGTAAATTACGTCTACTCTTGTATGACTTTTTAGTTTTAGAATAGGAGGTAGATAGGCATGTGTGTATAAGATAATAAACGTAGTTATATTCTGATTAAAATTGTCATCATAATATTAGATTAGCTGTAAACTATCAGACGAACATTTGACTCTAGTTTTAGATTTCGTCTCAGTAAGCATTCCAAAGATCAAAAATGAAATTATAAGTCATATCAATTTAAAAATCCATACCAAACTGATTAATAGTAAATTAAATTGATCTAAAACAAATCACTAACATGGATACTGTTTTGCAAAAAAGTACATTGTATACTGAATTTTTAAACTTACTACTCTGACTTGGGATATGACTTAAGTTCTTTCGATTGAATTTCATCTTCATTTTGAGGTTCAGCTGATATACCGATACCACGTTTTCTCGTTTGTACAGTTGGATCATGTACGTGTGATTGATCATTGCCACCAAATCCAAACACAACATCATTCAAGCCCAATTGTCGTTCTCTTGATTGTTGTGGTTGTATTTGACCTTTAATCACAGTTACTGGTGTCGATAAAGATGGTGACTGATTAAATACACTTTGGTATTTATCCAATAAACCTGATAATTCTGATATTCTTTTATTCTTATCAACTAAATCTTCTTGAAGTTGAATTATTAAAGCTTGTTGTTGTTGAATTTCATTTTGACATTTTGTATGCATTTTAAAACAATCACAGTACTTTAAAATCTATGACGCAATGTGATGTGAATGTGTTTGCGTATGTGTGTGAGTGTGTTTATGTTTATGTTGATTTGAACGAGTTATGGACAATTTAATTTTTTTTTAATAATAAATAATGAAGATCGAAATGGGGCCGAGATCATTTCACGTATGAATAAGAATAACAAATAAGAAACATAGAAAATAAAACAAAATTCAGTAAACACAATCATTTTACATTTAGGTACTATACTATAATAAAAACGATTATGTAACTTACATCAAGGTGAGATATTTTTTCGGAGATCAATTTAAGAGACTGTATGATGATTACAATGATGAATTTATATGTATGAATAACAGGTAGTAATTTTATTATATTATTTGTGTTTTCTCTCTCTCACGGATATATATATACTTTGTCAATTATGTACCATACAAGTTATCATTCTACGCACAGTGTATTATACTATTGGTTAAACAATAGTTTCTCTCATGTACATGCATATGTGCATTTGCGCATGTATGGATGAATTCGTTTCAGTTAAAGGTATAATGCATGGTAATTGTATAATCATGAAATAGTGAAATATTCCATTATTCATTATTCAAGTTGATGTACATATATATATATATATATATATATATATATATATATATATATATATATATATATATATATATATATATATATATATATATATATATATATATATATATATATATATATGAAGACGTTGTTTATTGGGTGTTTGTTACATCAAGTAAGGTGAATGAAAATATTATATAATGAATATCGTTTATATATCACAATAAATGATTACTGTTATTACTATCATTATTAATTCATAAATATTATAGATAGATTGTTTTCACGTACGTACGAGCACATTCTTATATTCTGTAGTACAATTTGTAGAAAAATGTTTTCATAAAAATCCTCTAACGTTTGCCGATTATTTTCCTGATGTCACTATGGTAAAAAAAAATTAAAAAAAAAGTAAAAATAAAACTGACAACAGAATTGATAATTACTCGTGGTTTTAATTTCAATCATTCTATGATTGGACTTCACTTAACGTTCTGTTGTACAGATATTCATATGTACAAATAAATGAATAAATAAAAGTTATATTTACATAATATATATCTATGTATGTATGTAAATACTTGTGTGTTTTCTTTTCCATGGATTCTTTTTTGTCTAAAGCCACAATACTAATTATTTACCACATACTTTTATTATAGGAGTATGATTGGCACATTTCTATTACAGTACAATCAGTGAATAGACAGATCGTGTTGGGAATTAGATTGTATCAACCAATAAGAAAAAAATTTTGTCACATAAACCACAGTCATATTATGGGTTTAAAACAAATTTATCACATTGAATTATACATGATTTTGAATGAAGGAAGAATATCAAGAGTTACAAGAAAAATGGATTTGCATTTTATTTCAAAATCTCACTAAATGACTAATGATTTAACCTATAGCTTACTTACTTACTTACGCTTACTGCTCGTGGAGGGGCATAGGCCGCTCACCAGCACCCGCCATCCAACCCTGTTCTAAGTAATCCTTTCCAGCTCTTTCCAGTTTTTATTCATTCTCTTCATATCTGATTCTATTTCCCGACGTAAAGTGTTCTTTGATCTTCCTCTTTTCTGCTTCCCTTCAGGACTCCAAGTTAGGGCTTGCCTCGTGATGCAGTTTGATTATTTGCGTAATGTATATCCTATCCATTTCCATCGCCTTTCCTTAATTTCCTCTTCACCTGGAAGCTGGTTTGTTCTCTCCCAGAGAAGGTTGTTGCTGATGGTATCCGGCCAATGGATGTTGAGTATCTTGCTTAGACAACTATTTATAAATACTTGTACCTTCTTGATGATGGTTGTAGTAGTTCTCCAAATTTCAGCTTCATACAGTAGAACTGCTTTGATGTTCGTATTGAAGATTCTCGCTTTGATATTGGTTGAAAGTTGTTTTGAGTTCCATATGTTCTTCAATTGTAGGAATGCTGTTGTTGCTTTGCCAATCCTCGCCTTTACGTCTGCATCCGGACCACCTTGTTCATCGATGATGCTTCCCAGGTATGTGAAGGATTCTACATCTTCCAGAGTTCCTTGAGCAATACAGGTTTCGAGATCCATGATTGACAGATCATGAAATAACTCTTCTTTTAACCTACCTAACTAACTTACTCGCTATCGACCGAAGATGACCTAGAGTTAATGTAATTTCAGTCAATATTAACCTTCTGATAGCAAAAGGACTGACATGACAGAAACAAAAAGAACTAATGCAAGAGGTCAACATCACGGTTGATTACTATGAAAAGTTATTAGTATAGAATTGGTTACCATACATCAGATTCTAATATATTCAATTTAGATATCATCATACTGGCAATGACAATAACTGTAGCATTATCAATAACAATAAATGAAATTCTAAGATGATGATTCCAACAAGAAAATAACTATCAGTATACATTTTATTAATGAATCTATCGTTAGGCTTCAACTTTTACAGTTAACACTTAAAATCTCTTTTTTCTAACTATTTAGAGTACAATAATCACATTTCATGGCGATTTCAAGTTAATTCATTGGTCATATATTTGCCATTCAACACGTACATAAAGTGTTCATCATTGTTCACTTGTGACTATGACAGAAAGATGATTAACTATTTCTATGACATTTTAAATATGACAGTTTTAAACAAAAATTGTACATGCATTATGCGACTATTTATAGGAATTTCATAAAAACTAAATCTCTTAAATTCACAGCTTTGTGAAGACAAACGTAATCCTTGATAATAAACCATAGAAAAAGCATTATAAAGTCAATAGTCAATCCTTCATATTGTTGCACATTAGGAATGTATAACTGTTATCCATTTGTTTCATTGGTAATATTTCTCCAATTGCTATTAATTCGGGAAAGATGGAAATTATCATTATCAGAATGTAACAAGTGAAATATAATGAATTCATGTGACTACATATGAAAGACTCATATTATTTTTTCCCGGGTTCGGACCCCGCGGGGTGGATGTGTGCTGCTGAGGAATCCCATATTAGGATGAAACGGCTGTCCAGTGCTTCCAGGTTTTCTGTGGTGGTCTAGCTTCAATTGACTCATGATCTCAACTAATGAAATCACTATAATATCCACAAAACTCCTTCTGATATATATTATTCACCAAAAATTTTAATTTTTCTTTAATTTACATTTGACTCACCTGATGTTTAGTGATAGTATGAACTAACCTAATTTAACACTAATCTACTTAAGAGGTTTTAAACATGATAAATTAAGTTTAATGTTAATTTTTCAGTAATTCTATATTAAGTAAAATTGTTTACACATCATCATTTCAATGATGATACTTGAGGAGTGTACAGTTTGTGTATTTTTACATGTGATTGTTAAAATAAAACTTAGTCATGTAAAATTTATGTACCTGTGTTAAAAAGTCATTGAGATGTTTAGTACTCTAACAATTGATATCGTGAGTCAGTTAGAACTAGACCACTACGGGAAACCTGGAAGTACTGAACGGAAATTTCATCCTAGTATGGGACACTTCAGCAGTGCGGATCTACGATCCCGCTCCGCGAACGAACACTTAACCTTTAGATCACTGAGCCGGCATCTAACGGTGTTCATGTCTAACGTCAACACAATATATTTTTGAAAAAATATTTTTTAAGGCTTTGTTATGCAAACAATCGCTTGTTTACATCAATGCTGAACAACAGATAGCTTTTTATAATTATTTCCAGGTTGATTGTAATATCATGGTAGTAGCTCATAATAGATTGTGTTTAGGATTTACAGATCCTGAAGCTAACACAATACTACTTGGTCATTCATTAAAGATCCAGTGATTTACATTTTTAAAATTAGGCTATGTATAAAATAGTGTGATCTTTAATCAGTATTACTAATGAATTACAATCTTACTTTCTACGAGGTTAACTTCGAATTTATTGAATTCTGACTACAACTTACGAAAATTCATTTCAAGGATTATTATTTCAAAAAATAATATTCACTTAGTTGTTGTTTCTGTGTCGAATCAAATACGAATTGTAATGCAACTAATAAAGCTACACATTTTCCTTGTTTTGATGGACTTATATTGATGCTAAAATAGATGCTCTTGAATGTCTTCAAAGTTGCAAACGTGTTATTCTGACGTGTATCAGAGGAACAAAAAGTTCACTAAAAGCTTCCTATTACTTATAATACTCATTACATAGAACTTTTAGTAGGGGATCTCCAGGTTACTTTGTCGATACAGGAAATAAGTACTCAAGGAATTAAGAAATCAGTTATACCATATTTTTAAAACATTACATTGTTGCAAACGTTCATCATGCCAAGTTTCTAGGTATGGAAATTTAGGCAAACAAAACTCCCGAATTTATTTGTTACAGATAGTTATTTGACTATTATTTGTAAATCAAACTGACACGGACTGATTAAACATTGGAGAGATTTTTGAGATTTGCTGTTAAATAGTGCCGCATACCCAAAACTTTGATTTCATACAATATTCAGGTTAGTCTTCAGTCAATAAGCCTATCGACAAAGATTCACTTTATTGGTGTATAAGGAAACTTTTATTTACTAACATGATCAGTGTTTAAACCAACAAAACAGTCAATCAGAACGGAAAGATACTTGAAGACAGCAAAGTTCTCGAATGCAATCCATCAAAAACTAGGTCATTAAAATGGACTGACTCAACGTTTTTCCAACATATTTTAGCAAATAAAATAATGATATATTTATGATATATTAATGAGTAGAAATGGGAACGTATGAACTTTCGTGACTAAGTATATACCACCCATTCAGAGTATGTAAATAAATAGTCCAACTAAATCAACACATAATGATTTAGTTATTTATTTACTCTGAAGAGCTGGCTTAGAGTTAGTCACGAAACGTCAGAAGTTCTGATTTCTACTCATTGGAAGATCACAAATATATCACTTTTTTTACTTTCATTCTATCTAATAATTAATTTATCTAGAATTATCAAGTCTGACCTTTACATTAATACTTATATTTTTGAAATCTTATTTGATGTTGCTCAGAACCGACAATTCAACCATGAATTTTAGAGAACAAAACATCCCCATAATCAATTGACCTGAAACCTCTATTATTTCAATACAATGTGTAGCAAATGTAGAAATATATTTCCAAGTTCTTATTATATATTGTTTGTTAGTGAAATATTGAGATGAATTTGATAACAAAACTTTTAAAGTACACGAGAGATCCATATATTTTAATGTACTTGTCTTTTGTGGATATTTATTAAGATAAGACTGTCAGTGTTTGTATAAGGTAAGGGTTTGAACTGGTAGTTGTTGCTTGTTTGAATAGTACATACTGTAAACGTAATACTTTTACATCACTTTTATTAAGTCAAGGAAAACTGATTAATTTACATGTTTAATGGTGATCAATATTCGAGGATTCCACTTAATTAACAATACATTTTCTGCGTGATATGGATTTAGTCATATTACTAAGGAATGTAAATTTTTATTTATTATAATAAACTTAGAAAACATCGGTTAGTAGAGACCGAAGACAATGAACACCGTTTATATTGATTAAATTACCTACATCAAATCCTGACGAAAGAACTTCTGTAAACACGCAAGAACTGGACATATGTTTCGTCCTAGTTTATTTACCCTAACATACTTGCTTCAAGAAGTTTAACCCAGGAACCTAAAGAATTACTACTGCAAAATGCTATCTAGGAACCCATTTCAAATTATATAGTTCATATGTGAATGACTCTCCAACTGACTTCGAGCTTAGTGTAAATCCATATTCAAACTCATCAAGTATCCATTAACACCACATCTGAATAATAAACGTCATCCCACTTTTACAAGCTAGTTTTTAAAAAATCATGATTTATGTAGTCACGCATGTCCGAAATGATACAGTAACTCACTAATGACAATGGTGACAATCGTACTTAACAATTTTACAATATAATTATCATTACGCATCTCTGATATTGATGGTTCGATTCCTTCTTGGAACACAGTAGTGCACTTGTAATAAGTCCTAAGTAAAGATAAAATAGCTGCTCAATGATGCTTGAACTTTATTGATTTTCTGTCCATGGTGAAAATTATCTGAAAACTGAATATAAGCTTTAAGAAACCTATTTAACTGAATCCTTTATTAATTTCATATTATTCAATTCTAAGTTTCTTATAAATCTATCCTTTATATGGACTAATTAACTATTCAGTTAAACAAGTCATAATCTGATTTATTCAATGTTGAATAACCAGACTCATTTCAAAAAGATCTTGTTGTCTTCATATTATCAGACTGTATTCAGTTGGAAAATTCATTTCTACTTTCTTTAGAAATAGGACATATTTTACTTTAGACCATAGTTAAATGAATAGACTGGGTTGTCATCAATGTTTCATTCACATAAATATTATAGTTTAATTTCTGAAATGAAAAATAAAGCACAATATTCAAGCACTATAAAACTTATGAATAGAACATATTACAACGTTTATGCAAAATGTTTCATTTATTTTTTTCACTGTACTTACAAGTGTCATATGAAACACGTATCTAGTCAAATTGTGATGATAAATTCTGCTAAAGATGAATACTCTGATTCAGATACCAGTATACACTCACTATAATGACTAATTCAACTAGAAAGAGAAAGAACACCAACGTAAAATTACCGTTAAAAATATTTCTCTGGCGAGACTATAATTTATGGACGAACCAATCAGGTATAGGATAACAGGTCTCAGATTTTGGCGCGAAATTCATTCATCACTTTGGCTAAATAGAGTTTTGGCATTATAACTCATGTCAGTTCGTAGTGAAAACTCTAAATCTAATGCCTAACCTTAATCATCAACTGTGAATCATAATTTTAATTCTCACACTGGTTTCTCACCCTTATTTGGTCCTAGTTATTAGGTGGATATTCTGAAGGTCACTTTATGGTCACTCGAAGGTCGTTCATAAATTGTCGTCTCACCAATTCTCTTTTTTTAAATAAAACTGTGTGAATGTTTCTCTAAACCATATCATTCCATAAATCATGTGAGAATATAGTGAAATTAATGTTTGTGTTCCAAAACAATAGATTTTTTTTAAAATCATGTAGATCCGCTTGTCAATTAAAATTTGTTACTATTCTAAATAAACAACGGATTAATTAAGGACTTGTCTACAGTATTCTTTTATTGAAAATTTGTACTTGAATTCAGGATGTAACAAAGAGAGCCTAATTAATAATCACATAAACAATAGTGAAACGCTTAAGTATCGTTTAAAAAAGGCAATATGTGATAAGGTTTTAGGGCTGTAACTGTTTGATGATTTTTGTTTATTCATATTATTAAAACCACCCTGACTAAACATGTAGTGAACAGAAGATGCGTTAGTGCGTTTTGGTCAAAAATTAAAAGGAGAGCACACTTTAGAACTGGTACATTGTTATCGTCTGGTCAAATTAAACATTACTATGTTGAATAGATGTAGTAGTCCATCAAATGCCATGACCCTCAGTTTAATAAATACTGTATTTCATAAACTTTGCTGTGAAAGTTTAAAATCATTCTTTTTTGTCGTGTTCTCTGATCCGTAATTCTTCAGGAAAATAGTTAAGATCAGAATTGTTAAGGAAAACATAGGGTTTCAAAAACTACACTTAAACGTTGTTCATTCATATTCAGACGATTATTTTATGTTTAGTGAAGTCATGTGACATTTGTTGTGTGTAATACTATTCGATGAAATACCGATGAGCTTTTTTGTAAATTACTGTGAATCAAATTGTTATACGTTCCAATATAGTTTTGTTCATGAGTTAATGTAAGTTGGATGATCAGTACAAAATAGATGAATGATATGATAGATTATTCAAAGTGGTTTCAAACCTCGTAGTGGGAAATAAAATTAGTTAAAGAAATGCTGAAAACCATGAATTAACCGACGAGTCATTTACTCTAGGTCCTCTTACCTCAGGTCCTCATAGATAATGTATATTCATTACCTTACACACTTTCTACTGCGTAACCTACAGACCTTTTGATGAACGTTGAATCTTTCATAAAACTGAATTGACAGCCGATCTTTTTGAGCAATCTGACTTCAAATGAATTTAATTTGATATCGCTGATCATTTACTAACATACACTTAGAATTTATTTACTCCTTTGATCACGACTTGCCAAAGTTGGTCAAATTTACTTTAAAACTATATATTTTTAAGAAATTTCCTTATCAATTTCATTTCTTAAACTTGATGACTTTACGCCAAACAATACTTAACATCTAGCCTGATTTTCATGAGAGTTTTGTGTATTTTAAAATAAACTTATTTATGCTAAATAAATTGACAGCACAGATCGTTGAAAAATTATATAGGATTTCATGATTTCATTATATTTTCCTTACCAGCGTGGACATTTTAATGTGTACACGAAAGTCAAAAGCTTCTAGAAAAATATTCAGCCTATATCTTGACGGTAGATACAACATTAAAACCTGAAAATCCTCCATAATAATAAGTAAATGTATGAGTTCATACCTGTTGATCTTCGGAGTATCTACTATTACTACCTAAACATAAAACGAGATGTAGAAATTCAGTGAGATTCTATTGTCAATTTTTCATTTCCCTAGTCACCATATTTTTTTCTCATTAATTAGCAACTTAATATCCTACTCCATGTTCTCTATTTTTAATTCGTTTAATACGTTATTATTTTTGCCACACTGATCAATCCGTTCATTATTGTCGATAAGTGACTAATGACAGTGATTTTCAATTCTTGAAAAATGTTCTCTCATATACTTTTCGGTTTTGTTTTATCTAATATCCATATAATCAATTAATGAACAATTTGTTAACAGTTGAAGTCAATACGAGAAATAAGTCACATTCATATTAATCCGTTATAATAATTATTCTCGTTTTATTGAAAACAATTTAATTTAAAAGTTGAGGCAATTTTTTTTGCAAATTAGTTTCTATGCATATACATTAAGTTGAAATAAAATTAACAACTGAGTCTTACGACATCATGTTAAACAGAGAAAACAAACAAATAAGTAAACAGTCAAACGAAAGTTAAGTAAGATTGACGAATAAAAATTACCTCAATTATCTCAGTGATTTCAGCTTTCTATTATGATATAACCAAAAATGCAATAGTTTACCAATATGTACTATAAGAATTTGTATAAAACATAAATATTATAAATTTATTTAATATAAATGTGATCAGTATTTCTTTACTCATATTCAAGGTTATTTAATGATAATAACCCTCCTACTAAATGATTAAAATAACCAATCAATTAAAAGAAAATATTCAATAAAGTTGTGTAAAGATAATATTAAAAAAAAGAGAAAAAAAACATTCAATAATTTCTATGTTTATTAATGTGCATTCATGTGATCTAATAAATCTTTTTTTCTTTGTTTATCAGTATGTTTTTTTCCCTTTAACATTTATTGTTGGTATTGTTGATAGGATAGTTTACCATATATTAGTATGTAACAGTTTATACAATGATTTTTAAATGGTTTGAATAATTTTTTCTGGTTAGCGTTTTTTTTCACCGAGTTAGTTTTCTACAGAATGGGATTGTTAACCTCATGCCCGAAACAGTACAGCATGCAACAACCGAATCACACTTGATGGAGAAGATTTGGAAGATGTAAAAACCCTTACATATTTGGGCAGCATCATTAATGAACACGGTGGATATAATGCAGATGTGAAGGCGCGGATCGGCAAAGCAAGAGCAGCATATTTACAACTGAAGGACATCTGGAACTCAAAACAATTGTCAACCAACACCAAGGTCAGAATTTTCAATACAAATGTCAAGGCAGTTCTACTGTATGGGGCGGAAACCTGGAGAACTACGAAAGCCATCATCCAGAAGATACAAGTGTTTATTAACAGTTGTCTACGTAAAATACTTCGGATCCGTTGGTCAGACACTATCAGCAACAATCTACTGTGGGAGAGAACGAACCAGATCCTATCGGATGAAGAAATCAGGAAGAAGCGCTGGAAGTGGATAGGACATACATTGAGGAAAGCATCCAACTGCATCACGAGACAAGCCCTCACATAGAATTCTCAAGGCCAGAGGAAAAGAGGAAGACCAAAGAACACATTAGGCCAAGAAATGGAGACAGACATGAGAAAAATGAACAAAATTGGATAGAACTAGAAAGGGAGGCTCAGGACAGAGTGGATTTGAGAATGCTGGTCGGCGGCCTATGCTCCATTGGAAGTAACAGGCGTAAGCAGGTAAGTAAGTAATATGTGGAAGAATGGTCATTTTAATTAGAAACTTTGATCTTCATGGTTTTATTGACTACATGTAAGATTTTGGGATTTGTCAAAAATTAGTCAGAAAATAATAAAATTTACATAAATACTAAAATTTTGTTAATTATTTCTCAAATTGTTACAACAATAAGCCAGGTTTTATCCTAAGTAATTATAATGAACTCTGTGAGAAGAACAGTAGAATTTGTTACAGATTTGCACTGTTTTATATTTTTCATTCTTATAATCATATCAATCTATTTGGTCATATCGACTACATATGAAAACTTGCAAGACTTCTTACTTTAGTATTTATTTCCCAGACATTTTTTATGTGATAGGTACTAAGGGCCACTGAGTTGATTCCATCGACCATAGTCATTCACTAGAAATTTGGAGAACCTATCTTAAATTCTGTTGCCACCTACCATTAACCTTTACAGTATAAATAAAAACGACAAACACCCTATCCAACCTTTCAACGGCTGGAATTTACTCCTATCTTGTTGATAGCAAGTAATAGGGGGCTGACGTTTTAGGAACCGCTCTATATCGACTTTTGGAGATCAAAACTATCATATTACAAAGCCCGAATCTTTTATTGTTTATTTGTATTTATTCTAGTCATTCTTCACTTTTTACCTAAGAAGTTATGGACAAATCGTACGATTGTGACATTTTTAAGTATTATCACGATAACTACAACCAAACAAAATTTAAATAGGTGAACAAATAATATGTTAACTAGAAAGCGACATTGTTGTGCATTTATAACATGGAAAACTGTCAAAATCTTATTTGGCAAGTTTTTATTTGCTTTCAAACAAAATAAAAGAATGTGTGGAACTGAACAGAAGAACGAATATATGGCTTTCGTAGTTCTATTGACTAGTAAACAATAAATCATGAAAATTCTCGTTTTTACTTCTATCTGATTATAAGAAACATATTTCATCTTATTCAGTTAGTATTTATCAGCAATGGATTTTTCAGGCTTTAGCTTAGACTCATCCTGACGTACATTAGATTTTTTGTACCTAACCATCAATTTTTTAACAATCTGTCACCAATGGTCTCTAAATGTTGTGTGTCTGTTGAGCTGAAATGAAGTTTATAGATTAAATATTTAAGTTATAACTTTCTTTATTTCCTAGAAAGGCCATTTTCCTGTTGATTGCTTTTACTAGGTTTGCTAGTAAGGGTATTTAAAATATAATTTTGTACGAATATAACTGTGTTTTATAGTAATTATCATACAAAAGTTATGAGGGATTTTAGCTTCATCATAGATTAAATGATATTACGTTGCTCCCTTGACTGGATTAATAACTTCAAGTAGAAACTATCAGTTTAGTAAATTTTTTCATAACTTGGTTTACTAATCTGTGTCTTTAAAAATTATTGATCATAATTATTCACATGATCTGTTGAAGCCTCATACAACAATCAGTTCTCCTTCTGAACTGAGTTACTATATCGTTTTTAGTAAAAGATATTATTAAGTTTAAATTACTGAATGTAGTTTATAGTCAAACAGATAATCGTCAGCTCGTTTAGTAAGTTGTTAACGTGAGATATTAGAATTTTCCTCAGCGCTTTCATGTTTTCATGCTCGCTCGGAGAGTTGGTAATCCTGGATATGCCTAGAATAGTGCCCATCTATTGATGAGGTATTTCAGACGACATAATAACTGCTGATTGCTTCGATTCTTCCCACGGTTTTTAGTTGATTTAAGCTTTCAAAGAACACCCTCTTCAATTTGAACAACTTGAATTCAAAGTCTAAATATTTGATTCGTGATAGTTAGCTCAATTGGATAATCACAGTCTAGTATCATCTGGAAAACTCAACGCAGGATTGAGAGAGAGAAAGCTCTCAAATGACAGTCCCAGACTAGGAAAAAAACAGTTCTCCGATCTTTTCTGGTTCACAACGATCATCCAAATTACGTTGATCCTTTATGAAAACAGTCTGTTAAGTAAGTTGATTACTGGCAACAATAAGACTTCCTTTAGATTGTTTATTAAACCTAAAAATATTGTGGTTGTTTACAAAAACAGTAACCAAAATGAGACTTTCTGAGGGTTTATCTTATGATACAAACAGCTACAAACTCAAAGACATCATGCAGATCGTACTATCCACATGATTTGAAACCAAACGTTTTACCAAGTTAAGTACTTTAATGGAGATTTTAGCACTAACAATCAACTAGGATTAAGAAATTATGATTGTAACTGAACATATAAATTGCCAAACATCGGCAAGTCTTTAGTAGTCACCATGGTTTCCAAGAAACCTTTAGTTATCCTGATCTTGTATGACCTAATGACTGTATGGTGCTGAGTATCCCAAACAAGAATGAAACAAGTGAGTAAATCTCTTTAGCTTCATCGGTTCTTTAAGTCATATAAATCAAAAATAAAAATCATGTTTAATTTAGAAATAACTATTTTATAACTACGCCTGTAGCACTTCTAGGGTTACTAACGGTCCCGAACCCAGGTAAAGGAGGGGGGTTGGGCATGGGGTCAACAACCCCGTCCCGTAGAAAAGACTTTGCTAAAAAACGTTAACCAGAATAAACATATTAAAACACTTAAACTCTGCCGTCCGAGTTGAAAAAAGAATTATGACGCTTCATGGTGAAAGCCAAGATCATTCAGAAGTAACGAGGCGAATGCCCTCCATAACAACCAGTGAGACAATTAATGTAGGTACGCGGAATTTTCGGACAATGCAGGAGACCGGGAGAACCTGTCAAGTAGCTATGAAAATGAGGAGATAAAACCAAACGTGCTCGGAATCAGTGAAACCCATTGAACTTAAACTGGATAGCAGAGGCCAGATACGTCAGAAATGCTGCTGTAATCCAGTCACGAAGACGAACATGCTCCACACACTTAGGGACTTGCTCTGATGCTGCTCAAAGAATCACGAAATGCTCTTATAGGATGCGAATCTCATAAATCTAGGATCATTAAAGTACTATTCAAAACAAATTTTGAGGAAATGACAATGAATTGTATCCAGTGTTATACACCAACCAATGACAGAAATGATGAGGATGAAGATCAGTTTTGCGAGAGGCTGCAGTCAATCATAGTAAAGTGCTTGGGAAAAGACCTGACCATCCTGATAGGAGACCTAAACGCCAAAGCCGGAATGAACAACAAGGGTTATGAAGATATAATGGGACGACGTGGACTGTGGGAATGGAAGAAAAATGATTAGATCACCACCTGGTGTTCGCTAAGATGAAACCGAAGCCAACAAATAAGGACTAAACAACTGGAGAAACAACAGCACAAAGGTTCAATACAGCCTTCCTTCAAGATACTAACAAAATAAACAAATTCAAGATAGCTCACTACATCAGGTTCCAAGAGTTCCATGATCTACTTGAAGAAGAAGAATCTACTATGGAGGACGACTCTTGGAATCAGTATGGTCATCAGACAAACCAAGAGTGGGAAATCAGCAAGACCTGACAATATACCAGCTGAAGCACTAAAGTCAGATATGGAAGTAATTGCAAACATGATTTACACTCTATTCAGGAAGATTTGGAGGAAGAATAGGTGACAATGGCCTGGAAAGAAGGACACCTCATCAAGATACCAAAGAAAGGAGAGTTGAGCGAGTGTGAGAACTATAGAAGCATCACAATACCATCGGCACAATTAAAGGTTTTCAATGATGTTGCTGAATTGGATGAATGATTTAGTAAACGTCCAATTTCGAGGTCAACGGGATGGACTCCGTGAGGATTGATTGTGCACAGACCGACTCGTGGTAGTACTATCGATAAACCTTTTTTTCACATTAACAGCATGGTTCCAGAAAACGTCTCTCTTGTATAACTGACCTAACTGCGGTTGACAGATGGACAACCATCCCTGGTCGCACGGGAAGGGTTGATGTTACATACCTTGACTTCTCAAAAGCTTCTGATAGTGTTAATTATACATGCCTTATCAATAAGCTCAAACGATTAGGTGTTGAGTTACCCTTAATATATTGACTTACTTCACATCCAAATTACCAACTTCTTAGGGTCAGAGTAAACTTAACTTTCATCAGGTCACGTAATGTTCATGTGGGGTCCCTCAGGGTTTACCACTAGTATATTTTATTTACTTAATTTACACAAACATTGTTCTTCAGCAGGTATCGTCTGATCTGTTATTTTTTCACTGATGATGTGAAACTTCGGAGAGAAGTTTGCGAGCAAGATGATAAGCTGGCACTTCAGGAGGATCTGGTTCGACTTTAATAGCGGGCAGATTACAACGAACTTTTAGCACTTCAGTGTAAAATAGTCCGAGACATGTCACGGACCACGTACACGATTTAGGCAGCTACCTTCCAGAGTTATCTCAAGTTAAAAGGATCTAAGGGTCTTGGTACCACACTTTCCAAAGTCTTACGCTAATTGCGACAAAAATACTATTCGAGCAAACCTTGCACTGGTAGCGCTGAAGCACATTTTGACTGGTTTAATGGTAAAATGTCCACTTAACCTTCAACATCTTTGTTCAGCCTCTTTTAGAGTATGGAAATATAGTGTTTCTTCCACCCATCAAAAAGGATAAGGATGCATTAGGAAATATCCAACGGCGAGAGGGGAAACCAGTTCTGGGACTCAAATTCGAGTCTTATACAGAGAGCCTTAAATCATTGAATCTTTGCTCATTACAATATAAGAGTCCCAGAGGTAACCTTTCAACGACGTACAAAAACCTTGACACTCTTTGTTATCCCCTCAAATATTCAATTAAGCCCAGTCCCAACAGAAAACTTGGAGATAACACCCAGAAATCAGGGAAATGACATAGCAGAACGGACTGTAGGAATATGTTGATTAAAAGTATTCAGGTTACTGTACTAACTAGTAATTCCTGAAATAGTACAGCAGTTAGTAATGGATGGGCACAAATGAACGTATTATACTTGGAATTCGTAATCAGCGGACTATCATGTACAAAAGAACCATAGGATCATGGAAACACCGCAAGAAGCACCTTCCATTCCTTAAGAGCAGTCAAATTCCTGAATTTTATGCCTGCTAATGCGGTTCAAGTGAATTACCAGGAGTTATTTAGGAGAAAACTTGACATATTTATAAGGACAAAGCATATTATCTCAATATTATCTACTAATATTTCCCTCTCTTATCATTAAACATACCTAAGTTCCTACTCAGCGGCATCGATGATCGACCAAAACAAAATATGAAAGGCCATTAAGCGAAAGCTTATTCTATTCTATCGAAAATCATTTGTATATGTGAATCACATCGAAGAGTTTTCTCAAGGCGCCTGGTTCAACTGTGACCTCGAAACTCAAGGTAGTTCACTAGGCTTAGCTTATACCCGTCCTGTTTTTCTGCCCTGCAGACTACTTATTCTGAGTCAAAAAACTGACAACATCAGTTGCTGATCGGATATCCGTTGGTTGAGCACAACTTAGTTTATACAAAGTCGACTATTTGAAGGTTAGATTCATTTGAATAATATTGTTTAGATCACTTTCTAATGAATAATCCAATTGAACCGTGCGAATCTGTTGCAATTACTGACACGTCCACCTTGCAAAATACCGTCAAAGATTTATGTCACAGGGTTTGTTCCCTTTCTCACTAATTTTCGTGAAATAGCTAGAGAAAAACCCTTTCGATTATAATTCACACGTACAACTCATCGAGTGTCTACGAAAAATAGGCGATTTCAAGAGACTCAAAACTGCGCGTGAGCGTATGCACGAAACCTATCCACTTACTCCAGGTAATTTAAATATTGTGAAAGTGTTTCCTGACTGTTTGTTAAGTGTTGTCTTTAACTTATACAACCTGTCTAGTTTATTTTAGCCATATAATATCGGTACGATGCTGTATTTTGTGGGTCTCCATAAGTTTCGCGGCAAAACGTAACACTTTCAGTCTCAGTAAGGAAACAAATCAGAAAAGTCTGTGCTTTCTTTGGAATAAGAATTTCCCAATCCTACGTTTTGAATATATTTAATAGACGAGATCTAATAATTTATCGAAACTTGAATTCCTCCTGGTAATTCTTTGATGGGGTTCGTAGTAGTTGTTTCGATGTTTGTGAACGTTTAATCAGTGTCCATTTAATTTGGAAGATGAGAGTGGCGAATGTTCCGGTCAGCCTTATTACTTAGTAATCTGGTTTGTTTGGCCTAGCTTGGATAGTCTTCCATTAGTCTGAGGAATCAACGATAACATCATTCGGTCACCTTCACTGAATAGCGAAATGTAATCGAGGATTGTGACAACTTCCTTACCATTTGTTTATGTAGTGTCTAATAACGATGACTTCGAGTTCGAGTATTATTCCGTGGACTCTTTTACATGTGTTGAATCACATGATGTCATTGTAGACCATATTTTACTTCATAAAGTTATCTAATGGTCCTGTCATTGGATTTCTCCGGTCTATTATGAATGCATAAGTCCCCTAAGATTAGACTTGCCAATAGGAGACTGAGTACTACACTTACCTAGCATTATATTGCTTGTTTGAATCTGAGCTGCCGTAAACACGACTGACCAGCAACTCTTATCTTCCATATTTCAGGTTTAAATAATAGCGATTCTATACAGTGATTCACGTTTACATAGAAGAACAAGTTACTGCCAAAGCCCCATCATCTAAATATTTTCTGTCACAAGGCATGTTTTCTGCAGCTTGAAGCCGAAATTAGACAACTTCAGCCACCTGATTTTTAGACAGCAATTGAAAAGTGTTTAAGTATATACACCTTAGACTCCAGCTTGTGATCACTTTATTATTAAGTTCTTTTCGTTCCTGAACTTAAAGGAAGATTAGACAATGTTACTGAATAGGGCGTTTAAGTTCAATGTGCGGGTCCGCAGCTTCTTAAAATTTAAGGAAAGTTAATTTTACGGTATTAATTTACCAAGTAGCTCTTTGAGTAGGTCTACATTATCCCGAATGAAATTTTTAAACTATGAGTCATTATTCTTGAGTTTGTGGCAAATGACCAATGTGTTAGATGTTTAAACATCGGGCTTTTAACTATATCTGGCGAAATTCTCTTTTCAGTCAATTGTATGCCAGTTCTGCTTCTAGGACCTGACATACCTTTCTGACTAATATCGTCAGATTATTTCTGGCTACTGCTTAAGTTGTGCAGTACTCAAGAAACTTGTTTTGCGGCTTTCCGCTTGTTACTTATTCGTCTTTGACTCATATGGAGGATTCGACACTTGCTTGTCCCTCATCTCTATGTTTACATATGGCAATCGCGCTTCGATTGACTTACTGTCGTTGCTGACTTCCTGCTTGTTTGTATCAACAAAATCCTTCTTGTAACTGTGACTTATAAATACATCTACAGTTAGCATTGCTGCTGAGTAGACTATGATTGTTTAAACGGCACTGCTTAACAGTTATGTGGAACTCGGTTAGGTGTACAATTTATTTTTCAGGTATAAGGTTTGTTCAAACATCGTGAATCCAACCTTTGGATTCATCACATGCCGTTCCTCGCTGGTTAGCGACGATCCACGTCAACGGTTTATTTTTGGAAACTTCAAGAAGTTTTCAGATAATATCTCAAAAACTTGTTACACAATGGTGCGAAATTAACCAAAAATTTATCTTACCCATTAAAGGAGTACGAGTGCCCCCAAATGCCCTGGTACGGCCGAGAGTGGGGGAACTCTCTCTCCCTCTCGAAATGCTCTCACATGGCCACGCGTATAAAGCCTCTTCCAGGGAAGTCCTACTCACTGCCTTCACGTGGCCGGGGTGTTGTTTACGCAAATAAGAGGACGAAAAGCGAATGTCCGGCGCTTTAACTGGATTCCAAACCAATGGTGCTCATGGACTCCAGTATCTTGAAGGAACAAATGGGGTATGAACCAATTTTTGGTCACCGGCTTCCATGGGATTGTATCTCCTTACGACGCTCCACTGCCTTGTGGATCAGACCTTCAGGTCAAAGGCTCTGGGTGTGGCCTCCTAAGAAAACCACCTGCTTCGGTTTGGGCACCCGGGGAGTATCACAGCCCTTATACATATCGAATAAGATTTGTGTGGCGTATATGTATTTGGTGCCTCCTTGTACCAATATCTGTGTTAAAATAAAATAAAAAGGAGTACAAGTATAAACTATTTCAAATACTCTCCTTGATACCCTTATTTCATCTAAATAAAGCGAAACAGTAGCTTCGATGTTAAATTTATCATAAGTAAGAATCTTACTTAACGAGAATAAATGCAATTGATTTTTAGATAGTCCACACTTCATTGATGCGATATAGCTAAAGTGTATCATAACTCATGAACTTTGCTTCTTATTTAAGTGCTGTGATGGCGGTTGCACCGGATTTTCGTTTTAAAGCAGACTTACTACAAACTTTTGTCGTGATCTGTGGTTTATGGACTAATCCATTTTATGGCATCTGGTTACAATTCAATAAGCTTGCCTTGTTTAATCACTAGATTTCACCCATACTATTACTTAAATTTTCTAGCTTCAACTTGTAACAAGTGATTGTGTTGCCTTTAATCTATATTTTTACCTATCTTTTCCAGCACTGTGGCTTCAATGGATCGAGGATGAGCTTAATAATGCTTCTACACTTGAAGAGAAGCGACGAGTGGAAATTCTTTTTAAACGTGCGATTGATGATTATGAAGGTCAGAAGCTGGGTGTACCTTTCATACTTTTGATATTACTCCTGCCTTTCTAATCATGTTCTGATTCTTTCAGTATTGCTTCAACGTTGATGAACGTTTAAAGTGAAGACTTTTGAGGTTTATAAATTATAGCATCTAAAGTAAAAAGAAGAAACTGTGGTATCGCACCGAAACGGAAGTTAATAGTTAAATGACGTTTATCGATTTGTCAGATTTACAAGTGGATACAACTGATGTGAAGCACTTTTAGAATAATTACAATTGATTTTGCAAACCTTTCTAAAACTGCTAATGTGCATTAGTTTGACTTGTAGCAGTAAGCTTCAAATGAACAACTAATCTGACTATATTTTGAGTGTGAATATGGTACTTGTCAAGGCATTTTTCCGAGTGTATTCATAATGTATGAAGTTTACGAAAGTATTCTGTTCTATGGCAGTAGGTATCTGTTAGTGTGCTCAGTGATTACTTATTTTTGACTGAAGGTTAAAATCTAAGACCATCACTTTATTGTGTTAGTGGGAACTCCTTGCACTCAAAATCTAATTTTTGTAGTGTATAATGTCTTCAGTTTGGTTCATTTCATGACTAAGATAACAGAACCCTGAATTGGATTTTTACTGCAACTTCTGTCGGTCTCCGAATTCGAACTTCAAAGGGATAGCAACATTCACCTGTCCAAGTTATCTAAATTCTTTATATTGTATTGTAAAAAAACGTTGTAATAGTAAAATGAAGCATATGTGCAAACAGATAATAAATAACGATCATTTATAAAAAGATAGAAATCGGTATCTATTTGTGTTGATATGATTTATTATAAACCATATGCTCTAGCGAATTCCGCAACTAGTTTTGATTTTTGGACTGCCACAGTTTCGAAATTCTCTTTATTAATTAAACCAATCACTGACTACTTTTAAGATTCATATTGCTTCTCGATGTAGTCACTTTTAATCCTTACTATTCCTACTATAACCTATAGTTCCGCTACTTACTGACCCCCGCTCATGCGGCATATATTTCATTCATCAATCGGACTTCTAACTGTGTCGTAGATTCCATTGTCAGGTAATACCCGAATATATAATCAGTATTGAGAAACCTACAAGCTAACAAAAACTATCTTTTAGTTCTTAAGTACCCACGATAGAAAATTGCAAGGAAAATCGCAATAAAAATTATTATCACTAGGGTGATCTAAAGTTTTTCAACTTGTTCTTTTCTTTTTAGTTTTGCAAGGGGTTGCTGACTTCCAATATTCCTGTTGCGCCATGCTCACTAAAAGCAAGTGCTTGAGGAGAGTAAAATAACCTGTTCACTTAAATGAAGTGCTAGTATTCCAGCGAACCTCAACCTAATAAATATTTTAGCTTATATATAGTCAGATGTTCCATCATGTTTTTGTAGGGAATCTAATTTAAAAAAATAGTATGGAAAGTATATTACTTCACTGTAAATAACAATAAAAAATTTGATTTCGTTTTCTTATAGATATCAATGTATGGTTGGAATACTGTCACTTCGCAATCTCTACTTCGGATTTTAGTTCTGCGGATAGTATAAAGCAAGCGGAAGTCATTTTTGAATCTGCTTTGTCACATCAAGGACTTAATGTTGTTGGGGGTTCGATGCTATGGGAGATCTATCGTGAATATCTCACTGTAGTGTGGTCTCAGCTACCACAAGATCATAAGGTTAGGAATATCTGTTTGCTTCATCAAAAATGTAACAGTTTATTTTTCTTATCACCTTTTAACCTTTGAGTATTTCACACTGTGGCACATCTTTATTATTCACGAGTCCTCCTCATATGTTCAAATAACCTATTATTTTGTCTATAACTTCCATATAATCTGATGTATAGTTCTCTCTTCTCAACATAATTGTTGAACGTGATCAACCTAAAGCCATTTACTGTTTATTAAACAGGAATCATTAAAATTGAAGCAATTTCAGTGCTTACATACTTCTTAGGTTATCTTGCAATATAGTCTAAGAACATAATTTGTTTATGATCTAATATTTTCTGTGTTAGGCTGCCTAGTGTATTTGTAAATTAATTCTTTGTCAGTGTGTAAAAATAAATTAATAAATTAAATAGAATTTTAGAAAACCCGTAAAAATTTGTCGTCATATAAATCATAAGCGCTGCTGTCAAGAGTAATGCAAATTTTTAACTGCTACCGGTTGATTTTACATTTATTAAGACTTATTTTCCGATTAGATGTTTGTGTGTTTTGTTCTAAGCCACTTTTTGTGTAATGAGTATTGGTGCTTTCCTGCTGCTGATAGCCGTTTACCGAGTACCGATTTGCATATCAGTAAAGTAGTCCGTACGTTTGTCAACTTCAATCTGCTGGACGAAAGTACTAGTGAATGGGAATCAGCCAGTCACAGTTCCCCTTACTCCTCATCTTTATATAATAGAATAGTACAGCATTAAAATTAACTGTCAGGTTTTAAATCAAATGGTTGAGTGCGTTTGTGATTGTTAAAATTGACATTAGAGTAACAATGTATTAATCCTTCATTCTGTAGATTTCCATAATAAACCTTTGGTTGGTCATTCCAAACAAAACTGACGATATTACTACTTTGGTTTGAGCGACTGCGTACTATAATTAGCTTTCATACTGAAGTATCTAGTGAATTAGTCAATTTAATTAAAAATATGATTCGCAATTGGTTTTCTATATTTGGAGTGGGAAACAATTTATCATTTTTTTTGTTTAATTAGGAAATGAAACTAGAACAACTGAATAAAATGGACCGTCTATTTCAGCGTCAACTCAGCATTCCACATTTGAGTAAGCTATTTCTGAAAAAATCTTTCAATCACCTTTACATTTCTCCCAACTGTGATTTTGAATCCAGGACCTTTGGTCTCTCGCGCGAAAGCTTAACCCATAAACCACTTAGCCGGCATCCGATAGTGTTAATGTTTAACTTCAACCAATCCGCGATGTCGCACGACCGTCTTCAATTGTCTTCGGTGGGTAACTGCCCCATGCCTGACACGGTTGAACATTGATCGGCTCGTGAATTTAATGAAATTCAGCATTCTCCACAATCCAAAACTAAAAATCTAAACAACTATTGCGGCCATCTTGTTGTACCTAATTAATCCTATCAATAAGTACTATTAATTAATAAACAAAATACACCATTCTCCGTTTCTCCGCTTGTCCATTATGCTGCAAACATGAGCATTTGGTTCCTCGTAACAATAGGTTAGGAGCTAATTGTTCAACGATTTTGATAACCTATAAACTGCAACTCAGGTTTCACAGTCTAACTGCTTTCGAAATTCCACTTTGATGAAGATTGAACTAGTATTTCTGTTTATTTTCCAGTGTATACTCTACTGCAGATCTGGATACTTATTTAAATATTCAGCAACATCATTGAAACTTTCGAATTGAATAGCCAGTTGTTGAATGCATTCTGTTACACATACCAGAAAAATAGTCGAACTCTACCGGTGTAAGACAAGGCCTATATTCATGAAGTTATTGTTTACTCTTGGAATCCCTATGGGAGGAAGTGTGTACATCATTTGGTGATCAGGTTTTATAACATATCACACTAGACAGAAAGTCTAATGTTTTTAGCCGCCTAAACACAATAAAATAACGTACATTCTTGCTCTATAAGTTCTGTTTTTATTGTTCCCCAATTAACTTTTTCACCTTTGATAGGATTTTATTTTCCCCTTCATTATAGATATGGAGGAGACATTAACTGAATATAAAACTTTCCTGTCTGATATTGGTGTAGAACTATATCAACCAAGGGAAAATTCAGATTCCTTTGTACCACAAGAAATCAAAACGGAATATGAGAAAGCTTTAGAGCGTTTGGCTGTTATTTTACCATTTGAGGAATCCATAGAAGTAAGTAGGGTAAATGAGTTACTTTGTCAAGGCCTGTTAAGGGAACTGTTTATAAACCTTAAATGCATGTGTAAGCTATGCGAAGATTCTCCACACAATACTTTATTGGCGAAATATTTCTTGTTTTATCCCATCAGGGTGCTCACTAAACAGCAAGTGGCAAGAATATTTCTAGGCCATCGGTAGTAGCGTGCAGATTTGGTGCCTATACATTTCTGATATGTTTTGTGCTATAAACTATAAGAGTGGCCCATTTCTTTACCGTTTACACTCATGTTATAATCACAAATTTTTAAAGCAAAATTTCGTTGGAAGACGATAAGATGAAGTTGATCAAATAGTGGACATTGAAAGTACTTAATGTTATCAGGCTGCAACCTTGAACGTCCTTATGACCTTATTGATAAAAGTAGTCATCATATGTCATGGTTAACATAGAGCCTGTGACAAGTGTAATTTAACCGATATTATCACCCTTCATATTAGGATAGGGAAAGAATATTAACAAGCTTAAAATCAAATGAGCTGGGATATTAGCACTAATATTAGTTTAAAAAAGCATGAGAATTAATTTTAGTGATTATGGAGGAATCAATGCATTTGTGCCACTATGATCGATTTAATAACATAAAAAGAAGGGGAAGTAAATTAATTGAGAAAAGTGACGTTTATTCATGAGGATTGAGCACATTGTTAGAAACATCTAACCTACCTACCTACTCTATACAACGTCTGACATTACAGCTTTAATCTTCAACTGAGAAAAGTTCAAAATGAACTCAATGTATTAGACGAATAAAACGAGGGAAAATTATACAATCTGGGAACAGATCAATGTTGACCCATAAAATTAGATTTGAAAAAATATAAAGATTGTTCTTAGGATGTTTAATTCAAGCTCTAAGGTCACAGGTCTAAATCTCGCTCGACCTACTTCCATTTAAGAAACCAGTAAATTTAAACCAAGTACACAAATGTATTCCATTAATTTCGAGTCATAAGACCTCAAATTTCTAACTGCTGCTACTATCTCTCTCTTCACCCTGACCAAAGCACTTGCTGTTCCATAACACTCGTCCGAATTAATGAATCAGAACATGTCTACTTATTCAATCAATCAACAGTTTAGAGTTGAGTGGATTTGTTATATTATTCTCATGTTTTAAACGATAGAGTTGACGTAGAGGTTGCGTGCACTAAAATATTCATTGTTGTTGCTATTTTTGGTGGTAATGTCTTTTCAAGGTATTCTCATATATTAGAAGTGATTTTTTACTACGCTTATTTTATTTAAGGAATCTACTGACAAGTCAGAAGCGGAATCTGTTTCCAGTTGGAATACGTATATTGATTGGGCGGTTCATTGTGCAAAACGAAAAAAGCCTAAAACATCTAAAATACTGATAGTAAGAATAATGAGAACACTTCTAACAATTTTGTTGTATCACCTAATGAGTTATGCTGTCTTTTCGAGCGTGCTATTACAGCACATTGTTTAGATACATCTTTTTGGATACGTTATGCAGACTATGTGGTAAGTTGTTTATTATTTCAAATGAATATCAACAGTATTTATTTTTTTACAGTTTAGTGTTTCACCAGTACAACCTTCTAGTAATAATCAAAATAATGTTGTATACAAACTTGAAACAAGTAACTAGAAAAACAATAAGTTGGAACTATCAATTCAGTATGTCTTGAACTACCATTCGATCTGTTTATCATATATTGCTTTTAATGAATTGAATGAGACTGAGTGGTTCGATTGTTAGTGGTTTCTGTTTACTTGAAAACAAATAGTTGATCGAGTGAAAAACAAAAACGTTTCTACATTGTCTTTCTTGTTTTGTGTGGATACTCGGGTTTTCGAATACGTTTTTCCTTTTATATGTCATGATTGTTTGTTGTTATTTACCAGACAACCGTAACCTAATTGAATTGGATCATTCAATAGACATTAATGACCATTAAACCTGAATATACGCTATCATGGAATATTATTTATCTCAGGAATAATTATCACGGAAAATATACATTGAAATGTTATCTTATTTTAAAGGAAAAATACTCATATGTTTATAAGGTAATTCGGCATCAGTTCGGTTTAGCGAACATTTAAAGTGTAGTTATATCGTGAATTAGATCACTCTTTTTATAGCAGCTTATTTTAAATATTAACAGAACACTGTATTCTTTGTAGTGAATTGTTTATTCTCTTCCTCTGTGGCATTATAACTCAAACCGAAATCAGTGAGGCGGGTTTCAGACCTGTGATCTGTTAATTTAAAGTGGAGTATTTTTATCATTAAGACATCGATTTACGTATTCGTCGATCATAACTTGGAAATCAACGAACAATCGTTGTACCGTTTGATACTGTACGAAACATTAGTACCGTCTCTCGTTGAGTATGAGATTGTAATTCTTGTTCGGAGTCAAATTATAAGAATAGGAACTTATCTGTTCTAGTTTTAGTGTGGCTTAAATGAACTCCAAAATACAAAAAAACTTGTACTAAGTTGATTAGTGGGAACAGTTTAAAGTATAACTGATAATTGTAGTAAGAACGCCAAATTCAGTAAAAATTCATGTATTGTTTTTTTAAATAAAACTAGTATAGCTAAAAATAAAGGACGTGAATTCGTCGAAGTTGTAAAAGGATTTTACAGGGTGCAGATACATGAATATCGTGGTTTTTATTTACTATGAAAAAGACTATATTTATCGCTTGTCGTCTGGAGACTCTGAACAGGTTAACTAATAGTGGTTACTGGTTGTACAGTTTTATTTATTCTTCTGTTCATTCAAAAATTTCAGTAAATTGTTCACTGCAAATACCTGCCATCAACTGTAAGTTCGTTAATAATTAAAAAAAAACGATGGACATGTTTCATTTAAATTTCGGACTTCTCATGCACCCACAACCTCAGTTTGGTTCTAGACCTCAACCTTCAGGTTTTGTGGCAATTGCGTTATCTTAAGTTAACAGCCATAATCCCGTGACCCACTTGTCATGGTGTTTAAAAATCGTTTGCTGATTTCATTGATGAATCATCCGCAAAGCCAGTCAAATTAGGTTATATTTACTTCATAAGTCAGCCGCTCACGGGTAATCTTTGCGAATTAAAGTTTGGAATGACGCATATTGTTACATATTCTTTTCGAGCTTTTTCTAAGAATTCTGCTATCTTTAGCCCCTAGACAACAAAACTCTCGTAATTGCCAAAAAACTTGGATATAAATGTTGTAGGCTCCGTGATTTCAGTCACTTGTGTTTTTCAGCAATCGACCTTCTACCAGGAGATTCGCTTGTGGACTTAGGAAATGCAGATGATATAGCTCTGCTAGATAAAAATACTGACAAAATAGTCTTTTAACTTCCTTCCGTAATAAAATAATGGTTTGCAGAATGCGATTCTCTCCCTCTAAGTACAGGCTTGTTTGAGAACTGATGATAGCGAGTGAAGTAGTTGAGCACGTCAACCACTTTACTTTCTGTCCGTCTTATTAGACCCAGTTGGTTAGTGTCTGACATCTCACCGTGGATTCAGAAAACTCGGTTAAGTTTCGTCCACTTAAGCTGCTTGAGGTGTCGGTGAGATGTCAACCAAGAGATAAGTTCACTAAGTAGTAGTATGCTTTGTTTTACTTTATGACTGAAACAGTCTTCAAAATACAGTATATTAATAGGCTACTAGTACTTGATCATAGGTGTTTTCAAAACATTGTTCATATATGCTGCGATCACTTATTGAGCAATGTTGAAGTTAGGTGCAGGGCATTAGATGAAAATGGCAAATCAGTTAATGAGGTATTGAAACTTAAACAGCTACGATGGTTGAGATATTTGTTACGTATGTTGAACTACCGTCTAACTCGACGGGCGCTTTTGTTTGGTGTAGGAGTGAACCGGAAGAAAGCTAGTGGCAACCAAATCAAGACGTGGAATCAGTCCATCAGATTACTGATCAATGAAATTCACCAGTAAGTCGGTAGGTCCAGGCTAAACTACCTGGGGTGTGCTTCATTACCAATTAATAGTTAGAGACTTTGGGTGACACGACATTGTTTGAAGTGGCACAGGTGCACTCATATTTTGTCTTCACTAGATCCTACGTTTTAAAATTATTTTACCTTTTTTCGCATTCCACTGGTCCATATTTTCCCTTCGAATCATATTTTCTATACGTAATCTTTTCTACTACAATTGATACAGTTACTAATTCTACTACTCTGGAAATTTAAACGGACATTAACATATATTTACAGTTTCGTACAGTCAGTCCTCTTGAAAAGCTTTTATAGCGTAAAGAAACCTCTGTTTTGGGATAGAGTGAACCCATTTTATTTCCTCTACTATTATTCTACGAATACTCAATAGTTTTATAAATTCGATCTTATGTGAGACGCCTATTACGTAATTCAGTTTGCTAGTAAATAAAGACCATGATTACTTTCAACAACATCTGATACACTTTCGACGTAATTATGCTCTTACATTTCCAGGAATCTCAGCTAGAAACGGATGTTCTGCGTTTGCAAACGTTATTGTCTCGATCAGTTCGTAATTGTCCTTGGTGTGTCGAGTTATGGCAGCGTTATGCATTAGTCACTGAAGCTGTGATTCTTGAAAATATCTCATTCAAATCAAATACCAATGGAACACAACAGGAATCTGTTTCCAATGAGTCTGATCTATTTAAAGAGGTTGATGGTATGCTACTTTGAAAAAATTGTTTTGTAGTTATTTTAGTCATATTACAGTTAAGTATAACGCCTAATGATGATATATAGGTTAATATATGGGAATTAGTGAAATACACTAAGTATTGTCTGTAGTCTTAGCGATGTTAATTGTCACTGGTAACTAAATTAAGCTGATTGATTGTAAAATTCCGAATATCATAATCGACTGTCGACTATGCAGTGAGGTTCAAGAAGAAAAAAGATCAGTATTTTTTTACCTTATAAATTTCTTATGTGTTTTCGTAAGTAATTCACTGTTCACTTATACTGTCCATTGTCTTTTGACATACTTTTCTATATAAGTCGAAGTAAACAAACAATTTCACACCTCGTATGTAATTGATTTCGATTAAGTTGGTTTCTTTGAACTTAATCACTTGATTTCAAAGCCTTTGTTATCATACATTCAAGATAGAATCTACTCTTTAAACTTGATTAATAATGCTGATTGAGTTTGTTTTGGTTATGATGACTATAATAAAATATCTTCATTAGTTTTATTATTCCATTGAATTTATGTGATTAGTCACTAATTTACATGATATTTTAAATCGTTCAAAATCCATTTAACTGAATAAGGTAATTGTAGACATGAAAAGTTAAATTTTTAAATATTTTCACTGGTGATTATGTTAATGTTTATCAAAAATAAGAAAATTTCAATTCGCATACTAATTTTCATCAAGAACAAATATCAATTGATATCTTCTAGTTAATATTGCCCTGGTACGACCGCGGGTGGAGAAAGTCAGCTCCCCCTCCTCGAAATGCTCTTACATGGCCACGTGTATACAGCCACTTCCAGGGAATGTTCTACTTACTACCTTCTCGCGGTAGAGATTTTGTTTACGAAAGTAAGAGGACGAAAAGCGAAAACCCGGTGCTTTAACTGGGTTGATGAATATAGACGATCCACCTTAGGGGAGTTGGAAAACCCTTATTCCAAACCAATAGTGAACGTTGGCTCCAGGATCCTGAGGGAACGAATGGCGTATGAAATTGTTGTTGGTCACCGACTACCATGAAACTGCGTCTCGACGTTGCTCCACTACCTTTTGGATTAGACCTTTAGGTCAAAGGCTGTGGGTGTGGCCTTCGAAGAAAACCACCTGCTTCGGTTTGACCGCCTGGGCAATATTCAGGCCCTCATCCAAATTAAATGACAAAGTGTGACGCATATGTATTTGGTGCCTCCTTGTGCCAATGTTTATGCGTTTAAATAAATAAGTAAATAAACATCAAATAAATCTTTTATACATGTTTGTTTACCTGTTCTTTGTTATGAATCCATTACAGGTATATATGAAACAGCTCTAGCAGCTGGTTTCACTAATCCAGTTGATGTATTGAAAATTTGGCGTAGTTATTGTGATCATCATTTGCGTAGACTTCTTTTATTAGATAAGAGTTCTTTATCTTGGGGTAAGTTCTAGAACTAATCCCATTCATTTTCTTATTATTCTACCTCATTATATTGGATTTTAATTTTGGTGTCTATTTACATATAACTATGTTATAATTGCCTGGAGGTAACTGACACTGAACGTAGGTTTTGCGGATGGTTGGCACAATTCAACAAGACGAATTCAAAAGATTCAAGGAACTGCAATTAGATCCCTTACCACAGAGATTTTTGAACTGCAAGCAATGTAGAAATAATCAAGTCCTACCGATTTGCACTAAGGGCTGAATATTATGAGTGGTTACTACGAAGTGATTAGTTAATGTATAGATATTGATTGCTTACAATCTTGAGTTTATGTAATTCGTAAAGCAGTTGGTTCAATATTGACCATCAATGAAGCCGCTTTAATTTTGTTCTGACTTCAGTATTTGGAAACTTATTCAGAAACTTCTGATTATGAGACACTGTTAATTGGCCTTAATATTAAAACACTGCTTACACATAAGTTAGATAAGCTTCATTATATAATTTAAATGTTGGTTAAATAGATATTATGAAATCTGTCACAATATTCACACTTTCACGGAGAACTTATAATGAAACAATAATATTTAAAATACCTGGGTATAATAAAGCAAGGACGGTGGATAAAAAGGAAAAAAACCTGAAATGTCGTTTTTACTCAACGTTAATTCACTTTAATTGTCTATGACTAGTCATTCTCAACAGAGCACAGCAACCTGTAACTAACCATACATAACTCATATCTCAACCACTAATAGGATATTCTTAATGAATTTCTTTTTACTATGACATAAACTGAAATATTCTTTCTTTATAACCTATTTCTTCTATTTTTAGAATATCGACTGTCATTACTTCGAGCAACATTTGGTCGAGCTATAGAATATTGTTTTGAATGTAAGTTCATTCTGAAAACGACTATAAACATGCATTTAATTGCTTTTTAATGATGTAATACTATAATAACAATTTGCATATTTGAAAGCTCCAATCACAGGGAAAAATGATATCCATATAAATAAATATTCTATATATCTACTATTCAAAATGAATTCAATATGTTGTGAACAGCTATGATGTATGTAATCAGTCAGTTTTGGAAAATGCCGTATTGGGGGAAAACTTAATCCGAATCAATAAAAAAAAACAGGACATGAAAATATGAATCTAGTTCCTTAAGACTTCAGAATTTCATAGTTAATCCGCAAAAACATCTCAAACTGCACTATAATTACCTTGTTTTCTTTCACTGTTATTATCAGTTTTTACAGCTGAGAAATTTCAGTGTCCGTGATGTGGAATTTCTCAAATACAACTTCTGAGTACGGCAACCAATTTTGATTTAAGATGATTGTAAGGTCAACTTTCAATACATTTTCGTTACATTACTGTTATGGCTTCAAGTTGTGGTCGATTTTTACCCTGTGCTAATTGTTGTGTCCTTGACTGGAAAATTAGAGAGCAGCGTACTTATCGATCGATTCAATGACACGTAAACACGTACGGACGGCCTAGAGTCTCGATTGGTCTCGCTTCCCTGTCTAGCCCAGTCATTTGAGTCCAGAACACAAGTCACAGCCTCGGAGATATGAATCATTATATTTCAAACATACTTTGTTTATATACCAATCAAACAGACCACATCGTACCATAAAATAGAAAACAACATTTTGTACAATATTCAACAAGTGAACAGATACCGACCAATAGGAAATGTCCATTTAAAGTCCAAGGACGCCATTGGACTTAACATGATAATTATTGGTCTATTCTTCCGCATTCACAACAATTACTTTATGAACATTCAGTGGATTTTCACTGTGATTTGTGTTTAGTGATAAACACCCAGTTCATTAATTCTAGTCATTGTGACAGTCATCACTTACAAAACTATGATTCAGAAACCGAACTTCACTCTCTCTAGTCAGTGTGGCGCAAGGAAGAACAGAAAAGTAGTTTTGTTCACTATATTCAAATCTGGATTGCGAATATATTAGTTTAATATATCGATTATCTCCCAAACCGGCTGGTTAAAAAGTGATGAAAGATATTACTAGTTTTTATTCTTGATTGTTGACCTATTGAATCAGTGTGTAGAACTGAATAGCAGCATTATCCTACAGAACACCAGAGTCTAGATTAGGATGATTATTATACGATGACGTTGTTTAGAAGCACTAACTACTATTCAGTTGCTGAGTATTATGATGACCAATATAATACATCAATGATATCAATTTTGTAAAGCAAACTTAATTATTTAATGCCAGCAATCACGAGATCTGTGTTCAACTCATTTCAGTTTCATTCAATATAATATACACAGTGATTACTATACCGCATGGAGTTTTTTTTAACTTTAGCAGTTATATTGCAAACGTAATCTCTCTATATACTTATAGTTTTTTCTCGCAAACAGACTTCAAACTGAAGCGACATTCAAGACCAAGAAGCATGAGATTACTTTTTTATCCCAGCATGGGAATTTTCAGCAGTACGCTTACATAACTCCTCCAGAGGTTGGGCCTGGGGTCTCCAAGCCTCCAGCTACGAAATTCATATCTCAATAATTTCGTTTGGATTGAGCATAATAAATATTACTACATTAGTTATTGTTTCCTGATTAATTTCTATCTTCAGTTTTACATACTTGAGGTATCTTCAATAATGTTATATTTTTCATTTATAGTATTGCACTCTCAATCAAATGTTGATTGGTCACTTTTAAATTATTATGCATTTGTTGAAGTGAGTTTCTTTTACATTCTGAATGAACTATGTACTTCTTATTTCTACATGATTTTGTGGGAAGAAAGCAAATTAGATAAAATTCCTTCAGATTTCTACCTCAATTTTTAGTAGTCGAGATCGTAGTAATACTCTACTAATAAGGTTATGGATTATACATTTCTCATTTAATGAGTTTTAAAATGTGAATTTAGGTTAGAACGTTCATCGAGAATCTGATAATTTTCGGTATCGGGTTGAGGAGATGGTTATATATACCATAGTAACCAATAGAAATAGGTGTGAATTACGTTAGATCACTATAGTATGCAGATTATAACACTGTAAAGGTGTGAAAAATTGCAATAAAGACTTATTGTAACTACATCAACAGTTTATGGTAATACTGATTCAGATTAATAGTAACAATTTTTAGTGACCCTGTATCTGACTCAAATGAAGTTGTGTGCTGATTGTTATCAAAATATACATGCCACCAATTTTCGTATAATTTTATTGACTTAATTCACGTTAGAGAATAATGGGATAAAATAAGCCAAATATGAGAATGAACTGTGAATATGTATATTTCATACAGTATTTGATTCAGACAGACAATCAGGGAAACGAAATGAAGGGAGCGAAGTGAAAGGAAATGGCGCGCAGCGGAGAAGGCGAGTGAGCCAACTCGTTTTGTTCAGGCGTGACTCGGTATTTTTCGTCAGACCGAAAATCGGTCATGGATACGTAATGAATAAGGGAAGCAATCAACTTACATACGAGCATATAAAAACAATCGGGGTTAATATGCGAACAAGTGGCAGGGTCAAAATGTGGCTTGAGAAGAGTGATTAAATTGGTCTGTCCAGAAGCTAGAGTAACCTATATGGGCTTGACATAGTACCAACCGCCACAAGTTTTTTAAAATCAGTGATCGTACTAAGCTACGAAAATTGGGACCTCAACCTGCTAAATCTCTTTATGTCCATAGAATTTTCCACAGACTTACATCAACTACTAACTATTGTGAACAAGACAAAAGCATTAATTCATTGCAGCAAAAAAGTAACAAGAAGTTGATTATAACGTGACTGCATACTAAAACAGACAGTGATTGAGATCAGATCACTCGGTTTCTAAGCTTGTGCATGCTAATCTCTCCATTTATTAATTGAATCACATTTGAAAATTTTTATTACTCATTAAAAACATTGTACAGAATGTTAAGACTCCAGACAATTCTATACGATCACAAATTGTACAGAATGTGTGTTAAAAATTTCATATTTCAGGTTTTCAGTTTAAATGTTGAGCATGTTGCACTTGTTTCTTTTTCATTTTTCAGGCAAAGTATGTTGAAGATAAAGAGCGTGCGCGTTCTCTGTGGACAAGTTTAATAAAGTTACCTGGACATGGGAGTCGAGCTGAATACTGGATACCTTATATTCAATTTGAACAGTTAGTAGTTAGACATTTTATCTATATATTGTTTAGTTTTATGGAATGCTGCTTTTATTTATTCTGAACTGACTGAAAATCAATTTAATATTTTTCTTTTCATGTGATTATTGATTCTTATTTACTAGGCAAGTAACAAGCTGTTGGTCGTACTCCAAACATTTTGGTATGAAGGCTAATAATATCACTCAAATCTCGATATATTTAGCGAGGTTCGAATTCCAAATTCATTGTCTGAAAAGATATATTCATTAAATCTTCTACTGTATTTGTGTTTTAAGAGATATTCACCACCTTTACCTGAACAGGACATTTGATTACTAATCCTTTAAGTCATTGAGTTTCGTTTTTTATTGAAATCAAGGAAATTTCACCCCACGTACAGCGTTACTTACAGCATTTGAAAAGATATAGTTACTCTCAAAAAAGGATTTCTGTAACTCAGCGTAGTTCGTGTATGTAAGTATATGCAAAGGGTAATCGTGTGGTGTTGTACAATGAAAAAGTTAGCTGAAGTAGTGTTTGACTTATGTCTAAAAAATCAGCAACCTAATTTATCAGGTCGAAGACATAATAAAAAAGATATTGTAGCAAACACTAGGAAGATGTGATCAGTAACCTCTCCTGAGAGAGTGGTTATGCTTATGTGTGTATCTTGAAGTACTGGGGCGGTAGCCATAGGTTCAGTGATATGCATGTGATGTGTGATAGACATTCTATTGTAGCAAATACATTTCGAAAGGAGCAGTGAACGTCTACCCTCCGAAGTCGGTGAATATACCTATATGTGTGCTTCGGGATGCACGGGATTAAACCCGTGCGTTAGTGGTATGTATGTAATGTATATTTGCTCACGGGGAGGTATGTCTGTATGTATACCAAGTGATACACGGACTAAAGTCCGTGTGTCACCTAGTATGCATGTACACTATGCCTATCCAGGGTAAGTAAAAGCCTCAAATAATCTTTTATTTACTCTCCTTGGTGCTACTCCCACAAGCCAAGACCTGCCGGGCAACGGTTCCCCATAAAACCACATCTACGTGGTGGGTTTGTGGGCCCTGAAAACATGGAATCTATTTCAGAAGGGCCACTGAGCTTCACCAGAAAAGACTCTACCAACCAATCTGGCTGGAACACCGTACCACTGATCTATACGTGCAGCGATTGATCTCCTGTAGGCAGATGTATTTATAATTGATTGATCACTGGATAGTGACCTATGTCAAGTTCTTCTTAGTGCTGATCGCTTTCTTATGCCCAGCAATGTGATATGACCGTTTTTCAATGAAAAATATGTTTGTTTATCTTTTTCCTTCTTGATTGCACCGTTAACTTTGTAGGACTTGGGGTGATATGAAAAATTTACTTCGAATATGTGCTATGGCTATTAATTCAATTAATTTTGACCAATCAGAATTAGTATTTCAAGTGGTTTTACGTGCAGTTGGTGAAATTGGGGTACCTGTTAAACAATATAGAGATATTATTACAAAAATACATGCACGTCGAGCTTCTTTAATGGAGTCTGTTAAAGATGTTCAATCGACAAAGTCAGATACTGAGGTAAGTAATCCTAGAAGAAGAAACTAATTAACTGTCCTAATTCCAAGCGAATTATGTTCCGAATATGCATTATTTTCTTCATTTACCTATCACTTTAATCCAGGAATAAATATGGAGGTGGAAATACTTCAGACAGTTATCTATCTTTGTGCTTGAACTCATGTTTATTCCTACACTTATTGATATTTTTCTACGACGTCTAGTTTGTCTACGTGGTTCGCAGTACCTTGAGACGCTACAGAGTAAAGTTTATTTTTCGATTTGTCTAATTCACCATGTTGCATGGTTTTCACCTGGTATTTGTCGGACAATTGGAATACGCGCTCCTCAACGAGTTGTCAAATGACTTGAATTTATTTTTTCATAAAGAGAATTTTCAAGTCAAGCAAATAATAATCCATTTAAATAGTTTTGTATGAATAGTCCATTTAAATTGTTTTTGTATGTCTTGACCAGGGCTTATTAACCAATATTATGTTATTACCTCATACAAGTTCAGTGATTCAGAATGATTAGTATTCTTTTCTATTTTTTTTCTCGTAGATACCAGTTAAATTAATGGAAACCAAATTATCTGGTTCAAGAAAACGAAAACTACCTGATCATCAAAATGATGCTGCCACGTTAAAATCAGCCAAAGTTAGTTTACTGGTTTGTGTTTTACAATTTTCCAATATGTTTCTGTAATTTTGTAATCGTATAAAACAAATTACAACATATTTCTCTTTCATAAGAATAATAGTTATTGTCAGTGTACTCGTGTAGCGATTCAACATAAGTTGCTCTGCATTTAGATTTTTTTTCCTAGGACCGAAGAAATTTTATAATAGAAAACTTCAGTTTCATAGTTATTTTGATGTTTCTGAAGTTTTAATTATGGGATTCATGTTCATTTGTTGTAATCATTTTTTGTACTCTTGGTGTGACAACTTTAGTACGAACCCCTGTATACACCTTGGTAATAGGTAGATAATTTGAAGTGTTTTTGACTAATTAGTATTTGCATGTTCTGTAAGAAAGTTAGCGATGTTATCGTTGTTTGGAATGGGGGACTATAGACTGTTCCCTTCAAAACCAATGGAGCGATCGAAAAAAACGAAAAAATCAATTTAGCCATTGGTGAATCACTACAGTTGTTCAACATCGTGCAACTTACCGAATGTAAAATTTCTGTCTTCATCAGCTTTAATTAGGATTAGAAAAAATGTAACCGCCGGAATAAAATGTATAGGATTTACTTGCATAATTTGTAAAACCGGGACTGTAAGACTGGATAAGTTGTATTAAAGTCTAAGATTCATTTCACACCCGATTAATTACGACTCAAGTACAGCAAACGCAATAAGAATACTGTGAGCCTAGTCTTCATCGACTTTTTACCAGATATTAGAACCCCAATTATCCTTGTTTATTCTCATCACTAATTGTTTTTAGTGGCCAGAATGCAACATACAATTCCAAGGGTAGTATATCTTGCAATAGTCTTTCTGTATTGTAGATTTCTAACGGAAAGCACATAGTCTTCTAAAGATTTTTATTCACAAGGTTCCATCTTGATATGGTGTATCCATTAATTCATGTGATTTCATGTTCTTTTTTTCTTTAGGTATCAAAACCTAATCCTACTTCTCATGGGACATTTGTTCCACACGATCCATCGAAAAATGAGTTTACAGTATTTGTAAGTAATCTTGATTATTCAGTCAGTGAGGAACAAATTCAGCATACTTTTGAGAAGGTGCGTTTTTAAACAAATATTTGTTATTTCCAACCGGTCGTTTGTTAAGTTTTATTCACCCATATTCTGAATTGATTGTCAACTGGTAGTATGAAATTTTAAGTTGGATAACGCATCGCATTCCGTTTTTCACAGCGAACACTTATCCGCTTGATATTTCTCTGTTCAGTGGTATCGAGTTTCGGTGATCATTGTTTCACTCGGTAATTGTTTCGTCGTTTCTCTACTCGTGAATTAACTATTCCTGATAATCATTACCCTTTATCCGTAAACAACTCACTGAAAGTGTTAAGGTATTTAAAACCAAACTATACATATTTGTCGATTATACGAAAATTATTTCATAGTGACACTATATCACTTTAGTTAACTGTATAGCACAAGTTTTTTTCCGCATATGCGGTATACGAGAAGCACTTTTCAGATTTCGAACTTACCATTTGACTTATAAATCAATTTTACTTTCATCATTATTAGCATTGTTAACAACTGGAATAAAAGGACAGTGTTTTCATCATTAAAACCGAACTCATAAATCATTTTTTTAATATTGTTAATTACCAAGCGTTGTGCAAAACTATTGAGCATTGTCATTAGAAGGTTTTAGATATAATTTGATGATTCCCAGTGTATTTTTAACATTATGTTCACTGGTCGAGATAGTTAAACTTGTCAAACTCTCTATAAACTAAAATTCACGTCTTTTAATCGTTTACTGGTATGATGTGTGCTATTGATGTCGATGTATATTAGTAGTATATATCATCAATCGAAAGTGAAATACATGGCTGCAGAGGGTTAAGAAGATCGAAGAAAAGAGAATGATTGGTGTGGAAACGAAGGAACAATGAATTCTGAGACGATTGACTGATCTTTTTCAAGTGAAGTATTTACTGTATGATTCTCAGATTTTGCTAAGAGATTCTGTAATTTTGTGTTCAAATACATTCGATTGTCCCCGCTTGTTTTCTCGTTCACTACGCTGGAAATGATTGTTCAATGGTATGGTAGGGAAAATTTGTTATTAAACAGGTCCTTAATATTGATCTTCAGATAGAAAAGTATTTCCGTATGTTATGGAATCTATGGTGAAATACGCTTTACATAACTCCTTCCACCGAAAATTCTACAACAGTATCACTATCTATATTCATCTACTAACTGCTTATATTCTTGGATTATCAGTTTTTGTCTACGTTTCCATAGTGAGTTATTCAATGTCTGAGCTTATATATGTATGTTTTACAGTATTCAACGTTTGGTTGATGACGTCATTTGGAAGTATGTCTTGGAAATAGATTCAGTCACAGACACCTATTATACCTTTAGCTTAACAATATTTATTGATGAGTTTTATGCCCGTGTCATCTGTAGATATTTTCAGATACGTTTATATTGATCTATAGAATGATTGTTTATTCTGTGTACCATTACTTATACTATGAACAGTTGCTAAAATTGAATCATCCAAATACTTGACTACTTTGTTATACTACCACCAAAAGCAGTTAACTCTCTTTTTTATGACAGTGTGGAAATGTGACATCTGTTCGTCTCGTACGTGATTACGCTGGTCGGTCGAAAGGATTCGCCTATGTTGAATTCGAAAATAAAGAGTCTGTGAAAAATGCACTTACACTGGATAGACAAGGAATTACACGTCCGACCTCAGAAAGTGTGCCATGTGACGCTGATAGCCAAAAACAAAAAGAAGAGGATAATGCAACAATTCCAAAACCACCTAATTGTTATGATCGTCCAATGTTTGTATCGATATGTGATCCAAGCAGACTTAAATCATGTGGATTTAAATATACGGTTGGCAAAAAAGAACCTGAAAAGTTATTTGTGCGAAATTTAGATAAAGCTGTAAAAAATGAAGATTTGGAAAAGTTATTCAAGCAGGTTAGTTCAAGCCTACATATATAGTAATATATATGTATAAGTAAACTGGTTCAGACAACTATGGTTGAACAATAGCCATGGCTAGGTGGAAAATCCCCCTATTCGCAATACCCACCTACACTTGCTTCGCAAATATATCATGTAGCCTTCTTGCAGCGTGTAATCTGTTCGTCGTTGAAACATCATGTGATTCGTTCGGTACGTCAGTACTACAGAACAATCATTGAATCATACATAGATCATCTAAAATCGTTTACTGAATAAATAAATATTCTGATTTTAATTCTCACCACAGTGTTACTTCTTACTAAATCTAATCTGATCTGCTGTGTCACATGGCTACTACTTTTATGTATGGACTGGGTGAAGCTTGATGATGTTATGTAAAACAATATAAACGTTAAATTATTTCTCATTGTACTATTCAATCGATCAGCATCGGAGCGACTGTCACTTTAAAATTGGGCTTAATGTTTACTACACAACAAGAGGAGTGAGTGAAGGTCTGGCTCATCTTATTTTAGACACAAATATTTCACTCAATGGAGAAAAGTAGGAAATATAATACCTACATAAAATAAGAAAAATAGATAGCCTCAACTCCCAGCTCTAATGTTTTTATTCTGACAGCAAATTATTGGTGGATTCATAACTGCTTACATGAGGGCTCAGGTGCGCAACATATGTTGATGACACGATATTCCAACATCTTAACTAGTGGACCCTGTTATCATATTACCTTTACGCCTCAGTACAGTCAACACTATGAATTCACATTTATTGCTTTTAGTTTACCACTATCCATACAGCTTCTTTAGTTTGATAGGACCTCAAATAACAAGTAAACTTTGACCGCTATGCCAAGTTAGTGGCTACGGTTACGTTCAATGTAATTTCTCTTCACTTAAAGTTTTTCATGTCTAACTGACTGTTCTTAATATCCTTTACTTTTATAGTATGGAAATATTGTGAGTATTCGTCTAGCAACATATCGTAACGGTGTCCCAAAAGGTCATGCCTACATTGAATTCACGAATGCAGATGATGCCAGTAAAGCGTTAGTTGCCACAAATGGCTTAGAATTCAGAAATAAAATATTGTCAGTATCTATTAGTGAACCACCTGTACGTGATGGAAGTGGTCCCCAAGGTTGTAAATCAATCACATCAGAAGACAAAAAAGTGTTCAAAACCCCCCAAATTATTAATTTGAGTGGTTCTCATCCCGTCGGAACTAGTGTGTACGTTCTATTACTTATTTGTGCAATAGCGTTTATTGAATTATGGGATTATTTTTCAAGCGGAAAGGTTCCGACAAAGCATCTGGGCTATACTCTTTTACTGATTAATTTATCTTACCGTTGCTTATTTGTGTGTATATCCTCATGATTTGTCACGTAGTTACTGACAACGAATGTACTCGACAAAACATTTAGCTTCAGTCTGTCAAATTCATGGAAACACGTTTTGTACTTCAAGTATTGATACTGAATCGGACAAACTACCGACTTTAAACTAATATAAAATCCATTACCATCTGCTACGGTCTGTAACTTCGGCTACTGTAAAAAAATGCATTAAAAAAAATACTGTATACTAAATCTCTGCCATAGAATATATCAATAAATCAACGGTTACAATCAGAACAGCTATCCATGTTGTAATGCGTGGCTTAAAGTTTACGATGTTAACGATTATTCAACTTACTCAAGAGTTTGAACTTTACTCAAACGGATTGATTACAGATAGGCATCATGTCACTTATCGTTAATGAGGTATATTTTATTTTCTTAGTTCTCACCTTAGTGTCTGCTGTTCAGCAGTTTCGCCATAACAGTATGTCAATTAATCTTCCATAGTCTGTAACTGCCATAGAGTTTTCACTATGATTATACATCTGTGTCAGTAACTATTCACGAAATTCGGAGGTCAACAACTGGCTAATCTTCGTCCTTTACTGAAACAACTAAGAAGCATACTGGTCAGTTCTCTCGGACACTTATTATCATATACATGAGTCCTAATATGTATATCTATCTATCCATATATATGAGACAGTGTTATTGCTAAGTGCATGTAGCATTTCTAAAATATGTCCAATATATGAAATCTGTGAGGCTGATACTAGTTCATGTTTTATTGCCATAAAATCTTTTACATCAGAAAATTAGTAATCATTTCGAAATTTTGGTTTGGTTTAAATCATGACTCTATTGCTGGCAATATGTAACAAATAGCTCCACAACCTCATGTGTGACAACTTTTATCCTACCATTACCATTTTGACTACAGAGTTCCTAATACACTGAGTATGTATTTGCTGGTTTTCTTCTCATATGGTTTGTATATTTCATTTGATCTTTGTAGACGGAAATCACGAACGCAGTTAGAATTTTTGCCTCGTGCAGTTCATCGAACACGTGAAATTCAAGATCAAGTGTCAGAAAGTAAGATGGATACTGAAACTATCGACCCTGAATCATCCACCGTTACTGGTAGTAAGGATAATGAGTACTTTCGAAGACTATTGAAGTGACGCACGACCTAACTTTTCTCTTGTAAATTATTGAATATCAATTTTTATAATAAACCCTATGGTCAGTTTATTGGCATCGGTATCCCAAAAGCCAGTTCTTTCTAAGCTTCTTGTTAGCTAAACTTTCTGGTTAGTACTTTCCTAACCTTCCTAATATACTTGATCAACTGAAAATACGGATGAGATTTCTTATCGGTTAAAAATGTGTGTAATGCGAAATGTGGTGTAATTACTTCTACAAAGTTTGACTGCTAATCATAAGAATGTAACACGCTGTAATTATAAATTATAAGCTTGTTCCATTTTAACGGGTGCTTGATCATAAGCTAATGCTCAAAATATAAGGTACGAGTTCTCCCAAAGTGTCACAGACGCATGATATTTAGACCACAGTACTCAGCCAAGCATCAAACAGGATTTGGACCTCAATCGTCGTTGAAGGCATTTGGAACGTGAAGTGATGTTTTGTTGTTTACTGCCTCAAGGAATCTTATGTGGCGACTGAGAGCGTTGCTAACATGTAGTTTTCTAATGACTAAGCTTTGGCTTCGATCAGAATGCTTCGTTAAAATAAGGACGATATTCAAAGATATTGTTGCAACGAAAGCTCCTACTTTTTTCACATGCTTTTGCTGGAAATTACCTGAACTGTACTAGACATCTTACACTAATTGAAATATTCTTGTTGGCTAAGTTTTTCTAACATTATTATCGTCGTTAATCTCCCAGGAATTCGTATTTCCGTTTTTAAACAACAACAGTTTATTTAACATAGTCTGTTCTTCCTTAGGATTCTTCCATTTAGAAACACTCGTGTGGACTGTGAAGATCCTGTATACTGAGATTAAATAGGCGTGAATTTTGCATTTTGTGATAGTTTCTTTCGCACATATCATTCCATCAAGTGCACAACCACGTTAGCTGAGCCCGATACACCGAGAAAAAGCTTCCATTGGTTAGTTCCTACAGAACTGGTCAACTTGCTCTAATCCACGATCTGTCTCAATTTCCTCAAACAGTGCTTCTACATCAACGTAAGGAGACTTTGAATGAAAGTAGGAGAACTCAGGAAAATTTGTTTTCTCATGCTAACGGGAACGTGGCTTTCGTTTGAAGTCGAGTGACTTTTTCATGACTGACAAGGAGAAAGAGCGGCGATTTGTGTATGAGGTTATTTCGGCTTCACTATATCATTCGATGAAACTTATAGAAAGTTCTCTTATTTGTTGTTTCCCTTTACATGTATCGCTTCCCTGTTACTCTCTATATTCAACTACATGTTCATTTTTTGTTTCGCTTGTGGTAAGTATGATCATGTCGATTGTAATTTTTGAATGGCTATCAGCTCCCTGATATCCCTGGGGTTTACGGTTATTGTTTCGTGTTTTTTAACTTAACATTTCGATTTTTGGAGGATGCCATAATGGATGGCCGTATTACAGGATAATCTTGTTTAAGTTGGTTCATTAAATCTATCCCTAAAGGATAGAGACATAATCTCATTTATTATATGATCATTAATTTGTGGATTGAATGCTTACCATTGGGGGCGATTTGATTCGTTATTTTTTGAATAAAGCACTATTACTGGATTATTGGGAACCCTTTTATGTATTTAGCAACTGATTATACAATCTGTCGCTGAATTTTGCGTTCTTATCAGTTGGCCAAAGTTTTGTTCTGGCCGAATTTCGGTTTTTATATCTATTCTTGTTCTTAGCACATTTAGACTTTTCTACCTACTTACTACGTTACTATGTACTAACTGTTTCACCTTATCGCCTTTTAGTAACGTTAAAATACAGCCCATTATAGAATCATTCCGGTACAGATTTATTAAACCTCATTGGGTTTAGGATTTCACAAGGAGTTCTTTTCTCTTCTCAGTAGCACAAATGATCATTTATACCTCAGTCTACCTATATGTGTTAGTACAATTAGTGTATCGTTCATTTAACTATGAAGACAATAGTCTCTTAAATTGGAATATCGATCTAATTTCAAGCCAATCATCTACCAAAGGATCGGGAGGTCAGAACTAGTATATGACACTCGCCAATGAAGATGCATATTTACCCGGACTTAGTCGTGCGGCTAGCTACAATACGTTTGAAGATACTGGGGGTCGCATCTCACTTGTAGTATCAGTGAGAAACAATCGGACTATCTGAAGGTATGATTAGAATCCCGTGTTACTACATATATTCAAGTTATAAAGCAGCAAGTGCTGTGATAAAGGGTAGTGCTGTGAGTAGTTTCAGTTTTTGGACTTCTTAGAAAACTAGAGTAGCGTTCACTCATGATGTGAAACAAAACAAATTGACGGGGCGTGGATTTGCGACTCTTCGTGTTTCCTTCTGAATTCATGCGTTGTTGAAATTCGAATACGGTTATCAGGATGATTAATAAACGGAGTCTAAGGAATAACGTGGAAGCCAAAGCACTACAGGACTGCTTCATTCACTTTAGAAAAGTAAACAATTGGTATTGTCAATCACAAGTCAAACGACATCTAGAATAGTAACGATAAATTACATATAATATTAAATAATATGATCAATAAAATCGGATAAATTAAACCATTGGTTGATCAACAGTCAAAACGTATATGCACATAACTTACGAAAACGACAGATTATGTGACTTGCTAAGGAAGTGCATTTGGGATACAATCAGCTGGAGAGTGACGTAGTAGTTCCCAAGGTCGTCCAGTCATCACGTGCAGAGCAAAACTCTGTTGTGAAGCGTTCCCTCACACAGCTCGCTCATGAAGAAATGTTCAGGAGCGTGGATATGGTAAGGAGGTGGTTGACGCACCGGCGTAGGTCCTCTCTGTTCAACTGATAGCTGTATCTGCGTCATTACGATTTCCTTGTTCTAGTTCGAACTCATATCCGGTGGCTGCGTAAGTGTCAATGAAAGAATTTGTAAGTATCGGTCCTGATTATCGGGCAGAGTAAGGAAAAGTAATTTGAATATAAATTGGACCTCTCTGTATTGTGTTCGGAGGCCATATTCATCTCACATTGATACCATAATATTGTTCTTTAGTATTCTATCCACTTCGTTAAGGGGACATAGATTAAATTAAAGCATATTCCATGAACGATTGGCGAATTTTTAACCAATCAGCACTAGTCGATACTTGGAAAAGACTACAATTTCCTCACGCAAAAACTATAAATATACTAACGTTTTGTGCTCCGTACTTCCACCTACCCTTGTCATTTGGAATATAATTTCCTTCCTGTTCAACCGTGTTCTGATTCGGTACTTGACTGCATTGGTGTCCAAGGATATTAGGCAATAGAAATAGCCGGGTCGTAATAAAAGAATTAAAACAGGCTTGTAAATTACTTCGTGTAATAACTTATCCAATTCCAAATTAATTGCGTTGAATTAAGGCGAGCTCTAGTAGTCATCTACCGCATCACTTCTCTGAGGTTCGCTGGTGACACAGATCGATTAATGCCGAATAATACTGGAGGCTGAATTTGAATACTGCAGCAGGCTGCTCGAAAATATCAAAATCGATTAGTGTCCAGTCTCTTCTGTCATAGCAAACATTCGACAATCAACAGGATACAAATTGCGTTTTCCCTATCCAGCCTTCTCTACACATGATTCCGTTGGAAACAATCCTCACCAATTCCTATAATACGATCAAAATCAAACAAGACATCACTGTAGCCATGAACCGAAGGCATAGATCAAGGACATCACCGACTGCTGTCCAAAACCTAGCTTTTGTCAACAGCAAGGAGCATAGGGTGGCTGTTAGAAAAATTTATCAACTGCATGGCTCCCAAAACGCTGAAAATCAAAGCTGAAGGTATCAGAAAATGCATAGAATGGGTGCGACTGTTACACCGGTGTGGTGATCAGAATGTGGCCAAATGTCCACCTTATCAATTTAGAGCAACTTTGAATGCAGTACATGTTACGGAACAAATCTCATTATCGTTCTAGCGGTCATCGGTTAGGCGTTCATCTCAAATTCAAGTTAGACGTAACGAGCGTTAAGATGTAGAACGTGCCACTATAATATCACCAACAAAAGAGCATGATGGTCTGTGGAGTGCTCGAACTGTAACGTACTAGTCTGGACGAAGCTCTCGGACACTATGTGTTAAAATGACGTTAGCTATCACGTAACATAAACCTTCATACTACTGTGAAAATAAGCGTGTCACAAAATCCTCGTTCAGTATACCTTCGTAACTATGGGTGTTCATCTTCATGTCGATAGAAGAAATCAGGTAAGTGATCGAATAAGACTTTATTCAGATCATGGAACATAAGAGTTGGAGCTCGAAGTTGTCCTTTTCAAGCACAAGGTTTTCAACAATCAACATAAAAATAAGAGAAATATGATGTTACACAAAATGATAATTAAACGAATACTTGGGTCATAATGGTTTGCCGTTACTAAAATGTTAGCGGATAACTCCTTACCAATCAATCTAAGTTGTTACAATACCTCACAACAGTTGATTCTCCGAGCCTGATGACTATCAATTCCAGAAGATGAGAGAATCTAACTAAAGCTCTTCAGGCCTGATTCCTAGTGAAGACTGTCTTTTTCAGACTTATAGGCTGTAAATGAGAACTAGATTAGCATTCGACGGCGAAGAAGCCAAATATTGCATACCCTAATGTCCGTCTACCTCGATCAACAAAACACGGTATATGACATATCGGGGGGCAGAAATTGTAATTTCTGTAATAATTGTACATTTGGGCGACGCCAACGAGCATGATATTTTTGGAAAAACTTCGAAATTAGACTGATCGTTCATAAATTATCTGATTCTGATCAAGATTTATCATACTTAAGGATCGACAGGCAGCACTGATTAGGGGACGGTCATTTCCAAACCGTCACAAATGAGATATATCCAGAACCAAACGATAAGTTGGCAGCTTATTTTATGAGCCTCATTCGACCATTTACAGGATACAAATTGCGTTTTCCCTATCCAGCCTTCTCTACACATGATTCCGTTGGAAACAATCCTCACCAATTCCTATAATACGATCAAAATCAAACAAGACATCACTGTAGCCATGAACCGAAGGCATAGATCAAGGACATCACCGACTGCTGTCCAAAACCTAGCTTTTGTCAACAGCAAGGAGCATAGGGTGGCTGTTAGAAAAATTTATCAACTGCATGGCTCCCAAAACGCTGAAAATCAAAGCTGAAGGTATCAGAAAATGCATAGAATGGGTGCGACTGTTACACCGGTGTGGTGATCAGAATGTGGCCAAATGTCCACCTTATCAATTTAGAGCAACTTTGAATGCAGTACATGTTACGGAACAAATCTCATTATCGTTCTAGCGGTCATCGGTTAGGCGTTCATCTCAAATTCAAGTTAGACGTAACGAGCGTTAAGATGTAGAACGTGCCACTATAATATCACCAACAAAAGAGCATGATGGTCTGTGGAGTGCTCGAACTGTAACGTACTAGTCTGGACGAAGCTCTCGGACACTATGTGTTAAAATGACGTTAGCTATCACGTAACATAAACCTTCATACTACTGTGAAAATAAGCGTGTCACAAAATCCTCGTTCAGTATACCTTCGTAACTATGGGTGTTCATCTTCATGTCGATAGAAGAAATCAGGTAAGTGATCGAATAAGACTTTATTCAGATCATGGAACATAAGAGTTGGAGCTCGAAGTTGTCCTTTTCAAGCACAAGGTTTTCAACAATCAACATAAAAATAAGAGAAATATGATGCTACACAAAATGATAATTAAACGAATACTTGGGTCATAATGGTTTGCCGTTACTAAAATGTTAGCGGATAACTCCTTACCAATCAATCTAAGTTGTTACAATACCTCACAACAGTTGATTCTCCGAGCCTGATGACTATCAATTCCAGAAGATGAGAGAATCTAACTAAAGCTCTTCAGGCCTGATTCCTAGTGAAGACTGTCTTTTTCAGACTTATAGGCTGTAAATGAGAACTAGATTAGCATTCGACGGCGAAGAAGCCAAATATTGCATACCCTAATGTCCGTCTACCTCGATCAACAAAACACGGTATATGACATATCGGGGGGCAGAAATTGTAATTTCTGTAATAATTGTACATTTGGGCGACGCCAACGAGCATGATATTTTTGGAAAAACTTCGAAATTAGACTGATCGTTCATAAATTATCTGATTCTGATCAAGATTTATCATACTTAAGGATCGACAGGCAGCACTGATTAGGGGACGGTCATTTCCAAACCGTCACAAATGAGATATATCCAGAACCAAACGATAAGTTGGCAGCTTATTTTATGAGCCTCATTCGACCATTTACAGGATACAAATTGCGTTTTCCCTATCCAGCCTTCTCTACACATGATTCCGTTGGAAACAATCCTCACCAATTCCTATAATACGATCAAAATCAAACAAGACATCACTGTAGCCATGAACCGAAGGCATAGATCAAGGACATCACCGACTGCTGTCCAAAACCTAGCTTTTGTCAACAGCAAGGAGCATAGGGTGGCTGTTAGAAAAATTTATCAACTGCATGGCTCCCAAAACGCTGAAAATCAAAGCTGAAGGTATCAGAAAATGCATAGAATGGGTGCGACTGTTACACCGGTGTGGTGATCAGAATGTGGCCAAATGTCCACCTTATCAATTTAGAGCAACTTTGAATGCAGTACATGTTACGGAACAAATCTCATTATCGTTCTAGCGGTCATCGGTTAGGCGTTCATCTCAAATTCAAGTTAGACGTAACGAGCGTTAAGATGTAGAACGTGCCACTATAATATCACCAACAAAAGAGCATGATGGTCTGTGGAGTGCTCGAACTGTAACGTACTAGTCTGGACGAAGCTCTCGGACACTATGTGTTAAAATGACGTTAGCTATCACGTAACATAAACCTTCATACTACTGTGAAAATAAGCGTGTCACAAAATCCTCGTTCAGTATACCTTCGTAACTATGGGTGTTCATCTTCATGTCGATAGAAGAAATCAGGTAAGTGATCGAATAAGACTTTATTCAGATCATGGAACATAAGAGTTGGAGCTCGAAGTTGTCCTTTTCAAGCACAAGGTTTTCAACAATCAACATAAAAATAAGAGAAATATGATGCTACACAAAATGATAATTAAACGAATACTTGGGTCATAATGGTTTGCCGTTACTAAAATGTTAGCGGATAACTCCTTACCAATCAATCTAAGTTGTTACAATACCTCACAACAGTTGATTCTCCGAGCCTGATGACTATCAATTCCAGAAGATGAGAGAATCTAACTAAAGCTCTTCAGGCCTGATTCCTAGTGAAGACTGTCTTTTTCAGACTTATAGGCTGTAAATGAGAACTAGATTAGCATTCGACGGCGAAGAAGCCAAATATTGCATACCCTAATGTCCGTCTACCTCGATCAACAAAACACGGTATATGACATATCGGGGGGCAGAAATTGTAATTTCTGTAATAATTGTACATTTGGGCGACGCCAACGAGCATGATATTTTTGGAAAAACTTCGAAATTAGACTGATCGTTCATAAATTATCTGATTCTGATCAAGATTTATCATACTTAAGGATCGACAGGCAGCACTGATTAGGGGACGGTCATTTCCAAACCGTCACAAATGAGATATATCCAGAACCAAACGATAAGTTGGCAGCTTATTTTATGAGCCTCATTCGACCATTTACAGGATACAAATTGCGTTTTCCCTATCCAGCCTTCTCTACACATGATTCCGTTGGAAACAATCCTCACCAATTCCTATAATACGATCAAAATCAAACAAGACATCACTGTAGCCATGAACCGAAGGCATAGATCAAGGACATCACCGACTGCTGTCCAAAACCTAGCTTTTGTCAACAGCAAGGAGCATAGGGTGGCTGTTAGAAAAATTTATCAACTGCATGGCTCCCAAAACGCTGAAAATCAAAGCTGAAGGTATCAGAAAATGCATAGAATGGGTGCGACTGTTACACCGGTGTGGTGATCAGAATGTGGCCAAATGTCCACCTTATCAATTTAGAGCAACTTTGAATGCAGTACATGTTACGGAACAAATCTCATTATCGTTCTAGCGGTCATCGGTTAGGCGTTCATCTCAAATTCAAGTTAGACGTAACGAGCGTTAAGATGTAGAACGTGCCACTATAATATCACCAACAAAAGAGCATGATGGTCTGTGGAGTGCTCGAACTGTAACGTACTAGTCTGGACGAAGCTCTCGGACACTATGTGTTAAAATGACGTTAGCTATCACGTAACATAAACCTTCATACTACTGTGAAAATAAGCGTGTCACAAAATCCTCGTTCAGTATACCTTCGTAACTATGGGTGTTCATCTTCATGTCGATAGAAGAAATCAGGTAAGTGATCGAATAAGACTTTATTCAGATCATGGAACATAAGAGTTGGAGCTCGAAGTTGTCCTTTTCAAGCACAAGGTTTTCAACAATCAACATAAAAATAAGAGAAATATGATGCTACACAAAATGATAATTAAACGAATACTTGGGTCATAATGGTTTGCCGTTACTAAAATGTTAGCGGATAACTCCTTACCAATCAATCTAAGTTGTTACAATACCTCACAACAGTTGATTCTCCGAGCCTGATGACTATCAATTCCAGAAGATGAGAGAATCTAACTAAAGCTCTTCAGGCCTGATTCCTAGTGAAGACTGTCTTTTTCAGACTTATAGGCTGTAAATGAGAACTAGATTAGCATTCGACGGCGAAGAAGCCAAATATTGCATACCCTAATGTCCGTCTACCTCGATCAACAAAACACGGTATATGACATATCGGGGGGCAGAAATTGTAATTTCTGTAATAATTGTACATTTGGGCGACGCCAACGAGCATGATATTTTTGGAAAAACTTCGAAATTAGACTGATCGTTCATAAATTATCTGATTCTGATCAAGATTTATCATACTTAAGGATCGACAGGCAGCACTGATTAGGGGACGGTCATTTCCAAACCGTCACAAATGAGATATATCCAGAACCAAACGATAAGTTGGCAGCTTATTTTATGAGCCTCATTCGACCATTTACAGGATACAAATTGCGTTTTCCCTATCCAGCCTTCTCTACACATGATTCCGTTGGAAACAATCCTCACCAATTCCTATAATACGATCAAAATCAAACAAGACATCACTGTAGCCATGAACCGAAGGCATAGATCAAGGACATCACCGACTGCTGTCCAAAACCTAGCTTTTGTCAACAGCAAGGAGCATAGGGTGGCTGTTAGAAAAATTTATCAACTGCATGGCTCCCAAAACGCTGAAAATCAAAGCTGAAGGTATCAGAAAATGCATAGAATGGGTGCGACTGTTACACCGGTGTGGTGATCAGAATGTGGCCAAATGTCCACCTTATCAATTTAGAGCAACTTTGAATGCAGTACATGTTACGGAACAAATCTCATTATCGTTCTAGCGGTCATCGGTTAGGCGTTCATCTCAAATTCAAGTTAGACGTAACGAGCGTTAAGATGTAGAACGTGCCACTATAATATCACCAACAAAAGAGCATGATGGTCTGTGGAGTGCTCGAACTGTAACGTACTAGTCTGGACGAAGCTCTCGGACACTATGTGTTAAAATGACGTTAGCTATCACGTAACATAAACCTTCATACTACTGTGAAAATAAGCGTGTCACAAAATCCTCGTTCAGTATACCTTCGTAACTATGGGTGTTCATCTTCATGTCGATAGAAGAAATCAGGTAAGTGATCGAATAAGACTTTATTCAGATCATGGAACATAAGAGTTGGAGCTCGAAGTTGTCCTTTTCAAGCACAAGGTTTTCAACAATCAACATAAAAATAAGAGAAATATGATGCTACACAAAATGATAATTAAACGAATACTTGGGTCATAATGGTTTGCCGTTACTAAAATGTTAGCGGATAACTCCTTACCAATCAATCTAAGTTGTTACAATACCTCACAACAGTTGATTCTCCGAGCCTGATGACTATCAATTCCAGAAGATGAGAGAATCTAACTAAAGCTCTTCAGGCCTGATTCCTAGTGAAGACTGTCTTTTTCAGACTTATAGGCTGTAAATGAGAACTAGATTAGCATTCGACGGCGAAGAAGCCAAATATTGCATACCCTAATTTCCGTCTACCTCGATCAACAAAACACGGTATATGACATATCGGGGGGCAGAAATTGTAATTTCTGTAATAATTGTACATTTGGGCGACGCCAACGAGCATGATATTTTTGGAAAAACTTCGAAATTAGACTGATCGTTCATAAATTATCTGATTCTGATCAAGATTTATCATACTTAAGGATCGACAGGCAGCACTGATTAGGGGACGGTCATTTCCAAACCGTCACAAATGAGATATATCCAGAACCAAACGATAAGTTGGCAGCTTATTTTATGATCCTTACATCCATATGTGTTATAAACACTTTTAGCTGTATCGTTTTCTATCGAAAGTACCTTTTTTGCTGAGCATTTTTAAACTGAGAAAATTCACATTCATCATTTAACGCGTAGAGAAATTCATTCGTTGTATCGTATCCTTCTTCATATGTAATGTATTATTCTATCTACAACTTAAGTATGTTTTTCGGACGTGCTGAGCGTCCTATTGCTGAACATCTCGATGTGATGGGTCAGTATACACACTGACATGACTCCTATTTAAGTTACTGTAAATTAGGTAGTCACTTGATATCAGCTCTGCAATTTTGAGAATAAGTCTATTATTGTAGTGACAAGTATGAATGTACTGGTACCAAACTAGGCCATTAATCATTAGACTGAGAGAAAACGTCCATAAGAAGATATGGAAGTATATATATCCGGAAATATGCCCTTCAAGCTACCGGGTTGATTAAAGAGAAACTCAGAGCGCTTATTACAGGCAGAATGGAAAGCTTAGAAAAATTAAGAGGTTTCCAAACAGTATTCTGACCACAGCTCTTACTTGGAGTCAGAAAAACATGCCCAGTACAAAGTGCGAAGTTGCATGATATACTTCTTGACCAGAGCAGCAGCTTAAGTACAAAATGACACGTAATGTCTGTACAAGTTTATGTCTGAGCGCAAATCCAGAAGCCAGTGTGTCAGCGACCCTATAATACTTAACGGTGAATGTATTGACTACCTGAAAATGGTAGAATTGTTCACAGGTCACTTTGAAACTCAGATAAAGTAAGAAATTGCAAAGATGGGGCACCTTTTTACTCTAGAATCAGCTGACGTTCTGGAGAACAACTGCTTAACCCATGGGTTAGTTCTGAAGAGATTAAAATCCCTAAGACCATGAAAACTGCGAAGATTAGATTACAGCAAAAACAATGAGTGGAGACCATCGGTAAACGGTTCTCTGGTATTACCATGCACTCACCTCAGTTTACATAACCTCTAAGGCGATAAAAACAAGATACACTCTTCCCAATGTTCACGAAAAGAAATATAAAGTTCATCTGGTTATAGACCGATTGTATTACTCTCAATACTGTCTAAGACAATAAAATGGTAGACCAATGACCTAATGAGGGAATATATGAACAAGCATATTATCATTCATGAAGCCCAACACAGATATGGAGCTGGCAGGTTTCGCGTGTCTGGTTTTCGCTTAGCACGAGATGCCTGGACAAGTTGCCGTGACCAAGAGGTACCAATCTATGTTATTAACAGGAACGTTTGACACGGAACAGCGTACAATTATATAGAGACGGTAGCTGACTCACGTGGCATCGAAAGTATCCAGGGAAGTGGATGTTCATCACCAAAGTAAATATTGCTGAACTTATACTCGTGTAAAATTAACAGCTTTTGTGCTGATGAAGCGCAGAAATCTTATGCTTTTCACGATTATTAATTCTCATCCATCTCTACAGAACGCGACTAGGGATTACCAACAGAATGCCTAAGGTCAGTGGTAACTACCAGGAGGAAGCGATCAAAACCTACATAAACCTCTGTCCCATTCAAATGCGATAATGTTTGTTAATTACACAAAACAAATCCTGCGAACCCGGAAAATGAAAATCGCCAAACTTTTAGGAATCACTTGGGGTAAGTGAAGAGGCATGCCACAAGTTGAACCGCGTGAGATTAACCCTCTAGTAGCCGTCTCCGCTACTTAGGGTTTTTCCCACTAATTTACAGGAGAATACGAGGCAACAAGGTAGTGGCGTGCTGCCTAATAATTACGCCTGGCCATCCGAAAATAATGATAATAATATATTCTCAAATAACAGTTTGTTACATGAGGCATGCCAGTTTACAGGAAAGTTCAAACTGATACAAATGACACAATATCCACTGTAGTAAATTACATAGCTGGGTTGATAATTTATAAGATATGAATGTAGATGGTTTTAATCAGTACCACAGTCGGCGCGCTTCATGAAAGTTGCGTTGCAAATGTGCAACTGATGGTCAAGGATAGGTCTATTGAGGGTGGAGCTTCTAAATGTCGCAACCTTATGTCCCTTTGGAATGCCTAAGGCTTTGAGGATGGTGCAGGATGAAATCTTTCGCTCCATATCACAAGGGGGCTGAAAGAGGGAGCAAGTATAAGAAAGGACGAGAGGCAGAGTAGCTAATATTCATGAAGGAATGCTTAAGGTATGATCACTCAGTCTAATTTTATTTTATTGAGGTATTTGTTAAGAAAGAGCATTTCAATAGGTTAAAGAAAATAAGTGTTAACAAGGTGTGGGTGGACATACAACTGACAAATGGAGGCGATTCGGAAAGGAGCTGAGAGTATGGGATTATGTGTGGTTATAAAATAAAATATAGTGCTAGAAACAGTATTGTGATATACAATTGGCTGTCTTCCTTTTGTTATCGAAGCTATTAGAGCCTCTTTCGTTTTTTTTGTATTATTATTTTTTTCAGGCATCTACTTCCCTCTCCAGCTCATTGAATGTTGAGGCGACTATAGAATCAATAGCAGTTTTCAGTTTCCTGACAAGATATTCCGCCTGACCATTAGAACAAGGATGTCTGGGAGCAGTAAACAGATGTTTGCACCCTATACCATTCAGTCAGGTAGTGACTGCATCTGCAGCAAAATGAGAGCCATTGCTGGTCACCAACACCATGGAACCCCTTCTCGACTAAACACCTTTCTTAATGCTTGGATTGTGAAATCAGAATTTCGTGAAGTTGTGAAAAAAACTTCAGGCTACTTTGAAAAAGAATCAACAACTACTAGTGCATAGTATTTACCAAGAAACGGACCACAATAGTCTGCATGAATTCTCCGCCAGGCCTCAGACGATACTGGCCATGGCGTCCACTTCGAAGGATGATTTTTCAACTAATGACATTTCTCACAATTGTTTGCTGTACGACATATATCTGCATTTACCTCTGGCCACCAAAATGTTAGCCTTGCTAAGGACTTTATTTTCCCAACACCTAAATATCCACTATGAAGATCTTCAAGGACAGATTAGAGCAATGAAGGGGGAAAAACAACACGATCATTCAAACACAAAATACCATTAAGAGTAGTGGATAGCTCATCTCGCTTTGAAAAATAGACAGGAGATCTACGTTTCAGACTAGCATTCCAACCTTTCCGCATAGCGTTCAGTATACATCCAAAGTAGTTACGAGTTTCTCTAGTGAAATCTGGACGTCTCACTGGTAAAAGTTGCAATTACAAGCAGTCTGAAATACTAACAGGTTTATCTTATAATGATTATCGAGAAATTTAGTCAACGTGTTGGTTTTTGTTCGGCACCCCTATGTTGAACTGTATAGTCACAGGCACTCAGATCAATGTTCCATCGTTGAACCATAGCAGCTGAGGAATGTGCTAAGAATTTTTCAGGGCGATAAATAAACTTTACGGCTTCATGATCGGTAACAGTAGTGAATTTCTTTCCGAATTAATATTTATGAAGTTTTTTAACAGCCCAAAACCCAGCTAATCCTTCTCACTGAGTCTGTGAATAACCTTGTTCAGTAACAGTATGTTTGCGCGAAACACAGATAACTGGTCTACCTTCCTGCTCCAAAACTGCGCCAATACTCGTCGATGGTGGATCCGCAGTAGGCACAGAATGTACACTAGTGGAGTAAGTTCGAAGAACAGCATCTTTTTGAAGAAACTTTCGTAGACTTCGTAAGCATGACTCTTGTTCCTCACTCCATTTGAATGAATTGGATGTCAAAATATTAAATAAGTTGCACGACAAGAAAAATTAGGAACAAAGCGGGACTAGTAGTGAATAGCACCCACTAGTGAAAGTAGTTCCGTAAGGCTTTTTAGAGACGGTGCGTTTGTCATTGGAGCCAATCGTTTCATATCTGGTCGTAAACCATTATCCTCAACTAGGTATCCAAGGCATTCAAAACTAGATACACAAAATGAACACTTATTTGGATTCACTGTAATATTCTTCTCAACTGAACGACGCAACAAAGCAATAAGTCTCTGGTCATGAACTACCTTATTAGAACCATGAACAATGAGGTCATCTTGATAAACTTCAACACCTTCAAGATCACTAACTACTTTATTTATAACTTCCTGAAATATGGCTGGAGAACAACCTAGACCAAATGGAAGGAAATTGTATTTGAACAGACCAAAAGGAGTGTTAATTGTCGTCAAAATAGATGAAGATTGATCTAAAGGAATTTCAAGATAAGCGTCTTTTAGGTCAACTTTCGAGAACACTTTAGAACCATGAAGTCGATTTAGAATATCTCCAGCCTCTACCGTCGTCCGCGTTTGCTTCAACAAACGGGAGTTCAGAGTTATTCTATAGTCACCACAAATTCTAGGGATCTTGCTGTCCGACTTCAGTGGCGTAACGACAGGAGTACCCCGTGCTGAAGACTGAATTGGTTCAATTATGCCTTTTGCACACAAATCGTTTAATGTCTTATGTACTGCTTCTCGAATAACATAAGGTATTATTCGTCTTTTAAGAAAGACTGGATTAACCTGTCCTTGAAGTTTTATAGGCTGAATTTTCATACCTCCACTGCACTTAGCACACATAGCTATGAAATCTTTAAGTAAAGTATCAGAATTTTCTTTAGAAACTAGGAAAGACAACCCCACCCTAAGCCTTTTCAAATTCTTTAAACTCAGTATTGACAGTCCTCTTTCACTAACTAAAAATTCACAAGGTATGTATGAAGAATTATTATCTCTTAATAGAAATTCACAACATCCTCGTATGGACAGTCTGTGTCCAGTAATCCCCAATATTGACACTTCATTTGGTCGTAGCACAACGTTAGAATCTAAAGATTTCAAGTTCTTGAATGAAATAATGGATTCTATACTGCCTGTGTCCACAATAAAGTCATGAAATGAACCAAGCGATGTATATAATCGCTTTTGAATATGAGCATTGCCTTTCGAAATAGTAGACAAAGATAAATGATCACTAGAAACATACGAATTATTGGGATTTATATTACAATATTTAGTACTACTTGAAGCAAAATGGGCAGTAGCTTTGCATACTGACTGAATGTGTCCTATCTTACCACATTTAAAACATTTAGCATTAGGAAATGCACACGAGAATGAAACTTTCCACATGATAAACATTTACCAAACTTCATCTCACCTTTGTGATTTGCTTCGTAATTCCTTGTTGAAACACCTTTCATATTTACACGAGAATAGGAATCACTGTTAAACGAACGCAAGTTTGATTGACCCTGAGATTGTAGTTCATCATGACGACTAAGCAAAGTATTAGAAATCTTCATCGACTGGTTATCAAGTTCATTCACTGCCTCGTAGTTAATACACGCAGTTCTAGCATCTTGAAAGGAACAGTTTGACATTCTTAATAGTTCTCTTTCCACACCCGGTATGTTAATTCCTGCAATTAATCGATCTCTCAGTTGCACATGAAGTTGATCACCGAAATTACACTTGGCAGCTTCTTTCTGCAATTCAAGGATGAATTCCCTAACCTTTCGGTCATTTTGACGAACCATCTTGTGAAATTTCGCCCTTTCACGGCATTCAAAACTGGTGCACTTCACATGATTTAATAATAGCTCCTTAAGAGTTTCATAAGGAAGTGAGATAGGTTCTTCTAGATATGCCAGTTTTTAATAAGCTGTACGTTTCTCTCCCAATGAATGTCAGGAAATGTGCCACAATTTTATCACTTTTAACATCTTTCTTAGTCATGATCCAGATTTCAAACCTTTACAAATAATCCTCGAAAGCTTCGGGAGCTGAATGAATATCTAACTGTTCCATAGCGATGCCAATATGATTATTAGGAGTATTTGAATTATAGTACGAAATATGAATCCAAAAAATAACTCAATTGAATCAAGAAGTACTAGACAAGCACTAACGAATGTACTGCATTTGTAATTCGGAATCAACCATTCAACAAGTACAAAGGAATCGTTAGTTTGTAGCGTGGAGTCGAGTCGCAGTAGACTATGAACACCGCTACCAAGAAACGCGTGCCAAATGACTCCATAAAATCCCCCGGAAGCCAAATACCAGAAGGCAGTTAATGGACCAAGTCGAGATATATTTGCTGGCGATCTCGTGGTATCGAAAGGATACCGAGATCGTGACAGGATACAAGCTTGGTTACAGAACGTAACCGAATTCGCGGGAAGTCACAATAAAAGTGTATGAATAATGGATGCTTTTTAGCACAGTTAAACAAAATCACATTAAAACAGTCACTGGTACAATTGGTTACAATAATAATTGTTTTCAATAAACCAATCGTGTTCTCGTGATAAAGGTGAGTCACTACAAGTTCATACAAACACCACAGTCTCATCACTGTGCATCTTCAGACAATCCGCGGCGGAAGAAATATCAGGAAGTGAATACTCAGATAACATCGTGTTTTTTTACTCAGGGTCAGCTCTCTCTTCAAATGTTCTCTAGTCCTATCTGAACAAGGCCTTATCAACAGACAACCACAAACTGGCCCATGGCACCATACTTAGCCCATCTCTTCTGCTCACAATGTTTTGCTCCAACATTTTCATTTATTAATTCTAACTGTGACCTATTTCATTCCCTAAACTTTAAATTATACAAATCTTCCTATTAAAGCAATATACCGTCCGTTGTATATCAGCTACTGGTCAATGCAAACACAGTGACCTAGAACAATTACGCTCATATGTAACGTTTTCCCTTAAATGAATCCCTTGGAGTCCTATAAAAGCAAACCTGACATTCTTGAGGACTAAAGATAGTACCTCACCAACCTTGTTCTTTTTCTTTTTTATCGATAATATTCCTAGTTTCGTGCCCGGAGATATCGGTGATCCACTGCTACTAAATACGGAAGCCCGTTGGGCTAAATCTCTTTCTATTCGATCCCAAACCATTTTAACCATTTAAGTTCGTACAAAAGAAAGGTTAAGCCCTAATTCATTATCACATCCATCACGGTTAACACAGCCCAGTGGCAAGGATATTCATATTGGACGATGATCAATACCACGAGCTCCACATCGATATCCAGAAGCTGGCGAAATAAATAGTTTCGTTTTCACATGCTCATCAGAGAGGTATTAAATATTGAGCAGTTGCCACGGTGAACGCTTCCGCGGTTTACAACTAATTCTACTACGGTTGATATTTTTGCTGAACTACTTAAACTGTAAACGTATGTCTTTCAGAAAAATTAATTTAAAGGCAGAAATTCTTTTAAATAAATCCAAATACTTTTTGCAGTAATTTCATGGCTATTTGATATCGGATCCCATAACTATTAACAGTGACAAATTTCCCTATTTTGCAGAAAATCTTCCAAATTTATCTAAGAGTTTCTAAAGTTTTAGTTAGGTAGAGAGATACTAGACAGCTCAAAATGTTATTTGTTGTGATGAAAACCGTGCTTGAAAGACACTCAGTAAGCTTCGAATAAATTATTAGTTTTTTATTTCCTTTATTTCCCTTCTTGTGTTGCTTGGGTATATTTGCTGTTGGCACCTTTTAAAATCGTATTTCGTATTTCATTTTCTAGTTATAACTACAAACTACATTTTCAGTTATAACTGAATATATATTTTATATACATATGTAATGTAGGTTAAATGTTTATTGATTATAACCCATAAACCCCGTAAATACTTGAACACTTTATAGGTATCCTGTTTATGTCCTCAAATTGCTTTTCGTATCAGATTTTTTTTAGAAGTTCTTGAAAATGTCGTCAATTCCACGTGTGTCAAGTTAGTTGACATCAAAAAGAAAGGGATAATACTACGTTTCTTTTTGTCTGCTCACAATGACAGATGATTCAACGTCTTCACCCGAAGATGACATTTTCGTAGATAAGGGGGAACTCTTGCGAGAAGAGTAATGCTTTACTCACTTTAATGCTGTAAATCTAGATACGCTAACCTAAGCAATGAGATTGGAGCAATTTCTGAAGCAATATTAGACATGTAAGTTCGAGCGTTTTGAAAATTTTTGGCTGTTAGACAAACTGAATTAATACTTACTGAGCATTCTATCCAAGAACAAGAAGTTAAGAATGTAGTGTTTATTTCAGAAATTTTTATTATAGTTTTATCAAAAATAGAATGAATATAACTCGTATTTGGAGAAAAAGCAATCGAAACGTTTGAAAAATACAATAACGTTAGAAGATTATTATTTGTTTACTGTGAATGAATTAGAGAGAGATAGAGGTGAAATGTTGACTATGTATGCTAAAAAAAGTCTGGTGCGTCTGATGCTTTCGTTATACTGTACCGTAGAATTACAGGATGTTTTACTACAGGAGAAAAAACTCCTGAAACATGTCAAAGAAGAATTAGTATCAACAGCAGATATTCAAGTAAGCTTTCAGATCTTACCGTTGGTACCAATGGTTTTGTATGCTAATCAAATTTGTAGATTCATAATATCTGAAATATAGCTATAATTATTGACAACAAAAAACGTTGCACGTATATAGGTTGGCTATATTTATGACAAATTACACTAACTCAAAAAAGACGGAATTGGTTGGATGAGAATCAAAACGTTTGTAGTAATATGAACATCACCCATAGAAAATATCCAGTTATACATGAGGTTGATTTTGGACGATTAAGGTTAGGTAATGAATGATGTTAAAGTTCAAGACAATACTGGATCTATTTTTATCATTACGTTTAGTTTTAACAGCACCATTTATGGGCTACAACTAAGTAATTTCATCATTGTGTGTCCACCTGCAGACCTGACTTAGATCGACATTCAGGAAGTTTATTGACTGATGCGGTGTATTGGGCCTTCAGACGCCATATTCCGGACAGTTCTAGTGGAGTTGTATTCTCTGAGCCGGATGGTTTCGTAGTGGAGCTTTCACTGTTCTTCTGAACAACATCATTAGCATAAAGGTCAGGTTGAAGTGATATGTTCGAATTCGTCCATATATGAGTCATAGTTTGTTCTGTCGACCCCGATCTTGATCAGCTATTGTTGACCTCTAACCTATCATTGTCTACCTCATTATATTGACTGTATCTCCCTTTGACTCGATTCTTCGTCCTATATTTGTCCGTGATTTTTATTATTGGTTGATAGATTTGATCAGTTTCGAGGTGACTGACCTGAGTGCCAAGCTTCTAATAATCCCATAGTGTTTTTAGAATTCCTTCTATCCAATTATTATTATTATTTCAACACATAAATATTGGTACAAGAGGGCACCAAATATATATGCTCCACACCATATTTGTGTGTGCGTGTGTGGGCCGTGATACTACTCGGGTTCCCAGACCAAAGCAGGTGGTTATCTTAAGGGGCCACACCCCGAGCCTTTGACCTGAAGGTCTAACCCACAAGGCAGTGGAGCATCGTAAGGAGATGCAGTCCCATGGTAGCCGGCGACCAACGATTGGTTCATACGCCATTTGTTCCCGCAGGATGCTAGAGCCCATATACACCATTGGTTTGGGATCCGGTTAAAGCGCAGGAAATTCGCTTTTCGTCCTCTCATTTTTGTAAACAACACCCCGGCCACGAGAAGGCAGTGAGTAGGACTTCCATGGCGGAGGCTGTATACGCGTGGCCGTGTGAGAGTATTTCGAGAGGGAGGGAGGGCCCACCCCACTATCGGCCATACAAGGGCATTTGGGGGCCCTTCTATCCAATATCCCAACATTTTTGCAGTTGAACGTGTCTCCACAGTTGTCCACATGCGTTGATATAAACATGGGTACGTCATGACATTTGACTGCCAATTGATGTTCGTGCGGGCGAAGATGACTTTAAACAATCTTGTCACAGTAGGAAAGATCAATTTCAAGATAAATGGAGAATGAAATCCGGTGGACCAGTACGCCCCAGATTCTACAGTAGACCAAAAATACACAAACCAGATATCCAACTTCGTCCAAAAGTAGCACTCCAAGGAGCCCCAACAAACAATTTGTCGAGAGAAATTTCACGAATATGGAAACATCTAGCGGATTGATCCAATCACTCTATTAAATCTCCTATACAATTCCTGGACAGGATTAAAAACATTCAAATCAACAACGACGAGCTGATGATATTCTTTGATTCAACGGTCTTGTTCACATCAATTGAACCGATCTCGGCGAAGGAAACTTTATGCCTGCTCTTCAACAACGACACAAATCTCCCAAAGTACACGAGGCTTCACAGTCAAAGTTTACTAGAACTCATTGATTTATGTTCAACAACGCACTTTCAATTCAACGAAGAAATCTACAAACAAACGAAAGAAGCACCAATAGGATCAATAATACTAGGACTTATTGAATAAGCAGTGATGCAAAGACTGGAAGCCTCAGTCTTACCAGTGATGAAGCCAAAAATATGGATTCATTATGTGGACGACACATTCGCCACCATCAAGAAGGACGAGCTGGAAAACACTTTTAATCTGATCAACAGCATTTTCGATGACATAAGGTTCACGTTAGAACAGGCGTCAAACAATAAACTATCATTCTTGGATGCATTAATCACCAGAACCGATACAGGAATACTGGAGATTTAAATATATTGGAAGCCAACTTACATGTCGGATAAGACACCTGGAAGCGAAATAAATTCTAGATTTGTTCTTAATCTTTCTAAATAAAACTTCGTTTTACCACAGTCACGGATTTCTAATTTTGTTTGATTCTGCTAACTTTAAGAAAGTTTCAAACTTTATGGATTGCGGTCTGATAACTAGGCATTGATATCTGTTCATATTTAGTTAATCTAGTTACTCCTAATTATCCTTAGCATCCCGGTATAAAATCCAATATGTTTTATCCGTTTTGAAAACTATATTCTTATAACCATAGATTGCGTAAGAACAATAAGATGCATACACATCCAGCTGGGTCTCAAAATTTATAAAACGTGCATTCTGGTTTTCATAGGTGTTTAATAATGTGAATATAACTTATTTAGAGAAATAGTTCATAAAGACGTTTTGTTCAAGTTTAGTTTAATTTTGTTTCTGATTAGTTAATTCGTAAAAAACAAGAAGCAGAAATTGAACGTTTAGAAAAAGAAATAAGAGCTACCCGCAATTACCAATCAGAAAAACTTCAACAGTTTAAAGAGATATCTAAACAAAAACATTTGGAGTTGGAAAAAGAAGCTAAGATTATCTTGGATAACGTGACTGAAAAAAGTAAAAAGGTACATGTCTACCTGCTATTCATCTTCTGATAACTTTTTGATGAACTGACATAAACTAGTCGATGTATTTGCCTTTTCTTAATTTTAGAGAACACTTCTAGATCTGGTGGCCTTTGGTGGGGCCATTCTAGTCACTTGGTCGCAATATTTCTGATGTTTTCGAGAAGCATATAAAGGTTGATTTATTTTGATGGCGGGTAGTTGAGCTTATTCTTAGTCATTAGGATGACTGGAACATTTAGCGATCTTATCGCTAAATATAACAAATATTTTAAAGAGTTCCAAGTTATAGTTTGTAAAGTGAGATCGCATCTGTTCATCCCTTCTTGGGTGACCAGTTACGCTTACCGATAACGCTTCGAATATAAGATAATTTTAAGATACCTACATTTTTGTTCGCATTACAAAACATGTTTACAGTCTAATCGGTCTTTGTAACGGTTATTAGTGTCAACCTCCCTCCAATTGTTAAGGTTTTTGATTAGTTCCCATCTCTAGAAGTTTTTGTTGCGCAACATGTGTTAGATAAGGCATTGTGTAGCAATTATATTCTGCCTTTCATCTATGGTTTCTGATATACTTGGTCATCATTACCCAAGCAGAAAAACATGGTGAATTTTTAACTAAAATGGATGATGTTTGCTAAATTTAATAAAACTGGCAACATTTCAGGTATCTATTCACACCCACGTTTACAAGTGAATCTATAGGTTCCCCACAGACTTTACTAATAAACTTCATTTTCTAAAGAACATGGGACAGTGTTTTCTTAAGAGTTCGGAAAAGAATGGACGGTAACAATATGGGGAAATAGGTGGTATGCATGATTTTAAAGTTTCTAAAACCCGTAATTTCATCATTTAATGAGCTAATATTTCATATTTTTTTAAACAAAGTAGTTTTTACAAAGAATTTAACTTCAATGTAACGTAATTTCTAGGAAAATCGTCGGTATATTATTTTGAATAATATTACGAGTTTTTTCCCAGTCAAACTACCCCTGGTGTCCTCTTTAAAATTTGTTTCCACTTCTCTCTACTTTGAATAATATCAACTGCCGTGTCTTCAATTTTTGAGCAGTTGCCTCCTGTTATGACAACGGATATCACTCACATATATGAAGCACATTTCAGCCGAAGTTGTTACACCATTTCAACAATGAGAGAAGCGATTAATAGTATAGGCTAGTAGGAGTGAAAAATCATTGTTTACGTCACCTTTTTCGTTGTCATTGTTAGTTAGGCATTTGTACTTTGATAAGTCTTACTAACTTGGTTGAATACATTGTAAGAAAATAACGACTTTAATTTCTTTGATATATATTTCTGTATTTGACCAGTGGTTCTGTCTCAAATAATATTTAGTTGGGATTTAGCTATATGTTTTATCATTAAAATACCTGTTGAAACATCCAATTTGTTTTTTAGACTTATTAACAAAGGAGTAGTTACAGAATCTACCACAAACATAAGCTATTGTAAACGCCTTTTATCAAAAATATTTCCCCAAATGTTACGGAAGCATGACAGATACTGCAGATTGTTTAAGTGTGATTATGCCATGCACTTATTTGTCAGATACTTCTCTCTTCACTTAAAAGTACATTCTGAAAGTATATACTACAGTTTTAATCATCATATACTGTTTGCCCAGCGAATGTCGATCATGTCTTTCGGAGTTCTCCATTTCTCTTCACAAGGCATTAAATAAACTCATTACTGTATTCCTGGTTCTTTTTTTAGTTGTAAGTCCTCAACCATCCACATTCAACCGAATAAAAATAATTACAAAATTCATGAATTTTTCAGTGAACCTACTGTCATGCCACCTCAATGCAGATTGATTAATATGACAAGATCAAAAGAGCTTCATTAAGTCAACGTTGAAATCGATCGGCATGATATTTTAAGTGTGTCCACTTAGTAGACTATTGATTGATGCTAAATATTACTCATTTAAAGTATAAAACTCTGGTTGGTAGCCTGACTCTACAACGGCATATGAAGTGTATTGTACGCACATTTCATTTTGATTTATTTTAGAAGTCAAATAAATCTTCATCACCATTCTGCAGTTTTCACCATGTATTGTTGGATTTGGGGTCTCAGTATAAGGCATAACCCATTTAATCATGTCCGCTAACACAGAAGTGTCAGAGGTGACAGTGGCGACGAGTATGGGATACGACTTCGGCCAGGGAAACCTCGATGGGTCAGTTAGGCACCGGGAAGATATGATAGTAATAGACGTAACCACTGATCAATATCTATCGTTATCAAAGGACATCACATTTGGATTTCCACTATATTGATCCTACTGATTATGGTTTCATGTTCTAACTTATGTTGGAGGATTCTAAAGCAATTTGCTCATGTATGGTGAATTATTATTAGATCTGGAATTCAGTTAAGTTTTTCCAATTGAATTGCTTTCTAGTTATCCTGTTTGATCTCTTTTTGTTACAACAGATTTCAAACAAACTGATCGTTGAACATGTCAATAAGATATGTAAAGAAAATGAAGAATTGTATAAGGATATCCTAAATAAATCAGAATTAATAAAAGCTATGGAAGCAGAAAAATCGAACTTGGAGAAACAAAATGAAGAGGTCAGGCATAACCAGGTGTTTTCCAAGGTGAGGTTATGTTTTAGGTATATTCTACACAACTACTATTCAATAAGAAACGTAGTGCAAAATCTCTTGTGAGGATGAACTGATCTGACTAAGAACCCATAACAATTTGACATGTCTTTTCAGCATTTTGACTACTGTACAAATTCGACGAAACTAGGGGTGTTGAAGATCGGCAGAAAGGGAATGTAGTTATATACAGTAGAAAATTGAGTGTTCGCAGGTTTTAGGTCATAGAAATCTTTCTAATGTGTTTTTTTCGAGTTCCCATGGATCAGCATTTACTAACCTAGCTAGACTATCATTGGTTCCGTACGTAAGGCTGAATATCAGTATACTAATAAACTTCATGAATACATTCATCTACCGAGACTAGTACTTTTTGCAAACCTTTTTTCATTTGGGCTGATAGATAGTCTAGATAGTTTGTCACTTGATCGAACTTAGTTACCTGAATATCTAATTTTACCTTCTTCCTGAAGGACCGAAAAAATAAACTGTTTAAACACTTCACACTATTTTTCTGTGAATCAAATCATTTGTGGTGACGTGATACAATAGAAAATGCAGCTATCTGTATAACTTGTCAGGGATTTTGACTTAGATTGTTCATAATCTCTCATTTTACTTTACTTTTAGGACCTGGAGTATGTTGAATATCAACGTTGCGAAGGCTTGTCACAACTGAAAAGTTTATCACCACAGAAATAAAGCAGCATTAAGTTGTCACCTATTATCAAAAGCAAACAGACTTTTTAAAAAATGCTGTTTCCATCATTCTATTTTTATGTAATTAGTTTACTTTACGGATTTGAGTAGAGCCAGAGTAACATTAGACTCAGAATACTATGAATTCATTATATTTCGTGGTTTCACATTAGCCGCTTATAACTGTTGATGCGTATTAAAGGGTAACATCAAGGTGTGATATAATATGTGGCAATCGATATTGATCACATGAGAAGTTAGAGTAACAAAGATTATCAATAATATATATATATATATTATATAATTAAATGTAGTCCGGAGGCAGAATAGGATGGATCGTATAATAATTACAGTTGTAAAGATTCGAGTTTCATAGGTTTAGCGTTCGCGCGCAAGAAGTAGGGTCCGGGGTTCGATTTCTACCTTGCGAGTCGTGGATGCGCACTCATGAGGAGATCTATACAAGGACAAAACGACCATCTAGTGCTTTCCGGTTTTCAGTAGTGGTCTAACTTGAAAATGTCTATAGACAATCTAGAACAGTGCAGTGTTAATTGTCTAGAAACGGAAGGTTTACGTAATGCTTATACAAGATTTGATGAGTTTTTTCGAAGTTTAGAAGATCAAGCCGATGAAAAAACACCCATGAATGAAAGGATAATTTTGGCATACATAAATTAAAAATACGTTTGACGAAGGCTGAGTACATAACAAGATATCAATGTTTTCAGTTCAATATGCGTACCAAGTAAAGTGATACTATTTTAGTAGTATAGAATCGTAACAGCTGGATCTTGAACCTTCATTTCACTTTAAGGTTACTTCCCTATATATTTCTAATTTTGGTCACCTATAACTTGGTCAAGCATCCAAATAGTCAAAACGACTGGCATTAGGTAGCACCAAAAAATTAACTCAACAGTGACGTTGAATGACTGAATTTTGAAATGAGTAAATAATTAAAAAATGCAGGGCAAAATTACTTTAAAAAATTAGATTATTGTTTACCGGTGTTTTATAATATAAGAAATATCCGTTTTGCACATCAGTTGTTGTGTTGTAATGACCAGTTTGTACGATATTGCGTACGTATGAATATCACACAGATAATGGAAATGGAAACAATACAGACCAACTAAGCAGATTTTTTATTTTTCATTTCTAACATTTTACATATCAACAGATTTCAATTATCATCTCGACATTAATAATGTAATAATACAATCGCTAAGGGAATCATAGATTAAATGTTGATCTACATCTGGAAAATAATACAGATTCGTTTGTGATATTGTGAAAACCACTCACTGGTTTAGATGTAACTTCATTTAGTTTATTACTTCTGATGTACAATTAATTAGATCTGGAATTTATGAACGTGATTGTTGGTAAATAAAAAATACTAAAAAAAAAATTTAGGTCGTGTAATCTTCCAAATATAATGACCGGTTGTTATCTCTATTGATTTCCTGTTTAGATATCCGATATTTTCAAAATAAAATATTAACTAGTAAAATTAGCTTTGTACAACACAAATACAAACTGTACATAACGTTTAAATATTATTTTATTGAAATCCAACCTAGAACTAAGTTGTAAATTGCATGGTTTGACAGACTGAATAACAACATTTATCCAGTATGAAACCAATGAACTGTAACCTAAGCTGTTTCAGACTATTTTGATTATTTAACTAACATAATGAGAAAACAAAATGAATTATTATCACTTAGTAACACCATTAAAATGTAAGAATAACTGAATAGTTGCTCTACACTAATTTGAGTCAGTTTATAAGTACATATTGGCATCTATATACATAACTAAATATAGGATCTATCATCTACTGATAAACATTTAAAAGTAAATGCTAAAACCAAAACAAATGTGGACGTAAGAAATACTGTTTCTTCTGATAATTGGTCTCAAATTTATATTTTATCACAATTTGTTTTGATAAAATAGTAAAATTATTGAAGTGAATTAATCCATTAGCTTCCTAAAACGATTGATTGACAAGTTTCAACGAGACTGACTTTCAATGAAAAGAAATCATTTGCTGGCCGATTAAATTAGGGAGTTAAAGTGTTCATTTGTATACAAAATAAGTAATAAATATTACATGGTTTGTTAGATCATTGATGAAATAAAGATTGAATACAATATAATAAGCCTATCAATAACCATGTGCCTTCGTCTATCATATCATTCATTTTACTGAATGTTTGGTGTAAATCGGTTTAAAGTTTTTATTTTGGAATTCTTACTGGTTTTTATTTTTCAGCGAGATGTTTATGTTACCTTCGCAAGATTCATCCATAAAAATCAGTCTATTCAAAACCTTACCAAAGAATTAAATGCACTAGTAGGTCACCAATCACAAGGTGGCGTGCTTGAACGTTTGTGCCACTTGTGTAGGCATTAAAATTAACCATCCTGTTTTAAATTTGCTTGTACTGTTTGATTAGAATCAATTAGAAATATTCAATTTGATCCATATATGCTTTACAAGTTAATACTATGGTAATTACTGGAAAACCTTAACAGAAACATTACAGTTGTTGACATGTTTCCCATGTAAACAGCAAAAACCAAGAATCAGATATATCGGTATCTATGTATTTTGTATATGTTTAACAGGGAAAGTAGTTGTAGCAGATGAACAAGTTGAAAATTTTCATGATTAATAACGGTTTTCAGATATATTGGTTACTAAAATTATTTATAAAATATCTCTGAAAATCCTATACTGTAACAAAAATTTACAGTATTGAATAAAGCTACTATTATTACCATTAGTTCGTTATTAGATAGTGTAGCTTTCAAAACTAACTGAAACATGCTAAAAGGTAACAAACTTGTTTTTTTTTATAAAAAAAAATACTCAACACTAAAACAAAATGTAATACACTGTCAAATCATTCAATTTAATGATCATACTGTGCCATTTTGATTGATAGAATTCAATTCATGTTAAGAAGCAGAAAAAGAAAGAAGATAAATCAGCTGACAACAAATAAAACTAAATGTCCCTAAAAAACTTACATTTTCATGTTAGTTGGAATTAAGACAGACATTTTAAAAGTTTTATTTAAGAATAACAAAATATTATCTCTGGATCATTATTACAATTTTATTAGAAATTTTACATGATGATGATGATGTATATAAATCCAGTAAATAAAATGAACTAAATACAGTCACAAAAACACATTTTCTGATAGTCACTAGGTAATTTCATGGTTTTATATAGAACCTTTAGATAAATATTCCTACAATATATGTGTTTTACTGTTAACAGAAATTAATGTACAGTTATGAATATCATTGTAATCATGATTTATTAGTTCAGACTATACTGAGAATAAATTAATGTCATAGGTAATTTGTATGCAATGAAGAGGAAAAAAACGATAAATTTTCAAATGATATCCTTGTTTGTTTACCCTTGATAATTCGATTTTTCTCTTCCCTATCCCTGATCTTCACCTCTATATAAAGAAAAGAAAAAGAATCTAAGAGATGATGTACATTTAGGCTAAGAAAAGTATGAAATACTTAGACTAAAATAATCGATAAAATGTTTCTTGGTTTTCTTTAGTTTTTTTCCACTGAGGTAAGTACGTGATGAAAAGTAATATTTTGATTTCAGGTCTCTTGAGATATCAGATGAAGAAATATTTTCAGGTTTGAACTTTGAAATTTCCGTTTACTTCCAAAAGAAAACATTTTGTGGGAAACTGGCATAAATAAAAGAGTTACCAAAGGCCAGGAAACATTAGGCAGTCGACTGATCCTACTTGATGACCTCTTAGAATTACACGAGATCAAGGAGAATAAACGTAGTAAAATAACATGGATTATTCTTATTTCTTGTTCTCTCTTCATTTTTTTACAACCTAAACATAATAGTATAAATCGTATAAATGATTGTTTATTTATACATTAAGCAATAAGTAGATTCTAAAAGAAAATTTTAAAAAGAACATGGAGACAGATTAATAAAAAAAATTCAGACTATAAATTACTTAAGAACAACTAAAAATAGGACTGGCTATAGGATTAAAATATATGAAGCTTGAATAAAACTCGAATTAGAAAGAAAGTGAAGTTTTGATGACAAAGATGAATTGATAGACAACCAAACGTTGGAAACCAAGGAAACTAGGGCAGTATAGTAGTTATAACAGTATCTTTTAGAACGCGTAAATACGATTTATGTTTTTAAAGAGTAATTTCTACGGTAAAACATATCAAGTTAGAGGTTACCTGTTTTAAATAATCATGAAATCACAACGTTATGTCCACTATCAAGTAAATGACGAGCGTTCAGACTACGAAAGGAGTTTCGATCACTTAATCTCGTCCAAGAAAAGTCCTTGAATATTGGAACGTTAAATCTGTGTTTTTCTCCTCCAAAGCAAGCACTTCGACACGTGCATACAAATCGATTTACATGATTAAAGATAACGTATGACTAGTATTTGTTTACTGTTGAATGTCGTAACGAACAACCTTCTTGTATATCGAGATGAGTTCTACAGCTGGATAAGTCCTTTTTAATAGATTTATTAGTTTAGAATCAGTCTAACAAGATATTTTGTCGCCTTTGAATCTGAGTAATTTGAAAGCAATACTTTTTTCTGGTCGTAGTACACTCCACTAGCTCCGTTCTTGTCTTCTCACACTTACTGATAAACTTTCGTGGATAACGTTTATTCATCAAACAACTATCAATAACATTTAATTCCTCTTCCATCTTGTCCTCTGAGCATGATTCTCGTACTCTATTGGATTACGTTATAAACAAAGCTCATTTGCAGCTTATCGGACAAAGGCTACTCAAATTCAAATAAAAAAACAAAACTTGTTGTCATGTTTATCCTCGATTGTATGGGATTGGAAAGATTAAGTAATATATGAAACATGTTTTTGATCACCAAATACACACACACTATTGACACAGCTTACTGATCCTGGCTACTTACCCATCACCTAAATTAGACTGAACTCACAATTTTGCGACAAATGTAACTATCATTGCCGTTTGTCTAAACGCTATATTTAGTAAAGATCAAATTTCCACACTTTAACCATATACTATTCAACGCGTTTAATAACGTCTAATTCGATTAAAGTTACTGAACAGAATCATTAATTTGGTTTATCATGAACTGCTATCAGTCGGACAATCATTGAAAGCGAGGGGACGTAGGATTGTTCTTCAGTTGTAATTCATAAACCTTCACCAAAGATTAATCACTGCTTTTACGTCTCACTTCAAACACGATACCATTAAGTTACTGAGTCAAAAATCAGTAATCAGCATTTTAAATCTCAATCAATATTTATCCACACTGCAGTAATAAGATTTGAGTTGTATAGTAAATATTCACATTTCTACTTTCTAAATTATTCATCTTCTTTTCCTATGATGATTTAAAGTGTGGATAACCTAAGTCACTATGCATTCATACTAAACTCTACTTTGTTTCACTTTCAATATTCAGAAATTCCATTTAAGTCATGAACCTCTTCATGTAAAGCCACTGCTGAAAACCAGGGAGCATTAAACGGCCGTTTTTTTCACGAAGGAGAACCTCTACGAGGCGCACCCCCACGACCCCGCCCGAGAGAATTGAACACAGGTCTGGCTGTTCCGCTCGAACTCCCAACCTCTAGACCACTGAACCGGCATCCGTTGGTATTATTATGTAACCTCTACCAATCCATGACATTTCGCGACCATCTTCCATTGTTTTCAGAGGGTAACTATCTCACACCTTTGTTGTAACGTGCGACTTGCACGGTTGGACTGCAGGTTAGATGCGCAGCGTCTTATCGATCGACTCAGTGACACGGAAAACACGTAAGGACGGCCTAGGGTTCTGATTGGTCCCGCTTCCCTGTCTAGCCCAGCCAGTTGAGTCTAGAACGCAAGTCACAGCCTCTGAGTTATGAATCATTATATTTCAGACATACTCTATTTATATTACCAACCAAACAGACCACATCATACCATAAAAATAGAAAACAACATCTGTACAATATTTAGCGAGTGAAATAAATAATGGCAAACAAGGAATGCCCATTTAGAGTCCAAGGACATCACTAGACTTAACATGATAATGATTGGTATATTCCTCAGCATCCCTAACAACCTTATAAACATCAGCTCCACTGGTCGTGGCCTCTCATTATAACTCTGTGAACTTCTTGAAGCTGGAACTATTAAAAACATATAGTGGGATTATCAGACATTTGACTTTCAACTTTTTGAAATGATAACATTAGTTAGTTTTTTTTATTTTTTGCTTTGTGACCAATAAACAGTGATCGTAGGTGTTGGTCAGAATTCAGCAGAAATAAATTTCATGAGAATTGGCATTCATTAACAAGGTGACTATGCAATCTTTATGGAGTTGATGTTCCACGACCAGCTCATGGGCAAAACCCTTGACTTTTAAACTGGGCGATATGGGTTAAAATCTCAAAGTGTGATTCACTTTACTAAAGATTACAGTTATGTCAATCGATGAATGCCAGCCAGCAGAAACATAAGTACATGTTGTCTTATCAATTGAATTTAACCGCCTAGCATCAAATATGAAAAATATGCCCATTGATGGAATTAATGTCTTCTTTCCAAATGATAATTCCTAGTTTAGACAATATAATAAACGTAAAATTTCTAGAATTAAAACATAAAAGACCCCAATTCAACACATATCTTCATTTCAGAAACAAGAAATATAATAAACATAAATGATAAGAATGAAAGCAAAATACTTGAATAGTTTATTAGAATGATTAAATCAGGATTATTAACGTTGAATTAGATCTACATTGAAACAAATACTATTATGATGAAAATGTTCTTTACAATAATCTGGCTTACGAAAACTCATCAACATTTTATGTTATTATACATAGAAATAATTAGTAGGAATCATGTGATGGAACTCATAATGATTAATTATTAAAACATAAAACAAACTAGAAACTATGAAACGTTTGAGGGAAATAAAAAATAAATATGAAATTATTTGATGGAAGATTTTACAAGTTGTTAAATAAACATCATTCTTAACTAGAATATGAATTAAAAGTATTCCGAATAATCTCAACTATGATTTATTATTATTGTTATTATTATTTGTCAGATTCATTGTTTCGTATTTAACTAAGTAAATTAAATCACAATTCATATGAATGAAGAATATTCTTTTCAGTATGGGGTTGTGGAGATTGTTAAGTTTTTGGTTGAGATCATGAATTAATTGATGTCAGACCACCGTTGGAAACCTGGAAGCACTGGACGGCCGTTTTCAATGAATTTCTCATCAGCTTCTACAATTATCTCATATCCATATTAATAATCCATAAAATTGACCAGATTGAAGGCATGGTACATCATTTGGAAATTGTAATATGTGAATCAAGGATTGTTATTTGTCATATATCAAATCAAATCAAATCGTTCATGTTGGAGCTGACTAATATGAAGTTGTTGACTTGAATCAGTTTATAAATGAAATGAAATTGTGGGATAAATAATGGTCAAAATAAATATGGTCAACATGAGGTGAGAGAGAGAGAATAATGGAATAAAAATCAGAAACTACGCAATATGTAGAATAATATGAATGAGGTCAGATATGGTAGATAGGGGTGGATACTAAATAAATCTCTCAAAAAGGTTATCAAGCGTAATAATAATAATAACAATGATAAAGTCAATAAATAAAAAGATAATAACATAATAAAACTAATTATTAACTAGTTGACTCCGAAGTTGGCCGGGCTGATGGGAAATTCATTGGAAAGAATATTCTTCGTTCATATTAATTATGTTTTAATATTATGGGAATATTTCAGCTATTAAATTAAATCAGTCTATTTATTATTATTATATCATGTTTATATTCATAATGAACTAAGATTGTTATCCATGGAGCTGATGAGAATTTTCGGTATAAAATTAACCAGATGATGTATCAAATTATTCCAATATCTTAATAAAAACTAACAGATTTTCATGAAGCTTTTTTTCTTTTAGTTCATCATATTGGAATTTCTGGTTCGGGAAGAAAAATCAAACCGTCTGTTTAAATGCTTTGATTATTGTCCTGATGTTATTGTTTAATAGAGGAGAAAGCTAAAATTATTAATTCAATGAAAATTTATTATTGTTATTATTATTATTATTATTATTATTATTATTATTATTCAAGTCATGATTAGATGCTTTAAACAAACACTCGGCGAACAGATCACTTATTATTGTCTAGACGATCGCTGAATGAATTTTATTCACTTTTTTAAGAGTCTTTATAATAGTCTTAATGTTACCAGGGGAAAGAAAAATGTAAAAACCCAATTAATATTTACATTTAATCGTTTCTTAGTTAATTGATTTGCATGAAACAAAATAAAATCATCTTTTATAATGACTGAATAAAAGTTCTGTTGCTGTATGTGTTAATTCCTCTTATTGTAAATGGGTATATTAGTGTGTATATATGTAATCTGTTATAAAAGATAAAAAATTTCTTAACGTGCATTTATGTATTAAAACTTCCTGCATAATTAACAAAGTTTAGAATAATTAAACAAAACAGAAACAGGTTAAAGTGATCAATGTTGAAAATAAGGATAATAAATAATGATTAAATGATTTGTACGGAAAATCTTATTGAAATATAAGTAAACTATTTGGAATTAATGAGTGGTTTGAAATGCAAAATGAATATCATCATCAACATTTTTATAAATAGTGAACAAACGATTATTCATTTATATAAACATATAAACATTGGTACAAGTAGGCACCAAATACATATGCTCCACATAAATCATTCGATTTGTGTGAGGACTGGGATACTGCACAGCTGCCCAAAACGAAACCGGTGGTTCTCTTTAGAGGCCACACACGGATCATTCGACCTAAAGGTTTAATCCACAAGGCAGTGGAGCAAGGTCAAAAGGTGCAGTCTCAAGGTAGACGGTGAACAACGATTGGTTCATACGCCATTTCTTTCCTTAGGATACATGAGTCCATGTGAACCATTGGTTTTGAATCAGAGTTTTCCAACTCTGATAATTAAATTTTCCATGTCCACCGACCCGGTTAAAGTTCCGGCATTCGCTTTTCATCCTTTGAATTTCGTAAACAACAAAAATGCGGTTTGAAGGCAGTGAGTAGAGCTTCTCCGGCAGTGGTTGTATACATGTGTCGATGTGAGTGCATTTCGAGAGGGAAAGTTGATTCTCCTCACTGCCGACTGTACCTGGGCATTTGGGGCGTTAACAAACAATGTAAAGATTAAAACAGATGATAAAGTTAGAAAGAGTACCGATTATGCAAGATCACTTAACATAAATTCATATACAGTTTCATTTTCAATAATTGAGATGTTTAAATCAACTAATCCCTCTCTTGAATTTTGATAGAACAATGAGAAGACGGATTTGGTCTGAAAAATGTGATGCATTTGTGCTATATATTTCGAATAATTTAGTCACATATGCACATGTGAGGGTATTTTATACGAAAATTAATAAAAGTCAGTTAAATGAAGGTTCAAGTAAACAAAGTAATTTCCTAATGTGTAGTGTTCCGATCAACATAAGAAGCAAAGTGCCATGTTCATCGATAGAAAAGCACATAATTTAAACGAGGTACAGAATTGACATGAATACAGCTTTTAAAACAATATATAGAAACTGTCGAGGACGAATTCCAAGATTTATAGAAGTCTTGCCTTGGCTATTGGTAAATTCAAACCCCCGTTATGTGTACAGAAACAATTTGTCGTAACCTTGAATTTCCCTTTATAATCCTTAAGTCATTTTATGGTCAAAGTTAATGCGACAATGTCTTACTCTTTCCATACGATGTTTTTTTCGCTTCTTTATTTACGATTGTCAATTTGCTTATTTGAACCTTCATTTAATTAATTTTTATTAAGTTTCATATAAAATGCCTTGACAAGTATATGTGTGACCAGATTGTTCGAAATGTATGACGCAAATAGATCACATTTTTAGATCGACCTTATCACCCCATTGTTTCCAACTAAATTAAGATATCGATTTCAAGGCTGATTATCAGTAAAGAAATAAGTTTGATTTAGAGATCATTATATAGGCACCATTATCATATAAGTGTATTATCAAATAGATAACTTAGTATAATAAAACATGATGACCAAACCGTCAGTATCTATAGCTATATACATGAAAAGTATGTGACAATTGACTTACGTTACAATCTCGTTTAACTATAAGACAACTCATTTATACCACTAAAGTGATCACGTTGTTGAACAAGCTAAGTATACAGTCCATTATGCTGTGTTCATCAGTGACTAAATCTAAAAATGATTACCGAAGTTTTTGTCACAAGTCATAGTAGGTGGAATTCAGCTCTGTCGGGTGCAGAAAACTTGGTACCACTAGTAATAGACGATTGTTGCTCAAGATCACGAATTGAATAATCTTGAAAAAGTGAAAGAATGGGTACAGCTTAGTGGTCTAAAAACAATGTGTGTGTTAAATTTTAAATTCCATTGGTGTTGACTACTGGAAAAACCTAAAGTCAGAATTGATATATATTCATTGTTTCCTGGTTTTCCGTAGTGTTCTAGATAAAGTTGGTTGGATGATGAAAACTTTACACTACAAAACGTAAAGGATGATAGTCAGGTTTGTTTTTAATAATATTAAGCTAGGTTACTTTCACTCTTGAACGTTTTTGACTAAATGAGTTCTATCAACTACCAATGTCTTTACTTGAATATTTCTACATTTCAAAATATTTTTTAGCTAGTGAGTAGCTATAAAGCCACTAAAAATCAGAAAAAACTGAATAGCCGTTTGTCCTTGTTTAGAACTCTTCAAAAATGTTCATTCACAAATCTACAAGGGATCGACTCAAGAAATGTCAGGTTTCGTGAGGACTATAAAGCATTTTAACCACAGAGCACAAATATAATAATCCATATCTTTCTGCTCAATTCGGTCTATGGTTGATAGTTAGGAGGCGTATTTAAATTTTCGTTAGTTTACGAATTAATGACATGCTTCTACACAAATATTTCATGGTAATTTCCACGCCATTTTTAACTGTGACACTATCAGAAGGTCTAAATGTTGCCGCCACTGACATGACATTTTACATGAAGATATTTCTAAAAGTTTTTCTTTCTCTTACTTCATACTTTTATTCTGCAATTTTATCATTATACATAAAGTCAATCTTCAGGATTGAGATTTCATAACTAGTATGGGTATAATTCACTTATGTTCCTAAAAGAAATCTCTTGCCATTAGTTTATTTTGGTTACACTTCTACAGGATTTATGCTCTATGTACACTGCCTCAAAATCTGATCGTTTATATCAGTGAGGATGGCAAAATTTGAAATCGTGTTATTTCAGCTTAACAGTCACCTCGGATGCTCTACGGTGTACATGACTTATAAAAAAACACTCTAGTGTTTTTTTTTATTTCGTATTGTTCCTATTTTATTTGACTAACGGCTCTAGAATGGGAAGGATTCAGTTGTGAAGAGCGGTTTCAGAACACGTTTATTACTCGTCTTAGAATTTCCATAGAACCTACGAATAAAATTTACCAAATAGGTAATAATTTTGAAGATTCTTGGCATTACTCCTTGACCTTTCTCCTATCAACATTTTATAATTTTCTTAGGAGATTAAAGATAATCACTTTTACACTAGACACGCATGTAACTTTCTGCACAAATAATCAGGTTTTTACTCGAATACATGTTTTCGTATAAGTTTAGAAGACAGTTTCAGAAAATTGTAATTCTTGAATCGACAGTGTAATGTATTATTCTATATGATAATCGAATAATGAGACAGAAACTGTTTATTGGTATTTCAACGATTTTCGTTTTTAATAAACTTTATTGTCAGAAGGGGTTCTGTGGATATTGTAGTAATTTCAATGGTTGATATCATGATTCAATTGAAGCTAGACCACCGTGGGAAACCTGGAAGCACTGAACGGCCGTTTCATCCTATTTTGAAACTCCTCAGAAGTGCGCATCCGCGATCCCACCTCCCAAGATTCAAACATAAGACCTATCAGTCTCGCTAGCAAGCGCTTAACCAGTAGACCACTGAGCTGGCACGAGACTGATAGGTCCCGGGTTTGAATCTTGCTGGGCTGGATCGTGGATACGCACTGCTGAGGAGTCCCACAACGGCCATCTAGTGCTTCCAGGTTTTTTCGGTGGTCTAGCTTCAATCCACTCATTATCCCAACCAATGAAAATATTTTATGTTAGGCAGTTTGTTATCTATATATTCTGAAGTTTAATATATTCTCATAATATTCCTATAACTAAAGGTAATAAGTAACAAATAAATAAATTACACTTGGTTAGAAATAAAAAGTAAAGTTTTGTGGCCTCGTTTCTTTAATTTTAGTGAAATAACTTATTAATTATATCCAATACTGAAGAAATAAATAGCCTTAAATTTTTTCTTCTGCACACTTTA